>OX578135.1:137002884-137666634 GCA_951213105.1 Amaurobius ferox | reverse complement strand
GATATCGCTTCTTCTATTATTTCTCTGTTGCTAAATATTAACTCTTTGACTGTCACAATGTTATATTTAAATTCTTGTTAATTGACTGTTCCCTATGTCCCTTCTTTGACTGTTCCCAATGTTATAGTTATGAGATATCCAGGTGTTCAATCTTTTAAATGTCCTTTAAACATTTAAAGATCAGTGCATCATATATGATGCATAAATATATTAACAGAGCTCCATGTGCATAACATATGATGCATGAAACAGGCAAAGGTAGCTGTGGTGCCGGTAGCTGGCGATCACTTAATTAGATATCACATTTTGCTCAAGCCTATGCAACTCGCATAGTGGTATCACAAATAAAATCACCTTTTATTAAAGTATTAAAATAAAACGCATGCCTGCTACATAAGCATGTGCAATTTATTTAGTGGGTTCACAAGATAAATCGCCTTTTATTATTCTGTATTTAACATAATTAATTCCCATGATTTTTTCATAGATTGTTATTTATATAGAAGGATAGTTGATGAACGATAGTAGCTTAAAGTATTGGAATTCACTTTACAATATGAACATTATAAAGAACTAATGTAATTGTCACCATGGCACCTGCAGCACATTTCTCGGTTACAAAAGTGCTGTTAGAGAAGGATAAAATTCAAAATATTATATAAAATATTAATATTCTAAGAGAAATAAGCCCCTAAATAGTTACTACTTTTTTTGCCCAATCCCAACATAAACTACCAATTAGTTTGTAAGACACTCGCATTGCAGATACCAGCATTCATGGACCAGTTCCGTGCTTATTATGCTTTTGTCAACTTGGAATAGCTGATATCTGAGAGCTAAATTGTATATTCAGCTTTGTGTGGCCAGAGCTAAATTGTATATTCAGCTTTGTGTGGCCAGAGCTAAATTGTATATTCAGCTTTGTGTGGCCAGAGCTAAATTGTATATTCAGCTTTGTGTGGCCAGAGCTAAATTGTATATGAATTTCATTCCGGCCACGTGGAAAGACTGAAATTGTCAGTTTCCTTGAGAAGTTCACAAATATTGTGGCTTATAGCAAGTTTCTTGCTGCCATTGCAGATATTGACTATGCCATGCTGATGAGTGCATAATAAGTGAAAAACCGGTCCATGGATACTGATATCTGCAATGGGAATGTCTTCCAAATTTTTGGGAAAGCCCCTTCTTACAGGTGGGTTTTATGATTATGTATCAATTAGTATTTTGTTTTGTGCAGCGGAACACATGTAGGTAATTGTAAATTGTAGCACAACATTCATTATTTGTACAAACTGACAAAAAGGACTACACTACACTGTTGTCACTGCTTTGCTTAAACATTGGAAAGCTTCAGATATAATTTACATATATATACTGCAGAAAAGTTGTGTTAGCAAAAATAATTGCAATAGCACACATTCTAGAAGTTAATATCGTAGTTTTGTTTTATGAGTGAAAAGTGTGCTAGAAGTGTTCATACCTCGATAGTTTAGTGTCAGATTATTTGCTTTGTATGTTGAAGATCTTGAAATAATTCATGCTCTTACAAATTAGCCAGAATTAAATTTACATGCCTATATAGCTTATGTTATAAATTATACTTATTACTAAATATATACTTTACATTTATTTTTTTATCTTCCAGCTTTGTTCAAGATGTAAATTTCCAGGAGCTTCTTTAAGTTGTGCTTGTGAAAATTGTCCTGAGTTGTACCATTATTTATGTGCGCGGGATAATTGTAAGTATAAATTTCCATATTTTAATTCTTTTCCATCTAATTTTTATTGTTATAATGCTAATTTGCTGTAACTTTTATTGATTTGCTGAATTTTTATTAACTAATTTTAACTTTTATTGATAATTTCCAAATATATTTTATGAAAATATAGCATATTTATTGATTAATGTGCATTTTATTTATTTTAGGGTGTTATATGGATGAAGACACATATACGATATATTGTCCACAACATAAGGTATTTCTATTTAAGAAGTGAAAATATTTTATTGTACTATTACATTAAAGACAACCAATCATAGGTTTAAAAAGTCTATTTAATAAAACCACCTTTCTTGACGTACATAAGTTTACAAAGCCAAGCACTTTTGGGCATCACTATGCCCTTCATCAGTGGCGAAATTAAAAATACAGTGCCAACAAATGCTTACATGTAGGCCGAATCGGCAGGCAAAATTTACATATTATTCATTTATGTTTTTACAATAATTACATTATATTATTATCAGGATGTAAGGCCGTGGATTACACCTGGTACACAAATAAGAAGTATATAGACCATGTACAACTGTACTTTAATTACTAAGCATTGCATACTTCATTAAGCAATAATTAATTTTGGTCTAATACTTAAATTTAATTTATAAGATCACAAGTGGTTAGCATTTTAAAAATAGGCTTACACTCCAAGATAGCTGAAAATCAAGCATGATTATAAATTAATTAATTCCAAAAGATTTAGAGTCAAAATAAGAGGCAGGTGTGGATCCAAAATAACATTTATTATATATATATATATATGCAAGAGAAGTTAATAAAGTGGTTCATAATCCTTATAAGGATGTGCCAAAATATTATTATAATGATCCAAATTTTCAATATCTCTCTTAACAAAGGCATTAAAATTTAGGTTATCATTCAAATTATTCTATAATAAATACATATAAGGGTATATATTCTTTCAATGTACATCCGGGATAGCCTTAAGGCTTACTTAAAAAATTCATACATACTCTTAACAGTGTTATAATTTATTCTAATATATATATTCTTTGGGATTGTTCATAGCATCGCCAAGTGTATACTTAAAAGACATTTATACATTTGATATTTATATATAATTTAGTTAAAAACCATGTGATGTCGTATCAACAAATAAAGTAAATATGCATAACTTACATACATGATGTACTTGAGGTCAATGTCTGGGCTTGTTTGGGTCTTGCTCAAATTTGAAGCATCAGAATCTCTAATGTTCTTATTGTTGGGTATGTGAAGAATTTATATCTGCCTCCAAGGGCGTTCATCGTGAATGCAGTCGCTAAATTTCACTTCGTCGTAAGTCAGAATATCCATTATGGAGCATGAGTAGCTCATCATGAGAGTTTCTACATTGCATATTGCTATCAGTTGTTCATTAGTGAATCAAACAGCAATGGGCCTCTATGGACCATGCACTATACCGTTCGCTGGTGTGTCTATGGCTCTTTAACCTAAAGTATGACTCTGTTAAAGCAACCATCAATTCTTGAAGTTAACTCTGCCCATCGTAAGTTTCAGCTGCCTGTACAGGAACTCGATAAAATCTTAGGACATATGTCCTGAACAAATTCTCTCTAGGATGGAGCCATGGTACCGAGGTCTGTCGGACCACATTTTTTCTTTTTTATCATCATCACGATAAGACAAATGAGCTTCGTGTCCGGCCGAAGCCTTCACCGCTCTTCGACGAACTCCAGAGTCTCTTTTTTTTTATTATTTTTGCTATGCTAGTAATATCGCTGTTATAGGAACACTCGCAATTGGCTGCTCCTGGACTTAAAGTCGTTCCTATTGGACACAGCTTGTTATAATGCTAAATCAAGTGGGGAATATGATGTTGATTTCCCCCTTGGAGCCTCGTGGTCCCTTCTGGGAATTCTTTCCAGCTGTACCATGAGGTGGGAGTAACTTTGACACATTATTTTCTGCAGTTGACAGCAAAAATTGTCTTCTTCATAAGACTGCCCATGTTTATCATGGAAGTAGCAGAAATCCAGTTTTAGGTTTCCGTGGGAAACAAAGTCTGTGGCTGCAAAGGAATTTTGACTATTATGGGTTAAACATGTAAAATCCTTGTACGTGTTAAAAGGGGGGGGGGGGCTGACTGACCACTGTTCTGTTTTGCAGCTGTGAGCTCATCCTGCAGATGTTACATCCCGTGGGAAAAGAAAATGGCTCTTTGGCCAGGCGAAAGCCTTTAGAAGTCTTTAAAAGATAAACTTGAAAAATCCAATTTTGCAAAAGATTAAATTCATAATTAAAATTTAAATTCCAAAAAAAATTAAAAAGGTTTTAACAAAAACAATGTGCATTATTTAGAATTGCACAAAATGTCATATTCTTTTTATGACAATTATTTTATAAACAATATATTTTAACATGTTTTAGGGATTAAATCGATTTTATATGATCTGATTTTAAATATTTACAGTTTTATACTTGAAATGTTTTGTAATGTTAATATTTATTCTGTGCTATATTCTCATATTAGGTGATAATTTTAATTTTTTGTTTTCGGGTCAATTTTATTGTAATTTCCAAATTAAATGACTTTTTAAACCTATGATTAGTTGTCTTTAATGTAATTGTTTATTAAAATTGATGTGTATCCATTCTAATAATTATTTTATTGTAGTTTTATCTTCCCATTTTTTGTGGGTATATAATAGCTGAAAACTGTGCTTTCCATACTGGTACATGTTTCTATAGGAGTACACAAAATGTTCAAGAAGGTATTCAGTCAAATTCATTGACATTTCCTTTTTACTGGCAAAGAAATAAATTAAAATAAAATATAGATATATACACACACAAACAAGCTGATCAAAATGCACCATTTATACCAGACACAAGTTTTTAAATACTAGCTAAGGGCATATAGGTTCTTAACTTGCAGTAGCTGTCGACTCTGTAGCTGTCAAATTTTTTAACAATTATTTTCTGAACAAAACAAACAAAAATATGTCAGTGCATAGGCACTTTCACTAGCTGTCGATAACATAGCCACCTGCTTTTTGGGCACATGTAATCCAGGTACGCACGTAATGATACTGTTGTGATCCAATTAGAGAAACTAATATGCTTCTTGTCTAAATATTTCTGATTTTACGTCTTTATTTACGTTCTAACATGGGATCACTCTCTAATGCCACGGATTACCTGTATGATATCATCAATTGGTCAATTTTGGTTTTCTAGGTTATTTTGCAAATTATGCAAATTTTATCTCTAAAGAAGTAGAGTATGGTGAATAAGCATTTTCGTATGTTGGTAACATCATCACTTCAAGATGTTTAAATATCGTGATCTGGAAGAGCTTGTTTCTCTCCTTTGTGGTCCATAACTAATTCAATGGTGATATTATGCAGCTGGCATACTTGGCATGTTTGTATCTTAATTTATATTGTAATTTTTTCTTCTCTATAAAAGTTTTTCTGTGCAGTAAAATTGAAACATTTTAAAGTTAAAATATCTTTTGCTAGTTAATCTTTCACTTAATTCATCGGATGTTTGATTCTTGCACAGGAAATTTATTTCTGTCCAGGTCAGTGATTCAGGCTTAGATTTCTCTTGCATATCAGTCCGAACAAGGGTTATGGTGGCCCAGCCCTAATCCTGGAATTTCTTTTGTGTGATTTTCGAAGATGTATCCGAAAATCCATATTTCAAAGATACGTGATTATACTTTGATTTGATTTCTGTTAACTAACTGATGACTATGGTTAGGCCTACCGATTCTTGCTGCTAATGTTGACCAATGATAACAAATGTTGAAATAAGTGAGATCTATGTGTTGAAGGCCCAGACCGTCCGACTTATCCAGTGAGAGCTGTGTGTGTTGAAATTGCTATTATCTCTTGTTAAATATTAACCCTTTGCAGATGATGGCATTCTGTAACTACCGAGGCCTAAAGGACAGAGCGCTTCGCTTCCGAACTGTTCCCAAAGGACAGCTAATTTTTTATGCTAAGCCTAACTCTAAAAAAAATTCACTAAAAATCACCTGTTCAACACATCAATGTACTTTTTTCAGAAATAAAAGAAATACTTATTTTCTATTTGATTTTTGATGTATATTTTTCATACGAATCTCAATACAAAATACTTATTAGTTGCTTTTACTATGAATTCTACTATTCATCATCGCAAAATATGCTAAAAAAATTAATTTCCTTACTAAATTAGGTGGCATAATATTGTGATTGATTCCAAGTATACTCAAAAGCTCAAAAGAATTCAGATCTTTCAAATCTCCTATCCAAACATCATTCACAGAAACAGGTACTGAAGCTGGCAGCGTTGTAATAATAGTACGCTCAGAATCTGAAGAATCACTTGCATTTTCATATTCATCTTCAGAAATACCACAGTTCTATGAATCTTTACTATCTGCATCAGTTTCATTACTGCACTGTTCGTTTATCATATGATTATATTCTTCCACAAAAGGAAAACGTCATGGCTCAGCCATTCTTTTATCCGACTAACCTAATAATTTCACTGCTGCACATTCCTCTAAAACCCAAACTTAAAAAAAATACTCTCTTTTATTCCTATAATTCACCAACGAAATCATAAAGCGAAAAACAAAACGAGAACCGAAACTCAGTTATAAAATAGCAGAGGATACGAGAAGTGCTCTATTTGTTTATATTACAAAACCATGTTTCACCGCTCCATTTGGAGAAATAATTCATTGAATCCCCCCTATGCCAAGGCCAAGTATCTGCAAAATACATTGGAGTTGTTCATATGGGCATTTAACGCCATCTAGTAGACAGATAAATTCAAATATAAACATTCCATATGAAAACGCGCATCCATGGCGGCCGTCCTTTAGGGTATAGTTTTCTCCAATGCGAATACGTGATGACAGTCCTGGAATGCAAGTTTGCAGTCGATGCGCGGGCTCGTCAACCATCCGCAAAGGGTTAAGAAAGCATTAAAATAGTGATGGTATCATCTGAAACTAAAATACAATTAAGTTTTGAATTTCCAACTGTGTTGTGTAACTACCCAAATCTTTAGCTGCCATTTAAATAAAAAGTGGGATTCTATGGGCAAGAGTGTAATTTTAAACATATCGAAAAAGTGTTTTCTTTGAGCTTTTGTTAGGTGTTATGTAAATAATTAAAAAATTTTACATTTTCAAATGTTTTGCATATGTTTCTAGATCATAACCTCACTTTTAAAATAAAAACTGATGTAGTCAAAGAATTACCATTTATAACATTTGAGCTTTTTTTTGTAAATAATTAAAAATCTATTTTTTTTTTTTTAATTTTCCTATCTTTTAGGCTCATACTCGATAATTGCCTCACTTTAAGATAAAACTGTGAGTATCTAGGCCGAAAATCAGCACTTTAAATTGTAGAGTATACAAAATGCATGCATACTTAGATACATAGTCTGGCAAAATAATAGGATAAATTTTACATATTAAAATGGAAACATGATCATCAAACATTGTAATCCTTGATTTCAAGAAAGCTCTTAATTACTCTTGCTTATATAAATTATTGAGCATAGTCACAAACTTATCTGGAAAACTTTAAATTATATCAGAGAATAAAAAAAAATTTTAATTTTTAGAGAAATCCTAACAAGCTTGCAGCATTACAAGTTAGTATTTACTGTATTTGGATATTAAATTCAAATGTTTTGATCCATTAGTTTTTAACCTGAAATGTTTTGAAAAGACTGGCAATTTTACTATTCTGTTTGAATAGTAATCCTACTGAAAATTTTGAAGATGCAAGATTAACTTTTTAATGTTGCTTGTTTACAAAATAATTATTTGAATATTTCCTAAAGCAAATAATTGTTTGTGTACATAAATGTTGAAATAAAATTTTCTGCAAACTTTTAAGGATATGTTAATGAAAACAATTATTTTAAAATTAAGTTTGCAATTTTTTTTTTCAAAGTTGTCATATTTAGATTGAATATGCAGCAAAGAAAGGGAAACAGTTGCATTTTCTCTGGAAAGTATCCAAAAAATTAACTTCAAACCATTTTGAAAATATCTGTGCATGTTTATAATCTATAGCTCTGCCACTACCTACAAGCACCATGCTCATATTTGTTTTATATTTACTGTAATGAGATCGCTAATTATATATGAAGGAAGGGAAATCTGAAGAGGTTGGATACATTACTTTACATTGTGGGAGTTAGCTTCCGCTAACTTTCCTTCCCGGTCGTCCAAATAGTTACTCATGTCCTCTGGACGAGTCGGACGGCCTGGGGTTTCCACATTACTTTACATAAATGGTTTTGTTTTAATGAAAATGTCCTGTATAATTATATCACAAAAACACAACCAGCTATATATGGTATAGATTAATCATAGACATTGTATATGATGTCATATAATAAATACTACACACATTTAATGGTTTTATGTCTTAATTTCAGTTCCCTTAATTATGTTTCCTTACAATTGCATTATATTATTCAACAAAGGATATCATATCTTTCTGCATGTAATCTCAGTAAAAGTTCAATATAGCACGATTGTCAGAAGACTATTTCATCCCCCATTATAACTTAACCATGGTATATCAGACCGCACTGTAATGTTGATGTTTTTTTTTCTCTTCGAAACATGCTCTTTACCATGTTATATCCCCAGTATATCAGGCTTCTACTGTATTGATATTAAAATTTTGATGTGTATTTAATGTATCAGCTGCAATACATAATCTTTAACAAAATTGGGGCTGAGGTGGCATTTGACAAAAAAGATTGTAATATACTTTTAATGTAATTTAAAGTTTGATCTGTTTCAAAAAAATATCGAATAAATTTTTATTTATATTTATATTATGTACTAATCCTGAATTACCATATGAAAGAGTAAGAGGTGAAGATATGCTAAAGCTACCTTGTTCCTTGACCAGAAGGAGGTGGTACCAGTATCACACTCAACCACCACTTAGTTTCCCCAGCCAAGGGTCAATAGGTATCGCACCAGGTGGATTAGAGGTGGTAATAGATTTTCAATTTTGGGTATCTACGCTAAACTTTATTCTTGGCCACTATATTACTTTTTCTAAAATTACACATTATAAAAAAAGTAGTGCATTGGTGATCTCAGTTTAATTTCATCAGAGCAAAGTATTTGCAAATGCACAAAGAAGAATGTGAATATAAAAAGTATTGGCATACATATATGTTGAAACAAATTGTTTGCAAACTAGTAGAGTTCATAATAAAAATGAAATAATTAGGTAATTAATAGAAAAATTATCTAAACAAATAATTATTTGCAAATTATAAATTTCATATATAGCAAATTAAGCACGTTATTGCTGCATATGTAGCAAAGACAGGGGAAAATTACTATTGTGTCTTGAAAAGTATCTGAAAAATTAATTATAATTTAGAAAGTATCTGCTCATAAGGCATACACATGTAAGGATTTTTTTTATTTTAATGTGAGGATCTTATATCCATCAATAGCTATTGTGGACGCTGAAGATTTTGCATTGTCTCAACCCCATTTTTATATATAT
The DNA here is from genome assembly GCA_951213105.1 of Amaurobius ferox. Classification (NCBI taxonomy): domain Eukaryota; kingdom Metazoa; phylum Arthropoda; class Arachnida; order Araneae; family Amaurobiidae; genus Amaurobius; species Amaurobius ferox. Next base: position 137,657,336 of record OX578135.1, on the reverse strand, counting down.
CAAACTTCAAAATTTGTATGATCTAAAAACTTTTCCCTGCTTCTAGACCGTGGGTCATGGAATTATGTCCGCAGTTGGCTTTTCCATCCAGTTAACCCTGAAGATTACTTTACACTACGCTTTCTTTCTCAGATTATTTTTCTTGTAAGAGTGAAAGATATACTGAGATGTGAATAAACCATGCTTTTCTTTGGGGGGGGGGGGGGGGGTCAGAGAGGTTGTAACCCAGGTTTTTTCTACCCTGGTTGATGACAAAACATTAATTTCTCTGAATTGACAACACGTACAACATAATAAATTGCATTTCCTCTATGAGATGCATACAGTTACCTAAATTCTCTGAAGACTAAAACGGCTACAGTTGTTTTGCTTTATGGCTATGTACCACATTATCTTAGAAGTAAAATTACCAACAACTGGACGATGCTTGTAAACCATCGCATATAATAATACAAGAAATCTACATGTAAAACATCTTAAAAGCCTGGGTTTTCTGGAGGCTCAATTTTCACAAAGACCTGTAGCTTAAGCTTCTTAGTAAATTTCACATTAACTGAAGCCATCCATCACTGTGGATAAAACACAACACCTCAGGCTTCAGAAGCAAGTATTTATAAGCCACTTGGCTATCTAGAAACTTGCCAAAAGTATGTTCTAGGTCACCCACCCAAATACTAATCGTTCCCAATGCAGTTTAACTTTGGTGATCTAATGAGAGATGATGTTAGTTCAAACACAAATTCTTAAGTTCTTGATTTTTTTTCTGCATATCTGCATCTAATATTAACAGAAGTATGTTATAAAAGAAATTGATTAAATTACGTTCATATTTTGCTAGGTTAAACCTTTCATCATCAGAGTTGGTGAAGATCAGATTGAAGAGCTTGAACTAAATGCGAAAAGGTAAAAAGAAGCAGAACTATTTATTATAGGTAAGCCTTAAACCTAGAATTTTGTATATTCTAATTTACATATTTATTGGGTTTAATTATTTTAAATATAAAATTTGTGATTTTATCTTAAATCTTGGTATATTCCCTTGTAAAAAAAAACATGAATAATTTAATTAAGCACAAATTGATAAAACAAAGCACCATACAACTGTTTCTAGGATACATTGGATTCTCTTCTTCAATGCAAGAATCCAATGTATCCTTGAAAAAACTGCATGCCGCTTTATTTTATTAATTTGTGCTTAATTACGTTGTTTGTATTTTCCTTGTCACAAAATGTTTTTACTTATTAATATTATCTTTAGTTATTGAAGGATTTTTTACTCTATTCTTAGTCACATTTTTTAATAATTATTGATTTTTTTTTTTTTTTTTTTTTTTAGTATATTGATCTCGGAATACAGAAAATCTGAGAAATTATACTGCAATCTTATCTAATGTTTCAGTTAAATAATTGTAGTTGTTTACTTATGATTAAGATAACTCTGCACCAACATTCTAAATAATTATAAATTTAAAATGTTAATTTAATAGTTACCAATGAAAACACTATCTGATATATGTTTCTGTTGAAAAAATTGTGCATTTTATAAATGTATAATATCTTCTCTGCAAGGTTTGAATATTTTGTATTAATATTATTTAAAATTTAATTTCATGTATATATTGTAACCAAACGCAAAATTGAAAATCCAAAATATATTTTATGAAATCTCAAAGCTTGTACTTTTATCGTGAAATTTTTATAATAGTCAACACTTTTGAAAATTGCTAAATTTTTATATAAACTAAGAAAAATTGTATCTTACAGTTATATAGTCAGAACAAATATAAGTTATATTGTTAAAATAAATACTTATTGCTTGTCTTTTGAATTATTTATGCTAATATAGAGAAAAATGTTACCTGCTGCTTATGAAAATTTTAAATATTTTAATAAGACTTCTCTTGTGGGTACCTCTTAAAAACATATATTTTCCCATCGCAAGTGAGTCCCTATTATCAAGAAGTTTCATCACATAATGACATTTAAAACATTTGAATATTTCAAACGTTTTTATTTCAAAGCTATTGAAATAGTATACTTCATTTTTATAGTCTAGAACTACTCTTTGTATATAAAGAAAGGGTGTACAAATAAAAGTCTTTGAACATCAGAAGTGTTTCAGTTTATAATATTAAATTAGGGTTTTAATCCTTTCAAAACCAAATTGACTGCATTCATGAATATGAGTTTTCAAAACAAAGTTGAGCTAGAGTATGTTTAAAATTCATAAGAAAATCATCATTTTATCAGGAATAAATATTTACATATGTCATTTGCTTCTTATTACTGTTCATTATTACAAAATTTCAAGAATGTATTTAAACAATGGATGTAATTATTCCCAGAAAAAGTGTAACAAACTTCTTTTAATTCAAGCTTCATAATTTTAAAGTTTAAATGCATGAAAATGTTTCTTTAATGAATTATTTAATGTATCTATTCGTATTTCAAATTATTTGCATATTTTGCTGCTAAACATTTTTAGTATGCAGTAAAAGTAAACATTTTATTACATTTGCAATAAGTATAGATTAAACTAACTTAAAGTATAGATTAAACTAAAGGCCTTCATAGTAAATTTTCATTTAGTAATATATTTATAACTTATATTAAACTTATATCACTATCTACACTAATATCACTATCATATTTGTTCATAATTGTAGCAGTTAACTTTGTATGAAAATTCTTGTTCATATTAACATAGATGTCCAAGTATGACTAAACAAAAATCAGAAATACTTGTTCACATCCATCTCAAAAATTTTCTGCTAGACTCTTCCCATTTGAAAACCATCTTCAAAACCCCACAATAATGCAGAAAAATAAATAAATGGAGGCAGAAAAGAACTGACATTTAACCTCTACTACAGTATTTTTATAAACTTTATATGCTGATTTATTTTTATTTGCATGACTAAATTAATTCTTCACTACACCCAGATGCAAATGTAATTTTCCATTTGAAAATCATTGTTCTATGGACCATTGGTGTTCATCCCTTGTAAATTTCCTGGCATTTTAATGCTACCTACTATCATTTAAAAGTTGAAATAAAACAATCTATTTCACTGTCACATGATGATATACTGTATAATTCTTTCAAGCATGTATGTCGCCACTGACATCACCCAAAAAATAAAGTTTTAGGGGAGAGAGTAGCAACTGAAAAATTCATACTGCCCAATTCTCTGAATGTCATTTCCCTAAATTCCAATTTTCTTATCAGCTTAAACACCTAAATTTTAATTTTTAAAAATTAATTAAATATATATATATATATTGTCACGAACTCGGCTCTCATTTCCAATTTCTGATCGCCTTGAGCCTGTTCGGTGGTTCGTTTCGCTAAGCTTATACAAAACACTTTTCTTCATTTCACACTAACACATTTATTAATTGAACTATTTACATACATATACATATTCACACATTCAGATTGTACATAATACTCGGGACTCTGCGAGTTCCATCATCCGTTGAGATCCGAGTCCAGCAAGCCAGTCTTTCTTCTTCCAACCGCCATCCCCCTCCCCTCCAATTTCTGGCCTTGACCCCCCGCAGTCTGCAGTATCAAATTGCGTGGCCAGCTGCAAAACTCTCGGAGAAATAAGATGGCAGTCCAAGAATAACCTTTCCCAGTCTTCTTGGCATGGACAGAGAGGGGTTCGTAACACCTTCCCCCCACTTTTCAGTCCATCCGTTGACCAACGATGACTGGAAAGTCCAAATCCTGCACCCCCTCCCCATAGTGGAAATTCCCACACACAGGCCATGCTCTCTGCAACCCAGAATTCCTCTATGAGCCAGTGACAGGATCGAACCATTACATAATAATTATCCAAATGTAAATTTCATACACAAAAGTATATTTTCATAGACACTAAATTATTCTTAAAACACTAATTATCAATTTCCGATTCAAATGTTTACACTTAAAACAAAATCATGCATTAAACCAAAATTATTCTTAAACACTAATTATCAATTTCCACTTCGACTGTTTAGCACTTAAAACAAAATCATACTGCAAACCAAAATTATGCTTAAAACACTAATTATCAATTTCCACTTCTGACCACATTACAATACTACTAACATATAGAAATACCTTAATAATATTAAACACACTACAATTCACATACATTTTTCCGTAATTTCACAATTTTTAGATTACTGGCTCAAAACTTTATTCAAGGAACACACAATATATCATTATAGAGCCAGTAACCCCCTTCGTCATTTCACCTGCCCCGGGAGTCCATTCTAGTGACCCCCACAGATTTAAACTCAACTTCTTTTCATCATCCAATATCCACTTTCTGATCCCACCAATCGAGACCCACTCTTCCATTCTTTCCACTGACCATGTAATTTCTCTCTCATATTTCATTTTCATCTTCAGTTTCCTTCCAAATCTCCCAAATTCCCCCACTAATAACTTCATTTCCACTCTTGAATAATTACACGTTTTATCTCTTGATCACTTCTCTCCATAACCTTGGTCTTGCAGGGAAACAAACTTGTTTCTACACCCAGCTTTTTTTCTCTTCGGTTTCCTTCCAAATCTCCTAAATTTCCCCACTAAAATCTTCATTTTCACCTGTGAATGTCTGCACCTTTTCTCTCTTGATCCATTCCCTCCATAACATTGGTCTCGCAGGGAAGCCAACTTGCTTCTACCCCCACTATCCCTTTGCTTCTTCTCACTGACCGAACCCATAACTACCTCTATAATTCCTGTTTCTTCACATTTCCCTTCCAACATTGTTCCCACTTCAACTAACATGGCTTTCTCATGACTTCCAACTGAGCACACTTCATTCCCTTTCGTTTCTATTGTCTCATGTTGGGCTATAACTGACTCTCCAGTTCCCCATCTTTCGTTCATTGTCTCCGTCTCCTTTCCCTCACACTCCGTAATTCGACTCTTATCCATTCCTTTCGAATTCTTCGAGATCCCCAATGTCTCTAAACAATTCGTAGCATTTTCCTTTTCGGTGATAATTGGACTCACAGATGTTGGGACCCCAATGTGGCATTTCTCAGCCCCATCCCCTTCCTTACAGTCCCTAATATATTGCGCACTATCGGACTCGGAACTTGAGGTCGCCTGCTCGATCGCCCCCTTTCCCTTCAAGGACAACCGTGACCTAGACATATCTATGATCAGGAATCTCTCAACTCCCCCCGACTTTCCTTTCGTCAGCGCAGGGTCCACTCGCGAAATTGTATGCCTTTTCTCCCTCAGCATCTTTTCTCTTTCTCTCCGGAACTTCGAGTCCACGGGAAACCCCTCTCTCTGAGACTTTCCAACCCCATTTTCCATAACGGAATTCTCGCTTTCCATTCTGAGACTCGGGAGATCGGATACCCGAAAAGGCAACTTAATTTCATCAACGCTTTCCGCCCCTGTCTGAATATCTAAGCTTGGAAATTCTGGTTTTTCCCAAGTCTCCTCAAATATTACAAACTGAGCTTTGCGCGACTTTTCCGAATTAAACTTTGTACTTTTTCACGACTTTTCCGAATTAAGCCCGTTACTGTTAAGTGCACTACATATTTCTGGGCATTCATACCTATAGTGCCCTACCTTTTTACATGCGAAGCACAACACGGCGTTCTTATGCACTTTTTTCACTGCTCTGCCAATTTGGCCATTATAGTTCTGGGTAATGGCATTCCGTGCAATTTGGGTTTCACTATTATCCTGGTTCATTCCCAGTTCCCACATTAACCATTTGATCTCGCTTTCCCTCTTTTGCTGCTCCTTTCTCTCCAACTCTCTCAACTTTCTATCGCACTCTAATTCTTTTTTCTCCCACTCTTTATTCTCTCTATCCCGTTCTTCATTCTCTTCTCTCTCTTCCCTAATAGAATACAATATATTCCTTATCGCTTCTTCCTCATACTCCTTGCTCCCACAAATTATATTTTTTAATTCCACCACCTCACACTCAGAATCCACCGTCTCGCCTATTTCATAACAGAGCCTCGCAAGATCAATTTTCTTCTCTTCCAATAAATATGCCATCCTAAACCACTGCGTGAGAACCAAAAATTACCTACACAATATTGCATTTTCCCTTTGATCCAAAATACATAATATATACACATGTCAAATCACTTTTATCAATCACATATATCATTTTTTCCTTTACAGTGAAATGGTTTCTCTTTACCGCTATTATTTATCCCCAATCTTAAATTTAACATAAACGTTTCTCTTTAATATAAAACCAAATACCTTAGAAGTAATATCATTTAAATTTATCTTAATATTAAAATACCCTATACATAATATTATTTATATTTCCACATACAAATATCTCATTAATATTAAATGTAACACAATTTCATGCAACCCTTTACTATCATTTCTTATCAAACCAGCATTTAAACACATTTGTATATTGAACTAAAATTTTTATCCATATATTACTTCTGTCACTGCTCATCTAGGAATTTCCGTTATTTATTAGCAAAACTTTAAAAATCATAATTTACTCCCCACAAACCAAATGACCCACTTTAAACTCATTACTAATTTTACAATTTAATTTTAAATCCGCTCTAGCCCAGAGAGCATCACCCATAAATTGGGAAAATTTCCACTTACCTCTTCTTCTGTACCAGATGTCATCATCATTCTTTCTTATGGGTTGGGGTCTTTGTCACAGGCTCACAGGCTATATCGATAATCCATTACATACATTAAACACACACATAAATTAGTCTCATATGACTCACTTTAATCCAATTTATTCCAAAGCCAATTCCATCATCCAATTTATTTCAAAGCGTTTTCCACCTTTCCATTTACTTAGCATTTTATCCTATGTCGGCTGCGACCAGGGGCGGCAAATAGGGGGCGCGACCGCGCCCCCAAATTTTTCCTTGTCGTCTATCGGCTTCTCTCTTGTTTTATTGACGGTCCACTGGTCAGTTTTCTCACGCTACGGCGTTTCAAAAGAGCCAACATTCAACCTTCACAATGAAGTTCCCACTTCCGGTTGGAACGAATCCTTTTCAATTTAAAAATATTGGGGTGTTGTTATCCTTTTCGCTTGAAAATTCCAAGTGTCCGATTAAATGTATGTGTAGTTAGTGCATGCTCATCCATTCCTTCTGCTAGAAATGCATTTCAGCAGCTCAATGCATTATATTTTTTCATAGAAACATCATATTAAAACATGCTGTTTTCGAAAAGATTCCCTCATCAACAAATACTTTTTCTGGAGGCTCTTCAACTCTACAATCACTAAGTGATACGAGGTGGTCTTCCAGAGTTAAAGCCATAAAAGCACTACTTGATAATTTGGAAGTGGTGATTTTAACACTGGAAGAATTGTCTGAAAACGACTCTCTCAATGGTGGAAGAGCCGAAGCCCTTTTAACATGCATGACATCGTTCGAATTTTTGTTCCCTTTGTTTGTATTGAAACAGTGTTTTTGATCAATACAATACTCTCTCAAAGCATCTTCAGTCATCTGATCTTAATTTTCAGACTGTGCAAGCTTTGGCTAAAGCTACTATTGAAATTGTTAGTTTTTTTCGCACTGATGCATATTTCAATCAAGTGTGGAGTTTTGTGACAAAACTTTGCGAAAAAAATTCTTATTCTGGACCAAAACTGAAAATACGTAAAAAAATTCCAAGCGAGTTTGGAGGCGGTGAAAAAAATCCTCATGATGATGTTAAATCATATCACAGAATCAATATTCAATATGGAATTATAGATTCAGTATTTAATGAAAGTGGGACAAGATTTAATGAAAACAATATATCTGTTTTGTTTGCCCTTAGTTCAGTATTATCCGGATCAGATGTCGAAAAAGAAAAAGAAAATGTTTCAACCATATGCAAAGTATAGACTTCCAGAAAGAGGAATTGCTGTGTGAAATGCGGCTGTTTTATTCAATGGTGAAAAATGAAAACATAGACCATCCCAATTTTAAAAGTCGCCTGGATTATTTTAAAGAGCGGAATTTAAAAAATGTGTTTCCTGTCATAACATTATTAGTTAAATTGTTTTTGACTGTGCCAATCAGCTCAGTCAGTTGTGAAAGGTCTTTTTAGTGCTTTAGGAGGCTGAAAAATTACTTCGCAGTACAATGGATAAGAAAGACTTTCATTTTTAGCTGCTTTAGCTATAGAACAAGATATACTACTGGATTATGATGATATTGTAAAACATTTTCTCTTCTTCCAGACTCTGAGAACCTGCGTTTAAAACTTCAGTATAAGGTACATAAATATAGATATTTGTATTTAGAAAAATTATGTTAACACAATTATGTACAAAAATTATGTTAACAACAATTATTTTTCTCGACATCAATTCAATTTTGTAACCTCCCTCCTCCCCTATTAAAAAACATTTTATTTATTCCATATTGTAAATTTTCATACATACAAATCTCGCACCCCCAAATGGAATGCTGAAATGCCGCCCCTGGCTGCGACAGTGTCATGAACTCGGCTCTCATTTCCAATTGCTGATCGCCTTGAGCCCGTTCGGTGGTTCGTTTCGCTAAGCTTATACAAAACACTCTTCTTCATTTCACACTAACACATTTATTAATTGAACTATTTACATACATATACATATTCACACATTCAGATTGATACATAATACTTGGGACTCCGCGAGTTCCATCGTCCGTTGAGATCAGAGTCCAGCAAGCCAGTCTTTCTTCTTCCAACCGCCATCCCCCTCCCCTCCAATTTCTGGCCTTGACCCCAACGGTGGTTCGTTTCGCTAAGCTTATACAAAACACTCTTCTTCATTTCACACTAACACATTTATTAATTGAACTATTTACATACATATACATATTCACACATTCAGATTGATACATAATACTTGGGACTCCGCGAGTTCCATCGTCCGTTGAGATCAGAGTCCAGCAAGCCAGTCTTTCTTCTTCCAACTGCCATCCCCCTCCCCTCCAATTTCTGGCCTTGACCCCAACGGTGGTTCGTTTCGCTAAGCTTATACAAAACACTCTTCTTCATTTCACACTAACACATTTATTAATTGAACTATTTACATACATATACATATTCACACATTCAGATTGATACATAATACTTGGGACTCCGCGAGTTCCATCGTCCGTTGAGATCAGAGTCCAGCAAGCCAGTCTTTCTTCTTCCAACCGCCATCCCCCTCCCCTCCAATTTCTGGCCTTGACCCCAACGGTGGTTCGTTTCGCTAAGCTTATACAAAACACTCTTCTTCATTTCACACTAACACATTTATTAATTGAACTATTTACATACATATACATATTCACACATTCAGATTGATACATAATACTTGGGACTCCGCGAGTTCCATCGTCCGTTGAGATCAGAGTCCAGCAAGCCAGTCTTTCTTCTTCCAACTGCCATCCCCCTCCCCTCCAATTTCTGGCCTTGACCCCCCGCAGTCTGCAGTATCAAATTGCGTGGCCAGCTGCAAAACTCTCGGAGAAATAAGATGGCAGTCCAAGAATAACCTTTCCCAGTCTTCTTGGCATGGACAGAGAGGGGTTCGTAACACCTTCCCCCCACTTTTCAGTCCATCCGTTGACCAACGATGACTGGAAAGTCCAAATCCTGCACCCCCTCCCCATAGTGGAAATTCCCACACACAGGCCATGCTCTCTGCAACCCAGAATTCCTCTATGAGCCAGTGACAGGATCGAACCATTACATAATAATTATCCAAATGTAAATTTCATACACAAAAGTATATTTTCATAGACACTAAATTATTCTTAAAACACTAATTATCAATTTCCGATTCAAATGTTTACACTTAAAACAAAATCATGCATTAAACCAAAATTATTCTTAAACACTAATTATCAATTTCCACTTCGACTGTTTAGCACTTAAAACAAAATCATACTGCAAACCAAAATTATGCTTAAAACACTAATTATCAATTTCCACTTCTGACCACATTACAATACTACTAACATATAGAAATACCTTAATAATATTAAACACACTACAATTCACATACATTTTTCCGTAATTTCACAATTTTTAGATTACTGGCTCAAAACTTTATTCAAGGAACACACAATATATCATTATAGAGCCAGTAACCCCCTTCGTCATTTCACCTGCCCCGGGAGTCCATTCTAGTGACCCCCACAGATTTAAACTCAACTTCTTTTCATCATCCAATATCCACTTTCTGATCCCACCAATCGAGACCCACTCTTCCATTCTTTCCACTGACCATGTAATTTCTCTCTCATATTTCATTTTCATCTTCAGTTTCCTTCCAAATCTCCCAAATTCCCCCACTAATAACTTCATTTCCACTCTTGAATAATTACACGTTTTATCTCTTGATCACTTCTCTCCATAACCTTGGTCTTGCAGGGAAACAAACTTGTTTCTACACCCAGCTTTTTTTCTCTTCGGTTTCCTTCCAAATCTCCTAAATTTCCCCACTAAAATCTTCATTTTCACCTGTGAATGTCTGCACCTTTTCTCTCTTGATCCATTCCCTCCATAACATTGGTCTCGCAGGGAAGCCAACTTGCTTCTACCCCCACTATCCCTTTGCTTCTTCTCACTGACCGAACCCATAACTACCTCTATAATTCCTGTTTCTTCACATTTCCCTTCCAACATTGTTCCCACTTCAACTAACATGGCTTTCTCATGACTTCCAACTGAGCACACTTCATTCCCTTTCGTTTCTATTGTCTCATGTTGGGCTATAACTGACTCTCCAGTTCCCCATCTTTCGTTCATTGTCTCCGTCTCCTTTCCCTCACACTCCGTAATTCGACTCTTATCCATTCCTTTCGAATTCTTCGAGATCCCCAATGTCTCTAAACAATTCGTAGCATTTTCCTTTTCGGTGATAATTGGACTCACAGATGTTGGGACCCCAATGTGGCATTTCTCAGCCCCATCCCCTTCCTTACAGTCCCTAATATATTGCGCACTATCGGACTCGGAACTTGAGGTCGCCTGCTCGATCGCCCCCTTTCCCTTCAAGGACAACCGTGACCTAGACATATCTATGATCAGGAATCTCTCAACTCCCCCCGACTTTCCTTTCGTCAGCGCAGGGTCCACTCGCGAAATTGTATGCCTTTTCTCCCTCAGCATCTTTTCTCTTTCTCTCCGGAACTTCGAGTCCACGGGAAACCCCTCTCTCTGAGACTTTCCAACCCCATTTTCCATAACGGAATTCTCGCTTTCCATTCTGAGACTCGGGAGATCGGATACCCGAAAAGGCAACTTAATTTCATCAACGCTTTCCGCCCCTGTCTGAATATCTAAGCTTGGAAATTCTGGTTTTTCCCAAGTCTCCTCAAATATTACAAACTGAGCTTTGCGCGACTTTTCCGAATTAAACTTTGTACTTTTTCACGACTTTTCCGAATTAAGCCCGTTACTGTTAAGTGCACTACATATTTCTGGGCATTCATACCTATAGTGCCCTACCTTTTTACATGCGAAGCACAACACGGCGTTCTTATGCACTTTTTTCACTGCTCTGCCAATTTGGCCATTATAGTTCTGGGTAATGGCATTCCGTGCAATTTGGGTTTCACTATTATCCTGGTTCATTCCCAGTTCCCACATTAACCATTTGATCTCGCTTTCCCTCTTTTGCTGCTCCTTTCTCTCCAACTCTCTCAACTTTCTATCGCACTCTAATTCTTTTTTCTCCCACTCTTTATTCTCTCTATCCCGTTCTTCATTCTCTTCTCTCTCTTCCCTAATAGAATACAATATATTCCTTATCGCTTCTTCCTCATACTCCTTGCTCCCACAAATTATATTTTTTAATTCCACCACCTCACACTCAGAATCCACCGTCTCGCCTATTTCATAACAGAGCCTCGCAAGATCAATTTTCTTCTCTTCCAATAAATATGCCATCCTAAACCACTGCGTGAGAACCAAAAATTACCTACACAATATTGCATTTTCCCTTTGATCCAAAATACATAATATATACACATGTCAAATCACTTTTATCAATCACATATATCATTTTTTCCTTTACAGTGAAATGGTTTCTCTTTACCGCTATTATTTATCCCCAATCTTAAATTTAACATAAACGTTTCTCTTTAATATAAAACCAAATACCTTAGAAGTAATATCATTTAAATTTATCTTAATATTAAAATACCCTATACATAATATTATTTATATTTCCACATACAAATATCTCATTAATATTAAATGTAACACAATTTCATGCAACCCTTTACTATCATTTCTTATCAAACCAGCATTTAAACACATTTGTATATTGAACTAAAATTTTTATCCATATATTACTTCTGTCACTGCTCATCTAGGAATTTCCGTTATTTATTAGCAAAACTTTAAAAATCATAATTTACTCCCCACAAACCAAATGACCCACTTTAAACTCATTACTAATTTTACAATTTAATTTAAAATCCGCTCTAGCCCAGAGAGCATCACCCATAAATTGGGAAAATTTCCACTTACCTCTTCTTCTGTACCAGATGTCATCATCATTCTTTCTTATGGGTTGGGGTCTTTGTCACAGGCTCACAGGCTATATCGATAATCCATTACATACATTAAACACACACATAAATTAGTCTCATATGACTCACTTTAATCCAATTTATTCCAAAGCCAATTCCATCATCCAATTTATTTCAAAGCGTTTTCCACCTTTCCATTTACTTAGCATTTATCCTATGTCGGCTGCGACCAGGGGCGGCAAATAGGGGGCGCGAGGGGGCGCGACCGCGCCCCCAAATTTTTCCTTGTCGTCTATCGGCTTCTCTCTTGTTTTATTGACGGTCCACTGGTCAGTTTTCTCACGCTACGGCGTTTCAAAAGAGCCAACATTCAACCTTCACAATGAAGTTCCCACTTCCGGTTGGAACGAATCCTTTTCAATTTAAAAATATTGGGGTGTTGTTATCCTTTTCGCTTGAAAATTCCAAGTGTCCGATTAAATGTATGTGTAGTTAGTGCATGCTCATCCATTCCTTCTGCTAGAAATGCATTTCAGCAGCTCAATGCATTATATTTTTTCATAGAAACATCATATTAAAACATGCTGTTTTCGAAAAGATTCCCTCATCAACAAATACTTTTTCTGGAGGCTCTTCAACTCTACAATCACTAAGTGATACGAGGTGGTCTTCCAGAGTTAAAGCCATAAAAGCACTACTTGATAATTTGGAAGTGGTGATTTTAACACTGGAAGAATTGTCTGAAAACGACTCTCTCAATGGTGGAAGAGCCGAAGCCCTTTTAACATGCATGACATCGTTCGAATTTTTGTTCCCTTTGTTTGTATTGAAACAGTGTTTTTGATCAATACAATACTCTCTCAAAGCATCTTCAGTCATCTGATCTTAATTTTCAGACTGTGCAAGCTTTGGCTAAAGCTACTATTGAAATTGTTAGTTTTTTTCGCACTGATGCATATTTCAATCAAGTGTGGAGTTTTGTGACAAAACTTTGCGAAAAAAATTCTTATTCTGGACCAAAACTGAAAATACGTAAAAAAATTCCAAGCGAGTTTGGAGGTGGTGAAAAAAATCCTCATGATGATGTTAAATCATATCACAGAATCAATATTCAATATGGAATTATAGATTCAGTATTTAATGAAAGTGGGACAAGATTTAATGAAAACAATATATCTGTTTTGTTTGCCCTTAGTTCAGTATTATCCGGATCAGATGTCGAAAAAGAAAAAGAAAATGTTTCAACCATATGCAAAGTATAGACTTCCAGAAAGAGGAATTGCTGTGTGAAATGCGGCTGTTTTATTCAATGGTGAAAAATGAAAACATAGACCATCCCAATTTTAAAAGTCGCCTGGATTATTTTAAAGAGCGGAATTTAAAAAATGTGTTTCCTGTCATAACATTATTAGTTAAATTGTTTTTGACTGTGCCAATCAGCTCAGTCAGTTGTGAAAGGTCTTTTTAGTGCTTTAGGAGGCTGAAAAATTACTTCGCAGTACAATGGATAAGAAAGACTTTCATTTTTAGCTGCTTTAGCTATAGAACAAGATATACTACTGGATTATGATGATATTGTAAAACATTTTCTCTTCTTCCAGACTCTGAGAACCTGCGTTTAAAACTTCAGTATAAGGTACATAAATATAGATATTTGTATTTAGAAAAATTATGTTAACACAATTATGTACAAAAATTATGTTAACAACAATTATTTTTCTCGACATCAATTCAATTTTGTAACCTCCCTCCTCCCCTATTAAAAAACATTTTATTTATTCCATATTGTAAATTTTCATACATACAAATCTCGCACCCCCAAATGGAATGCTGAAATGCCGCCCCTGGCTGCGACAGTGTCATGAACTCGGCTCTCATTTCCAATTGCTGATCGCCTTGAGCCCGTTCGGTGGTTCGTTTCGCTAAGCTTATACAAAACACTCTTCTTCATTTCACACTAACACATTTATTAATTGAACTATTTACATACATATACATATTCACACATTCAGATTGATACATAATACTTGGGACTCCGCGAGTTCCATCGTCCGTTGAGATCAGAGTCCAGCAAGCCAGTCTTTCTTCTTCCAACCGCCATCCCCCTCCCCTCCAATTTCTGGCCTTGACCCCAACGGTGGTTCGTTTCGCTAAGCTTATACAAAACACTCTTCTTCATTTCACACTAACACATTTATTAATTGAACTATTTACATACATATACATATTCACACATTCAGATTGATACATAATACTTGGGACTCCGCGAGTTCCATCGTCCGTTGAGATCAGAGTCCAGCAAGCCAGTCTTTCTTCTTCCAACTGCCATCCCCCTCCCCTCCAATTTCTGGCCTTGACCCCAACGGTGGTTCGTTTCGCTAAGCTTATACAAAACACTCTTCTTCATTTCACACTAACACATTTATTAATTGAACTATTTACATACATATACATATTCACACATTCAGATTGATACATAATACTTGGGACTCCGCGAGTTCCATCGTCCGTTGAGATCAGAGTCCAGCAAGCCAGTCTTTCTTCTTCCAACTGCCATCCCCCTCCCCTCCAATTTCTGGCCTTGACCCCCTTGATAAATTGGGAAAATTTCCACTTACCTCTTCTTCTGTACCAGATGTCATCATCATTCTTTCTTATGGGTTGGGGTCTTTGTCACAGGCTCACAGGCTATATCGATAATCCATTACATACATTAAACACACACATAAATTAGTCTCATATGACTCACTTTAATCCAATTTATTCCAAAGCCAATTCCATCATCCAATTTATTTCAAAGCGTTTTCCACCTTTCCATTTACTTAGCATTTATCCTATGTCGGCTGCGACAGTGTCATGAACTCGGCTCTCATTTCCAATTGCTGATCGCCTTGAGCCCGTTCGGTGGTTCGTTTCGCTAAGCTTATACAAAACACTCTTCTTCATTTCACACTAACACATTTATTAATTGAACTATTTACATACATATACATATTCACACATTCAGATTGATACATAATACTTGGGACTCCGCGAGTTCCATCGTCCGTTGAGATCAGAGTCCAGCAAGCCAGTCTTTCTTCTTCCAACTGCCATCCCCCTCCCCTCCAATTTCTGGCCTTGACCCCAACGGTGGTTTGTTTCGCTAAGCTTATACAAAACACTCTTCTTCATTTCACACTAACACATTTATTAATTGAACTATTTACATACATATACATATTCACACATTCAGATTGATACATAATACTTGGGACTCCGCGAGTTCCATCGTCCGTTGAGATCAGAGTCCAGCAAGCCATTCTTTCTTCTTCCAACTGCCATCCCCCTCCCCTCCAATTTCTGGCCTTGACCCCAACGGTGGTTCGTTTCGATAAGCTTATACAAAACACTCTTCTTCATTTCACACTAACACATTTATTAATTGAACTATTTACATACATATACATATTCACACATTCAGATTGATACATAATACTTGGGACTCCGCGAGTTCCATCGTCCGTTGAGATCAGAGTCCAGCAAGCCAGTCTTTCTTCTTCCAACTGCCATCCCCCTCCCCTCCAATTTCTGGCCTTGACCCCCTTGATAAATTGGGAAAATTTCCACTTACCTCTTCTTCTGTACCAGATGTCATCATCATTCTTTCTTATGGGTTGGGGTCTTTGTCACAGGCTCACAGGCTATATCGATAATCCATTACATACATTAAACACACACATAAATTAGTCTCATATGACTCACTTTAATCCAATTTATTCCAAAGCCAATTCCATCATCCAATTTATTTCAAAGCGTTTTCCACCTTTCCATTTACTTAGCATTTATCCTATGTCGGCTGCGACAGTGTCATGAACTCGGCTCTCATTTCCAATTGCTGATCGCCTTGAGCCCGTTCGGTGGTTCGTTTCGCTAAGCTTATACAAAACACTCTTCTTCATTTCACACTAACACATTTATTAATTGAACTATTTACATACATATACATATTCACACATTCAGATTGATACATAATACTTGGGACTCCGCGAGTTCCATCGTCCGTTGAGATCAGAGTCCAGCAAGCCAGTCTTTCTTCTTCCAACTGCCATCCCCCTCCCCTCCAATTTCTGGCCTTGACCCCAACGGTGGTTCGTTTCGCTAAGCTTATACAAAACACTCTTCTTCATTTCACACTAACACATTTATTAATTGAACTATTTACATACATATACATATTCACACATTCAGATTGATACATAATACTTGGGACTCCGCGAGTTCCATCGTCCGTTGAGATCAGAGTCCAGCAAGCCAGTCTTTCTTCTTCCAACTGCCATCCCCCTCCCCTCCAATTTCTGGCCTTGACCCCAACGGTGGTTCGTTTCGCTAAGCTTATACAAAACACTCTTCTTCATTTCACACTAACACATTTATTAATTGAACTATTTACATACATATACATATTCACACATTCAGATTGATACATAATACTTGGGACTCCGCGAGTTCCATCGTCCGTTGAGATCAGAGTCCAGCAAGCCAGTCTTTCTTCTTCCAACTGCCATCCCCCTCCCCTCCAATTTCTGGCCTTGACCCCCCCCCCCCCCGCAGTCCGCAGTATCAAGTTGCGGGGCCAGCTGCAAAACTCTCGGAGAAATAAGGTGGCGGTCCAAGAATAACCTTTCCCAGTCTTCTTGGCATGGACAGAGAGGGGTTCGTAACATATATATATATATATATATATATATATATATATATTTAGTTTAATATTTTTAAACTTATAGATAGAAAGTCCAAAACTAATTTCTGGATGTTTATACATGTTACAAAAAGTTGTTTCTGTGTGAGAGAAAGTGTGTTTTATAATTTTTATTATATACACATATTTGTTCTTTATTAAAAATTTATAAATCATTCTGCTATAAAATCACCATAGCAACTTTCAGACTAAAAATTTAAACCTTGATATATTAGTATACCTCACTCATTTTACAGTAATTCAAGCATACTTCTCTGAGCATTCTTAAAATTACCGCTGAATGAATGTTTCGATGTTTCTTTTAGTTCCATTAGTGCTAGAGTTATGATTGATGTGTATATTTATGTGCTAGAAACGCATTTTAACTACCAAAATCCTTATTCATTATTCAAAGGACCTTTTTATCCATAAATAAATACACCGAACCGAATGTACTTTTGGGACCGGAAATTATAAAAATGCCTGCTAAATTGAGGGGGTCCACTATTCTGGAGTATATGTTTAGGAGGTTTTACAGTAAAAAGTATTTTACATTAATGTCTACTACATTCAAATTTAATACAAAATCAGAATGGGTCTCTGGAGGGGGGTGGGGGATTATGACCCAGACCATCTGACCTACCCGAAGCCATAAGATATCTGTTTTGATGGCCGAAACAGTGCCATACAATTTAGACCGGAAAGTTTAAATAATTGCTATGGAAAATTAAGGATCTTTTAAAATTGATATGGCGAGACATGAATTTTAACTCATTATTCATTCTCAATAGACATCAAAAAATGCAACATTTGCCTGTTAACTAATCAAATGAAACTAAAGAACTTTGTATCATGCAGAAAAAATGGGAAGGTTTTATTTTAGATGGGATAATTGAACAGAAAGCATTATTCGCTTCTTAACATCTAGTGATGTATTTTGAATACACATTTAGGATGAGTTTGGAGTAATATTCATAGAAATTTTTAAAAATTGTTATTTACAATATAATCTTAAAAATATTAATGTGAAACGTGTTTTTTTTTTCTGAGAGATTGCATTTTCTCCTCCTCTTCCCCCTTAAATAAGCCAGTGTTTACATGCAACTGACATAAAACTGTACAGAAAATACTATTAGAGGCTTGCTTAATAATTATATGCACTAATAACCTTACTAAATATAAAGCTAAGTGTATTCACTATGCCTTTTCCTTAGTTATTGCAATTCTTCCCCAGCTCGTTTTTGAAAAGAAATCTAGAAAGGCATTGTAAAGCACACAATTCAAGTATTATATTACAGATATATTAAATAGAAATTTTTTATTTTGGCATAGGCACGACATTTGTGTGAATAGCATAATATAAATAAATCAGCTTTTAAAGTCGTTTTATTTAGAATACATATATTTTTCTGTTAAAACAACCTACCACAATCCATATCTTCATCAAGTTTTGCATAGCATATAAACACATTAAACTACAATTGAAAGTATTGAATTTTTATATGTATTATAACATATCAGTATTTTAAAAACTTCAAAATAAATATTCAGACTTTGAATTTCTAATATAATCCTGTGTTTACTATGACACAATAGGATCAGGTTGAGTTATTATACACTTATGCTAATCCTTACACCTTTCTGGTAGGTCGGACGGTCTGGGTTTCAACAACAACACTTATGCTAATCCGGCCGCCCAAATTGCTGCTCCCAGTCTTCGAATGAGTCGGTCGGCTTGGGCTTTCGACACTTATGCTAATTACAATACATTATGAAATAAAATCCATTGTTAAAAATTATTAGTATTAAATTGATATTAACCTACCTAATGAGAAGTAATAAATAGCATGAATAATGGCTTGACTAACATGTGCTGCCTACTTCCTTCTTATTTTAACCATCATGTTGCATGACGTCATCCACACATTAGAGTGTGAAGGACCAAGTTCACAACCACAAATAGTTTGTTGCGACAGCCCCTATACAAGTATTACCCAAACTTATGCCACATAAGAAAAACTTAAAGTGCAAGAGAATCAATGAACCTGAGGTCCAAAAAAGGAATGGATGCTAAAGGAAGGAGCAGAGGGATTATACACCCAAGACCTGGATTAAGAAAGAGCCAATCAGAAAGCTCCTGCTTCTTCCTTTCGCACCCATTCCTCTTTTGGACTTCGGGTTTGTTGGTTCTCCTGCACTGGTGAAGGGGATCCAGCGTATTCTCGAAACAGCTGTATGTTACATTATTGTGTTATTTGTGCTTTCATAGGTTTTTTTTATCCTTTACACAAAGAGTATTGTAATTATTGCTTATACCATATAGTTTTATTACCTTTCTGTGATAAAATAATTGTCTAATATTTTGATATATCTTGACCAATCTTTCAATTTTCACAAATTGGTTTTCAAAAAGGACCAGAATATTTTGTTTCTTAAATTTATAAAGCTAATCTTCAAAAGAGCTTCTAATTCATTTTTTAAATAGCTAAAAAAATACATGATCCCATTATTCAGAGGTATTATCACTTACAGGTATTATGCAAATGTAAACACAGTAAAAATTGAGAATTATTTGATAATTTTCTTTTTAAAAATAACTTAAGATTCTTTATAAAAGGGATGCAGATAAAAAAATGTGAAATTAAAAATTAGAACATGGATACAAGCCCACTTAAAAAAAAAATGAATTAAGAGCAAGAATGTTTTCACTTTTTATGTCTGGATTTTGATTTTAAATGTGATCTGATTTTAAAGGAACATGCCCATCACTGATTAGCACACAGTTTTGAAGAAATCATAGACTCATAACCCACAGGAAACTCACATTTGAAGAAAATGTTCTTTAGAATTTGAGGTTTTGATTATATTATATATATATATTTTAGCAATTTTTCATTTAATTATCTCATTTCATTATTATCTTAAACTCAAAATTTTTTCACATTATTTGTTTCAATATTTATGTTTGCAGGGACTTTTCTTTTTTTATTTTCCTCTGCATACAAACTAATAGCCACATACATACACCTTTGGAACTGTTGTCTCACTTTTTTCTTGGGATATATGTCTTTCGTGAAAACATAGCTCTCCCATTTTCTTTCACTAAGATCATGCACAGGAACTGTTAACTATCTCTTTGTTTTCAACTGTGCAGCTACCATAATCAAAGTATTTCTATTTATGTGCTTTCTGGATTGTCTAATGCAGTTTTTCGCAACTGTTTTTTACTCATAGCCTACTTTTAAATTTTATTTACCTCTGCTCCACCTCCCCCCTTTTTGTACCTTAAATGTTGTATGTATTTTAATTTCTAATCCAAATATTTATCTAACATTGAAGGCACAACTGCACCACACACTTGTTGAATGTTGTTAATTTGACAAGTGTGATAGTGCGAAGTGGCATAAGGTTGCCAAAAGTAAATATCTTCAGTACAGAATCATTACTTAATGAATACATTGTTGAATCATGCTTTTCTACTCACCCGATTGTGTCAGTCCACACACGTGTGAAAATTTTAGCTGCAACTTGTCAAATGTGAAAACTATGTTGCGTCATATAATTTCTACAAAGAACAAAATTCTTTTAACATTACCTACTTTTTAATAATTTAATAAGTATTACAAAAGAGAATTTTTGTGACCAAGTATTCTTTTCCACGAAATATTCTGTATTTTATTCATGGCTGGCTATGTGGCCCCTTTGAGAACCAACCACTGGTCTCATGCATTGATCTGATGTGACATGCGAGGGATCTCATACTTCTAGATCCACACATAAATAAAGTTAAGATTCTTTTTTTTTTTTTGTTCTTAGTTTTATTTTATTTTTTTAGCATTTTATTTTTTACATATCATATTTCATTTTTCACTGTTTCTCATGCTCTTTAAATCCTGAGAACTATAAAATTTTATTTGTTAAAATCAAACAAACATCTTTAATATTTACATGTTGCTCTGTAACTCTAATTAAGAAACCAATATTTGTAACTTTGTTGCTCTAGTATTTCAATGTATTTTGTAATTTCCCATGTCCAGAATATTAATATCTGATCAAATTTGTAAATTCCTTGTTCTAAAATGCTGTTTTCTGAACCAAATTTGTCTCTTTGGTGATATAAAATACCTATATGTTTCAAGGTCCCTGAATCAACAATAGCGAAATGGAAAGAGAAGCCAGTATAGATATAAAATTTTGGTTAATTAAAGTTAAAAATTAGCATTATAATTAGCTAAAAGAAAACTTCCACTTTTCGAACATTTCAAATTATTAAAGTTCAAAATGTATTTTGTGTTCACAGTGCTTATATATATATATTGTGATACATTATCATCATGCTAATTTTTCTGCTGAAAGAATTATTCATAAAACTTTTTATTCTCAAGGGAATATCTATATTTCTGATTTGTTATATATATATATATATATATATATATATATATATATATATATATATATATATATATATATTTTCATTACAATTGTAAAATAACATAACTCTTTCTTCTTACAGACTATATCAAACATCTAAAAAGATTACCTAACAAATGTAAGAAATTTCCACTACTACTTTAAAGAGCTTCCAGCTACTCGAGGTCCATGGTTTGGTGCTAAAATTTTCAGCAAAAGAGGAAACCATTGACCACTTCAAACTATAACTGCCAATTGAAGAACGGAAGTTTCAAGACTTTTGTGGTGTTCTACAAGTGATGAAGTCTTTTTATGGAAATTCTTTTTGAAAAACAGAAACTTTGAATGATAATAAAAAAGGGGGAAAGGAATTACAGCACCACGTAACTACCTTTTGCAGACAAATTTCTCTCTTCAGTTTTATATATATACATATAAATATAAATATATATATTCACATAATATATATATGATTATAAATCCATGCCATTGCTGTTTTTAAGCATCCTTGAAATTTTTTTGTCTGTAATTCCAGATGTGGTATTTTTATCCCTTGAATATACTCCTTGACTTTCTATTTAGAATGTAGAGGGTTCTGTCATTAATTTTGAATGGCAACCCTCAGTAGACAGAGATCGAGGAAGAGATATCCAAAAATTTGAAAATCAAAAGTGAGAAGCAGATCTGCCAATTCCAATCTGTGTTCCATCTTTGTAATTATTTCTCATAAGTGCAGTTTGTAAACTTAGGAGGATCATTCATTTATATATTTATGTCATTTTCAAAATGTGTAAAATACAAATTAATATATTTCAACTGTAAGTAAGACAGAAGGTTTGAACTGCCTATTTTGAAATGGAACCATCGACGGCCCTCAAAGTATTTTCTCTCTTTTGTTTTTCTCACAATATATGTTTTCCTAATAAATACTCTAAGGGTCAGTATTAGTTCAGCTCTGCATGCTTTGGGTTGCTAATAAGATGGGTGTGGAAAAATAAAGCACTTTATAAAAAAAAACCAACTACAAAAAAAATTGTAAAAATTAAGCTATGTTTTTTCATGTCATACTCTTTACTGTTATATGGAAAAGAGATTTGTTACTCTTACTATAAGAATTGTTTGAAAGATGTTCATAGGAAATCGATGGAGAAATAGAATATTCATATAAACATATATTCATACCAACCGTGAAAAGTGCAGCTTTGTAAGAATGACTTTCAATTTTGTAATTTTGGTATCTCTATGTATTGCATATTCCTCTAACAGAAATAGTTGTTAAAGTTTGTAAAGAAATTAAAGAATTGAAGTTGTCATTTTTGATGCAAAGAACAATTTTAACTATTGGAAAGTCACAAAAACCTGCAATACATATTGATTTTTTATTATTATTTATTTGTTATTTGACTTTTAGATTTCCATTTTTTATTAACATAGCAATTTGATTTTTGTTAACTTTTACAAGTGTGCAATATACATATTTTATATTACTTTCCCATTATTAAAAATAGCAATTTTTTTCCTAAATATCGCATTCTATTCAATTATTAATTTTCTTATAATTTTTAGCTTTGAATATAGGTGTAAATAAAAGAAGACTATTTATGCTCTTGTTTGTTATGTATATATTAAAACCACACTATATACTCTTCTTTGAATGTTTTAAAGCATTTCTAAAAAACAGATATTTAAAAAGAACAAGACAAGTTTAATCACCATATCAAAAACTTATTAAATCTCAAATCTAATTATAGAATTAAATTAAGTGTAAAATAGCAATATATAGAAAAATGTTCATATTGTATTTCATCCACCAGTGTGTTAAGTGTTCCTCTAAATTCAAAGCTTTTCATATAGCAACTGGCATTATCTGTTTTATAATACCTTAGGTGATACTATATTTATTTTTATTTATATTTTGAGATGAGAGATGCTGTGATTCTTGATAGTACATCTTTTTCCTAAAGTTGTCTTAAATTAAACCTTTATTAAAATTAAACAAATATCTAAATTGTCTCTTCTGTGCTGGCAGCAGAGGGAAATTCTGTATCATTCCAAACTGAAGTAGGAAATTTGAGATTTTCAGAATATCATTGTTTTTTTATTTTTTAGCTTCTAATGTGCATTTAATATTTTTTTTAACAAATGGTTATTTATGAAGTAATTTGTTAAAGATTAATTTTAATTTCCATGCATTCAACATGCTTTTCCTATTCATGCTTGAAAATTTGTTATATTTATAAAATGTTATAATTATAATACAACTTTTCAAGAGTTGTTAACTTTTTGTATGTACAAGGTGTCTCACTAGTAAGAAAATGATTTAAATTTGACATATGAAAATGTAACACACACTTAATTTCTTTTCTTAACATTTTTTATTTCATCATCACCCATTTTTAGGTATTCAGAATTATAGGTGCCTTTGCTATTCATTAATTGCAATTACTTCTTTTATTTGCTCTGTGTAAATGAAATTCATACACAGCAAATTGCTTTAAGGGGACAGCACTTTAACATGTAAGAAACATTCAAAATTTGAACCTACGTTTGGAATTTGTTTTATAAATCAGCTTCTTGGGAGAAATGTGTAACGTTTTCAGACCTACTAAAACCTATATATTTGATTGAAAGAAAATGTAGAGAAAGATAAAACATTAATATGAATTTGCTTAAAAATTTATGAATCAAAGTGATGTTTCCTACTTTTGAAATTCGTATGTTTTATTGCATTTAAGATAATTTATTTTGTTATGACTCAATTTAAATAGTTATTTATGAATTTACTTATTGATTACTTATTAAATAGGTATTTAATCTAAAGAAAGTTTTTATCTAAAGAAACTATTTGATCTTTCACCATTTATATATTTAATGCTTTAAAGTAAAAAGACCTGTTTTTAATTTTTTTTAACAATATAAACAACAAAATTTTTATGTTGCTAGCTGAAACAAAAATTCAATTGAAGTTGAAAGTTCAGTTGAAGCATCATTGTACCAGTCTTCTATCTATTCTCAAATAAATTCTCAAAATAGGCATCAAAACAGTAACTTAATATATATATACATACATACACATCAGGAGATCATGGAAATATGATAAAGTAATTAGTCTCAATCTTTTTAGAATTTGTTAGACTGCATAATTACATTAAAATTAAAAAATATTTTATTTCAAAATTTAAAAGGTTACTGTCCCCTTAATGGTGATCAGGTTCATATTTTCTCCTGGCTTTATGTGTTCTACCCAATGCACACAAGTCAATCATCGTCTTTCATCAAAAATTATTATAGAATGCATACAGTTCGAACGCTTCATGTTTTATTTTGTATAAAATGATCATCCATATCAAGGCGCACAAAACAGAAAAAAATGATATTTTTTTTCTTTGAAAAGAAAAAAAATCATGATTTGAAAACTGCTAGTCATAACCATTTTGCAAGTGGCTTCATTTCCTTATTTGTGGGCACTTTGTACAATCCCAGAGAAACGTAAAAAAAAATGGAAGAGATATTGTACATTGTGAACAAATGTGTTCCATATCCCATTGCTGGGTACTGATTTTATTCCCAACTGGTGAGTGTGCTAGTCTTCTCAGCTTTGTGAAATCTTAGTATGTGTAGGGGATGTGCCACACACACTGTTATATGGGGTTATTATAACAGGTGGACTGAACGCAAGTGCAGCCACATCTCTACTACCCTAACAAACACACCTGCTTCATCTCGGCCGTTGTTGTTGTATGAGAAACACTGTAGTTGTGTGTTGTACATAGTTATGTATGCTCATGTGGATACATAGCGATGAATAAACAGTTACAACTAGTTTATGGTTTTTTTTGTTTCCACCACCACGTTCTTACATAAAACACTACATAACATTTATGGTGTTACTAAATTTATAATATATAAATGAAATAGTAAAATACAAAATTAATTATGATAGAAATCTTCACTGATAAAAAAAGTAATTTACCAATTATTTGTATATAACTTTTAGTTTTTATAAACTTTGCTTAACTCTCTTCATTACCAGTTTATGGAAAATGTCATTGTCATTCTCCATAAGCTGGTAATATAGATGCTAACATAGTGTGTGGTTGAAAATATTTAGCAGAAGTTTCACCCTATTTTCACCTAAAAGTGTTTAAACTTCGTCAGTTTAAACACAATAAACTGAAAAAATTCTGAAATTAACCCAGAACAAATAAATGATTGCTAATTAGCATGTTTGCAAAATATGCTGCAAATGATCCAATATATGATTGCTATGCATTTAAATATTTTGGTATGGATTTTTAACATTTATTCAGTTCTTTCATTATTTATTATAAAATGAGTAGGAAATGGAAACTAAACTGAATTTTAAGATGCAGTTTCTCTGGGTAGAACTTAAGCAATGCATGGTTCTCAGACTCTATACAGTACAATTCCAAGCTATATTTATTTATGACAGAGAAATTCAATTATAAAAAACAATTTTTGCATCACATAAATGATGTGTCATCTATTCAAGTGAAGCTAATATTTTATTACAATAAAGCATTACAATGTCTTCTTGCTATATCATACATTTATATGTATCCAATCCAAGGCCATCTTGACACCTGCCAAGTCCACTGGGCGAAAAGGTAAATTCTAACTTGCCATCCTTGAAAATTTTATAGTGAAAAAAAAAGAGATGGGCACATGAGCGAAGTTGGTCCCCCAGAACTTCACGGGCACCTAGCATTTACCTACGGTCAAAAACAGGTTTATATGCATTGCAGCTTTTAATGCAACATTGGTGATATTAAGGTGACTCAGAAAATTTGATTTCTTTGTCTCATGCAGCTTTATAAACTACAAAGCAATTGTGCACTCACAATACGAAATTTGATCAGCCAAAATTTTATACAATACAAAATTTTGTTAGCCAAAATTTTATCAGCCTATTGGAAATATGCTACTGATACAAATTTTCACTAAAATTTAAGTTCGTTAGCTATATTTAATTAGTCAAATATTTGAATAATTTGAGATAATCGGAATTTTAGTTATTCTCATCAACATGATACTATTCTTATACTATAAATTCAGTTGAACTTCCTAGAATATTCATGCACTTTCTTTGAGCAGACACACTATAATAAGAAGTTAACATACTTAAACACATTGATATGCGTTTATAAAGGTGCATTAAAGTGATTATGTGATTGAAAATGAAAATATGCTTTTAATGTCCCTAGCTTTATGTCCCTAGTATGTTCTAGAACTATCTTAATGTAAGCAAAATTTCAAAACAGCCAGTTTTAATTTTTAATAAAGCCAGGCCAGTGGTTTTATTCATTTAAGCTGACTTTTATTGATTTTACCCAGCTTTTTAGTCTTTTTTGGCTTTTATTAAATAATTATTTGCATAATATTATGATGAATTTATCTACAAATTTTATATCTAAAATGCAAACCACATAATGTAAGGCAATAAATTTAAATTTATTGAAAAGATAAATTATCCTTAATTTAGCTATTTATTAATTACAGATTATAAATTTTTCGTACTTTTTGTCAATGCTGATTTGGTTCATTTAAGAATTTTATTGTAAAATCAAACATAATGCCAAAGAAAAAAAAATATTTTATACCCTGCTTATTTTCACTTTTTCATTCTGCCATTTTAAATAAAATAAAATCTTATTTATCCTAGGATATTATTTTAATTCATTTATCTATCTTTTTTATTTAATTTGCACACCATTTCAAATAAAAGAAACAATTTTCTCTGATTTATACCAAAGTATAATCAGCACCAGGGTAACGTACAAGGTAACTAACTGGAATTTCATAAAGTTCAATTGCTAGTTTTGAAAAATGTGAATACATATATTGAACTTGTAAATTACATTATCTTTATTTATTGTAAAATACATTATCACTATCAGAAACACACAGATACCATGCTATAAA
This sequence comes from Amaurobius ferox, assembly GCA_951213105.1. Lineage (NCBI taxonomy): Eukaryota > Metazoa > Arthropoda > Arachnida > Araneae > Amaurobiidae > Amaurobius > Amaurobius ferox. The sequence goes on along the minus strand of OX578135.1, from coordinate 137,629,771 downwards.
TAGTTTATTTACGTTCTAGAATGACTCTAATATATAAATCCATTGAAAATTAAAGCTCAATTACTTCCAATACTTTTTATATATGCTGTGAGTTAAATAACCATACAAGCTTAGTCACTATTAAAACTTTTTTAATAGTTATGATTTAGTGGTTATGTAAAGAGTAAAACATAATTCGCCAAATTTCTCTCTAAACATTTGTATGATGGAACATTTCAATTTTTATAAAGGGTGTTAATTTCCAGCAATTTTTTTTATATATTAATAAAATACAGGATGAATTTGCAGAAAAACAAGTGTTTATTTTGTTAAATTTAATTTATTATTTTACTTCTTCCAAACTTTTTTTATGAGAACAAAATATTTTGTTTTGTGGCAAATGCCATGCAGAGCTTAAAGCTTTTAATCTGATAAATTACAGTTAGTGTTTTTGCTTATTTCTACCAATAAATTTTGAAGTTGAATTACTTATTGGTGTTGTGTAATGATCAGACCTGGTTGGCCAAGACTTCAGTCAACTGAGTACTTGATAAAATGGCCATTCAATGTGTTAACTGAATAGTTTAATGACCTGTATGGTATTTTATAGGTTGAAATTTCAGAATTTTAAATAGTGTAGATGGAACTCAGTTACTACTGATGATCAATGGTCTACCATTATTCAGAGGACAAATCATATCCAATATTCTACCGAATATGGCCTAATGTGCACTAAGTGAGATATAAAATTGCATAAAATGAATAAATATGAATTAGTAGAGATCGAAATGAAATTTTAAAACTAGCAGCAAATGTTGCCGTAAGCTTTAGTAAGCTGGTGGAAAACACTTTCCAGCTCAGATGGCGGTTGCCCCGACTTATTTCGATCCCTAGTTGGTACCACAGTTATTTTTAAGACAAATATTAGTTGAAATATAAAAACTGGTAAAAAAATATATATTCAATATAAATATTTTGATGACTTTTATTTATTTATTTATTTTTTAGAGACGAATTTTTTTTAACCAGTTTCAACCGGAAAACCAGATCACTTTTTTATAGTCTAGTCAAAATCCAACAACCCCGAATGTATGAAAACATACACAAATTGATATTTTAACACTCTGGGATAGAATTTTTTGTTGCAAACATAATGTTTCTAGTTCATTCCTATAAAAATTAAAACATAATCACCATATGACAGTAAAGCTTATGAACATCTCCTGGAATAAAAACCCATATCCATATCTTTGAGCATCAGAATTCTCAAAAGTGATAAAACTGATATACACCCTGTTGCAAAATAATATGGGCACCCATAAGAAATTGAGCTACAGTCGCGAAAATCCGGTATGTATGTATCGTTTAATGAGATATGCAAATGATTAGAATTTGGGAGCAAAAAAAATATGTTTCATAAAGAAATAGTGACAACAAGAAAATGGCATTTTAGAAAGTAGTAAATCCTTCCTTGGCAGTTATACAAGCGCTGATATTCAATGCGACATAGAGTCAATTAAGTTGCTTATGTCCCTCTGCGGAAGATTCTGTCAACTATTGCAACTGGTCAGCTAATTCAGTGGTATTCTGAGAAAGCTGCAATTGCCATCCCACCATCTCCCAGACGTGTTCTATTGGTTATAGGTCTGAGGACCTGACTGGCCATGGAAGAGTATTAAGTCCTCGAATACATTGTTGAAAAAGTTAGGCAGTATGTGGTCTAGCATTGTCTTTTCGGTAAATAAAACCTGGGCGATTGGACAACATAGACTGAACAATCAGCTATAAAATATTGTCGAGGTACAAGCGAGATGTCAGATTAACTTGCAGCACAACTAGATGAGATTGATTATCCCACAAGGTGGCTCCCCAGATTGTTGAAGGGTCAGTGGTAGGCACCTTAATGGACGTCGACATCTAATCCCACCTTCAGCCAGTCGTCTCCGAATAGTATCCCTTGATACAGGATGCATGGAGAATGACAAATACCTTCGAATGCCTGGTTCCTCCTGACTACACGATTCTCTCGAGTAATTGTCCGTCTTGAACCTCTACAACGATTGCATATGTCTTCTTTAATCTACTGTTGCCAACACCGAGTAACTACCGTATCGCTCCGACCAAGATAACAGCTGATACGTCTGTTGGACAAACCAACTTCCCTTAAGCTTATGACACTACCTCTCTCTAAGTACGATAATTGTTCGTAACGCCGTCGAGTACGTCTCAAAGGCATCTTGGTGCACAACTTGTAATATCAAAGAAAATCCAGTTCCAATTGCTAGTGACACCGGTCCTTTTAAATTCAGAACGCTGCGTCACTCTCATATGAAACCTATAAATAACATCGTTGGCGCTTACAGTTAAATAATTTGTATAACTCTTAAAACGACATTTGCATTTCCAGTCTCGCGGCTGTAGCTCAGTTTTTTATGGGTGCACTTATTTTTTTGGAAATGTATTTTGGTGCTCTGGAACCTTTTACTGTATGCAGTTAGTTGCTCGCAAGATAAAAGAGTGTGGCCCGTGTCCTAGAGCAGTGGTACAAGTATAATATTTTAGTTAAATACTCATATTGATTACTAACAAATTTATCTTTTAGTACAAAATAAATCTTTTTAAAATAAAAATTAAGAACCTACCTTTGAACAACATATAACAAAATAAAAATCGCAATAAACTAAAATTCAAAATTTACAAGAAAAGCAACTAGCAAAATATGTATTTATTCAAATTTTTGGCGACCCTCAAATTTTTCGCAACCCCCAGTTTATATTAAGAAAGACTGCCTTAGAAAGTAGGAGTCGAAACTTTCTACACTAGAAATATTCCTGTTGCAATATTATTTCTTCTCTCAGGATGCATCCCCCACCCCCAGACAGTTTATTCAGTGCCGAAACTTGTCCTTTATACGAGGATCACACACAGGGGCAGACGATATGCTCTAGAAAAAAATTATTGATTGGATATTTAAATTTGAACTCTTTTTTGGTCCGCAGACGATAATTTGTGGCAACAATTACAATTTAGCTATCGTAAAATAAATTTTCAAGGAAAAGAATATAGAGTTGACGCGAGAGCATTGTCGAGCTATGATTTTAAAGTGGGGATAAATCAAGAAGAATGTCTTCAACGTCTACAGTTAGCATATGGAAATGATGCTCCATCTCGTGCCACTGTATTCAGATTGTTTACAGAGTTTAGAAGAGGTTGAAATTCTCTCCTGGATGAAGAACATACAGGAAGATCTTTGTCAGCTGTAGTCCCAAAAAATATGTCGGTCATTCGAAAAATGTTAATCGATGATAATCGCTGTAGCTACCAAATGATACAGAAGGAACTTAACATTGGATCCGCAGCTATACATAAAATTATTCATGAAGAACTAATTGCATATGAAAAATTTTTTGTCGTTGAGTCTCCCGTAATTTAACAGAACACCAAAAAACGGAGCGTGTCAAAATCAATAAAGAAATCCTACAATTACTTGATGGATACCGCATTATTTCTAAAATCATAACTGGTTATGAAACGTGCATACCGTTTCTTGACGTTCCAGCATGTCAAGAAAGCAAAGTATGGGTCTTTGAAGATGACCCCCAAACCAACAATGGTGAAAGACAGCGAGCAATGAAAAAGTAATGTATCCCGTGTTCTTCAGAAGTGCAGGTCTGGTCAAAGCCATAAAGCTAGAGGGACAGAAGGCAGTTACAGATAACTGGTACACCACTAAGTGTCTTGGGGCGCGGTAGCCCATTGGTTAGCGCGCTGGAGTTGCACTCGGTAGGCCCGGGTTCGATTCCAGCCACTGCCAAAACTGCCGCCGTGTTCACGCGGAGTATGATCACGTTAAACATGTGGGTCCGTAAGTCCTTCCGAGAGGTTGGTGGTAGGGGAAGGAGGGTACGGTCCCTGTGGATGCCTCCCCCACTGGGTTCCGGTCTAAATTGGGTGGCATTTCCCGGCCGTCCAAACAGTTACCTTACACCTTTCTGGTAGGTCGGACGGTCTGGGTAACAACAACAACCACTAAGTGTCTTCCAGAAATTCTTCAGGAAATGAATGTTTGGGGACTCATCACTATGACAGTGCATCTTCTCATTCAGCAAGAATGACAGTCAAATTTCTTGAACAAAAAAACATCAAAATCCATCCACCGTATTCTCCTGATCTTGCTATATGTGACTTTTGGCTAGTTTTTAATCTAAAAGAAATTTACGTGGGCATCGTTTTCATTCCGAAGATGAGATTGATGAGGCTATAAAAGCATATTCTTCATCGATTTCAAGAAATGGATGGCTTGAAGCATTTAATCTTTAGAAAATTCGCCTACAAAAGTGCATTGATGTTGGAGGGGGGTACTTTGAATACTCTTAAGAGTTGGTAAGTTTAACTTGTACCACTTAGTCGTATCTCAAAAAATTTAGTGTGACCCTCGTATTCAATAAAGAAAACAATTAAAAGCTAGTTTGAGATAATTAATTAAATAATTAAGAAGTGACAGCACACTACATCTAGCCTAGTAACAAAGCACACTACATGTCTATTTTTTCAAAATGAAGAGGTAGCAAGCAAATTAGTTTGTTCTGATCGTATGATTAAAACATGTCTTCATAAACATTACTTAAAACATTCTTCCTTTCAACTTGCGCAATTATCCTTTGCCAGTTGCCCTATGGATGCAAGACTTGCAGCCCACTATTTTACAGCTGCTATCCGTGATCCAGAAATTCAACACGCTGTTCTTAGAGCCAAATTCAAAGATTTGAGAGCTAGCTGCATTGGCCCTAGCCAGCAAGTTTGAAGCATCTCGACAGGAATTGTGGACTTCATCGATCCATCGCAAGAGGCGCGGTTGTGACAGTATTTCAGAATCTGAGATACCGCGCACTATGAAGGAAATAAAAGACATGCTCCAGAAGACAGACCAAAGTAACAATAAATTCAAGAAATCATCTGGCTCTTTTGCAAAAGAACTGGTGTGTTGAACCTGCGGAGAAAGAGAGAAGAAAGGAGAAACTGCTCCAGAGGATAGAGAGACGTTTCATTCTACATTCCAGATATCGTTACACGTAGGAGATAGACTTTACGTCATGGATCGTATTAACAACATCGAATGCCAAATACTTCTGGACACCGATACAAATGTGACCATCATTACAAGTGACTTAGCTTGCTGAATTAGCGGTCAACTTCTTTATGCGGCACACTCCATATCTCTATGCGCAATTACTGGACAAGCAACGAATGTCCATAGCAATGGAATGACCTGGATCATCCCTATTACGTCTCACTGCTCATCCAAATTACGTCCAGATTGGCGTCTAATGGACATCCATATGGACGAATTTGTGCAATGGACTTGAACTGGAACATTCAAATTACGTCCATACGTTTTATTTATTTTATATTCATTATAGTACGTTCTTAAAAAAGGGAGAGTTTAAAAAATGATAAAAATATGCTAAAACGTTTTTAATATAGCAGATTTATTTTGCAAAAACATGACCTTATTTTGCTACCCTACTGGATTCGAACCCGAATGTGTATGCTAAAGGGAACCTGCTTCTTTATCCACTGTACGACATTTGACTTATCTTTTGTAAGTCAAAATAATAATAAAAATCGGTCTTTTATGAATATTTTTCTGTATTCCTAGATTAAATATATTGAAGGTATTTTTATTTTCAAAGATTTCAGTATAAGAATTTGGGCTAGTTAATAGAAATTAATGCTTAGATAACTACGTTTTGCATACTTTATAAAAAATTAATACTATATACTTAGTGATTTTTTTCTCATCAGCCTAAGCTTCATTTTTAGAAGTACTGTAATAGCAGTTACTTGGTTATTATTCAAATTTCTTCACTGCAGACGTTTGTAACAACTTTAATGATGAAAATATGAGTTTATATTGCTCCCATACTAAGACAATGTAAAATATTTAAAATATCTGAAAATTACAAAAAAATTCAGTAACAGTATAGTAAAATTGCTAGCTTGATTATCATTTTAATTTTAACAAGTTTAAACTTTATATAAATTATGTGATTTAACATGATATTACTAGTTATTCTGTAAATTTTATAATACAAAATATAGTAGAAACAGATTCAACTTGAAAAACAAGATTACGATACAAATCATGGCGGCCATCCATGATGGCAGGGTAAAGAGTAAAGAGCTGCACAGTGTTTTTTTTTTTTTTTTGCAGCTCGATTTTGTTTAACATAAGATTGATCCATTTTTCGTCCATGATGGATGTAACATGGATAAGTACTTCGTTCATATTATATCGTTAATAGATGTGCAGAGGAAGCCAAATCTAGTTCATCCTCCAGAGCAAGTCATTTATTGACGTAAATTAGACGAGGAACACAGGGTCGGTCCATTTTTCGTTCATGTTGGATCTAGTGTAGACTAGATCGTCCATAACATCCATATTATATTCATTATTGACAAAAAATAGACCAATACTATATTCATCATCCAGAACATATAATTTTTGGACCTAAAAGGGACCTAAATCCTATAAACTTTGGATAATCCGAAATACGTTACTTATGGATATCTATTAGATGTATCATTTTATGCATGGCCATGTTTTGGATCAATAGAATGCAATCTGGATATGATTTGGATATCTGTGCTGTGTAGGGTACCTATTGAAATCGCAAACATTAGCGAAATACACAAAAATATTCATAAAGGGGAGCAGTTAGATTCATGCTCTGCTGTAACTAGCATAATGCGCAGTTGTCCGAAAGATATAAACAGCAGGGCATGTGACAGCCTTATTTCTGAATTCAGTGCAATGTTCTTGACGACATGGGACGGATCGGACTAACCAGACATAGAATCGACACCGATAACCTGTTCCTGATTAAACAGACTCCCCAAAGACTCCACTCGATCAGAAAGAAGTAGATAAGCTTGCAGGACATGTAGGAAAGTGACGTGATCGATCATTAAGTCATCGGGCTTCATCAATCGTCTTAGTGAAAAAGATAGTTTTACGAGATTCTGCGCTAACTATATAGAAGAACAGATACTGAACTCCGTGACAAAGATAAACAGCTACCTACTGCTAAGAATAGGTGACACTTTAGATACACTCCCTGGGAGCAAGTGGTTTTCGACTCTTAGATCTCAAGAGTGGATCTTGATATGTGAGTCGTCACACGCCAGGTATTGGCGCTATATAGACCGATCTCGTAAAGTGGAGTAAATAAAGAAATACATAATGCCAGTAATTAAAATGAAGAGGCTTAATTTTAAACAATAACAAAGAATTTATTTCATTAAGACAAAACCTTATTTAATAACTATTAACATCTGGTAAATTTCATATACCAACATCTTTAGTGTAGTACATTAAGACAATCAAATCTCCTCATTCTATGATCATAATATGAGCATTACAATTATTAACCTATTAATGTGCATTAACTCACTATTCTTACTAGCCTACGTCTTAATGGCCCAGGTTAACCTTATTTAGGAGGGTCAGAGAGATAATAATAATCAAAGTGCAAAAATATGTGTAGAATTGTCCTACCTCGATCATCTTTGCCGATGTCGGACTTTATGACCGCGCGCTCCGGCTCTGTCCCGTGGGCTCGCTCTCTCCGAGATCCGTCGCTCTTGCGACCTTTTCTTTCCACTCACAAAATTCAAGTCCTCGATTTCAAAAACTCAAAGTCCAAAGTTGCTCTCTGTCTCTACCCCCTTAACAAGGCGCCCCTGTCCATAATTGGCTAAGTAAATTAAGGGCTACGCCCTTCAGGCTATATTATTGGTCAAGGCTCCCCTGAAATATGAGATATGCAGTCTCCAGTTTTAAAATCGTTGAAAGTTCTCACGAGAATTTTCCCAAGGTTCAAGTGATATTAATTGACTCTGGGGTCAAGAAGTTCAACCCCTTCCGTTTGTTGTAACACCTAACGCTGACATGAACATGAGAAGCACCCTCTCTTTTCGAAATGAATGTCCGGTGCAGCTGCGTTCGAGGGAATGTTACAAAAATTGCCTCACTTCATGAGGGACCGTCTTCTTAGGTCCACTTCCTCTTTCAAAAGAGCAATGTTATATTGGGAATTGAAAATTACAATATAACAATTACCCTTCTTCCCCCCCCAAAATTTTGGTGGGAAAAAAGCCAATTACAAAAGTGCCAGCTCATAGTTGCTGCATGCGTGTCCACTGTGTAGTCCAACAACTCGTCTTGCTCTCATCTGTATCTACTGTAAAAATGTACTATATACACATATACACAAATCATATTATCATATATATACTCTTATATGCCATCAAAAGAACACGAAAATACTATACAAAAATACAATTCTCAATGTGTCTGAAAATGACGATATCTGTGTCGTTCAGTTGTACTTATTATCGATTAAAAGTCTATTCATGTAAGCACAAGTTCGTCCACTGGTGATATGTCTTTTTTTTTTTTTTTTTTTAAATAATATAGTTCCACACAAGTTCAAGGTGTATATCTGTAAAATTGTTCACTTATGATAACCAAAGTCACTTTGACCGTCACTTGGATAATTGTTGGGATCAGGGACTTACGCATATGGTCCCTAATAATATCACTTTGTCCCCTTGTAGTTATGGTGGAAAGTGTAAAATATCTTTCCTTTGGAAAAAAAAACACTGATATCACTGCACACTTGGAAACCGCTGAAATGTAAATCGCTCCACTGCTGGAACTCGTTGCAGAACTGGATCGCTGTCTAACTGGAATTCGCTGAACTGTAAGGCGCTGAACTGCTGGAACTCGCTGAAGGATTGGACCGCTGTCTAACTGGAATTCGCTGAACTGTAAGGCGCTGAACTGCTGGAGTCGCTGACCAAATGATAATCTTTGTGCACCAGGAATCGTTGAGCACTTGGAATCGCTGATCAACAGGAATTGCTGGCCATTTGAGAATCGTTAGGCAACCGGATCTGTACGCTGTCTCATGTTTTGTTTAGGACAATCAATACATATACATTACACTCAAGCTTATTAAAATACTCTCTTCTCTTAAAACTCCCTTAAGTATCATTTTTTTATAAATTCAATTCCTATAATTTTAATTTGTCACCCGGCACACGAAACATTACAAAAAAAAACTCTCTTTTTTTTTTTTTCAAACTCCTTTAAATTTGTTAACACTCTCAAAAATTGCCCCCTTTGAAATTTCTACACTTTATCTACTTTACATCCTTCCATATAATATATACATTTTTTACTTAAATTTGCTACTCTCTTCAAACTTAAATTTTTCAAATTCCTACTATTTATTTATTTTACATTTCTCTACCTTATGTATATATACATATATATATATATATATTTTTTTTTTTACATTATATACACTTCTTATCTAACATCCAATCCATCATGTGTTCTGAACCGGACATGCCATAAATATAACTCATGTACATATTTATAATAAAATACTTAAACAATTACACTATCCTCTCAAATACTATCAAAATAAGATTTATATAGGTTCAAAAATTTCCGCACAATACTTTAAAATTTTCCTACAAACTGAGATGACAGAAAAAAAACCCATGTAATCATTTAATTATTATCCTACTGAAAATCTTATAACTCCCCTGCGATTCTATATTACACTATCCATAATTATACATTTTCTTTCACATATCCCCTGATTTAATCCAAATCTTATACTTGGATACGGAATTTCCCGAATTCCTTACATTATTCACTTTCCCACTTAATGAAACCATACTTAAATTTTTTTGTAAATCTTATCACTCACTGAAATTCTCTCAATGCCTACAAAATTACGAATTTTCTCTCAAAAACCATCTAACTCAATTCAAATCCCATACTTGAATACCAAAATGTACATTTTCTTTTCTTATATCCCCTGTAATTGAATGCAAAGTCTCCTGCATTAATTCATTTCTCCTCTTTCCTTTTTTTAACTTCCCAAACTTTTGTGTAACATATATTCTAGCATCTAAATTCCCTGTTCAAACAGAAAAATCTAGTCCCCAGAGAAAATCAAGTAGTGGTATACAAGGTCAACATGTCCTTCTGCCATTGTGTCATTTTCCCTGGAAAGCGGTCCCCTTTCTGGCCTGCGGCTAATACGGGCATTTCTTCGTGTAACTTCCCATGGCCAATTAGCTGTACAAATTTTTGAAGATGTCGTTTTGGCAAAATGGTACAAATTTTCTCGTCTACGTTTCCGCCATGTTGTGTAAAGTGTTTAGGACGACGGGATGTGCGCGTAGCAGTGTGTGTGATTGTCTGTGTTTCGCGACTCCTATGGATTACGCAAGGATTCATTTACCCCACGGATTAATTAAAATGCGGTTAGTGTCCTTTTGTTCTACCATTGTATTTTATTATTATATATCTTGTTATTTCCCGTTAAGTGAACCTAAATCCAAGACTTCCCTCGACTTCAACTGTACTACGCTCCGCCCGACGTCCCTTTACAACGTTCGTTTCTCTCAAAACAATCCATGTGAGCTCCTATCAAAATATATGTAAAAAAAACGCTTTTTTTTTTTTTCCAAATGCTTTTTATTTAATCTACAATTCGCGTATGTTTATTAAAATTATCTATTCATTTTAAATTATAATTTGTGTATAATTTTCATTACCATTATCTTTTTTCTTTGAACTGCCATTATGATTTTTAATTAAAATTCTCTATCCATTTTAAACTCTAATTTTAATTTTTAATTACCCATTGTTTAGTTATTTAAATTACCATTATCTTTTTTCTTTGAACTGCCATTATGATTTTTAATTATGAATTATTTATTTATTTAAATTCCAATTTTTATTTTTAATTAAGAATTATTTATTTATTTAAACTAGAAAAAAATTTGTTTTTCTTTTTTTTTTTTTTATATTTACCAATTATCTAATCATTTTAAACTATAATTCTATAACTCCTATTTCCTCACGCGTATTCATCCAACAATGGTTGATCAATCCGCTAATTAAATGAAGAGCGCGTGGAGCAAGTTTACTTTTGTTTTAAAATTTCACTGTTCTTTGAAAAGAGTTTTTTTTTTTTTCCCCAATTTGTTTACACTTTCTTAATTAATGTAATACTTATTTACATTTCTTTAATTTATAATTCAATGTTTATTTAAAATTTCCTTTATTTACAATCCAATATTTATTTAAATTTTGCGTTCCATCTTTCGCGTTGCATTTTGTGAATGGCGATTTTTCTTTGTTACTAACATTTTCAAAATTTTGAATCACGGTTTGTCCGCGTTCTTACCTATGTTTAAACTTCTTTCGTGTTTTAATTGAATCAATTTAAATTTAAATTCTTTAAAGATCTCAAATCATATCTGTGTTTCGGCCTAACCGGTGTTGGAAGAAGTACTGTGCGTGAACAATTTGTACTGCTTATATCGTCCCCTTGTGAATTTCCCGCTGATTCATCTTTCCCCTGAACGTTTTCCATCTGTATACATCCCCCATCCACTTGTGTTGGTCCCTCTTGCGCATCTCGTTCTATTTCTCCCGCCTTTTCATTCGTGTTTGCTTCAATTCGTGTACCGTCCCCCTGTTCTGAAAGTTCCAAATTCTCGTGTGTTTCTAGCGTGCTATGTCTGCCTGATTCCCCCCCTGCTGAAAGAATGTTTGCGTTCGGAGAGTCTTTTGGAGGGATGATTGCATTCTCTCGTGCGCTCTGAGTTGTTTCGTTTTGTACTTGTGCGGTAACTGGTTTCGCGGATCCAAGAGTAAGAGTGTTTTCGTGCGTATGGTGTGGTTTCGCGTTGTGTGCACTGGTTTGACAAGACTCTCTGTACTGTCCGTTTGCTATTTCCTCTTCCAACATGATAAACGGAATATTCTCATTTTGACTGTGGTCTTTCTTTAGTTCCGGTTTCGGTTCAGAGTTTTGTGCGTTTTTAGGAGTGGGGAGAAGAGGTGACTTGTATTTGTTTATGTAGGGCATTTTTAGATGTGGCTTGCGGTCGGGAAGAGTCCTTAATCTATTTATGTGGGCTTTTATGATTTTAGAATTTGGTTTGTCACACAGTTTTATTTCATATATAAATCTATTTATTCTATTAATTACTCGATAAGGTCCCGTGTGGTTCCCCTTTTTATACCGATTATTATTGTTTTCCATGAACACCCTGGACCCGATTTCCAAATCCCTGAATTTAGCTCTTTGGAGTTGTTGACTTTCTTGGCGTTCTTTCGCGAGAATTAAATTTTTATTTGCCTCCTTAAATGCGTTATTCATCACTGTTATTTTTTTTGATATATAATCCTGATATGTTGTTTCTGTATTATTTTCTGTTACATTAGTTTCAAAAAAAGTTGGAAGGTCTCTTCCAAAAAAAAGAAAGTTTGGTGTTTCTTTGGTGCTTGAATGTACTGTCGCGTTGTAAACAGCTACGTGGCATTGTACTGCAGTATCCCAGTATGGAGAATTCTCCGCTAATGTCGCTAAGGTGTGTTTCAATTGTTTGTTAGTAACCTCCACTATACCGTTAACCCATGGCGAACGTACCGATGCTATTCTGGCAACTATTCCGAGTTTTTCTGTCATAATTTGGTGTATACTAGATGTAAACTGAGAGCCTGCGTCCGATAACACTGTCTTAGGACATCCCCAATTCATAAAGTAATTTAAGAGTTTATCAGCAACCGTAGTGGCCGTTATATCCGGGATTGGAAACATTTGTATATGTTTGGAGAAATGGTCTACCACCGATAACACATATTTATTATTTGAAGTGCTAGTTTGAAACGGTCCGCAAATGTCTGTTGACAAAATTTGCACGGGCCCATCAGGTATAGGATTTCTTCCCAGGGGAACGGGCTGATTTTTTCCCTTTTTCTTTCTACACTGTTCGCAAGATGTAATAAAATTTTGTGTGTCACTGTACATACCATTCCAATAATACCTATCTGATAGTAATTTGTAAGTTTTATCAATCCCTGCATGTGTTACGTGTGTAATCGCTAAAATTTCTTTCTGTAAATTTCTGGGTATAACTATAGTTTTGTTTAAATTGTCTCTCCAAGGTCTGTCCTTCCAGTTTCCTACGTGCATTAATAAATTAGTTTCCTCGTCAATATATAATGTGTCATAATGTTTACCCTCTTTAAAATTCCGATTTTGTAAATTTTCTCTGATTATTTTTAATTTTGGATCTTTAATTTGTTCCTCTAAAATTCTATCTAATGCCGGGATTTCTGTTATTGTGTTTATCTGTGCAATATAGACACTATCCTCATTCACATATCCATTTCTTTTCACCGTGTTTTCTCCCTTAATTTGTTCTATCAGGTTAATTTCTCCCCTTGGATTCTCAATGTTTTGTTTTCTCTCATTCTGCTCTGTTTGTTTACTTTCAAAATCATCTCTACTTAAAAAATCCGCTAATAAATTATCTTTACCCGGGACGTGAATAAATTCATAATCATATTCAGATATCTCTAAAAGCCACCTCTGTAATACGCTGGGTGGGTTTTGTATTTTTAAATGCTGTCCCAAAGGTAAATGGTCAGAAAGCACAAAAAACTTTCGTCCGAAAAGAAAATTCCTAAAAAATTTCATTCCCTGATGCATAGCTAATAATTCAATTTTCATGGCCGGATACTTTTGCTCCTGTATCGATAATTTCCTGCTAAAATATGCAATCGGTTTTAAAATCCCATCTCTGTATTGTAAAAGAGCGCCTCCTATGGACTGAATGCTGCCATCGATATTCAGATAAAAGTCTTTGTCAAAATCTGGCTGTATCAGTAAAGGTTTCTTGAAAAAACATTCTTGGAGTTCCTGAAATGCCTCCTCACATTTATTATCCCATTTAAATTTATTATCCTTTCTTGTTAAGTCTGATAAAACCGCGGTTAATTGAGCATAATTTTTTATTGAATTTCTGTAAAAATTACAAATGCCTAAAAATCTTTTTAATTTTCTTAATGTTTTTGGTACTGGAAAAGAAGTGATTTTGTTTATATTTTCATCTGTTGGTGTAATGCCTTTTTGACTAATTTCAAATCCTAAATATGCTACTTTTTCTACAAAAAATTTACATTTGCTGGGTGTCAGAGTTAGGTTGTATTTTCTTAATTTATCGAATACTAATTTTAATTTATGTATTAATTCTGAATAAGAGTTAGCCGGGATTATTATGTCGTCGATGTAAGCTTGTATGTTTTCCTCTCTTAAGTCCGCTAAAATGGTGTCCATAACCTGTTGAAAAATTGGAGCGGAGCTTACATGTCCAAAAACGAGTCTTTCAAATTGGTAGTTGCCATAGGGCGTTGTAAAAGCAAATAATTCTTTTGTGTCTTCAGGTAAAACCAATTGGTTGAATGCACTATGAAAATCCAGTTTCGAATAGTATCTATGTCCGGCTAATTTAGTTATAATTTCATTTACACGGGGAATTTTGTAAGGAAAAAGAGTGGATATGTTATTAATTAATCTCAGATCTAAACATAAACGGTACTCTCCACTTGTTTTACGCACTAAAATCATCGGCGATGCAAAATTTGATTTTGTTCTGGCAATTATCCCTGCTTCTTCTAACTCTTTTAATTGAGTTTTTGCGGTATCCTGCAGTGCGTACGGAACGTCGTATGGCTTGGAACGTATTGCGTGGTCATGTGCAAGCTTTATCACCGGTTTTACGATGTCCGTCGCTCCTAAAGTTTTTAATGATTTTGAAAAAACGTCCGAATATTGCATTACAAATTTGAGGAAATCTTGTTTAATGTTTGGGTCCATGTGGTCAGTATTAAAATCTTCTGTTTTCAAATCTTTTTTTCTTTCTTCAATTATCTCCGGTTTAGCCTGTATTAAATTTATCATCTCTTCGTATTTATGTGTCCGTTCACTAATTTCTGGTTCTTTAATGTCCTGTTGTTGTATCGTAAAATCTGTCGTAATGTTTCCTAAAGCCATGTTTTTATTTAATGTAATTGTCGCATTCGTGTTATTCTGAACTTCAATTTTAAATTTGTTCTCATTCATATGGTATATTCCATAATTCATTATAATGTATGATTTTTCTTTGGGTTCGAACAAAACCTCTGTTCCATTTTCTAGACTTTCCTCACTATATACTACAACATTCTCCCTCGAATTCGGTTTGATTTGTACTTTTCTTAAAATTTTGGCTAGATTCGGTCTTTCCTGTATTATCTCATTTATTTGTCTATCAATTTGCCTATCAGAATTTAAAATTATTTCTATGTCGCCTATCTTCAGAATGTTTTTTTGTGTATTTAAAATGGATTGATTTTTCTGTAAAAAGTCAAAACCCAATACTCCCTTGAATTTTTGTGTAAATCTTGCTGTTGTGACAAAAAAAATATGTTTGAACTGTTTTCCCTGAATTTTAAATGGAATTTCCACAGTCTTTATATATTCAATACTATGTCCTGTTAAAGTTGATATTGTAACACTCCTTGACACATATTTAATTTTGACATTATCTTTAATTTTATTGAACAATTCTAATGATAATACACTAACGCTCGCTCCAGAGTCAATCATGAGTTCGCTTTGTATATTTTTAAATTGAGCTATTATTGTTGGCAATTCTGTTTTTTCAATTTGTTCTCCTACAGATGCAATCGTTTCCTCATGTTTTTCAGTACTTTCATCGTTATGTATCTCCAATTTCTTATTTTCTGTTTGTACAGGAATTTCAATTTTTCTCGGGAACTTTACCCTGTAATTTTTCTCTCTTTGTAAGTTATTATTTAAAGCTCCCACAATTAGTTTAAATTATCTCTTCTATTAGGGAAATTTCTGTATTCAAATCTTGTATTCATCTCTCTCCCATTGTTTCTTTGCCCGCCCGATTCTCTGATTCTGTTTTGGTTTGACTCGTCCCTATTATATCGTTGTTCCCTAGAAAATCTACTTTGTGGAGGGGGTGCTGCATAGTAATTTCTGCTCTGTTGATAGTTTCCAAAGGCGTGGTTTGGCCTATAATCGTATGTGTCCGGCTGGGAGGAGTAAGTTCTGTGGTCATCATACGGCTGGGTTTGAAATGAGTGGGGAGGGGACTGTATTTGATTATGCCACTGTATTCTCGCGTTGTTTATGTTTTGATTCTGTGTTTGCTTAAAATGATCAGCTTTGTATATTCGGCATTCTCTCATGAAATGTCCCTGTTTATTACAGTAGTGGCATGTTACGAGTTTTTTTGTTTGTGTCGTGGGAATTTGTACTTTTTCTTGGATTTTTAATGTGTTTATTTCTTGGGTAATTGAATTTAAAATATGTGCGTTAAATTCCTGTTGCTCTTTGCGGAGCGTCTCAATTTCTTGTCTATATGTAGCACTATTTACATTTGCCGTTATCGCAGCTAAATTTGCCTGTTCCAAGTTTGTGGCTATTTTTACAGCTTCATCAAAATTTTGTGCATTAGTTTTTATTATTTCTTTCTGGAATTCAGGTGTTACCGCCTCTAAAAATTTACTTAACCTTAATTTATCCATAATCTGTTGTGTCGCTTCACTGTGCTCTGTGTCGCCAATATAATTTAAAGTTAGTGTTGTTATTCTGTGTGCTAGCTGCTTAATCGTTTCTCCCTGTGTCTGTTTTGCGGTCGTGAAAAGGATCTGATTTGTTGTAATGTTCGGTTTTTCTGTAAAGAACTCTAATAACCTATCCCTAAATTTTTCGAAAGATGTTTCCCTTCTTAATTCTTGTGACCCTATATAAAATTTTCTTGCATTCCCTCTTAACCGCGATTTCACAATTGCTAACTTTTCCTCCTCTGACCAATCCCCCAAGCTGCTTAAAGATTTGATCTGGTCAAAAAAAATTTCTACATCATTCTCTATGCCATTGCATTCCCCTAATAGGTGTATAAGTCCTGGTAACCTGCCCCTCGTTGCTGGATGATTTTCTCCGCTTTCCGTCATTCTAAATTTCACTTTCTCGCAAAAATTCTATATCTAAAATTATCTCCTGTTTTTACACCTCA
This sequence comes from Amaurobius ferox, assembly GCA_951213105.1. Classification (NCBI taxonomy): domain Eukaryota; kingdom Metazoa; phylum Arthropoda; class Arachnida; order Araneae; family Amaurobiidae; genus Amaurobius; species Amaurobius ferox. Next base: position 137,612,818 of record OX578135.1, on the reverse strand, counting down.
AAATGTTCCCCCAAAATATTTAAATACAATATCACATAAATTCAAAAACATAATTCTAATCATTTCACTATCTACGCATGCAAATACTTCAATCCTCATAATTAACTCCTCAAATATTACACAAATATTTATATAATTCAAAAATTTCTTAAAAGCTTCAAGTTCCCTAATAATTATATTTTCACATACAATATGGCATGTCTCATTAAGAACACATAATGATTCACTATTTGCTTGCTTCTCATACTGTGAAATAAATTTTCTTAAATTTACTTATATTTATTTTAATTTTAAAATTCTTTCTTTAATTTAATCCTTATTTTACACACAAAAAAATTTTTTTATTCAATCTTTTCATTTCTCATTAATTCCAAATATATTTATTCTCTTCATTAAAATTTAAATTCTGGCATATAACTGGTCTAAAACAGCAAAGTCGCCAGAAGGGTTAAATAATTTTGAATCGAGGTTTGATTGCTCATGAGCACCAATATGATAAGGGTGCAATAATTTTGAGTCCAGGTTCGAAACTGGTTTAAACGGCACCAAAATGATATGTGAGCAATAATTTTGAGTCCAGATTCGACTGGTCACGGGCGCCAAAATGATATGTGAGTCGTCACACGCCAGGTATTGGCGCTATATAGACCGATCTCGTAAAGTGGAGTAAATAAAGAAATACATAATGCCAGTAATTAAAATGAAGAGGCTTAATTTTAAACAATAACAAAGAATTTATTTCATTAAGACAAAACCTTATTTAATAACTATTAACATCTGGTAAATTTCATATACCAACATCTTTAGTGTAGTACATTAAGACAATCAAATCTCCTCATTCTATGATCATAATATGAGCATTACAATTATTAACCTATTAATGTGCATTAACTCACTATTCTTACTAGCCTACGTCTTAATGGCCCAGGTTAACCTTATTTAGGAGGGTCAGAGAGATAATAATAATCAAAGTGCAAAAATATGTGTAGAATTGTCCTACCTCGATCATCTTTGCCGATGTCGGACTTTATGACCGCGCGCTCCGGCTCTGTCCCGTGGGCTCGCTCTCTCCGAGATCCGTCGCTCTTGCGACCTTTTCTTTCCACTCACAAAATTCAAGTCCTCGATTTCAAAAACTCAAAGTCCAAAGTTGCTCTCTGTCTCTACCCCCTTAACAAGGCGCCCCTGTCCATAATTGGCTAAGTAAATTAAGGGCTACGCCCTTCAGGCTATATTATTGGTCAAGGCTCCCCTGAAATATGAGATATGCAGTCTCCAGTTTTAAAATCGTTGAAAGTTCTCACGAGAATTTTCCCAAGGTTCAAGTGATATTAATTGACTCTGGGGTCAAGAAGTTCAACCCCTTCCGTTTGTTGTAACACCTAACGCTGACATGAACATGAGAAGCACCCTCTCTTTTCGAAATGAATGTCCGGTGCAGCTGCGTTCGAGGGAATGTTACAAAAATTGCCTCACTTCATGAGGGACCGTCTTCTTAGGTCCACTTCCTCTTTCAAAAGAGCAATGTTATATTGGGAATTGAAAATTACAATATAACAATTACCCTTCTTCCCCCCCCAAAATTTTGGTGGGAAAAAAGCCAATTACAAAAGTGCCAGCTCATAGTTGCTGCATGCGTGTCCACTGTGTAGTCCAACAACTCGTCTTGCTCTCATCTGTATCTACTGTAAAAATGTACTATATACACATATACACAAATCATATTATCATATATATACTCTTATATGCCATCAAAAGAACACGAAAATACTATACAAAAATACAATTCTCAATGTGTCTGAAAATGACGATATCTGTGTCGTTCAGTTGTACTTATTATCGATTAAAAGTCTATTCATGTAAGCACAAGTTCGTCCACTGGTGATATGTCTTTTTTTTTTTTTTTTTTTAAATAATATAGTTCCACACAAGTTCAAGGTGTATATCTGTAAAATTGTTCACTTATGATAACCAAAGTCACTTTGACCGTCACTTGGATAATTGTTGGGATCAGGGACTTACGCATATGGTCCCTAATAATATCACTTTGTCCCCTTGTAGTTATGGTGGAAAGTGTAAAATATCTTTCCTTTGGAAAAAAAAACACTGATATCACTGCACACTTGGACATATTATCACTGCATATTTGGGACATATCATCTCTGAAAAGTGTGCTTACAAAATCAATGCTGCCAAAGAATGGTATAGACCACAGGTTGTTCATCAACTAAAAAGTTTCATGGGCCAGTGTACCTATTATCATCGGTTTGTAAAGAACTTCTCAATCAGTGCCAGGCCCTTACATCAGTTAGCTGAAAGTGACAAGAAATTTGAAAGGACAGCGGAATGGGAAGACACCACTTTTGCTCCAATATTAATTGAATTTTCATGAAATTTGGCAATGAAGATGACATCCTTTTGCTTGTAGTAAATGATTATGGTGACATTTTAGGATCTCTAAAAAAGGCGAAATCTGACTAGCAATATATGTTGGTTTACTTCCATTTGAGTGTCTGTATATTAAGAGTGACAGCAATTAAAATCAGCATCTTATTGCAATTCTGTATGATTAATGAATGCCCACGCATTCGTGGTTCTGTTCAATGCATATGCTTATCGCTCTCGATCTTCAGTCACTCTAGGACAGTGCTTGCCAACGATACCAGTAACGTCGTTGAACACTATGCTTTTGGCCATGTGATGGTATGGGCCGGTTTTTCATTGGGAGATCATACCGGCCTTCTGTATTTTCTATGACGGTGTAACGGTATCGCAACAACGCCCTTAATCCAGGGTCAGATTTTAGTGTTCATAGGTTCTAGGGATTTCACTTTGAGTTGTGCAAAAACAGGAATAAACGCCCTTTAAATTACCGAGGAATTTTCACGTACCCGTTAAACCACGTGACTACCGATTATCGTAACGTTGCGTTTATAAGACTGAGATGTCTTAACCGTTTCGAATACTAGGGATTATATTTTGGCATGTTTTAGTCTTACACCCCTATTGCTCTCCAACAACCCTCTTTACATATTTTAATTCCATCTCTTTATTGCAATTTTGGAATTTCACATTTGCATATAAAAGTCCCATTTTTCCACACCAGGAGATGACAGACAATTGCACGGACTGACTGATATTATTTCATAAAACTATCTTCTGTTTATTTTCCTAATTATTCATTTTTGAGGGGGGGGGGGGTACGATTCTTCACTTTAGCCGAATATTTCGTTGGGAATACTTTAAATTTTTGAATTTCAGATAAATTCAATTTCTACCCCCGCACTCTTTTATTTTCTTCTTATTTTTTTTTAATTTGTTTGCCTCTTTCGTAAGCCCTAAATATTTCGTAGGCCTTAGGCACTGTGCCTAATTCGAGCATCGACCACATTAGGGGTCCCCTCTGTTGCGAAGTTCTCATAGGCATTCTAATGAAAATAAATAGTTTTTACAGCGATATTTTAACGAAAAAAAAATACAGCGGGCTCGAAATTTTGGGAGATATATGTTTAATGTGCATTTACAATTATTTATTGGTCTAATACAAAAATGGAGGTCGAATGCAAGTTTTATTCACACATGAAAGCGGCCATAAATTAGGTTAATTTCCAATGTTTAAACTCAGATTATTGAAAAATAAATATTCCAATATTTGAAATAGAAGCAAAAAAATGTAGTCATGTTATTAGAAATACTATTTTAAATCACGGAGAATGTATAAAATTCAGTGGCGTAGGCAAAGCTGGGATCATAACTCTCCTCCCTCCCCCAATGGTAAAAAAATTGCAATAATTCTTGAAACTCGTTTCGAGTTCTTGGCTGCGCCTATGATGTAACTTGAGCTCGTAATTTTAATACATAGTTTAAAAGATATATTAACAATATGCATATCCATACATATAACAACGGAGCCGGATTTTAGATTTAGCCCCCCCCCCCCTCCGGGAGGGTGAAGGAAAGGAGGGAGGAAAATAAAATGTACTTTTATATTTCCCAGAAGCCTCTCCTTTGACCTAGAAGGCTGAATCTTAGCAAATATATAGTATCGATTATGGTATAGAACCTAACGGAACCGGACTCCCCGTAGTGGAAAAAATGCGTTTTATTATTATTATTATTATTATTATTATTATTATTATTAAAACGTTTTCTAAGACCCTCTAGAAGCCCATGGTGACCTAAAAAGCTGAATCATTCTGGGTCACCAGGGGCTTCTAGGGCACACTTATAGTACTAAAAAGATCGAATATATTCTATCTTAGTTATAGTATGGACAGAGCTTAATGTAATCGGATTTTCAATTTAAAGAACAATGACAGCATAATTGAAATTACTACTGTAAGTTGAATGAAATTGAAAGTTTATTGTTTGTTATCCTGCTGCATAATTATGCAATAAAAGGAATCATGCAATATATACTCATTAAAATAACAACAACAACAAAAAATGAAAAAAAGTAAGCGAACAAAAAAAAAAAACGAGGGGTCGAAAATGCATTCCAAATTCTTGACCTTTCCCCCAGTGACCTAGAAGGCTGAAAATGTGACCACTTATTGAGTCAAACACGGGGCGTAACAGAACTGAACCAATTTTCAGATATGATGAATATTTTCGACACTAAGCGCCATGCATTATTGAATAAAATAAAACTTATTAAGGAAACAGTTGCAACTTAAAATGTAGTATCGTTATGTATATCGCGTGTATAATTGATTATTTATTTGTTGTTTGACATGGTATTAGAAATCCTTTGTATTATATAAGGTATTCTACTGAGTTTTTCATGTGATATGTGCAGTTTCGATTGCATGCTTTAGAATAAAAGTAACATAATTTGTTGATTTAAATATGTTGTGCTGCAATGAAATCATGAGTTTGTCCAGTACCATTCTGTGTATCTTTACATTTCAGTAACAGAAGTTAAGATTCATTTGAATTTCAATGTACACTGCAAACTTTCTTCATATACAGTCATGCGTGTTTTGAAATAAGAGCAACAGATTTTAATGTTGATCTCGCTTTAACCCCTGCAATGAATTCATGAGTTCATTCTGTGTACCTTTATTAGCCCTACTTTATCCTCTTAAGCACCCCCCCCCCGCCCAGGGGCGTATTTAAGGAGGGTTTAGGGTGTTCAATTCCCCCCCCCCCTCCCCACTCAGAAATTGAAAAGTTTCAAAACGTTTCCTAAATACACGTGTGATAACAAAAAATCTACTGAATCCTCATTCCGTTTATCATTCTGAAATCCATGAATTAGAAAACAACCTGTTTTAACCTCCAATAAATAAATAAGAAATAAAATAAAAATGAAATAAGTGCTATAGAAACTAAGAATTATATTACTATTATATAAACTAAGAATTTAAAGGAAAAAAGTGCTTTGGCTACTGAGTCGCTGTAACAGGAATTGAAATTCTCCTACTGCAGTAAATGCAAATTTGGAAAAATTCCAGTTCCTGAAACTGTCAGAAGAAGCTAAGACCAAAAGCCAGTTATTTAGTGACTAAAGGCGTGCACGTCTAATTTAAAATGTTACCCTGCCCGAAAATGTTAAGATTTGACTCGGCCAAAGCCCAAGATTTTTTTTTAAATCTTTCACCCACCCGAGCCTAACCCGTCTTGAAATTACTTAATAGGTAATGGGTTATGGCCATTCTCCAATGCGGTTTTCCCCCAGCACAGACCTGCCCGAATTTAATAATTTGTATAACCAGGAATGTCATTTGTAGCAGAGAGTGACGATAAAAATCGGCCCCCAAAACTATAATGTATGATGAAAACAGACTGTGTACCTTGGAATCAATCCCATTATAGATACTCTTACTATTGAAATGAAAAGTTCCACAAAACGCGCGCTACTTGAAAAACTCAAATTCATTGAAAAAAGAATTAACTTCAGCGTGGCTGAACTCGACTTCCACATACCAGAATCTATTTTTAAGTAGCTTGTTTTTTGTTTGCAAATTTTTCAAGAAAAAATTTGAAAAATCTATATTGTTGGTTCAAATGATCATAATTAAAGCATGTTACCTTTCATTTTAAAGACTTGACAAAATCTTTCGATTGATACGAAGTTTGACAATGTATCCCATCGAGAAGGAGGGGGGGGGGGGGGGAGAGATCTTTCGATTGATACGATACTTGACAATGAACCCCACGGGGGTAACTTGCCCCCAAGGAGGGGACTAATGACGTTACTAACACAAAAATTATATCACAGCTATTTTTCAATACAATGATTGAAACTGTTAAGTTTCGTGATCATTGAGCTATAAACAACTCCTTTTATGCATAATTATGTCAAATTTTGCCCATGTTAAAAAATATAAAATATGATTTCGCTTGATTTAAAAAATTCTATCTAGTTCTAGATTTTTTAATAACAAAACTGGATATAACGTATCGTGAAAATTCATTAATATTTATGGAAGCTATCGTCTACACAAGGAATTGACCACAGACAGACAGAAATCCCTCTAAATATAGCAGAAACGTGTTCAAAAGGTCCTAAAACACATAATGTAAAATTTTTTCATTAAAATAATACTTTATCTGTACTATATTCCATAATATGAAATGCAATTGAAATAAAAATAAATGCTGCTATAGGGGAGGAGGCAGGGCCGGCCCTACCATTAGGCCAACTAGGCGACTGGCTACGGCGCAGCATTGACGTCTAGGGCGCGAAAATTCTTAGAATTAGCAGAAAAATTTCCTTTTATTAAGAAAAAATATAATATGAAGAAAATATAATAGTTCATCATTCATTGCAGTGAATAGTTGAATTCATAAGTAGCTGATTGACACTAAAAATACTGTTAAATTTAATTCAATGTGGATATCACATACATTTTTACTTCATTTTCAAGTGAAGCTATGGTTAATAAGAAACGACCTGCTGAAGAACAGTACCACACATGAAAGGCATAAAAAGAATAGAATTAAGCAAAGCAAGAGGTATCTTCTTAAAATATGTTCATAGACAGAAAGCAAATGAAAAACGTGAATATGACTGTATTGAAATTAGCACTAGGGAAGCTGGGTGTGGTGTTCCTACTACAAATGTTCCTACTCAGGAACTTAACAAATTGGAGAATTCTCTTCTGGTAAAAACACAGAAGAGAAGAGTATGTCAAGAAATATGTGAGCACTGCAAAGTCTGCAAAAGAAGATAGAATTATGAGTGAATTGAATAACACTGATCCTATAAAACGGCAGAGTTAATTTTCGATAGCTTATAGTACAACATGAAACACAACAGGGTTTTTTGTCCAATGGCCAGGCATTTTTGAATTATAACATTTGTCTATAGCGGCTAAGGCGTGAACTATTTGGTCGGTATACAACGTTGCCCCGGCTCATCCACAGGGATCGGATCACATTGCGAATTTTAGCCACACAATTTAGACCGGAACCCAGTAGGGGTGACATTCACGCGATTATACCCTCCTTCTCGTTCCACCAACCTCTCGAAGACCTTTCAGACCCACAAATTTAACGTGTTCGTACTTTACTTAGACACAGAGATAGTTTAAGTAGTTCTGGAAATCGAACTAGGGTCTACTAAGTGCCAGTGGTTAAGACCCCATGTCTTAGCCATTCGTTTATCCTGCCCTGAATACATCAGGTGTGATGATATGATTTTCTCAGATTCGGAAAACATATTTTCTCCTATACACCACAAGAGAAGACTAGCAAATGATGAATAGTCACCATTGAACAACAAAAGTTGCGGTTTCTGTTTTCGTTAAGAAAAACAAGAAAGATCAATCATGCATAAAGCATTGATTATGAAACACTTTTCAACTTAAATGCAATTTTATATAAACATCTCTAAAATGCGATTCATTCCTCGAGAATATTTTTAAAAAAATCTGATGTTGGCAGCACATGACTTTTCTTACATAATGCAATGTATTTACTACTTTTACAGTAAAAACAAAATAGGTTATTTTTATAGTAGAAAATTATATTTTTACCAAGATATCGAATTTTCGTCAATTAGTCGTTATTTTCATTTATTTAGAGTAATTTTATCCATTTAGAGAGATTTTCTTTAATTTGGTAACATTTAAAAAAGTCGCCAAGTTGGCGACCTTTCGCCAAATTCGTCGCCAAAATCTCGCCAAGCGTTATGGACGGAGAAATAAGTTATTCTTATAACAGATAAATGACTATATTGGCGTTCAAATACAAAAGTGTTACTCAAAGTATCTTTTCTCATGAATGGAACGAGCTAGATCCACGAGAAGGATGTCAGTAAATTTATCGCATGATATTACATATGAAAAGTGAACATGTTTCTCAACGGTTAATATATTTTTTCTATTTATGGGATTTTTTGATAGATTTATTTGAAGAATGTGCAATACTTCGAAAACGGCTCATGCTAGCGTTCTAAAGTTTATATCAATCATTTTCTAAGGAAAAATTACATCAGAAATGTCTATTTGCGTAACTGTATTAAAGGTTTTGTTTTTTGATAATTTTTTCAAAATTTCACTCGAAAATTTAGGAGGGGTTCTGAATATTCGATTGCGTTTAAAAACAATACACTTCTAGTATTCATGGATTGTGATTTTTGTACCAAATTTCATTCGAATCGCTCCACAGACTCACTGACACACACACACGCACAGACACAGACATCATCTCAAAAATGTTTGATTCGTGATCAGGGATGCTTAAAACGTACTCTCCCATCGAAACTCGAATTTTCGACCCCGTCACAATACTTTCCTTATACATTATGTATATAAGCAAAGTAATTATCACAATACTACATTAATTTATTATGTCTGTGTGTGTGTGTGAAAGTATGTGTGTGTGTGTGTGTGTGTGTGTGTGTGTGTGTGAATGTATGTGTGTGTGTGTGTGTGTGTCAGTGAGTCTGTGGGGACGATAACTGACGAACGAATGAACCGATTCCAACGAAATTTGGTACAAAAATCACAATCCGTAAACACTGAATGCCTATTGTTTTTATACGCAATCGAATGTTCAGAACCCCCCTAAATTTTCGAGTGATATTTTGAAAAAATCGTCAAAAATTCAAAACCTCTAATAAAGTTACGGAAATAAACATTTCTTATGTAATTTTTTCTTAGAAAACGATTGACATAAACCTTAGAACGCTAGCATGAACCGTTCTCGAGATATTGCACATTTTTCAAAAAAATGTATAAAAAAAATCCCATAAATTAAAAAAATATATTAACTGTTGAGAAACACGTTCACTTTTCATATGTAATATCATGCGATAAATTGAATGACATCATTCTCGTGGATCTAACTCGTTTCATTCACGAGAAAAGATACTTTGAGTAATACTTTTGTATTTGAACGCCAATAGTCATTTGCCTGCTGTAAGAATAACTTATTTCTGAGTCCATAGCGCTTGGCGAGATTTTGGCGACGAATTTGGGGGAATGTCGCCAACTTGGTGACTTTTTTAAATGTTGCTAAATTAACGAAAAACCCACCAAATGGATAAAAATGATGCTAAATCAATATTAATGACAACTCATTGACGAAAATTCAATATCTTGGAAAGAATACAAATATCTACTATAAAAATAATCTATTTTTTACTTTCCTTATATACATAATGTATAAGGAAAGTATTGTGACGGGGTCGAAAATTCGAATTCGAGTTTTCGACGGGAGAGCACGTTTCAAGCATCCCTGATCACGAATCAAACATTTTTGGAGTGATGTCTGTGTGTGTGTGTGTGTGTGTGTGAAAGTATGTGTGTATGTGTGTGTGTCAGTGAGTCTGTGGAGACGATAACTGACGAACGAATGGACCGATTCGAACCAAATTTGGTACAAAAATCACAATCCGTAAACACTGGAAGCCTATTGTTTTTATACGTAATCGAATGTTCAGAACCTCCCTAAATTTTCGAATGAAATTTTGAAAAAATCGTCAAAAAATTAAAACCGCTAATAAAGTTACGCAAATAGACATTTCTTATGTAATTTTTCATTAGAAAACGATTGGCATAAATTTTAGAAGGCTAACATGAACCGTTCTCGAGATATTGTACATTTTTCAAAAAAATTATGAAAAAGTCACATAAAAAAAATTCCTATTGAGAAACATGTTCACTTTTCATATGTAATACCATGCGATAAATTGAGTGACATCATTCTCGTGGATCTAGCTCGTTCCATTCATGAAAAAATATACTTTGAATAATACTTTTGTATTTGAACGCCAATAGTCATTTATCTGCTGTAAGAATAACTTTTTTCTTAGTGCATAACTCTCGGCGAGATTTTGGCGACGAATTTGGCGAAATGTCGCCAACTTGGCGACTTTTTGAAATGTTGCCAAATTAACGCAAATCTCGTCAAATGGATAAAAATGACGATAAATCAATGAAAATGACAACTAATTGTCGAAAATTCAATATCTTGGAAAGAATATTAGTATCTACTATAAGAAAAACCTATTTTTTTACTGTAAAAGTAGTAAATTCATTACATTATATAAGGAAAGTCATGTGTTGCCCACATCAGATTTTTTTCACTGTAAAAGTAGTAAATTCATTGCATTATATAAGGAAAGTCATGTGGTGCCCACATCAGATTTTTATATTTGAAAACTTAAAACTTCATTCAAATGACGGCATTGAAACCTGCATTGCCTGGTTTAAACATCTCTAAAATGCGATACATTCCTCGTTACAATTTTTAAAATTATCATGATATGTACTACAATAATTTATTATATTTGAAAACTTCATCGAAAACAAATAAACTTTATTCAAATGACGTCTTCGAAATATAACACGCCTGGCACTCTCTATAAAAGCAACATTTCATTCGTAAAAATTTTTCCTTTCATTTCATTCATCACAATACTATAATAATTTATTTTATTTAAAAGCTTCAAACCATGGATGTACAAGTAATTTAACTCTATGCTTAAAACTTCATCGAAAAATTGTTTGCTTCTCTGCTTATATTCAATGAATGTTTCATTCATATCAGCTATATTGCAGACTCCATGAGCTAAATAATTTTGCGTAAAAGAAATGCAGCAATTCTTATATAACTAATTCTACATCTTTTGGTGTTTACATTTTCCATAAGTGAAAATTAGGCTTCGTTGTAGAAATAATCAAATTTGGATGATCATTTAAACTCAAATATATTGTAATTGCGTTGTTTCAGAAAATTAATGCATAGAATTTAAGCAAAAATAAAGCGGCTTTAGAACGAATACGACAGTAAATATGAATTAAAAAGAGCTTAAAATCACGATTTTGATACAAGATGGATGCCATATTTTATTTTGAAGTGGGTCACGTGATCTCTTCATATAATGTTCACGTGATTTCTCCATATAAAGGATGTAATTATTATTTTAATTTTTATTTAAAAAACTACTGAATATATTTTGCTGAAATTGTTTTTATATATTTTATGGGATAATTTGAATATTTCCTAAAACTTTGGAAATAATTTGTGAATTTTAAATTCGCTTAAAAAATATTTGAAAAATTAGGTCCCATAGGGTTCAATGTATTGAATTTTTTTAACCCGGGTTCAATCCAAAACTAATAGGGTGATATTATTCATTTATATTCCCATAGGTCCCACAGACCGTCTGAACAACATACTAAAATTTCATTTTGATAAAGTCATTTTTACGGCAATTATCGTGCTGACAGACAGACAGAATGAACAAAGTCATAAACACTTTTCAACTATGTTGTAAAGTGTTAGAAACCATAATTTAAGAAAATAGAGTACTTATAATAAAAAAATAACTAAAACTAAATAAACATTTGATCAACTTAATGCTATTTGAATGGAACAAAGTACAAATGAAACAGAGTTTTCTAACAACAACGCCACTAAACCTCAACAGTAGAGATGGATGCTTATGGTCGTGATAATTGAAATTTCCTCAAACACTTTGGTCATGGTCTACGATTTTGACCTGTCATAATTGTTGTTCGTAGTATGACCAAGGCTAACTAGAATACAGTCTGTGACACGAAATTGTCACGTGACCCAAGGATGTATTCATAGAGGGGTCCGGACCCCCCTCCGAAATGAAATTTCTGGATACGTCCTTGTCTGTGCTCTCGTGTTTTCTCGTTCAATTATGATCCAGTATCAATTTAATCAAATTTAGTTAGTTTTCTTCAAACATTTTTGGATTGAAAGTTCACTATACTTTGCCCCCCCCCCCCTCCCCTGAAATGAAATTTCTGGATACGTCCTTGACGTGACCTGAAACGGCTCTCTAGTCAGCATTGAAATTGAAACTTTTTCAGAGATAAGAAGATATGAAGCATTTTCAAAGTCTTTTTAGTTAGCCTTGAGTAAGACGCACGTATAATTAAACGTGATAACTATATTATGCATATATAATGTTTTGGGTAAAGAATGGATACACAAACTGGACTGTCACTTTACGGTTCTTTTAGTTCATTCTCCATGATATATGCTACCACAGAATCATTACCATCTCCACTAGCTGAGGTGGTAGTGACACAATACTATATTCCGAAGGTTCACTTCCATAAGAACCCATGGCATCTTTAATACGAACATCTCGTATAGACACTAGTGTTCGGGGAGCCAACCATCGGAACTACGATGTAAATAAAGCTTGGCTGCTAGATTTAGCGAGTATAGCCAAGGCCATGGAGTTAGAAGTAAGGAGGAATATCTCCATGTTGAGAAAACGCCAAAACCATTTGAGACAGTAATTCAGGGGGCGCTAGTGAGTGTTCTGACGTTATACATTGTATGCAGTTCTACGGCAAAAAGCTGGTTTGCATTAAATAAAATTTATTTAAACTGTTTATTTCGAAGAAATGAATTAGCGGTTCAATTTACATTATAGTTCAAACAATGAAGAAAATTTCTATGGGAAATTTCTATATTTAAATTCTCAAAATAGGCCCCCACTCGTTTTTTTTCTAAGTACAAAATTGCGCCAAGTTGGCGCGTTGGCCGTGTTTTGAAATTGACTCCTCCCAATTGAAGTGACGTATATTCCCGTGTTTTAAAATAGGCTCCTCCTACAATAGTGACGTCTTATTCTAGAGTTTTATGAACTGTAATTTTGTTAAATGATATTGCAATTGATATAAATAAAAGTTAATAATACTCATAAAAAGATTACAAAATACTATTTTTGTGCATTTAAAAAATATTGCGTAATGGCAGAACTATAAAAATATTGCGTAATGGCAGAATAACAAAATTTTAAAAACGCTGGATACTTAAAATATTTTTTGAATTTAAATCAATATCAAAAACTTATAAATCGAAAATTAAAAAACGATACTTAGTAAACGGATTGCACTTTAACAAAATTTAAGAAAAAACGGAACTTAGAAAAAAGTTCGTACTTTAACTAAATTTAAGAAAAAACGGAACTTAGAAAAAAGTTTGTACTTTAACTAAATTTAAGAAAAAACGGAACTTAGAAAAAAGTTTGTACTTTAACTAAATTTAAGAAAAAATGGAACTTAGAAAAAAGATTGTACTTTAACTAAATTTAAGAAAAAACGGAACTTAGAAAAAAGTTTGTACTTTAACTAAATTTAAGAAAAAACGGAACTTAGAAAAAAGTTTGTACTTTAACTAAATTTAAGAAAAAACGGAACTTAGAAAAAAGTTTGTACTTTAACTAAATTTAAGAAAAAATGGAACTTAGAAAAAAGATTGTAAAAACACGGGATGAACAAAGAAAAAACTAACCTTTATGTAACGGATATCCATATTTTTAATTACATCCGCACAGGAACACGTTTTCTTACACGTACATTCAACACTGCAACACGTTTTCTTGAACATACACGTACATTTAACACACACCGGAACACGTTTTCTTACACGTACATTCAACACTGCAACACGTTTTCTTGAACATACACGTACATTTAACACACACCGGAACACGTTTTCTTACACGTACATTCAACACTGCAACACGTTTTCTTGAACATACACGTACATTTAACACCGGAGCCTGCATATCTATTGAAAAATTGCGTAAAATGTTAATGTCCATGAATTACGAGGAATGTTTTAAATATTTATTCCAAAAAGTTTGTACGTGTTTACATCTTTGCAAATCGATCGAAAAAGATCTGTAAAAGCAAGAGTCAACGAATTCGATCGAAAAAGGACTATTACTGCCTATTAAAATGCAGAATCCAAAGAATAAAAAGGCGCGCGCGCAGCATCCTAAAAAGGCGAGCGCTGATTGGATGTCCGTTCGAAGGCTACCAGATTCGCGAAGTAGCCGGAATAGAATTGTAACCCGCAGAATCGCGCCAACTTGGCGCTGGATCGTACTTTGAAAAATGAGTGGGGGCCTATTCTAAGAATCACCCTTTCTATGCACTAATGCACGGGAAAAATAGTTGGGAAATATTTTTTTTTTAATTTTAAAATAACTCATTCATTTGTGAGAAGTGTCATGCGCAGTGCGTCTGAACATGACGTCATTGGATGTGGCAAAAGCAGGAAAATGAAAAATTATTTCGGACTTTGGCGCAATATTGGGGTGTCAATGATTTAAATTTAGATCAACACAAGTTTTTAGAGGTATGTTTATTTCCTTCAATCTAGTATTTAATTCTATTAGATAAATTAATTATTATTCAAAAACTGTCCCATCCATACTTTATAGATGGAATACATTCTTATGTATATATCGTAAAATTAGGAAATAGCAATCCTAACAATCGAGCTGATGTTCTGTTTATAACTGAATGTGATGTTGACGTTTTAGTTATTTTAGAGCATTTGCTGGTACAAATGATTGCTTAAAAAAAAGTATTTGTCATTTTACTTTAATGGATGTCGAACCATATTATATTTTGATTTTACATGAATAAGGAAATTGAAAGATAATTTAAGTTTTTGTGATCGAAAATTTTTTCTATGTATTGAACAAAGGTACAGATAATTTGTTACATCATTTGTGCAATAGTATGAAATAAAATGATTTTATTTTAAATGTGCTTTTTAACTTTTAGAGTGTGTGTGGTTGTTCTGTGTTTTTATCCCGAAGAAGGAGATTTATTTTGTTTCTCAAACTCATATGTTGCAAATTTTGTATCAAATTGCATATGTTACTTTACATTCATTTTTAAAGCATTTGAGCAATTTATTTTAAAAGATCTCCATTTGATTGGAAAAGTGTCGCATGTAAACTACATATACTCAGCATTGGAGTGCAGTAGTATTAATCACATTTAGAATATATATATATAGTAAATTCATATTTTATCAGTTTTCCTAAAGAGTTGGAGTATTTGAATTCTTTTAGAATGGTCTGCTCTATCAAGATATCACTAACTAAATGTGTTAATCTTTTGGAGGTGCCAACTAATGATATATCATCATAGAGTGGAGCGAGACCATTTCAGGGCATGAAATGAGAAAGGGGTGTTGCATATGGGTCTGCTCTATAAAGATATCACTAACTAAATGTGTTACATCTTTTGGAGGTGTCATCTAATGATATATCATCATAGAGTGGAGTGGATGAGAGAGACAGTTTCAAGGCATGAAGTGAGAAAGGGGTGTTGCATATAATTACTTTGAAATTTTTTTCTTTTGGACAAGTTTCAGCTCATACAAAATTATGATTTTTTAATTCAATATTTTTTTAAACAACTGTGCTTATAAATACAAGTGAGACCCTTGAGTGTTCTGCACATAAGTAATTTAAAAACTGATTTATTCATGGAATATCTACTATGTTATAATAGAATACAATGCTCTATCACTGTCTGCATAGCCACAACACAAAAGGATATATTATAACATCTATTGTTGTGTTGTAAATAAATAAAAATGAATTCAATACCCAGCTTCACTTTCAGTATCTCATGTCATACGCAACTTAAAGCACTAGAATTCTCCACTGTTGTAAAAATGGGTCCAATATCTGGCTTCATTTTCAGTATCTGAGGTCATTCAATATAGAACTCCAGAATATTGCTCTTTCTATATAGATTTAAGGTGTTAAAATATAAAGCCACAAGTTATGGCAATATTAAGTACTGGGAGATGCATCGCCATACAATTCGTATTTCCAAGATTAACAGTGATTGAAATAACTGACAGAAATCAAATAATGCAGCTGTTAAACATGGTTAATAAGAATTTCATCATTACATTACCGTGTCAGAAATGAACATGTAAAGGTTGTTGAGCACCAAAATTTGAACTAACATTGGGAAATAAATTATACACTAAAAGGAGGCATAGTATTTTAAAATCTTCATTGCTGTTAAAAATAACTAAATACATGCCAGAAATGACAGTTAATACTTAATATATATCAAAATGAGTAATAAAATTGTGTTTTTATCTTATCTGTTAATAGCGAAATCCTAAAACTTCAAACATATATGGAACAAAACTAGTGTTCTTCAACTGACTTAGAATATTTTATTTTAGGTCAGTTGCTATGTCGCCATCTAATGGATGAAAAGGATGATTTTTTGGGCAATATCATAATGTCATAGATTTTCAGAGACAAATGTGTTTCAACAATTTCACTAAATAATATAAAAATTTTATAAAAATATTTTTTTCACAAGTCAATATATAATTTTTTAAACTTCACCCAATTTCCATTGTGTAAGTTTTTACTGATGTAATTAGAAGATGAAAACACATCCCTGGGGATACAGTGACAGAAATGACAAATTTGCATATTTATTCAAAATATATTTGTACAATGTTTCAATTCACCACATTTTATTTGCATTTGAAGTCAAAAGTGCATTTAATACTATGGAAAAGTATTTTTTGTTGAAAAATATGTGGAAAAGATTGTATCCTAAACAAATACTAAAAAAAATATCTACCTTATTTATTTAAAACTCAAGGGACACAAAATTGACAATTATCAGATATCCAGCCATATATATATTATTTTTCCATTTTACAACTTGAACTTTAAACTCGCAATATGCTGCTTTTTTATGCAAGCAGTTATGTGAATTATATTACATGAATTGCCCCATATGAAAAAAACAAAATAAAAATATACAGTTACAAGATTATGCTAGTCATTAGTTACTTATCTTTTGATTTTTTTAGTTCATAAATGTAATTAGACATTGAAGTTATTAAGTTCGCAGAATTGTGGATGTCATATAATAATTAGTCCACATTTGTCTATGGATATTAGGAATGCAAGAGCTATACTTTTATTCTGATAATGATTGTGAGACAAATAGAACTAAATACTATGGAATAATGTTTGAAAAAGTTGAATGAGGACTCACACTCCAGAGACTGAGTAGTAAGTTACCAGACACTAGAGAGCAGATGCTCTGCATGGGACAGCTAGTATATTATAAATATATATATATATATACAATATACATATTAGTCATACTATCATACTATTACTTCTATGGTATATTTCTTTTAAACCCATAATTTGCATTATTTTTGCATACTCGATGAAAAGGATGAATACAAAACATAATTAAAAAAATTATAATTGCATTTAATTGCATTATTTGAAATGAAACCATCTCTACTTACTAATTACCAACTGTTTGTCAGTCTGTCACGATTTTAGGCACTTCCCGAATAGATAGAGACTTGTAATTTGGTACACAAGTCAATTGTTCGATAAAATCATCTGGAAAAATTGTATTTCCCAAATGTGTTCTGTAGAGAGGGTGCTCCACACCAAAACGTTCGAAAAGTGAAATGTTGCAAAAGCATGCTTTGCGATGAGATAGAGACTTCAAATTTGGTGTATGGGTACATTTTTTGAAAGGAAGAAAATGTGCAATTTCAGATTTCCAATATTTTCTACTAAAGGGGGTGCCGCACACCAAAATGTTTGATTTGTTGAATAAATAAGAAATAGATCCTTTAAAATTTGATAGAGGTTTGAAATTTGGTATATGAGCTAACCATTTGATGAAAACGCCCAAGACGAATATAGTTTTTAAAAAATGTTTGTTGAAGGGGGTACTCCAGAGAAAAGCGTTCGAAATGTGAATTGACAAAAAAACATGCTTTGGGATGAGATAGATTTTTCAAATGTGGTGTATGGGTAGATAGTTTGGAAGGAAGAAAGTGTACAATTTCAGTTTTCCATTATTTTCTACTTTAGGGTGCCTGACCACAAAATGTTCAATTTTCGGAATAAAGGAGAAATACCCCTTTTAAAACGTGATCAAGATTTGATATTTGGTATATGGGCGAATCATCTGATAGAAAACCCAAGAAGAATGGAGTTTTTCAAAAATGTATACTTAGGGGGTAGGTATTTTACACAAAAACAATCGAAAGGTGAAATAATAGAAAAAGCATAATTTGCGATGAGATAGACTTCAAATTTGGTTTACGGGTAAATAGTTAGAAAGGAGGAAAGCATGCAATTTCAGTTTTCCAATATTTGCTATTGTAGGGGGGAGGGGGAGGGGCACTCACTAAAATATTCAATTTGATGAACTAATGAAAAATGTCTCCTTTATAGTGTGATAAAAGCTTGAAATTTAGTATACAGGCATACATTTGATAAAAAAAAACGAGATGAATATGGATTATCAATGTTCATTTAAGGGGGTGCTACACTGAAAAGCGTTCGAAAGGTGAAGTGATAGAAAAAACATGATGCACAATAGAATAGAGACTTCAAATTTGATGTAGATAGTTTGAAAGGAAGAAAGTGTGCAATTACAGATTTCCGATATTTGCTACTTTAAGGGGTGCTGCACACCAATATATTCAATTTTCTGAATAAATGAGACACGCTTCCTTTTAAATGTGATAAAGGTGTGATATTTGGTATACGGGCCAATCTGATAAAAAACCCAAGACAAACAAAGTTTTTCAAAAATGTTCATTTATGGATGTGCTCCACAGAAAAATGTTTGAAATTGGAAATGATAAAATAATTTGCTTCGGGATGAGATAGAAACTTGGTGTACGTGTAGATAGTTCAAAAGGAAGAAGTGCACAATTTAAGTTTTCCAATATTTTCTTCTTTACCCTCTAAAGATTTCTGCACACCAAAATAATCGATTCGCCAAATAAATGTGAAACACAAATTATTCAAAATTTCACATTATTCAGGGGTTGCTTATTGTGAGACCATTGATTTCCAATGGGTATTCGCCTAGTATATATACTAATTATTGTGCACAACAAACAATATATACAAAGGGTATATAAAAATATCAACAATACTTTGTTCAAATTATCAACTTAAATTATTTAACATTTTAAAGAGATTAACAGTAGGTGAAAAGATAATTTATTTCAAAATATTAAATAATTTTTTGAACCTAATTAGATTAACAGTAGAATAACATTTTAAACAGGACACTTGCCAGCCATGGATTTGGAAATGATAACTTGCCAGCATAGAACACTGCAACATTCCTAAAATTGTAACACTTAAGGAACATAAATAAATGTAATTGTAACACTTAAGGAATATAAACTTAAAAATATTTAAATTTTATGGGGATAAATTAGTGGGTACTTTTTTAGTTATGGATATGCAAAAGCAAAGAATTCAAATAAAAGTATATAATGGTATCCAAAAATAAATATACTTAATATGAATTACAAATGCAGGATTTTAAAAAACATGTTTGACATAAATGAACTTTTCCAATTTTTAAGACTAAACAGAAATTAATGACTATAAAAATATACTATTTTCCACTAAAACGTTTAGAAGGAATGTGAATAATTGAACCAGGTTTATTTAAACAATGATTAATGGGGAAGTTGCATAGGTCAGCGACAAACACAGAACAGCATGACACATATACAACTTAGCCTAAACAGATTTTAAACAAAATATACATGAATTACTTAAAGTGTGAAAGATAATAATTTGGCTATATTTTACATTTTAACTTCCAGTTTAACTTTTCCTGCCTATAAAAATTCAAACAATATGGCAGTTTGATGAGTAATGTGAAATGTGTGCACTAGACTTTAATAAATGCACTTTGAGAAGTATTTTAAGAATAAATTATTGCACTGATTATAAAGCGAAGGAACAGAAGAAAAAAAAAACTGTCTATTATTCTTATAAAGGGTTGATAATAATAACAAAACATTCTAAATATAGTGTGATATAGTGTGATGCATTACTTTCAAACATAAGACATGATATTTAGAAAGATGAGGTATTCTTTAGTACATTTTTTGCATACCAGTAAACCATTCAGGACTCCATATTAGCTACGTGTAGACAGTTGAAATATTAATTAAGGAGATGCTTTTGTCTACTGCACCAACCCTTAGGAATCGCTTTTTATGAATTATGTAACCAATTAAAACCAAAACTGAGGCAAAAACCAAATTCTTCATGTATAAAAATATATGCCCATAATTTGGGAGAAAAGAACCATAATGCACATACATATTTTAAAAAATACAATGTTTATTGAAATTGCACCAAATTTAGAATTCAAGGTTATTTTGATATGGGAATTCTAATATGAAGTTATATTTACCATCAATTCATTCTTCTAATATCCATATATAAGGTAATAGATCAGCTAATAATTTTAACTATTTAAATTTTTCTCTAGGCAACATTTTATATGACAACATTTTATGTCACATGTTTTACTTTTTATACTATAACCTACAGACATGTAAAAATAAATGTAATAATGACATTCCTATAGAACTTGTAATAGCAAATCTAAAAAGACAAAAGTAAAAGAATATTAAAAATATAATCAGAGTCAAAGATTATGAAATCAATAAAAGCAAAGTAACTAGATAAAATATAATATAATGTTAAAAACTATGTATTACTACTAAATTGTTAGTAAATTCTTCAAAAGTTAACAAGGTAAAATTAATAAGATATATGTAAAAATACAAAAGTAATTTTGAAATCAATTTAAGATAAAATCAAAACATCTACATGCATTAAAACAAAATAAAATTTGCAAAAATATAAGATAATTATTATGCAATGTATTATGGCAGAGGTCTCAGTTTGGACGTCATATTAATTACATAAGAAATTTATTTGTACCTAGAAATTACCTAAGAAAATTTATTTTTAACTTACTTGTACAGTTTTTGCTGAGAGTTTGTAGTTGTTCTTATATTGTACAGTAAACATTTGATTAGAAAAAAATAATACGAAAATTATTAATTGAGCTTGAATACAAGTCCAGGTAATAAATTAAAATAAACTGTAAGGATACATGTGTTATTGCTGTAGCTTAGAAGCGGAGCATTTGACAGATAAACATGTTGATTCTTGCTCTTGACAAAGGTCCACACATGCACTGAATATTTTTTTCATATGCTAAAAAAATACTCCATACAGAAGTTGAACTCATTTAAAAGCAACACCTGAAGAAGTACTTATTTAGCTAGAAAGTATATAACTTCCCAGTCTTTTACCATATATTTTTTTTATGACTTCAACATTCTTCTTAGCATATGCAAATAAAATGTATACAACCTCTGAATATGTAATAAAATATCTAATTATTCCTTAAACAAAATTTGTCAGCTAGGCAAAGGATACTGCTGTATTATTTTGGCTGTTGAAAAATACATATAACAAAATGCAGGTTATACATTTAAACAATGAACACAAATGAACTGAAATATAACTTACTGCTAAAATCTTAATTTGGTACATATAAATACAAAATAAATTTGAAATTATTCATACCTATTAGTTCAAAATACAATGCGAACCAAGAATAAATATATTTTTAAGAGCAAACTAGATATTAAAATTTAGTAACATAACAGTTGTCAATATTTTGGCAGTTTACTATTAATTGTAATGAAAAAGTACTAGCATTTTAAATATCAACTATCCACAAAAATGTCAAGTTGATAAAATATAATTTTTTACAAGAGGGAAAACCATAGTCACAGAACCTCCAACCAGCTGTGGTGGAGGTGTTCTCAAAGCATGAAATCATGCTCTCAATGCAGTGATTAGCAATGTTGATCGCTGCACTGAGAACACGAGAAAAAAGTATAAGGACGTCATCAGAAATATAAGGACTGCATCAAAATATGCAGAATATACTTTATTTTGAGCAATAAAAATATCTTAATTTGCACCTTTTCCCACTTTTTTGTGTAAGATATGAATTGAACTTTTAAACAAATTTCTGTGCATGGAAAGAGTATAAATTTAAACAGTATGGACGCTGCCCATAGAACTTTTTCCAGAGTGCTGGGGAGGCAGACCACTGATGTCAGTGGGGAAAACTCAAGGATAAGACGTACAACATTCACTAGATTTATGTTCACCTTTGTGACCTTGAATGTCCCGGGGGGAGAGAGGCAAGTGCCCCCTCTTGCAGTTCCCTATGGACACCCATGATAAATAGCTCTAATTTTCACAAAACTACAAGTTGCACGTTACACAATTGAATTATGAGTGAAAATATACATAAAATACAGTAATTTTTATTTAGAGGAAGGGAGCTTTTTTTTTAATGATTTAGTGGTAACCAGTGACAAGATCATGTACTTTAATATGAAGGTGGGAAGGCTTTGAGTGTTATTCTTAAATATTCAACTAATATCCACTAACACCTATTAGCTTTTGCCTAATCAAATACCAAGTATTAACTATATGCTGCCAATGTTATTAACTGTAATTACATATTGTATATTATTACTACCTATTAAGATGTCTATTTTCAACATCTCGCAAAGATAAGCATAAATTGAAGTCAATATACATATATATACTGGTAATTCAACTATTTATAGAATACTTCAACTATAATTTGTTACAGTGTACCCTGCAGAAACAGATTCAAATCTCTGAAAGTTGAATTTTAAAATATACTACTACAACTAATAGTCAATGTAGGAGTGTTCTTAAAATTATTTTTATTAAAGAGAAATATTGAACAGAACAAAGTACAGTAAATGTATGAGAGTTTGAAACAAACTCAAATTTATTTTTCCTTCAACTTTAAGTTTTGCTCGATTTACATTGTAGCCTGTTTTACAACCAGGAACAAAACAGTGACATCGTCTATACGTAATTAGAGAGATGTGAAACGTAATCAATTAATTATGCCTATTGTTTCGCATGTGAACAGAAGACATGAAGCTAGAAATGACAGAAACAAACAAAATGTAAACAAGCAGACGAATCAAAATTTAATCCCGCCATCGGTGTAGTATCCAATCAAAACGCAAAAGATTTTGATGTCTTCGTTGCCAAATTACAGAATGCTTGCAGATTAAAGATTAAATTACAGAATAAAAATTATTTTTTCTTGTCAAATTTTTGCAATATAATTACTCTAATTATCTATAACGATACAAAATCTTCCATTTTCAACAAATAATGAAGGTATACACACTTTGCTATCCGAATTTGCATTTATACGGGTAAATCTAACTTCAAATTAGTAAATCTAAATTGTTTTAAATATAGAAAAATGATATGTATATGATAAATATTTGTGATTTATTAATTGTCATTACATTTTCATTTCATTCACATTTTTATAACATTTATCTGTTCAGAAATGGCAACACCAGTATCTCGAACTTGATTTTAGACAGCTGTTGAAATATTTTTGACCACTGAAAATTTTGTTCTTAGTGGCCAGTGGCCACTATTAAAAAATCTGAAGCTGAATCTTTACATTTAGCTGTAACTGTCTTCTGTCCCTCTAGTTTTATGGCTTTGACCAGACCTCTACTACTGAAGAGCATGGCATACATTACTTTCTTCATTGCTCTTTGTCTTTTCACCATTGCTGGTTTGGGATCATCTTCAAAGACCTTTACTTTCTTGACGTGTTGGAATGTCAAAAAACAGTATGCACATTTCATCACCAGTTATGATTTTAGAAATAATGCAGTGTCCACCATCATTAAGTAATTTTAGGGTTTCTTTACTGATTCTGACACGCTCAGCTTTTTGGTGCTCTGTTAAATTATAGGGGCAACAAACTAATTTTTTCATATGCAGTTCTTCGTGAATAATTTTATATATAGCTGTGTATCCAATGTTAAGTTCCTTCTGTATTATTTGGTAGGTATAACAATTATCTATTAACATTTTTCGAATGGCCGACACATTTTCTGGAACTTCACTTAACAAGTCTTGTGTGTTCTTCATCCAAGAGAGAAGTTCGACCTCTTCTAAACTCTGTAAACCACCTGAATACAGTGGCACAAGATGGAACATAATTTCTATATACTAATTGTAGATGTTGAAGACATTCTTCTTGATTTAGCCCCACTTTAAAATAGAAAATCATAGTTCGATAATGCTCTCGCGTCAACTCCATTTTCTTGTCTTTCAAAATTTATTCTATGATAGCTAAATTGTAATTGTTGCCGCATATTATCGTCTGCGGACGTAAGAGTTCAAATTTAAATATCTGACCAATAATTTTTTTCTAGTGCATAATCGTCTGCTCCTGTCTTAAAATTTTCAGTGTGACCCTTGTATAATGGAGGAATAAAGTTGGAATATTTTCAGTCTTGATCAGGTGTACTAACTTTCACCCATGCTGGTGCACCTTCAGTATTAAACTAACTACTTGGCATCAAATGCCGAAATCAGCATAAAAATAAAGTAAAAATAACAAATAATATTAAATAAAATAGACTAAAGAAAATAATTTAAACTTGATTTTACTTTAAAACCAATGGCCAAAAATTTCAGGAACTTACTCTAAAAGTATGTTTGTGTTGTGTTAAAAAAAGAGGATTAATTAAACAATAAATTACTGAGTCATGGTGATTAAAATGAAATAAAACTCAAACTAAAAATAAAAAAGGGAGTTATTAGAAACATATTAAAAACGTAACAAATTCCCCCAGGGTTTCAAATACAAAAAGAGGGAATTTGACAGCTCTGTCTGAATACATGATTAATATGTTGTTAAAACATTAAAATGTATATAGATAAAGGTGTTGAAAACCCAGGCCACTCAACTGACCCATAGGGTATACAGCAGCTGATTGAGTGGCCGGATGGATAAAGATGTTGAAGGCCCTGACCACACGACCAACCCTAAGGCTTGTGGCAGCTTAATGTGTGGCCGGGAAAGGGATGGATAAAGGTGTCGAAAGCCCTGACCACCCGACTCGTCCAAAGACTTAGAGCAGTTTAATGGATGGCCGATGGATAAAGGTGTGTAAAACTTAATAATGAAAAAAAAAAATACTTTGGTCTTCCATTGGCATTTGTATTGTATGCCATGAAAAAAAAAATCTAAAAATCACAAATTTATCTTCTGCCTCTTAACGGAGGCCACAAAATCACTCAAACGCATTCTTTTGAAATTGATGATCTTCTGCTTCTCAGGTGAAGCCACAAAAAGCAGAAGGTAGGAGCAATCTAGCTGGAGCATGTGCGGTCATCAGCTGGTGGGCTCATCCCAGGAGAGCAGGGACACTCACTGGAATCTGTTTAAAGAAGTACAGTAGTGCAGGGTTCCCACTAAGTCAGGAAAAAAGAGGGAGAATTTCTCTCCTTTCAGAAAATTTTGGGAGAGATTTTCTGTCATAAGGAGAGAAACTTAAAATTTAATTTTTTTTTACCATGCAAATTTAGAAAGTAATAAAAAAGAAGGCATTAACTATAGCTCATATTCTTTGACATTTAAATTTTTAATTCTTAAAACTAACATTCTTTTTAAAAATTAATTGGGAGTCTTAAATATTAAGTAAGCACATTTTTGGTAATTTTATACCTCACCCCCCAC
Organism: Amaurobius ferox; assembly: GCA_951213105.1. NCBI lineage: Eukaryota > Metazoa > Arthropoda > Arachnida > Araneae > Amaurobiidae > Amaurobius > Amaurobius ferox. The sequence goes on along the minus strand of OX578135.1, from coordinate 137,587,094 downwards.
ACACTTGTTAGCAAATATATTCAAATTTCTGATTTCCCCCATGCTTACATTTATGATTTTATTTACTGACATAAAAACGTCTACATGGGTTATTTTATGTAAAATGACTCACATGCGAATTTACGATTTTTTTGTCTGTAAACTGCAAAAGTCAAGGGCCGTCTGTATTTACTTTATATTTTGATTTTTAAAATCATTTTATGGTCCAATTTTCATGCAGCAATAGCAATTGAAAACTTTAGCGATTTTTGATCGCCGAAGGTAAATATCGAAAACTTACACAAAGCGAAAACACTAGGCATATAGAATTAGGTAATAATTTTGACTTGATGTTTGAAAATGGATTCTTTTTTTCGTATTTTTTATATAACTTGCAGAACATAAGGATTACATCGTCCTTTTGTTGAATCTCAAGCCAGTCATGTGATTTTAGCCATTTTGTTTGATAAGTGTCGACTTTTTTCTTTTTGTTTTCAAAATAGCTCTTTATTTCATAAATAATACGTTTGTAAAATAATTTTTCTGTATAAAACGCGAAGCAATTACAAACACTAGTCGATGCAAACAGGTTGGAAAAGTGGAAAATATTTTTCAAATTAAACGAGGTATGTCGAGGATAGCGTAGTACAAATGCAGACTTTTGTGATACTGCTGCAAAATAACCCTTCATTTTATTAATAATACGGTAGAAAAATGGTCTGGTTTTTATTCTTTGTATATTAAACGGAATCATTATAAAAACATTCAGTCGATGCAAATAGTATATTGTAAAAATGGCAAAAAGATATTCATTGGTCATTTCTCCTCAGAAACTGTCGGAATCGCCGTATGCGAACGTTGTTTTTGCAATCGCGGAGAAACAGATTTTTAGATGTAAGAAAGGAATGTCTCTGATAAAAAAATTCATTGCTTTGTTCAAATTTTGCGACATTTTGGGGGCATATATGGCCAATTTCACGACATTTTTGGGATTCTTGTAACCTGTAGACAGACTGTGTACGGGGGAAAGGATTTTCGTCTGCGGAAAGAAGAAAATTTCTTGAGCAAAACACGAAAAATGCGGGAAGTACTCGGAAAGAGCATAATTCAAATCCGCGAAAGAATCCTATAAAAAAACAGGAAAATTTTATTTGATCGAATTTGCGACCCGCGCAAGTGTGGGAGACACTTATAGTTTTTTATAAAATATCTTGCTAATTAGAAACATGTAGTACTTTTAGTGTGCCCAAATCGTGATTAACTGCGATTCACACGTAGCTACGGAATCATGGTCCGTGACCGCACGGCAATTGGCCAGCGATTCGCAACAATGAGGCAATTTGCGGTCGCGAAGCAATCGGCCCGATTTACTGGCCACGGACGCCATGGGACTGAGAGGATGCTAGAGAAATTTTGATCGCCAGAAATGGCGACTAACTGTAATAATTTTAGTCGCCAATGGCGACCTGGCCACCTCGAATCTGCATCTCTAGTCATCGGGCATCGGATTTCTCGGTATCCAATTTGAAGGAAAAAATAATTTTAGGCCTGAACTGGAGAAATTCTCGCGCAGTCTAAATTTTTACGCGAGATTTTTTATGGATTTCGCGATAATTTTGCGGGTTCGCACTGAAATGGGACACCTGCAGTAGTGCATCCCAGGTTGTGCAGTAGCAGGGGCGCTCAAGAATCTATTTGCAGAAGTACGGCAGTGCATCACATGTGGTGCAGGAGCAGGGGGCCTTCAAAGTCTGCTGTCATCAGCTTGTGAGCTTATCCCAGGTGGAGTGGAATGCCGGTCCTCCGGTGTTAAAATAGCCGTCTGAACTTTACATCGCCGGTTTGTAGTAGTGTATCAGGATGGCATGGCAAATCAAACTGTCGGGCAGACATATCAGTTATGCGTTTTTAAAAAAAGGCATCCTGGCCCTATTAAAAGGTGCTCAAAAATGAGCGAAGAACATCGTTGAGTAATTCAATGAAGATGGCATCTTGCCCTTTCAGAAATATAAAAACTTGACTAGAGACGTAGTCTTGCATGACCATTGTTTTCGTCCCGACTGAGGAATATCTCCTCTCTTAACCTGCGATCTCTGAACGGCAACCTCTTTTGGCATGATAAAATTTAAACTTTAAGTGCCAAGGATGGAGCTGTTAACCTGGCATCCAAATTTTTGTTAAGTTTACACCTTTCCAAAACTTAAATAATCATTGTTTGACCTGAGCAATTACTAGAGAAAACAATATTAAGTGAGTTAAATTAATTTAAAGATTTCTCAGTTTTATATTCATTAAAAAGATGAGTTATTTTAGTTTACTTATCATTTAGTTAAGTTACTTGTTTACCTTTAAGATTATAATATATTTAAAGTTATAAACATTATAAATTTGTTAGATTAAATTTATTTATTGCTTTAAGAGAATACTAATTTAACTTCTTCAGAAACCACCATAACATATCCAGGGAATGGAATGCCATCGTTACCGGGAATGCCCCCTGAATCTGCATCTGTATCCATAAATTCTAAATCATTAGTACTGCAATTAGGAATATCATTATCCAGCCCTGAAGGATTTTCTTTTTCAGCATCACATGCCTCATGTTTTTTCTTTCCTAACTGCAATCTGCAGGAAGTGCAAATTTTTATGCTTTCTTCAATTCCATTATTTAAAGATATCATCGAAGCTGTGATATTTCTCGGGTCCTTCTTTACTAATCTAGTGCTTTTTTTTTTTTTTAAATGGATTACAACACTTCTTGTTATCCATATATATTAATAGAGTAAAATTTATAAAACTAGTCTGATTACAAAAAAAATAAATTAACAAAATTACAACAATAAATTACAAATAAATCAAGTTTAAAAGATGAATAATTCACTATACAAAAATTAACTGAGATGTACACACTCTGACAACTGAACTACTTGGGAAAGGAAGTGGGAGAGAGCATGAATGAACATGTCACTGCAAGAAATAGATGACTCATTCTTGAAAAATCCTGTGCATTACTGGCTTCAATTGTGTTACACTCATGATACCATAGAGATATCGTGAAATTTTGACTGTGCCTTCGGTAAATGTGTATCAACATGTGTGAATTTTTTGAAAATTTTAAAAATTGCAAAATAAAAATTTTGGAAAACTGCCAAAAAAAATTTAACTCAAAAACCATACATGCCATATATCAAATGAAAGCCCTTTTCATAAGCTTTAAAGTGATAGCATAACCAGCTTTGTGTGGAGGGTGGTTTTTAGGACATTTTGGCAATTTTGAAAATTCGAAAACTAAAAAAACATTTCATTGTAAAAATTTCTGCATTTGTAATCTGTTTGAATCATCTAAAATTTTTATAATGATTTCGTGTTTTAAACTTTTTCAAACGTATTAAAATTAGCTCTGAGAATAATAAAAATTTAAGAAAATATAGGTTCAGAATTATTAGAACATGCAGAAATAAAAGCTAAATCAGCTACAGTTCCAATGCTTAATCAGATGAAATATTCTATTTTATTGTTGAGTATGTGTTAAATAAGCTCAATATATATACAAGTATCAGTTGCTTTACAATTTAAGGTTTAAATGCATTAATGTGGTAGGTTGGCAGCTAAGCCAGGTGTTGGATGAGAAGATCTTGCTCCTGTACATTCCATTGCCTGGCAAAATAATTCCCCTCTCCCCCTAATAAATTTTCTAAATAAGCACTTGCTATATCTATGTAAATTTTTATATTAAGATCTTGACAACTAAACTACAAAACATAAGACTACACTTGAATTAACTGTAAAATTTTTTGTAGGCATTTGTGAAGTGCAGTGTCAAAAAATGGAAGCTGCTAGACTTGCTGGCGATCACACTGATGCATGCTTTGTGGTGGGTAAAAGCAAGACGAAATATACAATACATAAGGCTCTATTTTCTATGTCAAGTGAGATATTTGCTGATAAACTATATGGTTCGAAGAACTTGAGAAGCGCAACCGCTTCTGTTGGTCCTGCAATACCTTTAGACGATATAGATGAAGAAACTTTTGAAGTTATTATCAAGTAAGGCCCATAAATTCAATTTTTAATTATATGTTAATTATTATTGTATTTTTGTAGAAAGTAACACACGAAATGATTGAATTCAAGCACCACAGTGAATAAAATAAGATTTATTACTCACTGAAGTATAAGATGATCAAAGAATAAGAGCATGCATCTTTAACTACGATGCAGCTCAAAAAAAGTTACATTAGACAAAATACTTCACTTCATAAACCAAGCTTAGCTGCTGGGCCATTTTTGACATCAGCATATTGTAAAAATAAAAATAAATAAACTTACTTAATAGTTTAATAATTGGCCGTAAAAGTAAAAGCTGAAAAGACTAAAAATTAGTTATTAAAAATAAACTTAACACAAATAAAGATAATTTTGAAACAAGAATAAATTTTATTAAAATTAACTTCATATAAAATTTGGAAATGGTTACATTAGAAATAGGAAACGCTCTTTAACAAGACAAAGAGTAAAAATAAAAAAATATGTGATCTAGATTTGGTGTACATAAAAAAAAAAGTATAACAAAAATGTTAAATAAAATAATCTTAAGTGGAACTTAGCCTCCCTTTAGGAGGTGAGACATACAATATAAGTATAACAAAATGTCAAAAATTATTGAGTTGCTCATGTTTGAGTCCTTGGTTCAATTCTAAATATCAAAACTTACCCTAGAGCGTCAAAATTAGGGGTGATGACTAAAGATAGGATTCTTAAATTTTGTAATGGATTACTTAAAATGTAATCTTTAAACTTCAACTTTAAAAAACTTTTGACATTAATAATTTATATTTAATATTAAGATATAATACATTATATAATTTACTACTACCTCAATGTACAAAAATTGTCATTTGAGTATAAAATTTGATGTTGACACATGCCACACAATTTTTGTATTTATATCCACTATTTTTGAACTCCTGCACTTGGTAGTTTAGCTAGACAAACTGTTTACAGGTGATACAGACACGTTGGTCTCTATGCCAGACGACTAGCAGTTTGCATCCCCCTGACATCTACACAGAAACGTTCGTGTTTATAGTGGAGTTTAGAACATCGGCAGTGGAGTGGGCAATGTCATGTTCAGTGATGAGTACAGGTTTATCCTGCAAATTGATTCTCGTCGTAACACAATCTGTAGAGAATGTGGAGCGTGTTTTCACCCGAGAAACATCACGAAAAGACATGGTTTTCCATTTGAGGGAGTCATGATCTGGGCAGGCATCATGATGGACGGCTGCACAGACTTCCATATCTTTGACATGGGGTCGGTTACAGCTCTCCGCGCGGCTTGGAACTCTTTGACAGGGTGTCTACATGTCACGAAAGTTCCAAAAATATAGGGAAAACGAAAAATGGGTGCCGAAAAGGTCATGAATTGTTGTTGCTGAAACAAAAAATCTGGTCGCGTCTCAAAAATTCCATGAATTTTCCTACGTATGTAAAGTTTCTGTGGTTTTTCTCTCCAGAAGGCAAAAAATGTCACGGCGGCTGTCAGCCGTGATTTGTCGAGAGAAAACTATGAGTCATCGTGGGATGTATTATGATTAAACGCCATTCCCATTTTGTCAAGATGACAACTTTTTGATTGTTTACTCATGGATTCTCTCCCCGGAGGTATGCTTGAAAGAAACACTGGTTTCGAATATGGGTGTGGTGCTTACAAAATTCATCGGCGAATAGATTTGCTTAATCGTAATCCGGTCCGTTCATACAAATCCCTCCCCCCATAAACATATTATTTAATCTAAAAAATAAGGGCAAAAGAAATTTCTAAGAAAAAATATACACATTAATAATTAGAATGTGTGAATGAAACGAAATGATAAAATTATATTTTATAATTTCGTTTTAAATATTTGAATTAACATTTGTTATTTCATTAATTTTGGTTTATGGGAAAGCAGTTTTCTTTATCCTGTAGATGCACATTATTTCTGCTCTGTTATAAAGCTTTGTTTAGACCCTTAATTGCATGATCGATTGTTTGTATAAGATTATCAATGGGTATTTTTCCTTCTCTACATTTATCGTCACTACTTTGATCTTTTTTTATTTAATATCATATCGCGAATTTCACCATCACTCAATTTATTTACGATTGGCACATAATCATCACAGTGCAGAACTTCCGTTATATCGGCTTTGTCGAGATTTAATGAAGCGCCGGAAGATTTAATAAAGATCGAGGATTAGCACTTTTGACGATATATTTAAAGGTATAAATGTGTTTAAACTGTTTTCGCTATTAACGAACGAAGAACAAAAAATAAGAACTTAAAAGTTTTATTTATTTTCTAGATATAATGTTATGTTTAAAAAGGCTGATGACTGAAAAAAGTAAAAACTTGATTAGTAATAGTCAAATATGTAAAAAATATCGCAGTAGATAAAATAAATATCTTTTCCGAAAAACAAAAATATCTCTCCTCTCAAAGATTTTTCTAAATTACGATGAGTCATTAACTTCTAGGCTGCAGCTGCACCGGGACGTAGTGGGGCAGGGAAAGCGAAGGAAGGAATTTGCTTAGTTCGTAATTGTAAACACAGCCGATCCCTTTGAGAGGTCTGAGTATTAATGAGATTGTTGCTCGGTTCTGTGCGATGCGATATTATTTAGTTATTTATTTGCTATTTATAGTATGTAAATATGGCTTTCTAAACAAGAGAGGCAAAATATGCTGTCGATTTCAAGCTGACATGTTCGACGAGAACGAAAAACTCGTCAGATATCGGGAGGGGGAGGAGATTCTGGAGACAAAACAGAATACATTGAAGAGTGGGATTCGTACTACGAAGTGAACAACATTAAATTCCGCGAGCGTTAATATGAATTCTCGGGATTTTTAGATTTAATCTGTGACATAAAATGTTACGATAACGTTTTAACGTGTTTAATATTAAAAATTACATTGTTTCAGAAACATATCTTTTCCAATATGAGAAAAGGAAATTTTGATAATAAAAATTCAGTATGTAAATAACGATGTATATTTTACCTGAAATAATTCATCGGGAGTTGTGACTTGAATAAGGGGGATGAGGGATTAACTCCAACAACGTAATTCTTGCTCCAACCACGAGAGAGATCTACCGCCGTCCATCTAAACTTTCGTTTCATTTCGGGGTTCAGGAATTCGACCAGAAAATACGGTATTTGTTTATAAAATATAATTCCATATAAATAATCTTACCCTGTTGCTTTAAATTCCGCGACTTCGTCAGTCCGAAGAGGGGGGGGGGGGGGTGCCCGAAAACTTGGAAAACGTCCGGATTTTGGAGGTTGTACTGCATATATTGTATCATTAGATTTTCAAATTATTTTTATGTTATATATATATATATATATATATATATATATAAGAAAATCAAAAAAGATAGAGAGGTGATATAAGTGCCAGCAGGGAAATAACAAATGGCCAAGGGGGATTGTGACCCCTTGTTCCCGTTTATAGCCAGCTATTACTCCTGAGGAAACACTCACAGAACTGTTACGTGCCTGTGGCCATATTTCCTTGGAACGTCAAAGCAAAAGACGTATGCCAGAAGTGAATGCATGGACTGAGTGGAGAAAAAATATTTTGGATTGAGACAGGTTGAAATAAGGAAGTTAAACCGAATGACAGATCATTCATCAATTCAAATATAAAATGCCAAGCAATTCGATGTGTTGCCATTATATTATATAAAATAGGTGTTGCCAATATCACTATCAAATGCATTAATTTCCTTGCAGTGCAAAGCATTATAGTGGTGTTTTAGGTATCCTATTGGATAGTGCTGTTTCAACGCTTCCTTTATGAATTTTTTATCACTTTTGATACGATCATCCTTATAAGTATGCAATCTTGAGTTTCGTAGAAAATGATTTCTAACGATATTGCGGAAAATATTGGCGCTCAAGTTCGATTTCCAATCGATGATGTAATTAATGTTTATATCAAAATAATTTCTTTTATCATATAGCTTTGTATATATCTTTTCATTTTCAGTGAAATTGATACATAGGTCAAGATAACTAATCTCACTATCGTGAATCTTTTTTGTTTCCGTTAATTCCAGACTTGATGGATAAAACTGAAATCAAAATCAGAGGTGTTTTTTATACAACCAAAAAGAATGTCATCCATAAATCTGAAATAAGGTATTTCATTTAGAATAAAAGTACCTTCTTCGTACTTGTTAAGGTAGAGATCCGCCAACATTGAGGAACAACCTCCCCCCATAGGGATACCTTTTATTTGTTGATAGAAATCTTTACCATTATTTAGAATATTCTCATATAATACTATGTTCAATATAGCCTTATATTTGTGCAGTTCTATGTATTTTTGCATATTGTAGGTGCTATGGATCTCTAACATAATATCGAAGAGGTCGTCTAAATTGATGTTATTGAATAGGTCCTTGAAATCAAAGCTCTTGTATATTAAATTCACGGGTTGATTGCGTAATCTAGTAATCACATGCGTACTGTTTTTTACCATGATTGAGCCCTTTTTTAATATCGTCTTCATGATTGGTTTTAACAGTATAAGAAGCTTCGAATTAACTTGAGTCAAGTATGTTTTAAATCCCACTGTCACTGAATGAAACTTAACAGGAGACTTGTGAAGTTTTGAAATAAGAGCCAGGTATGGAAATCTGATATGTTTGAGCTCCATTTCTACACGTTTATACAAGGCGCGTATTTTATTTTCAATTTCCCGCTGAGGCACTTTCAGCAAGTTATACATCTCATCATTGTTGTAATTTTTTTGCAGGATCTCAATATAGTATTCCATACATGTAAATGTATAATTTGACGTCATCTTATCAGTATACGTAATAGCGTAATTTTTGACAACTTGATCCAGAATGTTTTTATTTACTTTGTATTTTTCAAATTCTTTATATGCAATTTGATAGTAATAGTTAAAATCCATTATTATATGATGACGCCATTCATTAAAAGTAGATAATGGCAGAATGTACTTTATAGCCAGTTTGTATATAAACGCGTTGAGTTCTTGACTAAAAAACTTGTCTATTTTGTAAAAATCTTGGGTGCGATATTTCGTACCCAGTTTTAAAAATGTCCTAAAATCTGTGTCCTCTATTAGATCCATATTGCTGGTAATGATGTGGCCATGGTCTTTATTAATGATGTGGCCATGGTCTTTATTAATGTAGTCGCTTGACGTGCAATTGCATATTGAGTTGGCAAATAGGTGCATATTTCTGCCTATGTTATTATAATTAATATGAAGAATCCAACTCAACTGAAAATAACAAGATGGAAACGAGGTGGTAATAATAAAGGTATAACATAGTATGACACACTAGTAAAGCTGGAAGCCTTCATTATTAAAATGGCGTCTTTTAATGCAATCCGAACAAGTTGGATAAAAAACGTTGCATTTGGTATTCGTAAAAGATACATTAAATGTATCTGGAATATTTGTAAAAAGGAAAATATGACTGAACATCAGAAAAACCAGCCCTATGCAACAACCAATTATGCTATACTTCTGGACATAATAAAACTACGGGCTGAAATGTATCATATTCAACTAGATAATGCCGATCGCAAACCAACTAAAAAAGAATATTTTATTACCACTTTTAAAAACAAAGGTTACAATTATATACCTTTTCAAAAAGTTCTACGCACTCATGATCAGCTATTGCCACTCTCAAACACAGCAGTCTCTGTTACACAACGGTATTTAAAAACTCTTGGACGTAGTATTTTTAATTATAATAACATAGGCAGGAATATGCACCTATTTGCCAACTCAATATGCAATTGCATTTGAAAAACATTTTTATGTAAATTACTTGACCAAGGTGTAACGAAGTTTATTTTAAATTTAAAATCTTTTCTTTTATCAAAAATTCTGAAATAAGTTTTATTATTGTCTTTAACTATACATAAGTCCAAATAATTTAAACTTTCATCTGAATTGCTAGGAGTTTCTATTAGGTTTAAAGTTTGTGGATAAAAACTAAAATCCATTTTGAAATCTGCAACACTACAACTCAAAATCACATCATCAATGTATCTCATGTGGACCATTTCATTTAATATATGGCTACCTGTTTCATACCTATCGAGATAGATGTCTGCTAGAACCGAAGAACAACTTCCCCCCATTGGGATACCTTTAATCTGCTTGTAATAGCCTATACCGTTGTATAGTACTGTCTCGAAAAGTACCAGTCTCACCAATGCTGTATACCTAGTCAGCGACATCAATAAATGCAATTTATGTGTATAGTATAATTCTATCACTATGTTAAGCAAATCATTTATATCAATGTTATTGTAAAGATCGCGAAAATCAAAACTCTTATACACCACATTATGCGGTATGCTCTTTAATTTATTAATAGCTTCAAAACTATTTTTAATAAAATAAGATCCCTGCTTCTTAAGTTCTGCAATAACTGGCCTGAGCACCATGAGTAACCTTTTGTTTGCATTGGTTAAGTATGACCTATATCCTATTGTTACAGGTCGAAATCTAATGGGACTCTTATGCAGTTTAGGAATGAGCGTGAGATAAGGGAATTTAATGTTTCCGATTCCAATACCGGAAAGTTTATACATTTCCCTAACACAATTTTCAATTTCTATTTTTGATTGATTGACGTGTAGATACATCTTCCCATCATTATAACAATTTAATAGTAGCTCATTGTAGTATTTTTTACAAGTAAATGCATAATTAGCCGTGACCTTGTCAACATAAGTGATAACAAAACTATTCTTTAAAGCTTCCAATTCTTTTTTGTTATACTTCAAAATTTCGCCATGTTCTCTATACCTATTATACCAGTAATAAATTTTATTCATTACTTTGCTTTTCCATTCCTTGAATACCTCAGTAGGTATACTATAATCAACAGCTGTGTTATAGATGAATTTATTAACATCCCGATCAACTGATTGTACGACTTGATCATATTCCTGAAATCTAAATTTTGTGCCCTTTTCGAAGATGGTTCTTATATTTGTATTTATGACACTGAGATCGTCCGTGATCACATGTCCGTGATCGCTATCAGAAAAACTAGATTTATGACAATTACATTGGCCTTTCACTTCCAAATTCAAATTTTGGCAGTTGCTGTTATAGTTAAAAAATATTCTACCTATTGGTTTTAAGTAACTAAAAGAAATACCAACATTGAAATTACCGATAGGCAAACATCTATATTCCCTCAAAATGCTATTAAAAGGAACCCTGTCGAAAGCCTTATTTTTGTATTTCACTATAAGATAATTGTGTACATGTTTTCTTGTTCCTTCATTTAATTTTAGACCCAATGAATTAGCTCTTACTTTTATATAATCACTCAGTAAAGCTTGTAAAACTGTATCTTTCCCAAATTCTTTTACATAAGAATCTCCATAGCAGAAACACCAAATTTTCGAAAGAAATTTAGGTCTTATTCCAAGGACAAAGTTTTTAACCCATTTATGTGGAATTCCAGGATTTGTAACATTATCTTTTACAAAGACTCTGAGAAGGTTTTCCGTATTTTCGTAACTAATTTTTCGGTTTCTACCTCCTCTCATTTTTCTTTTACAATTACCATGAGAGAAGAGAACCCTCATCAAAAATATGGGAAATCGTTGTGCAGCATGTGTGACTACCCGAGGTTCCCACACACCATATTAAACTGCAGCATCCCATTGTTTTAATCATTGTTTCACTGAGGTTGATACTCATATTGTGACCCTTTTTCTTATAATAAGTCGTTAACAGGCCCGGTTTAAGGCGTGGGCAGCGTGGGCAATTGCCCACGGCGGCCGAATTAGGGGCGGCCATTTGGAAGTGAAATTATGTGTAGTGATAATGACTTTTGTGGTCGTATTAAAAAAAATTGAAATTGAACCAATTTTGTACCACTTTAATGTAAATGAATTAATGTACTCTTTTAGATAGTATTAAAACATTAAAAGGATAAAAAAAATCGTTTTTCTCCCAAAATTATATCTTTTTTGAAGCAATGTATAGTTCTGCTTGAAAGTACTAAGCTCAAACACTTAGGAGATTACTAGATTTTATACAACTTGCAGCTGGGTGCAGCCTGCATTCCCTGAGGCTGACGACCTTGTTCCCCCAAACACTGGAAAAAATCCAAGGGGCGATTCTCAGAATTTGTTCCTGCTTCCAAATTCAAATTGTAAACACATGGATGTGGTCTCTATGATCGCACTTCTAAAAGGACGGGAGGGAGAAGATTAGTTCAGATGGTCATTATTTTGGTCATCTCCCATTTTACCTCATTTCGGCATTGAGCCTAGCAGGAGGCCATTGCAGTTGCAGATAACACAGTGACTAGAAGTAAAAAGCTACTTTTTAGTATTCAGAGTGTTGTGTTATGATGCTGCTGTGCAAGATTCACAAATTCATCTTCGTGAAATATGGCTTCTTTTAAGTATTCGGGTAGCTTTTTTTTTCAATTATTTAAAATATTTTCGTAAAATTTCTTAATTGACTATGTCTTTTGTTGATTTTTAATGTGTTTTAACAAATAAAATAAATTTGATGCTGAATTTAGTCTATGGCATTAGCCCCAGAATAATACTGATAAAAGAATAATTTTTTCACGTTTTTATCCAAAATAATATCTATAGGTCCCATGGCTGATCTATGAAAAATCTTCAGACGCAATTGCAAATAATTAAGCAATGGTGTAAAATGATCTTAATTTTGTAATTTTTTTAGTTTCATTGTAAAAGGAAAGAAAAAAAATGGTATAAAAGGTTTTTGCGAAGCAAAATATTCCTTTATGAATATTTCATAAAAGTGGAAAAGTTGTTTCTAAATTGTTAGAGCTGTTTTATAAATTAATAAATTTATTCTATAGACCCAGTCTGCGAATTTGACAGATTCTTTTGCTCATGCATACAAATTTCTGTCTAGATATACGTTCAATAATCTGTAAATATTATTTTAATTTTGCATAATTACACTTTTAGTTATAATTATAGTGTAATACACTTTTAGGTAAAATGTTAAGTATACAATCTTAAAATTTGTAATATACATTATGATATGGTGATTTTTTTTATTTCTACTCAAACAATTCATTACCCCTATCCCGATGTTTTAGTCAACTTAAAACATTCGTGTTATTATTATTCTTATATAAAGTTTTATTGTATGATATGCGGTATTGCTTTGTCCATTTTTTTTTTTCAAAACCCAGAATAAAATGAAATATTGACCCTCCTTTTTTCCAACGAATGGAAATTCTTTATTACCCCACTCGAAATTCACATTTTTTAATCTCTCCCCCCCCCCCCTGTTTTTGAATTTATTTAAAAACATTTGGGTATTTCCCTGTGTTTCTGTTGGGCCAATGTATCTCTAAATTCTTTCCATATGTTTTCGTTTATTATCTTTTACAAAATTACTAAAAAAATATTGATTTTTTTACCGCCTTGTCCTCAATAATTGCAAATATGATCCCCCCCCCCCCCTCTTAGTTTTGTGATGCATTTTATCTTTTGGCAGAAAAATAGAATATTTTTTATTTTTACTCCCCCTCCCCCTTTCCTTCCTAATTGTTATCCCCCTTTTCTATTCTAAGTATTTTTCGTGACTTTGGATTAGGTTTTGTATCTTCTAATATTTTTTTATTTATTTTCATTCACTTGTCACAAACTCGGGGACATTTTAAACATTACATTTCTATCGTCTTCACCCCCAGTGAATCTATAACAAGAAAGATCAATCATGCTTAAAGCATTGATTATGAAACACTTTCCAACTTCAATGCAATTTTATTTAAAAAAGTCGAAAATGCAATACATTCCTCGGTAATATTTTAAAACTTATCACAATACTACATTGATTTACTATATTTGAAAACTTAAACCTTCATTGAAAAAAATGAACTTCATTCAAATGACGGCATTGAAATATAAATTGCGTGGTTTAAATATCTCTAAAATGCAATACATTCCACGGTAATATTTTTAAATCTATCATAATACTACGATAATTTAATATATTTGAAAACTTCATCGAAAACAACTGAAATTAATTCAAATGACGTCATAGAAAAAATAACACGCCTGGATCTCTCTACAAAAGCAGGATTTCATTCATAACTTTCTCCATTTCATTCATCACAATACTATAATAATTTATTTTATTTAAAAATTATGACCATGGAGCTACAATTCATAAACTTTATGCTTAAAACTTCATCGAAAAAAATCGTCCTTCTGTTTATAAAATCAATTAATATTTCATTCATATCAGCCATGCAGACTCCATGGACTGAATTATTCTGTGTTAAAGAAATACAGTAATTCTAATACAACTCATTCTACATATTTTGCTGTTTACATAGGTGAAAAATAGGCTTAGTTGTAGAAATAATCAAATTTGAATGAGAATTTAAACTCAAATATATTGTCATTGTGTTGTTTTAGTATGTAGATGCACAGAATTTAAGCAGAAATAAAGTAGTTTTAGGATGGATACAACACTCAATATGAATTAAAAAGAACTTTAAAAAATCACGAATTTGAAACAAGATGGATGCCATATATCATTTTGAAGTGGGTCATGTGATCGTTTCATATCATGGTCACGTGATCGTTTCATATAAGATGTGTAATTATTATTTTAATTTTTATTTAAAAAACTACTGAATATATTTAGCTGAATTTTTTTTTATATATTTTATGGAACAATTTGACTATTACCTAAAATTTTCGAAGCAATTTGTGAATTTTAATACCGCTTAAAAAATATTAGAAAAATTAGGTCCCATAGGGCTCAATGTATTTCATTTTTTCAACCCGGGTTCAATCCAAAACTAATTGTGTGATATTATTCATTTATATTCCCATAGGTCCTACAGACCGTCTGAACAGCATACTAAAATTTCATTTTGATTAAGTCATTTTTTACGGCAGTTATCGTGCTAACAGACAGACAGACAGACAGACAGACAGACAGAATGAACAAAGTCATAAACACTTTTCAACTTTGTTGTAAAGTGTTAATAAAAAGAAGAATCTGCCTGTTTGTCTGTCCACAGTACCGTGCGATATCTACCGCACTGAATTTTTTCACACAGTCGCATCGCCACCTCGGAACGTCGCGTGCTGTTGGCCATCTCGGGTGCGGTATCCCCGTGGTTTGCGCGCTAGATTTGCACGCTGCCACAAATGCCGCCGTGTTCATGCGGAGTACGATCACGTTAAACATGTGGGTCCGTAAGTCCTTCCGAGAGGTTGGTGGTAGGGGAAGGAGGGTACGGTCCCTGTGGATGCCTCCCCCACTGGGTTCCGGTCTAAATTGGGTGGCACTTCCCGGCCGTCCATACAGTTACCTTACACCTTTATGGTAGGTCGGACGGTCTGGGTCTCAACAACAACACAGTCGCATCGTTTTTCCCGACCATTCAAATTGTTGCTCTAAGTCTTCGGACGAGCCGAATGGTCTGGGCTTTCGACACAGTCGCATCGCCTGAACTAATGCATCTCGAAGGCCTTTTTAAAAATTTAAATTAGATTTTTAAAGAAATTTTTAAATTCTAAAATCAGTTAATCTCTAGCTACCGATATGATCTAGCAGCTATATTCGCGATTTAACAGTTACAGAATCTCCAGTCATCGATATGATCTAACAGCTACCCATACGATTTAACAGCTACCGTAACGATCTAATGTCATGTTCATCTCCTACAAGTTATTAATCTTTCATTCATTTATTTTTTGCATTACGGAGAGCCTGTATTTTCTTTTTACTTTGCGGATAGCGTACTGGTAATTTGTCGTCGGTTTGAGATTTAAAGAAAATTGAGTAGTGTTATCTGTAAATGTATTATTTAAGTAGCGGGGGTTTATTTACGTCCGAGTCAACGCTGAGTAATTCGTTCCATTGATAAAAACAACTGTTAAATTCGTCAAGGCGTAAAACTTTGTTGTAATTTGGCTAGTATTCCATTATTCTGTATCTATGTCCCTACAGAATTTGAATCAGATTTTAGAGGGGCTACAATGGACAATAACAAACAGCTTCGAAATAGGATTTCAGGTTTTTATCTGCGAAATCAGAAACGCAATAAATTAAAATGTTTTTGTGTTTTTAATCTAAAATTTAAATATTAGCTATTTAAATAAATTACTGATAATAACCTGTAAAATTCTGAATTGTCCTGTTATATTATATATTTGCTTTTTAGGGATTGAAATGCTTTTCCTTTATCTCTCCCCTTTCCTAATTTGTTCATGAGATCATTTGTTTGATTTAATTATAATGTATCACTGTAAAATGTACCAATAATTCATAAGATTTACGTAATTACAAATTCAAATTTTATTAGAAAAAATAATGGTGATGGCAACTTTCATGGCACTACATGCAGTGCAGTAAGTTACTTCTGACTCCTGATAAATTCAGAAAAATATAATGGGCGGTGGCTCAAATCCAATGGAACTGAAATTGCTTTACATGAATAATATACTGGTAAGATAAAACTCCAGTAAAGTTCAATAAGTTTATTCGATTTCTTCAGATTTATTTGTTTCGTTTACAGGCTTGCAAAGCAATATAAATTACTAGCTAACTATTTATAGATAGCTAGCTCTTTTAGTTTTCGCCCCGATTTCATCTGAAAACTCCAACCATGGACTCCACTTTAATATATTCAATTATTTTACTAACTTGATTTGCGGTATAAAAATTAAACTTACTGACGAGATTTTATATTCTAGCTAATCTATAAACTTGCGGCACATAAATACGTACTTGAGTACGTATATTTCCACCTATTCTGTTCAAACCTCGCCAATCATTAAACATCTTTAGAATCCCCATGTTCATCTAACTTCCTAATTATTTTTAAAACAAAACAAAATATCTTGTGTTTGTGTACCAATATTTCACAAAAGAGTTAAGTAACCAAAATGAGTTGCAACAATCGTGGCTTTTCAAATATTACAGCTTTTCCACCCATTGGAAAACTTGAATTTTGAAGTATAGTGGTTATAATTTCGATATGTTAAAATATCGAAATTATAACCACTATACTTCAAACTCCAAACATCAGGAAAGTGACCTAAAATCCAATTATATACAATTGTAGGAGTTTTAAAGAGCAATAAATTCATGCTTATTGTTTATAGCTATCACTTCTACTTTTTAAGATATAAGCATTACAAACTTGAAAAACATCAAATTTTCAAACTTCTTTCAAACTTTCAAAAGACGATTACTTGGAAACTATAAAAGGTTTTTAAAATATACATATAAATGTAGAAACTAAATTTCCTCATACATATTTTTGTCGCTTACTAATTATATCGATCTTTTATACTTTCGGTGATATTTCGAGTGTAGGTCTGAAACATGCAAAAACATTTTTTTTTAAATTTCAAAGTTTAAGTTTTTCCTCCCCCCCCCCTCCACCTCTAAAAAAAAAAAAAGTAAGTTATTATATACACTTGTAGGGATTTCAAAGAGCTTCAAATTCATGCTTATTGTTCAAGTCTAGATCCTTTAATTTTTGAGATGTAACAAATTTGAAAATTAGAAAATTTCCAGTCCTCTTCAATTTGGCAAGGCGATTGCTTACTCGAGAACTATAAAAGCTTTTCGTAATAACAAATATAGATTTCTATGCTAAATTTCCTAGTACGTATTTTTGTCGTTTACTATTTATATCTATATTTTATAGTTTAAAAACAAGAATAAAAAAACCCACTCGCTCGGACAGATATCTTTTTGTTTTCTAGAAAAATGTTCTAAATATAGAAATCATTATTATTAGCGCCCAAAGAGTTTACACTTTTCGTATCGCTTCGTTTTCCCTACATAGAAACCCCAAACATAGATGTTATTCACGTAAAAAACAAAACAAAAAAAAAACGCTTATATTCACGTCCTAGAATTTATTTCACAATTATATTAGCAGTGTATTAATTAACGTAAACAGAAATTTATAGCATTATTGAACAAAACAAAATTGACTTGTCTTTCCTCGTGAATGAAATGCGCTATATATACGAGAATGTTGATAATAGATATATCGTATAAATACTCTTTTATTAATTTTATGCATCATTTTTTATCCATATATTCGAAAAACGTGTAATAGCACGAGAACGGTTCATGTTGTCTAAAGTAAGTTCCATTTGATTTCTACTGAAAACTTACATATAACATGATTGTTTCTTCAATATTTTTGGATGTCGTTTTTTTCATGATTTAAAAGAAGTTTGAAAATTTGCGACCTTCCGAGTGTTCTTTGCCCTTTAAAATCATAAATTTTATTTGCTTCATTCCATTCATTCTAACATTATACTCACATACGCACAGACATCCCTTTAAAAATAATTGATTCGGGTTAAAGGATGCCCAAAACGTATATTAATCTGTCGAAAATTTCAGTTTTTGACCCCATCAATATTTTTCCTATATATTATTTGTGTGCAGGGAAATTACAAATAAAGTCGAAAATTCAGTTATGTATTATAAATTATTGCTGTATTATATATGTATATGTATGTAGAAATAAATGTAAAGCATTACATTTTCTAAACCGCTAATTAGAGCTATAAACTTAGATGAGAATAACATTTGATAGGTCATTGCAATTAAATAATTTTCGTAAGGTGATGGTGATCCTGTTTCTAAGGGGGGATTAGTTCCCTCCTGCTCTTGCCTATCTAAGATGCTTTGCTCTTAATAGCTTTCTCGTATAATTATGAAAAAAATCCAGATCTTATTCACACACTTATGCAGAAGTCATCAGTACTGAGAGAGACACGGGATGCGTCTCTAAACATGCCTCTAATTGGACACTGTCTAGGCCAACCGAGTTAAATACCAATCCAGGCGGCCCTGGCTATGTTGAGGGGTAAGTGGTAGACGCGTTAATGGACGTCTTAATTCCACCTTCATCCACTCGTCTTCGAATGATATATATTGAGATAGGATGCATGGGGATGCCAAATGCTTTCGATTGGCTAATAGCGACGCCATTGGAGTAGACGGGGCTCCTCTCCTGACTGCACGATTCTCTCGAGCAGTTAGTTGCCTGTCTGGGGCGTTCTGAGACTCTGCTGCGGTTACATAGGTCTTCTCTGATCCATTGTTTTCATCACCGAGCTCACCAAATCGCTCCGACCAAGATGGCGACTGATACGTCTGTTGGACCAACCAGTTCCCTTGGGTCAATGATGCAACTTCTCTCAAAATCAGACAATTGTTCGTAGTGCTGCCGAGTACGTCTCAAAGGCATCTTTGTGCACAATTTTCAGTATTAAAGCAGAAAATCCAGTTCCAATTGTCCGTAAGAAGCTCGGTTGTTTTAAATGCTGCATGATACGTCGTTCTCATGCACGTTGCATGAGCCCTATAACGTCATTGACTTTGGCAGTTTGATCATTTGCATAACTCTTAAAACGAAATTTGCATGCTCAGTTTCGTGGCTGTAGCTCAATTTATATATAACTCTATTCTATCATTGAATTTTCATATTATATATATATATATATATATATATATATGTGTGTGTGTGTGTGTGTGTGTGTGTATGTATGTGTGAAGGGCGGCCCCAAACAATTTTGCCCTCACAGGAAAATATCCATGAACCGGCCCTGGTCGTTATCCTTGTTTTGCATTCTTTTCTTCTGTAACCCAATTACACCCACATACCGCGTTTCCTTCCATTCCGATGTAGATTTCCTATGTTTCTCAACTAAAGTGCTTTTAAACTGAGCATAAAAAAACTGTCAACTCTAGTCAAGTTACATGTTAAGCCTAACCTTTCCTGAAGTGTAACATCATGGAAGCAGTGCTCGAACAATATATATCTAAATAATAATCAAATTGGCATCATGTCTGTTTCAACTAAATAAATTAAAGACACAACACCATTAGACAGAAGGTCATTTAATAAAAACATCCTAAAGACGCACAGTTTCACAAACAAGGCCAGAGCACTTTTGGGCATTAGTACACACTTCATAAGTGGCTACATGAAAAGCAAACATGAATCGATCATATATAGACCATATACATAGCAAATTTGCATAAATAAATATAAAATATAATCTGAACTTAGTAAGTTGAATAAGCTAATAATTAATACAAATAAACCTAAAAAATGGGTACAAAATTCTTTAAAAAAACATGTTAAGAACAATATCAGAAAAGTACACATTCAAAAAATCAGTCAGGCATACATTTCAAAAGGATGACATCATAGATAACTATGAAGAGACTTCAATTGCATACAATCGAAAGCGAGCCGCCAAGCATAGCTTAGAATTTGAACGAGATCAGAATTACAAATCGACGAATGGTAAATATAAATAAAGAGATTCATAATATTCTCCTTTATGAATCCCTTTTTATTTATATTTACCGTTCATTGATTTGTAATTCTGATCCTGTTGAAATTCTAAGGTATGCTTGGGGGCGGTAAAGTTATAAAGTAAGGCCTGTAAATCCAATTTTTAATTATTGCGTTAATATTGCAGGGGCGGTCATTATGGGGAGGCCACTAGGATGCGTGGCACCATTGAGTAAACACCTCAGACTATTTTTTAAAACATACTCAGAGTTTGGGAGTGCAAAAAGATAAGGTGGAAATTCACTGGGTCAAAGTGATCAACTGCGATCTGAGACTGTAAATTTGGCATTCGTATATACACAGCTGCCTGCCAGGTGTTCCAATTTACCCGGAGTTTCTCCGTTTTTTATAGCATGCTTCGAAAATCTGATTTTCACGAAAAACACTCAAGATTTCTCATAGGAAATAATTTTTTTAAATATATGTGCATATTTCTCCTATTTTCTAAATTCCAGTATCCTCATCATGGTTTTGTAAAGAGAAAGAGACAGCAAAAAGATCCCATGCACTCTCCCAACGCATTCGAATTTTTCGGAGACTCCCGGTTTTTCTCTATCTCCCGGGTAAGTTGCTCAATCTCCCAGTTTTTATTCAGCTGCCCTTATTTTCCCCCATTGTAGGCAGAAATAATGCGAATGCAAGTCGTGACTTTCAGTTGTTTTTTGCATATCAATTTTCTGCTACCTCTGTGCAGGAATGGATCGCAAGTAATTTTTGTATTTGTATCTACAGGTTACAAAAGTAAAAAATCTGATAGATCACGGATGTTCTGAAAATGTCACGAAATGAGAAAAGTAAAGAATTTTGAAATCGAACAGCATCACAAGGAAGAGAGATGACCAATGATTATCTAATTAATGTGGGAGAAACTCATTTGCATCGACTAAAATTTTATTAAATCATTTTGTTTTATATACAAAACTATTTTTCAAATGAAATGAAAGTCTTTCTTGCAGCAGTTTCGTTAAAAACGGCATTTATGCGCGATTTATATCGTATTTTATGCAGTAAAACTGCTGTTCAAACGTATTATTAATGAAATGAAAGACTATTTTGCAGCACTTTCACGAAGAACGGCATTTGTGTGTGATCCTCCTTATATTTTGTTTTATTATGAAACTATTTTTCCACTTTTGGTACCTATTTGCATCTTCAAAATTTTTTATAATTTCATATTTTATGCAGCAAAACTATTGTTCAAATGTATAATTAATGAAATGAAAGGCTATTTTAGAGCACTTTCACGAAAAATGGCATTTGTCTGCAATTGCATTCTGTCTCAATCGTCAAAATTTTTTATAATTATTTCATATTTTATACAGAAAACCTATTGTTCAAATGCATTATTAATGAAATGAAAGGCTATTGTGTAATAGTATAGCAACAAACGACTTTTGTGCACAATCCACCTTATATTTCTTTTAATTGTGAAAATAATTTCCACTTTTTCAATATGTCTGCATAGTCTAAAATTTTTGTAAATACTTCATGTTTTATACAGAAAAACCATTTTTCAAACTTATTAATGAAATGAAGAACTATTTTCTGAATAACGATATTAAAATAATTGGATACTTAAGAAATACAGCCATTTCAAAAGCTTAAATTGGAATTTGATGCATTTGTATTTACATTTACATATTTTTAGAATTTAAATTAAAAATTAACATTTGTTTCAACATTTAGTTTAAATGAAAATAGCATAATAATGTTAGTTTAAATGATTTCTGAGAATAATAAAAATTAAGAAAATATAGGTTCAGAATTATTAGAGCATGCTGAAAAAAGCTAAATTAGTTGCAATGAATTTTAGTACTTAATAAAAATAATTTGATAAAATTATTCCATTTCATTGTTGAGTATATGTTAAATAAGCACGATATGTGAGTATTAGTTGCTGTACAATTTAAGACTTAATTGCATTAATGAGTCCTGTTGGTGTGGCCAAAAATCTCAATTTTTTTCCCCCTCGTATGTGAGTATGTCTAATGTGTTCATATTTTTCTTAAACTACTTTTTTAAACGTATGATTAAGGAAATGACTATCTTTTTTGCAGCAGTATCACAAAACTGAATTTGTATACAATCCTTGGTATATTTTCTTTGTGAAAATATTTTCCACTTTTGCAGCCTGTTTGCATTGACTGAAATTTTATAATGTGTTATATAAAAAATTTATTTTTCAAACGTAGTGTATCATTATTAATGTAAAGAATTAGTTTGCAGCAATGTCGTCAAAACTGCAATTTTATAATACTGCCGTGAATTCTCTGTATATTTTGTTTGTGAAAATATTTTTCACTATTTCAATGTGTTTGTATTGACTATATGTTTCATAATTGTCATGTTATGTATTTAAAAAAAAAGCTAGTTTTCAAACATATTAATGAAATGGAGGGTTAGTTTGAAGCAGTATCACGAAAAATTGCATTTATAAGTGGACTTGCTCTGCTGGGGATATATAAATATATATCCCCAGCAAAGCAAATCCGCTTATAAATGCCATTTTTCTTGATACTGCTCCAAACTAACCCTCCATTTCATTAATATGAAAAGATTGATACTTGAATTTTATTTAATTTTTCTACTTTTTTTTTCATGAAAAACAAGTACACTAGAGGCTTAAATTAAAATTTTATTACTTTTCAGAATGATTTATGGACATGAAGTTTTATTACAGTCAGTTGACACAGCTGTCAACGTAGTTTCTGCTGCAATGACTTACAAGTTGCCACTTTTACAGATAAAGGCTATGAAATACATCAAAGAAAATTTAAACATTGCTAACTTTTGGAACGTCTTTGAGAACAGACATCTGCTACTAGAATTTGACCAAATATGTAGATCCTTCATATCTGAAGAGGCTGCAGATATTATGAAAGATTTAAGAATGCCTATTTTACCTGTCAATTTATGTGAAATATTATTCACATCAAAATCTGTTTCTGAACTGTGTCGGTTACGGTCCATAGGATCTTGGTTGACCTCCAATGATGGCATAGAAGAGTATGAAAAGAATACAAAGCTCCTATGCCATGTCAATTTTGCAGAGATAATGCCAAAAGATTTAATGGCTTTTTATCATGATTTTCCGAGATTAATTTCTGACCGTGATATCTGCGTAATTGTTTCATACTTACTGAAAGCTAAAGATGTTCTTCCTCCGTGGTGTAAGAAATAGAAACTCTATATAAATATTCTGTTGTGGGTGATAATAACTCTTGTTTGTTCTGTTCATTTTGAAGTTAAAAAATGGAAAAATAAAATTTCAGTAGCATTTGTATATTTTGAGTTTTAATCCAACACATTATAATAATACTTTGATTTGACTTATTCTTTTCTACGTTAAAAATTACGTATAAAACTAGCATTCAATGGATATATTTGATGTTTTTTATTTTAGATTTTGACGATTTTGGGGGGGCCATTTTGCAAAACAAAGGCAGGTTATCTTATTCCGAATCTTACCAAAATCTAATCAACACCAGAGTAACCCACGAGCAACTTATCACCCGAATTTTGTGAAATTTGGTCCATTAGTTTTTCAGCTAAAGTGGATACAGGCATTTTTTGCGGGCCATTTCACAGAAAAGGCGGGTTTTTTTTATTCCGAATCGTACTAAAAACTATAATCAGCAACAGGGTCACACCTAAATGAAATGACTTACCTAGCAAATTTTATGAAATTCGCCCTATTAGTTTTTGAGTTAGAGTGTATACATACATTGCACAGGCGTCAAGCTAAAAATGGTTTTTTCGTATTCTAGAGGTCTCGAAACGCGTAAATCCGTCGAAAACTCGAGTTGCGATTTTCGGCATGATTCCAATACTTTTCCTATACATTACCATGTATTGCAGGAACAGTAAAAATCTGATGTGGGCAGCACATGATTTTCCCGGCAGACTCGAATTCATATTTTCTTTATTTTTTTAATTATTCATTAGATTGAGTTTAATTGAACCAAATAACACTAAATTTGCATTTTTAATTCAATTTTTGTTTTTATTAGTAATTGGATTTTTTTCCGAAATCGGCATAACAAAAATGCAAGAAATCTCAAATAGCTTGAGAACGGTTAGTCCAAAAGTATAATGGAGTGTGTTATATTATTTTCCTCTTCAATTCTTCATTCTGACCGAATAACAGCTCTGTACATGCTTCGTATCTACAGAGCTGTTATTCGGTCAAAACTAGATTATGGTTGTTCTGTGTATGGATCAGCACGAACATCACTGCTAAAAAAGCTTGATCCAATTCACCATAAGGCATTACGTATATGCTCAGGAGCCTTTAGGACATCTCCTGTTCAAAGCTTATATGCTGTGTCTAATGAGTCATGTTTACAATTAAGGCGTGAACAGCTGGCACTGAATTATTATTTCCGTATCATGTCCTTACATAACCATCCGTTACAACGTTCATTCCTTGATGATCATTATGATCGACTGTATGACCACAGACCTTCATGCATTCCTTCTTTTGGCAAGCGGATACGCAATACAGTAGAAGCTACCCCTTTAGTAGAGCTTTATGTTCGGAAAACAAAGTTTTTTGAAACACCTCCATGGTATGTTAACAATTTCGCCTTTCTCAACCCTTTTTGTACTTTTACGAAGACTAACACCACTCCGGCTATTTATGTGCAATTGTTTGCAGAACATAGGAATCTGTATAAGGAGTTTACTCCTGTTTTTACAGATGGTTCCAAAGCAGGAGATTACGTTGGTCTAACTTATGTTTGCAACAATACTATAAAGTCTTATAAATTACATGCATCTTGCTCTATTTTTACAGCTGAGATTATGGCTATTTACCAGTCCCTAATCTTCATCTCTTATCAAAAGTCCAAAAAGCACATTATATATACTGACTCATTGAGTTCATTACAGCTTTTATCATCGAAGAGAGCTATGAATTACCACATTGCCTCTGATATCCTTAAGTATGAGCATCGTCTGAAGGAGCAAGGATACCATACTAAATTCTGTTGGGTCACAGGACATGTAGGCATCAAAGGAAATGATTTAGCAGACATTGCTGCTAAATCAGCTACTCAAACTTTGAATCTGACTATCCCTTTGACTGACATCAAACAATTTGTTCTAAAAAATATTCATGACAAATGTCAGTATTCCTGGAATCAGCAAGCTGATAATAAGTTGCTCGAGATAAAGCCCTTAGTACAAAAATGGACTAGTTTCCAATGTAGGAAACTGGATGTAATTTTAACTCGTTTGTGCATTGGTCACACTCGTTTTACTCACAGACATTTACTTTTAGGAGAAACTGAACCACTTTGTAATGTTTGTCAAACCGCAGCGAGTGTAAAACATATTCTAATTACTTGTCCTAAATATAAACAGTTTCGTTTTAAACATTTTAAAACGTATACTATAACTTTGACGGAATTGATTGGAGAAAACCCTCATTCAGGGATTTTTCCATTCTTATTAGACATTAGTTTTTACCATCATATTTAAATTCACTTCCTATCACCTTTTAAACTTTTTTCATCTTGTTTCCATCATTATCCCTCTTGCATTGTCTTGTTTTAGTCATACAACTTTTTAGATTATACACTTGGTTTTATTCTTTACCTTTGTCTGTATTTTAGTACCATATGTCCGGCGCAGCATATCCTCTTTGGATCTTGTGCCAAAAATCCTAAATCAACCAATCCTCTTCAAAAATTGTGAGTAAAATAAGAATTTAATTGATACATTTCAGCATACACTACTTAGTCTTTTTTTTTCAGATTTTGGCGGGCCATTTTGTAGAAAAAGGCAGGTTGTTCTTTTCCGAATCGTACCAAAATCTAATCAGCACCAGAGTATCTAGCAAGTAACTTATCTACCAAATTTTGTGAAATTTGGTCAATTAGTATTTTAGTTAGAGTGGATACATGAAATTTTTGTGGGCCATTTAATAAAATAAGGCGGGTTCTTCTTTTCCGAATCGTACCAAATTCTAATCAGCACCCGAGTATCCAACAAGTAACTTATCTACCAAATTTTGTGTAATTTGGTCAATTCGTATTTTAGCTAGAGCGGATAAATTAAATTTTTACGGGCCATTTCGCAAAAAAAGGCGGGTTCTGCTTTTACGAATCGTACCACAAACAGACACACACATAGACGTCACGCTAAAAATAGTTTTTTCGTATTCTAGAGGTCTCGAAACGTGTAGATCCGTCGAAAACTCGAGTTGCGATTTTTGACATGATTACAATACTTTCCCTATACATCACCATGTATTGCAGGGAAAGTAAAAATCTGATGTGGGCAGCACATGACTTTCGCTGCAGACTCAAATTCATATTTTTTTTTCTTTAATAATTCATTAAATTGAGTTTAATTGCACAAAATAACACTAAATTTGCATTTTTAATTCAATTTCTGTTTTTATTTGGTAATTAGACATTTTTCTAAAAGTTGCATAACTAAATGCAAAAAATCTCAAATATCTCGAGAATGGTTAGTCCTAGAGTAATACAGTTGTACTTATTATTTTCCTCATCAAAAATAACGTATAAAACAAGCATTTAATTGATATATTTGAACATACGTAACTTTTTTTAGATTTTGCGATATTTGAGGGCTATTTCGTAAAAAAAGGCAGGTTGTTATTTTCCGAATAATACCAAAATGTAATCAGCACCAGAGTATCCCCCAAGTAACTTATCTATAAAATTTTGTGAAATTTGGTCAATTAATATTTTAGTTATGACATTTTTGCGGGCCATTTCGCAAAAAAGGCAGGTTGTTCTTTTCCGATTAATACCAAAATCTAATCAGCACCAGAGTATCGTACAAGTAACTTATCTACCAAATTTTGTGAAATTTGGTCAATTAGTATTTTAGCTAGAGTGGATACATAAAATTTTTGCGGGCCATTTCGCAAAAAATGGCGGGTTCTGTTTTTACGAATCGTACCTGAAACTAATCAGCACCAGGGTCATACCCAAGTGACTTACCTACCAAATTTTATGAAATCCGGTCCATTAGTTTTTGAGTTAGAGTGGAAGCATACATTGCACAAACAGACACAGACGTCACGTTAAAAATGGTTTTTTCGTATTCTAGATGTCTCGAAAATTATAGATCCGTCGAAAACTCGAGTTGCGATTTTCGGCATGATTCCAATACTTTCCCTATACATTACCATGTATTGCAGGGAAAGTAAAAATTGATTTAAAAGTGCACATTCAGTGTTATTTTGTGCAATGAAACTCAATTTAAAGAATTATTAAATAAATAAAGAGAAAATGAATTTGAGTTTGCAGAGAAAGTCATGTGCTGTCCACATTAGATTTTTTTAAAGGACTAGTGAAAATGTAAAGTAAAAAAAATAATAATAATGATAGTCAGTCTTTATAATTAAATTTATTAGTTATTTTAATAGTCATTTTTAAAAGTAACACTTCTTTTGTTGCTAATAATGCTGGCTTGTGCAGTACAAAATGTAGCTTAGAAAAAAAATCTGATGTGGGCAGCACATGACTTTCCCTGCAAACTTATATCCACGTTCTATTTATTTCAATTAAATGTAATTCACTTTTAATTCAAATTTCGTTCTCATTCGGTAACCGGGCTTATTTTCAAAGGTGGCGTAGGGAAAGTACGAAAAACTAAAATATCTGGAGAACGGCTAGTCCTAGTGTAATGGGGTTGGTCTTATTCTTTTCGTCGTTAAACATTACGTATTAAACGGGCATTTAATGGATATATCTAAGTATACCAAGTTCTTTAGTTTAGATTTTGAAGATTTTTGCGGGCCGTTTTGCAAAAAAAGGCAGGTTATTTTTTTCCGAATCGTACCAAAATCTAATCAGCACCAGAGTGACCTATACGTGACTCATCTACCGAATTTTGTGAAATTCGGTTCATTAGTTTTTCAGCTAGAGTGGATACAAGCTTTTGCGAGCCATTTCGCAAAAAAAGGCGGGTTCTTTTATTCCGAATCGTACCCAAAACTAATCAGCACTAGCCCCGCCTACAAGTGACTTACCTACCAAATTTTGTGAAATTCGGTCGATTAGTTTTTTAGTTACAGTGGATACAAAATCTGCACAGACAGACAGACACACAGACACACAGACAGACAGACAGACACACAGACAGACAGACAGACAGACACACAGACACACGCACAGACGTCACGCTAAAAATGGTTTTTTCGTATTCTAGGGGTCTCGAAACGTGTAGATCCGTCGAAAACTCGAGTTGTGATTTTCGGCATGATTCCAATACTTTCCCTATACATTACCATGTATTGCAGGGAAAGTAAAAAACCATGCTAGGGCCTACATTTTGCATCTATTAGAACTATTACATTTTAGAATCAAATACGGAAACTAACAAATGTATTTGGTAGAAAGAAAAATCATTAGTAAATAATTATTAATTAATAGTAAAAAAAAGTACGTGAGAAAACAAAAGAGAGCGAGCGGACTCAGAGACGCACTGGCCACAACAGGGCCTGTGATAGCTTTCCACAAATTAGCTTATAATCATGTATAGATGTAGATGTAAATTCATTCATATTACTTCCAAATTTCTCTATCCTACGGGAGATAAGCGAGAGGTCAGTTTTGACCTCTATCATAGGCGCCGACTACGAGGGGACAGAGGGGCACGAGCCCCAGCTGAACTTTTGGGAAATTTCAAGATTTTTTTCTAACTTCATATTTTACTAAATACCAAAAAAATGAAGTTTTTTAAACATAAAAATATTTGAAAGAAAATCCTATTAACGTAAATGTCACATCTCAGTCTTGTTCATTTCTTCCTTACCATAGCTCCCTGAACTATTTCGCACACAAACCAAGCTGATCTTTACTCCCAGGAAACATGTTTACGCTAATAACAAAAACATCTGGTTACCAGAACGTTTTCGACTGACCGACCACATAATTCAAAGAGAAATGGAATATTTGCAGCCATGTAATTGGCATTTCCAAAAAATAGCTGTTTCCCTCCAGTAATAACTATAAATGATTACCACGAAGTAGAGATGACTTATTTTGTCTACCTAAAGAGATCTCATCTGTAATTACTCCTGGATTCTATATATCAGTGCTGTCATTACAGGTGGCATCCATTCCGTTTGAAGCTGCAAACACCGCGGGTAAATTCCTGGTGAGCACCAGACGTTTGACGCAGCACCGTAGTCAGGCAAGGGCCGGAGGGAGCTAAAGCCCCACACACACATACACTAGGTATACTCAGCCCACCCCCCTGATAAAAATATTAAAGTTTTAAGTTTGCTAAGAAATGTCAACGAACATGTCATCCAAATTTTGCATAAAAATATTATTTATATTTTTTTATAAATTGCTTTGTTTTAAAGATTTTTTAATTTAGCTGAATGTGTGGTTATAGTGATGATCAATTTATTTACATATTTAATTTAAAAATATTTAAATATAGACAATAGTATTTGGATACTTTTGTATTATTGCTGGGTTCATTATTTTAATTTGTGTCAAAATCACCTGATAAGTAGTTAAGAGTTGATATTAAGCGTTAACGTGTATTAACTTTCAGATTTTTTTTATTAATTAACAGCTTTGCTACTAGTTAATTCTTATATAGTAAAATCCATTGTAATTACTATATATTTTAATATTGATGCATAGTAACTATATGGATTTTCCTAATCAACTCTTGGCTTACAAATATAAATAGGCCTAAAATGATTAAAACTATTTATCGTACAATAAGTAAAACTGCTGATATCTTTCTTTCGACCCAGCCCGTCCGACCTACCCGAAGGTGTAAGATATCTGTTTAGACCGCCGAGACAATGCCATCTAATCGCTCGGAAGGACTTTCAAACCCACAAATTTAACGTGCTCGTACACGGGAACAGTTTAGGCAAACCCGAAAACCGAACTCGGGTTCTCCGAGTACAATCCCCGTGACTTAACCACTCGGTTATCTCACTCCAAAACTGCTGCTTGTAAGACAATAACTTACAAAACTTCCTTGAGGAAAGCATATATATGTCAGTTAGGTGACTACAGTTGCTTCGATGGCATTATAATCCCCCCTTTTCAGGACAAAATAATCGTATGAGCTCTTAACAACCACTACTACCACTGGGCAGTTCGTTCTTGGCAGTTGTTAAGGGCGGATACTGTTCTTTTGGCCTGAAGAAGGGGCTTAAAATGACCACGAACAAATGTAGTCACCTAACTGACATATGCTTGCTTTCTTCAAGGCGGCCTTGTAAGTTGTTATATCTTTATCGACTTTGTGAATCTTTTATATAACTTTATCCGATTGTGCCCCCCCTGAGATTTTGAAAACTCGGCGCCTATGCTAGACAAAGAGCTAGGATCTTGATTGCTTCTCGAAGCCTCTAGGCAACAAAGTACATGTGGAGCACTCTTCACCCCCCTAAAAGAAAAAAATAACCACCCCATTTCCAGCATTCCTTATTCAAGGACACGGGTTGGTCTGCATGAGAGTTCTTCTACAGCTAGACGTAAATTCGTTTATTCCCCCGTGCTTTTATTATTTTTTTAGAATACTTAGTTGACTTACTACCGTTGACATACATTTGACTTACTACCGTTCAATTTTATTCAATTTTCAGCTAAATGTATTTGCAAAAACATGCAATATCTCGGGAACGGTCCTCGCTAGCGTTCTAAAGCTTGTATCATTCATTTTATAATAAAAATTACGTATAAAATAATAATTTATTTAACAATATTGAATGTACAGATTTTTTTCAAAAATTCATTCGAAAATTTGGGTGTCTTCCGAACGTTCGACCAAACGAAGAAATTAATAGGGATCTACATCCATTCACTAATAATCGCGCAAAATTACGTTCGAAACGCCCAATTCGTTTGCCAAGATATCGTTTCCACGAAAATACGTATAGACATTGTCTCGAAAACGTTCGATGCATGAAACGTATTCCAGCGAATACTTGAATTCGAATTTTCGACACAGCCACAATACTTTCCGTATACAATATGTAGGCAGAGTAAAAAATCTGATGTGTGCAGCATATGACTTACTCTATTGGCTCAAATTCATTTACTTCTTTTATTATATAGTATTACAATCGGTAAATACTGGAAACCTATTGGTTTTAAGCAAGATCCTCAAATTTTTGATTGAAATTTTGAATATCATTAAAAGAATCATAACTTTCAATAACGTTATGTTAATGATCATTTCGTATGTAATTTTTTATTCAGTTCTCTCGATAGTGCACGCTTTCAAATGAATTTATCAAAAATAAAGATTAAAAAGTATTAACTATCGTGAAATATGTATATATACAATATTATGCGACAATTTTGTTAACATCATTCTCGAGCATCCAGGTCGTTCCAGTCACGAGAAAAGATACTTTGTATAATGTTGTAATTTTATACTCATTCTCAATAGTTATCTATACACCCCGTCTGTCTGTAATGCTTGCAGTGGCGTATTTTGAAATTCAATTTGAGGGGGGGGGAACAGTTTTAAATTAAGTTTATATCAATCTCAAGGGTCTTAAATTAATGGTATGCTCGAGCCGGGACATGTTTTATTATATTCGGGTCGGGTTGGATCAAAATAAATAATATAGTCAAAAATAGACCAAAATTGAAAGAGAAAAATTTGAAATTACATATGAAATAAGATTCTCAATTAGCGGATGAAAGTCTCCCTGTCCCCCATATTAAGTAGTAGTAAGTTTGCCCTACGAAGAATGTGGATGGATAAATTAGAACCCGATACAGAAAAATTATAATTCTAGATAAGAAATTGAAAACTTATTTATTCAACGATATTCTGAAATCAAAATGAAAAATTGCTCTCTTCCCAACATTCAAGTTGTTTGAAACTGCAATAACAGAAAATATGTTCTGGCCTGGATACAGCAAAATAAATAAACAACGCCGATGTACCAGACGTCATGTTTCATAACATCATGTGACAAATGAATTTAATAGGGAAGAAATATTTTCCAAATTTCGTCGCCAGAATTCCGCCAAACGTTACAGATGGAGAAATAAGTTATTCTTATGTTCTTTCCAAAATATTGAATTTTCGTCAATTAGTTGTTATTTTAAGTGATTTAGCGACATTCTTATCAATTTGGCGACATTTTTTTATCAATTTAGCGACATTTGCATCAATTTGGTTACATTTAAAAAACTCGCCAAGTTGGCGATATTCGCTAAATTTGTCGCCAAAATTTCCTCAAGCATTATGGTCGGTGAAATAGGTTGTTCTTATAGTAGATAAACGACTAATGGCGTCCAAATACAAACCAAAATATCTTCTCTTATAGGAGATTCTTATATTCTCTCCAAGATATTAAATTTTCATCAATTAGTCTTTATTGATTTAGCGCCATTTTTTATCAATTTGGTGACATTTTTATCAATTTGACGATATTTTCGTCAATCTGGCAACATTTAAAAACTTGCTAAGTTGACGATATTTCGCCAAATTCATTGTCAAAGTTTAGCCAAGCATTGTGGTTGCAGAAATAGGTTATTCTTATAATAGATAAACGACTATTGGCGTCAAATTAGAATGCTATTACCAAAAGCGTCTTCTCTCATGAAGGAACGAGCTAGATCTACGAGAATAATGATAATAAATTTATCGCATAATATTACATATGAAAAGTGAATATATTTCACAATAGTTATTACTTTTTATGAATTTTATGTGATTTTTTGATAAATTTATTTTTAAAATGTGCAGTATCTCGAGAACGGTTCATGCTAGAGTAGTAAAGAAAGGAGAGTTCTGCGGCAGAGGAGGTATGAGGTAGGGCCGCCATCGTGAATTCCGTAATCCTGGACGGGGGTGTAAAAGGGGGGAAAATGAAAAAAGGTGGGGGTAAAAATTTTTCGAAACTTTTTTTTTCGGGTGGCAACGATGTCGTAGTCTTGTACGGGGGGTTGAGGGGGAAATAAATTTTTTGGAATGAGATTTTTCTAAGTATGGGAGAAACTATTTTGAGGGTGGCAACACCTGCGGAGGAGGTATGAAACCATCAGCGCCCCCTAGCGGCGAAAAGCGGAACTATCGGGGATAGAACTTAGAAATATTTGTTGTTTGGGTTGTCATAGCAACACCAGGGGGTAGAAACCTTTTCGGGGTGGCAACACCTGCGGAGGAGGTATGAAACCATCAGCGCCCCCTAGCGGCGAAAAGCGGAACTATGGGGATGAAATTGGGGATTTTTTTCTAAGTATGGGAGAAACTATTTTGAGGGTGGCAACACCTGCGGAGGAGGTATAAAACCATCAGCGCCCCCTAGCGGCAGAAAGGAGAATTAGAATTGAGATTTTTCTGATTGTTGAGATATTTTTCTCTTTTTTCTAAATGCATTAAAGGTGTTAATGAGGATAATGAAATAAAGTGATTAAGTAATGAATATCCGCATGCTGGAAGCATGCCAAGGACATGTTATTACATGTCGAGGTCATGTCAATATCCCTCCGCCTTCTGAGAAAAGAGTGCTTGCCCTATTTGTAGGTTAAGGGGTATACCAAGGTCATGTCAATATCCCTCCGCTATATCACGGTTACGAAGTGAACTGTAAGAATTTTACATTTTACTAACAAAATTTCGTAAATGTAAGTTTTTTTTCTTATATTTTTTCGCAAATGTAAGTTTTTTACTTTTCAAAAACCGCACTTGTGCTGTTTTCTCTATGGAAATTAACATAGGTTTTCGCACTTGTGCTATTTTTTAACGTTTTTTCACAAAAACATACTTTTTACTAACAAAATTTCGTAAATGCAAGTTTTTTTCTTATATTTTTTCGCAAATGTAAGTTTTTTACTTTTCAAAAACCACACTTGTGCTGTTTTCTCTATGGAAATTAACATAGGTTTTCACACTTGTGCTATTTTTTAACGTTTTTTCACAAAAACATACTTTTTACTAACAAAATTTCGTAAATGCAAGTTTTTTTCTTATATTTTTTCGCAAATGTAAGTTTTTTACTTTTCAAAAACCGCACTTGTGCTGTTTTCTCTATGAAAATTAACATAGGTTTTCGCACTTGTGCTATTTTTTAACGTTTTTTCACAAAAACATACTTTTTACTAACAAAATTTCGTAAATGCAAGTTTTTTTCTTATATTTTTTCGCAAATGTAAGTTTTTTACTTTTCAAAAACCACACTTGTGCTGTTTTCTCTATGGAAATTAACATAGGTTTTCACACTTGTGCTATTTTTTAACGTTTTTTCACAAAAACATACTTTTTACTAACAAAATTTCGTAAATGCAAGTTTTTTTCTTATATTTTTTCGCAAATGTAAGTTTTTTACTTTTCAAAAACCGCACTTGTGCTGTTTTCTCTATGGAAATTAACATAGGTTTTCGCACTTGTGCTATTTTTTAACGTTTTTTCACAAAAACATACTTTTTACTAACAAAATTTCGTAAATGCAAGTTTTTTTCTTATATTTTTTCGCAAATGTAAGTTTTTTACTTTTCAAAAACCACACTTGTGCTGTTTTCTCTATGGAAATTAACATAGGTTTTCGCACTTGTGCTATTTTTTAACGTTTTTTCACAAAAACATACTTTTTACTAACAAAATTTCGTAAATGCAAGTTTTTTTCTTATATTTTTTCGCAAATGTAAGTTTTTTACTTTTCAAAAACCACACTTGTGCTGTTTTCTCTATGGAAATTAACATAGGTTTTCACACTTGTGCTATTTTTTAACGTTTTTTCACAAAACCATACTTTTTACTAACAAAATTTCGTAAATGCAAGTTTTTTTCTTATATTTTTTCGCAAATGTAAGTTTTTTACTTTTCAAAAACCGCACTTGTGCTGTTTTCTCTATGGAAATTAACATAGGTTTTCGCACTTGTGCTATTTTTTAACGTTTTTTCAAAAAAACATACTTTTTACTAACAAAATTTCGTAAATGCAAGTTTTTTTCTTATATTTTTTCGCAAATGTAAGTTTTCTACTTTTCAAAAACCACACTTGTGCCGTTTTCTCTATGGAAATTAACATAGGTTTTCACACTTGTGCTATTTTTTAACTTTTTTTCACAAAAACATACTTTTTACTTGTAAAAAACTAACAAAAACGCGTTTTTAAAGTAGCAGAATCGCGTGAATTGGTGTTTTAAAGTAGCAGAATCGCGTGAATTGATGTTTTGAAGTAGCAGAATCGCGTGAATTGGTGTTTTAAAGTAGCAGAATCGCGTGAATTGATGTTTTAAAGTAGCAGAATCGTATGAATTGGGTTTATGGGAATCTCGGGGGTTTAAGGGATGTGTTTCCCCAATCCTTTCGATCTTGGATTTAAAAAAATTTTTAATATTCCCAAAAATAAATATTTTAAATAATCGTGAAAGTGCCTAAAATACTTGAGTGTTATGAATTTCACAAGTTAATGAAAGGAAGCGATAAAGTCTTGGAGTTTAAATAATAGCAGATACCAATGGCTGTATGCATATGTTTTTACAAGTGTATACTACCATAGGAGTTTCTTTAAACCAACATGTTTTAAAAACCGCAGAGTGCATTAAATCAGGATGACAGATCTACCCCTCCCCACGTCGCGTGAATGTGGATAGTTACATCGTATGGTCAGTGCGGGAAAGATGGGGTACTGCTAACAGAGCGTGGTTCTGTACCTGGATATAACTTTAGGCTATATGTTGACTTGGGTTGGGTCGACTGTTTAGAACTGCTCTCGCTGGTATTGTTAACATCTGTGGTGGAGGATAGTTTTTAAGGGCTCATAGAATGCTTGTGTTGGACCATCGCGAAATGCTATTCTCAGCTGGGAGAGGCTCTTTTAAAGAAGTTCTTATTAAATTTTAACATGTTTTAAAAAGAATATTTCATTCATTAGTGTTATGAATCTCGCAAGTTAATTAAAGGATGTTAATTAAATTAATTGATTAAGTATTGAATGCCTGTATACCAGGAGCATGTCAAAGACATGTCAAAGGGTTTGTCAAAGCGTACCAAGGGTGTACCAAAGGAGTATGCTGAAGGCATACCAAGACCATCGTTCCAACACTATCCCTCCGCTATATCGCGGTTACGAAGTGAACCGTAAGAATATCGTATGATGAGGGGAAATAACATAAATTTTAAGAATGTGCCCCTTTTAGCGTTTTTTTCACAAAAAGTTTTTAAAACGTTAAAAAAACAACAAAAATGTATGTTTTTTCAACAAGTTAAAGTTTTTGAGTTGTTGGATTTCTCTATGGGAATTAACATGGGTTTTCACACTTTTGCGAATTTTTTAGGAAAAAAATGTGGTTTTTCGCAAAAAAGCGGCCAAAAATGTGTTTTTTGAAAAACGCGGAATCGGCCGATTTTTTTCAAACTGTCGGATTTCTCTATGGGAATTAACATAGGTTTTCACACTTTTGCAATTTAAAAAAAAAAAAATGTGCGTTTTTGCAAAAATGCGGCCAAAGAAGCGTGTTTTTAAAGTAGCAGAATTTCGGGAATCTCGAGAATCTCGGGAATTGGGTGTATGGGAGGCGGGAGTGTTTCCCCAACCATTTCGGTCTTGGAGTTTAAAAAATAAATATTTTCAATAATCGTGGAAGTGTGCTTATGTCCAAAATACTTGAGTGTTATGAATCTCACATGTTAATTAAAGGATGATAATTAAATTAGGCGATTAAGTCTTGAAGTTTAAATAATAGCAGATACCAATGCCTGTATACGTATGTTATTTCTTTAAACCAACATGTTTTAATACGTGCGTTATTCTAAGAGGGAGAAACGCCTAATATGCTGATACATATGACACACGCGCTCAGCGCAAATCGATGTAAATAAATGGTGAGATAGTTTTTAAAGACGAGACTTTGAAATTGTTCTCGATAAATAAGGTATTTGAGGTTATTTAACGTGTGAATGAACGATACATGCCAATAAAATAAGGAACTAGGCTAAGTGTACAAGTATAGGACTTTAAAGTTTTGATGTTTTAGGGGTAGAACTTGAATTTATAATTAAACATGATTTATACTAACTACTGCAAAGGGAGAAATGCATAGCGAAAGGGGTTATGTGTGTATATATATATAATACATATAACCAACACCCACCGGTGGAATGCAGATCTAAGATAGTATTTTTAGGAGAAGACATGAGATTCTTAAATAAATGGAGTATTTAGAGGCATTTAAAGAGATATAAACATATGATAAGGTAACATCCATAATACACACAACTAATATAGGACAGCGAAAGGAAAACTTTAGTATTGTTTAGAGACCGAACTTCAAATTTTTAAGTAAATGTAGGTGTTTGGAAAATTTTTAATGAACTATGTGCGATACACATGTCTCCGATCACAGTGGTGGAAAAGTGATACCGGAGCAGTTTTTAAAGATGTGACTTTAACTTTTTTCAATTAAGTGAAGAATCTAATAAATATTAGAGGGTGCTAGCGCTTACCGAGGGTTTTATGTATAATACACATAAGCAGCATACAACATTAGGAAGGGGATATTAGAAAATTTTTTAAAGATAGGACTTTAGATTTTGGAACTAAATGAGATATCAAGAAACATTTAAAGGGGATGAAAACATCTAATGAGGCGGAATGGGGGTGTACTTACCCAAGATACCCAGCACTGAAATTATTCACTAAGATAAATTTTTTTAAAGTAAAGACTTTAGAAGTTTCACATAAAAGGCAATTTATACTAGTTTTTAAAGAAATGAAAACGCCCAGCGAGATGACTTAGAATGAATACAACGCCGATATATATAACAGTGAAAAGAAAACTTAAATATTGTTTAAAGACTGCACTTCAAATTTCAAAGTAAATGTACATACCCGGAAACTTTTAATGGACTAGTATAATACACATACTCGATATAACAGTTAAATGACGAACTAAGAATAATTTATAAGTATGTAACTTTGGATTTTTTTAGTTAAATAGGGATTTCAGCTAATTTTTAGAGGGATAGAAAGGTATACTAAAGGGTGTACAACAAATATTTAGAAGGGACTTGGGGAATTTGCTAGCTAAATAGGGATTTCCACTACTTTTTAAAGGGATATAAAGACATACAAAAGGGTATACAGCAAATTTTTAGAGGGGACTTTGAGAATTTTTTAGCTAAATAGGGATTTCTACTAACTTTTAAGGAGTAGAAACACGTATTGAAGAGTATAGAGCGTAATCATTACTAACACCTAGTGCTAAAATGAGGAATTAGAGTAATATTTTGGGGATGGGACTTTAGATTTTTAAGTAAATGTTATGTTTAAAAACTTTTAAAGTAGCGTAAATACCTACTAAGATGACATATGCGATACACATAGCCAATACATAGTTATTAAATAGGGAAAAGCTAAGATAGCTTTTTAGAATAACACCTAAATTTTTTTCTAATTAAGCGCAATATATCAGTACTTAAAGCGGACAAATACGAAGATTCAGACGGCATGTGTGATACACATCGCGGACACATAATAGTTAAATGTTAATTTAAGTAAGTTTTTAAGGATAGAACTCTGAATTTTTTGGGTAAATGAGATGTTTAAGAACATTTAAAGAGTCAAAAACACCTAATAATGTGGTATGAGATGATTTCATCATCATCAGATAACAGCGAAATGGGGATACAACAAATATTTTAAAGGAGAATCCTTAAAATTTCTAAGTAAATAACCTTTAAAGGGGCGAAAAATATGTAGTGAAGTTGTGTAGATAATACAGATAATCGACATTCTAAAACAGACAAGACATGTCTATACAAGATAAAAAAATGTTGTACGTTAATATAAACATACATTATTCTATGTAGCAATGTAATACATACCCCAAGATTTATATAAAGTAAT
This sequence comes from Amaurobius ferox, assembly GCA_951213105.1. Lineage (NCBI taxonomy): Eukaryota > Metazoa > Arthropoda > Arachnida > Araneae > Amaurobiidae > Amaurobius > Amaurobius ferox. Next base: position 137,547,862 of record OX578135.1, on the reverse strand, counting down.
CGTGAATCTATTATACTATCCCCATCAGAAATCAGCTAAAATAATAAAATTACCAAGCCGAATAATATATCAAGATACTAAAACACCAACAAACTACATTAAATTGATAAAAATCTTAACTAAATAAAATAATGAAGCTGTAACATACTATAAAAATACTAAGTTTAATAAAATTATAGAATAAAATCATATTAAAGCAAGTACTTACATGTTCAATCCGACTCAAAAATGCTGCATTAGGTGTACGCCAATGAATAATGACAGATATAACATCTCCAGCTTTACCAACTAAAACCGACATATTCGCAGAACAACTTTAAACGCGTCTTAACAGCACGAAATCCACAGCAGAAATGACAAAATCGATACTTGATCGTCACCGACACCCCCTACACGACAAGGTCACATCAAGGTCATATCATGGTTACTGTTAAACTATGGTATATAAAATAGAATCACATGTTAAAAAATAATAGATTTTAATAAAATGATTAAAGAAAATCCCTTTGTGATTATGAATGGTCTGTCTATTTTTACCGTGTGTATGTGTGTGTGTGTGTGTATGTGTGTGTGTATGTGTGTAATTATACCTTAAAAAGCTATATATCTATAGTATCCCAACGGATACTAATATCTGTTCTTCAAACTTAGAAAAACATTATTTCAGTTGCACTTATTCTAAGTGTAATTAAAAAAAGTTTTAACTAAATGTGTAAAACAAATATTAGTATCCGTTGGGATACTACAGATATATAGCTTTTTAAGGTATAATTGCACACATACACACACACATACACACACACACACACACATACACACACACACATACACACGGTAAAAATAGACAGACCATTCATAATCACAAAGGGATTTTCTTTAATCATTTTATTAAAATCTATTATTTTTTAACATGTGATTCTATTTTATATACCATAGTTTAACAGTAACCATGATATGACCTTGATGTGACCTTGTCGTGTAGGGGGTGTCGGTGACGATCAAGTATCGATTTTGTCATTTCTGCTGTGGATTTCGTGCTGTTAAGAAGCGTTTAAAGTTGTTCTGCGAATATGTCGGTTTTAGTTGGTAAAGCTGGAGATGTTATATCTGTCATTATTCATTGGCGTACACCTAATGCAGCATTTTTGAGTCGGATTGAACATGTAAGTACTTGCTTTAATATGATTTTATTCTATAATTTTATTAAACTTAGTATTTTTATAGTATGTTACAGCTTCATTATTTTATTTAGTTAAGATTTTTATCAATTTAATGTAGTTTGTTGGTGTTTTAGTATCTTGATATATTATTCGGCTTGGTAATTTTATTATTTTAGCTGATTTCTGATGGGAATAGTATAATAGATTCACGATTACTTTATATAAATCTTGGGGTATGTATTACATTGCTACATAGAATAATGTATGTTTATATTAACGTACAACATTTTTTTATCTTGTATAGACATGTCTTGTCTATTTTAGAATGTCGATTATCTGTATTATCTACACAACTTCACTACATATTTTTCGCCCCTTTAAAGGTTATTTACTTAGAAATTTTAAGGATTCTCCTTTAAAATATTTGTTGCATCCCCATTTCGCTGTTATCTGATGATGATGAAATCATCTCATACCACCTTATTAGGTGTTTTTGACTCTTTAAATGTTCTTAAACATCTCATTTACCCAAAAAATTCAGAGTTCTATCCTTAAAAACTTACTTAAATTAACATTTAACTATTATGTGTCCGCGATGTGTATCACACATGCCGTCTGAATCTTCGTATTTGTCCGCTTTAAGTACTGATATATTGCGCTTAATTAGAAAAAAATTTAGGTGTTATTCTAAAAAGCTATCTTAGCTTTTCCCTATTTAATAACTATGTATTGGCTATGTGTATCGCATATGTCATCTTAGTAGGTATTTACGCTACTTTAAAAGTTTTTAAACATAACATTTACTTAAAAATCTAAAGTCCCATCCCCAAAATATTACTCTAATTCCTCATTTTAGCACTAGGTGTTAGTAATGATTACGCTCTATACTCTTCAATACGTGTTTCTACTCCTTAAAAGTTAGTAGAAATCCCTATTTAGCTAAAAAATTCTCAAAGTCCCCTCTAAAAATTTGCTGTATACCCTTTTGTATATCTTTATATCCCTTTAAAAAGCAGTGGAAATCCCTATTTAGCTAGCAAATTCCCCAAGTCCCTTCTAAATATTTGTTGTACACCCTTTAGTATACCTTTCTATCCCTCTAAAAATTAGCTGAAATCCCTATTTAACTAAAAAAATCCAAAGTTACATACTTATAAATTATTCTTAGTTCGTCATTTAACTGTTATATCGAGTATGTGTATTATACTAGTCCATTAAAAGTTTCCGGGTATGTACATTTACTTTGAAATTTGAAGTGCAGTCTTTAAACAATATTTAAGTTTTCTTTTCACTGTTATATATATCGGCGTTGTATTCATTCTAAGTCATCTCGCTGGGCGTTTTCATTTCTTTAAAAATTAGTATAAATTGCCTTTTATGTGAAACTTCTAAAGTCTTTACTTTAAAAAAATTTATCTTAGTGAATAATTTCAGTGCTGGGTATCTTGGGTAAGTACACCCCCATTCCGCCTCATTAGATGTTTTCATCCCCTTTAAATGTTTCTTGATATCTCATTTAGTTCCAAAATCTAAAGTCCTATCTTTAAAAAATTTTCTAATATCCCCTTCCTAATGTTGTATGCTGCTTATGTGTATTATACATAAAACCCTCGGTAAGCGCTAGCACCCTCTAATATTTATTAGATTCTTCACGTAATTGAAAAAAGTTAAAGTCACATCTTTAAAAACTGCTCCGGTATCACTTTTCCACCACTGTGATCGGAGACATGTGTATCGCACATAGTTCATTAAAAATTTTCCAAACACCTACATTTACTTAAAAATTTGAAGTTCGGTCTCTAAACAATACTAAAGTTTTCCTTTCGCTGTCCTATATTAGTTGTGTGTATTATGGATGTTACCTTATCATATGTTTATATCTCTTTAAATGCCTCTAAATACTCCATTTACTTAAGAATCTCATGTCTTCTCCTAAAAATACTATCTTAGATCTGCATTCCACCGGTGGGTGTTGGTTATATGTATTATATATATATACACACATAACCCCTTTCGCTATGCATTTCTCCCTTTGCAGTAGTTAGTATAAACCATGTTTAATTATAAATTCAAGTTCTACCCCTAAAACATCAAAACTTTAAAGTCCTATACTTGTAAACTTAGCCTAGTTCCTTATTTTATTGGCATGTATCGTTCATTCACACGTTAAATAACCTCAAATACCTTATTTATCGAGAACAATTTCAAAGTCTCGTCTTTAAAAACTATCTCACCATTTATTTACATCGATTTGCGCTGAGCGCGTGTGTCATATGTATCAGCATATTAGGCGTTTCTCCCTCTTAGAATAACGCACGTATTAAAACATGTTGGTTTAAAGAAATAACATACGTATACAGGCATTGGTATCTGCTATTATTTAAACTCCAAGACTTAATCGCCTAATTTAATTATCATCCTTTAATTAACTTGTGAGATTCATAACACTCAAGTATTTTGGACATAAGCACACTTTCACGATTATTGAAAATATTTATTTTTTAAACTCCAAGACCGAAATGGTTGGGGAAACACTCCCGCCTCCCATACACCCAATTCCCGAGATTCCCGAGATTCTCGAGATTCCCGAAATTCCCGAGATTCCCGAAATTCTGCTACTCTAAAAACACGCTTCTTTGGCCGCATTTTTGCAAAAACGCACATTTTTTTTTTTTAAATTGCAAAAGTGTGAAAACCTATGTTAATTCCCATAGAGAAATCCGACAGTTTGAAAAAAATCGGCCGATTCCGCGTTTTTCAAAAAACACATTTTTGGCCGCTTTTTTGCGAAAAACCACATTTTTTTCCTAAAAAATTCGCAAAAGTGTGAAAACCCATGTTAATTCCCATAGAGAAATCCAACAACTCAAAAACTTTAACTTGTTGAAAAAACATACATTTTTGTTGTTTTTTTAACGTTTTAAAAACTTTTTGTGAAAAAAACGCTAAAAGGGGCACATTCTTAAAATTTATGTTATTTCCCCTCATCATACGATATTCTTACGGTTCACTTCGTAACCGCGATATAGCGGAGGGATAGTGTAGGAACGATGGTCTTGGTATGCCTTCAGCATACTCCTTTGGTACACCCTTGGTACGCTTTGACATACCCCTTGACATGTCTTTGACATGCTCCTGGTATACAGGCATTCAATACTTAATCAATTAATTTAATTAACATCCTTTAATTAACTTGCGAGATTCATAACACTAATGAATGAAATATTCTTTTTAAAACATGTTAAAATTTAATAAGAACTTCTTTAAAAGAGCCTCTCCCAGCTGAGAATAGCATTTCGCGATGGTCCAACACAAGCATTCTATGAGCCCGTAAAAACTATCCTCCACCACAGATGTTAACAATACCAGCGAGAGCAGTTCTAAACAGTCGACCCAACCCAAGTCAACATATAGCCTAAAGTTATATCCAGGTACAGAACCACGCTCTGTTAGCAGTACCCCATCTTTCCCGCACTGACCATACGATGTAACTATCCACATTCACGCGACGTGGGGAGGGGTAGATCTGTCATCCTGATTTAATGCACTCTGCGGTTTTTAAAACATGTTGGTTTAAAGAAACTCCTATGGTAGTATACACTTGTAAAAACATATGCATACAGCCATTGGTATCTGCTATTATTTAAACTCCATGACTTTATCGCTTCCTTTCATTAACTTGTGAAATTCATAACACTCAAGTATTTTAGGCACTTTCACGATTATTTAAAATATTTATTTTTGGGAATATTAAAATTTTTTTTAAATCCAAGATCGAAAGGATTGGGGAAAGACATCCCTTAAACCCTCGAGATTCCCATACACCCAATTCATGCGATTCTGCTACTTTAAAACATCAATTCACGCGATTCTGCTACTTTAAAACACCAATTCACGCGATTCTGCTACTTCAAAACATCAATTCACGCGATTCTGCTACTTTAAAACACCAATTCACGCGATTCTGCTACTTTAAAAACGCGTTTTTGTTAGTTTTTTACAAGTAAAAAGTATGTTTTTGTGAAAAAAAGTTAAAAAATAGCACAAGTGTGAAACCCTATGTTAATTTCCATAGAGAAAACGGCACAAGTGTGGTTTTTGAAAAGTAGAAAACTTACATTTGCGAAAAAATATAAGAAAAAAACTTGCATTTACGAAATTTTGTTAGTAAAAAGTATGTTTTTTTGAAAAAACGTTAAAAAATAGCACAAGTGCGAAAACCTATGTTAATTTCCATAGAGAAAACAGCACAAGTGCGGTTTTTGAAAAGTAAAAAACTTACATTTGCGAAAAAATATAAGAAAAAAAACTTACATTTACGAAATTTTGTTAGTAAAATGTAAAATTCTTACAGTTCACTTCGTAACCGTGATATAGCGGAGGGATATTGACATGACCTTGGTATACCCCTTAACCTACAAATAGGCAAGCACTCTTTTCTCAGAAGGCGGAGGGATATTGACATGACCTCGACATGTAATAACACATCCTTGCTTCCAGCATGCGGATATTCATTACTTAATCACTTTATTTCATTATCCTCATTAACACCTTTAATGCATTTAGAAAAAAGAGAAAAAAATCTCAACAATCAGAAAAATCTCAATTCTAATTCTCCTTTCTGCCGCTAGGGGGCGCTGATGGTTTTATACCTCCTCCGCAGGTGTTGCCACCCTCAAAATAGTTTCTCCCATACTTAGAAAAAAATCCCCAATTTCATCCCCATAGTTCCGCTTTTCGCCGCTAGGGGGCGCTGATGGTTTCATACCTCCTCCGCAGGTGTTGCCACCCCGAAAAAGTTTCTACCCCCTGGTGTTGCTATGACAACCCAAACAACAAATATTTCTAAGTTCTATCCCCGATAGTTCCGCTTTTCGCCGCTAGGGGGCGCTTATGGTTTCATACCTCCTCCGCAGGTGTTGCCACCCTCAAAATAGTTTCTCCCATACTTAGAAAAATCTCATTCCAAAAAATTTATTTCCCCCTCAACCCCCCGTACAAGACTACGACATCGTTGCCACCCGAAAAAAAAAGTTTCGAAAATTTTTTCCCCCCACCTTTTTTCATTTTCCCCCCTTTTACACCCCCGTCCAGGATTACGGAATTCACGATGGCGGCCCTACCTCATACCTCACATACCTCCTCTGCCGCAGAACTCTCCTTTCTTTACTACTTGCTAGCATTCTAAAGTTTGTCAATCGTTTTCTAATGAAAAATTACATAAGAAATGATTATTTAAGCAACTTTATTGAATGTTTTAATTTTTTGATGATTTTTCAAAATGTTATTTAACATTTTAGGTGGATTCTGGACATTCGATTGCATGTAAAAACAATAGGCTTCCAGAATTCACGGATTGTAATTCTTGTATCAAATTTCATTCGGATCGGTGCATTCATTCGTCAGTTATGGTCACCACAGACTCACTAACACACACACAGACATCACCTCAAAAACGTTTGATTCGTGTTCAGGGATGCTTGAAACGTGCTCTCCCGTCGAAAACTCGAATTCGAATTTTCGACCCAGTCACAATAACTTTCCTTATACGTTATACTATGTATATAAGGAAAGTAAAAATAATAGATACATAAAAAATAACTTCAGCTGTTATATATATAAATTGAGAATGAGATGCGTCGGCATAGGTTCACGAACTTTTCATTCCGAAAATCGATAAAAATGTTATAAAAACATAATTACGTTATAAAATATTACAAAAATTCCTATATTTATGTGGATATTTATATAAATGCGAATGCTATCATTTACAAGATGCACACATACGCCGTTCTCGCGATATATCCCGTTTTTGATCCAAAATAAGAAAATTCATAAAACATCGAAAAAACTCACTATTGTCAAATGAATGAAAGTTTTGTAAATATTTTTTATCTGAAATTGATGAACAACTATTCAGAAGTCATCTCGAGCCGTTCTCGGATACGATTTTTTCAGTCAATTTTAGGTTTTCGGTGCTCATCTATATTTATTTATCCGTATCCGCACATAAAAGGTCTGCAAGGCCGAAATCCAGATTTTCACCCGGACAGATCCGAAATGCTAGTGTTTAAATTCGGGCCGAATCCAAAGAAACGTATAAATGCACGATCCGACCCGACCCGAAGACTAATGAGTCTCAGCCCGATATGATTTGTATTCAAATGTGTTGAAAATACGAATGTGGGGAAATTTTCTATGAAGAATTGAGATAAAAGTTTGTTTTTAAGCATGTATCTTTACGTAGCTGAAATAAACATAGCAATTTAATATACTTAATTAAAATTAATTTCTTCTTCTTCGACCCAAACCGTCCGACCTACCAGAAAGGCATAAGGTATCTGTTTGGACGGCCGGAAAGTGCCACTCAATTTAGACCGGAACCCAGTGGAGGAGGCATCCACAGGGACCGTACCCTCCTTCCCCTACCACCAACCTCTTGGAAGGACTTACGGACTCACATGTTTAACGTGATAGTATTCCGCGTGAAAACACGGCGACAGTTTTGGCAGTGGCGGCAATCGAACCCGAGCCAACCGAGTGCAATTCACGCGTACTAATCACTGAGCTGTCGCGTCCCTTAAAATTAATTTAACATTTTCTCAATGAATATAACCGGTCGGAGCGTACCAAATAAAACGTTAAAAACAAAGCTTCAGACTTCTACCGCATACTCAATGATAAACGGCATTCTTTAATTTCCCGCGTCTAGGATTCTCCCGCCACTCACTAAGATTGTTGATAAATACTAGAACAGCTTCCTCAAAACTATGGAGCAGTTGTGGTTGCAACACGTAAGCAATTAATTTTTTCAGTAGACGTACAATCACAGTAAAAGATAGTAATGTAAGGCCAGACAAAATATTTTCTTTCTTTATACTTTCCCTGCAATACATGGTAATGTATAGGGAAAGTATTGGAATCATGTCGAAAATCGCAACTCGAGTTTTCGACGGATCTACACGTTTCGAGACCTCTAGAATACGAAGAAACAATTTTTAGCGTGACGTCTGTGTGTGTGTCTGTCTGTGTAGATTTTGTATCCACTCTAACTAAAAAAGTAATTGACCGAATTTCATAAAATTTGGTAGGTAAGTCACTTGTGGGCGAATATGGTGCTGATTATTTTTGGGTACGATTCGGGATAAAACAACCAGCCTTTTTTTGCGAAATGGCCCGCAAAAGCTTGTTTCCACTCTAGCTGTAAAACTAATGGACCGAATTTCACAAAATTCGGTAGATAAGTCACTTGTGGGCCACCTTGGTGCTGATTACATTTGGGTACGATTCGGAAAAGAAGAAACTGCCTTTTTTTTTGCGACATGGCTCTCAAAAATCGTCAGAATCTAAAAAAAATACATGCGTATGCTCAAATATATCCATTAAATGCTTGTTTTCTACGTAATTGTTAACGATGAAAAGAATAAGACCAACCCCATTACACTAGGACTAGCCGTTCTCGAGATATTTTAGTTTTTTCGTATTTTCTCTACGCCACCTTTGAAAATAAGTCCACTTACTAAATGAGAACGAAAAGTGAATTAAATTTAATTAAAATAAAGAGAACGTGGATATGGGAAAGTCATGTGCTGCTCACATCAGATTTTTTCATGTAACATTAGAATCTGCGCAGTTCTCTGTGACATTCGTGAATGAAAGTACTTTTAATTTTACACATTTTCGTTCATTTTAGCTTTATAGCTTTTCTTAAAATTACAAGTTTAAAGTTTTTAAATAGAATTGCTACTTTTAGCGATTTTAAATAAAAATATACAGTATTGTGGCAATTAATTGAGAAATGTCATTTTTTTCGTTTTATCACACGTAAGCTTAGGAAGAAGCACTCCAAATTAGCTCAGAGTTCAAATTGCAGTTATTATCAAAGTAGCAGGTGTTAGTATGCACCTGGTAAGTAGCAGGTGTTCAAATTCCTCCGCCAGGTGGCAGGTGTTCCGCAGTGGTAGTTTCTCAGTTGTTGCGGGGCTCATTAGCGTCATGGATATCAGCGCGGAAACACGTGCTAAAGTGATTGCGCTTAGAGAACACACTTCTAAGACGTTCGAGGAAATAGGTAAAATATGTGGAGTGAGTACAGAAACTGTCGGGAGGATCTGGAAGCGGTTTCAGGAAACAGGAAATGCTGGAACCAACCGCTCTGGAAGATGCGGCCGAAAAAGATCAACTTCGACTCGTGACGACAAAACTTTACATCGAATGAGTGTTAAAAATCTTCGATTAACCAGTTTTGATCTGTCTAAGTCCATGGTGGCAGCTGGTGTTGATATTGCACCTTCAACAGTGCGATAGAGGCTGTTAGAACGCGGACGGAGAGCACGTCGACCGTTCAAGAAGCAGCTTCTGACGCTTCGCATGAGGAAAAAAAGGTTGGAATGGGCACGGAAATACAAAACATGGACTGGGAGAAAGTTCTCTTTCCTGACGAAACACATTTTGTGGTTCAGGGATTTAGATCTATGTTCGTGAGAAGGAGCCAAGGAGAACCTCTCAACCAGCACCACATCAATCAAGCACCCAAGCATCCGCCCAAAAAGATGTTTTGGGGTTGTTTCAGCGTTTTGGGGACAGAATCTCTTGTTCCCGTAGAGGGAATGATGAACAGTGCCAGTTACGAAGTCATATTGACCCGAAAAGTGCTTTCAACCATGCCTAAACTGTGGCCGAACTGAGATTGCGTTTTCCAACAAGACAGCGCGCCATGTCACACTTCGAAGTGAATCAAAAATGTCTGCTCAAAAAAAAATATTACCGTACTGGATTGGCCCGGGAATTCACCAGACTTGAATCCCATAGAAAATTTGTGGGCTATTGTCAAAAAACGGCTTCACAAATTTGACTGTACAACGATGGACAAGCTAATTTCGGCCGTTACTGACATATGGTTCAGAGACGTTGAAATTAAAACTACATGTGCTAGTCTAGTACATTCCATGCCGAAACGTGTCTGTGATGTTATAAAGTCTCGGGGAGGTCATATCACTTATTAGTTTTAAATATCCATAGAAAACTTGAATAAAGCTGAATTTTATAAAAAAAAACTGCATTTCTCAATTAATTGCCACAATACTGTACATTTGTGGGCATTTTTTCTAAATTGCATATGATAACGCTTTTCTTAAAATTCTAAGCAGACATATTTTATTATTTTAATACAAGTTAAAAAGTGTTTTAAGTCCTTAAAATTACTTATTTTTTTACTTTTTAAAGTAGTATGAATTGTATTGCTTTATGTGTGAGTAGTTTTATAAATAGTTCTCCAGATATTTGAAATTCTCCCTTTCCTAAAAAAAGCGATATCTCAAAATAATCAAGTGAATTTCTCGAAATTTGGTAAGCTTATTACTTTCCTTATACATAAGTTGTATAATGTATAAGAAAAGTATTGTGACGGGATCGAACATTCGAATTTGAGTTTTCGATGGGAGATCACGTTTCAAGCATCTTTGAACACGAATCAGATGTTTTTGAGGTGATGTCTGCTTGTGTGTGTGTCCGTGAGTCTGTGGAGACGACATCTCACGAACGAATGGAGCGATTCGAAAGCAATTTAGTACAAAAATTACCATCTGTGAACACTGGAACTATATTGGTTTTAGACGCATTCGAATGTCCAGAACACCCCCAAATTTTCAAATGAAATTTGGAAAAATCGTCAAAAAATCAAAATTTTCAATGAAGCTACGTAAATAATAATTTTCTATTTAATTTTTCATCATAAAATGATTGACACAAACATTAGAACGCTAGTATAAACCTTTGAGATATTACGCATTTTTCAAATAATTTATCAAAAATCATATAAAATAAAAAATAATATTAATTATTGTAAAATGTTTTTACTTTTCATATATAATATTACGCGATAAATTTGTTAGCATCATTCTCTTGGATTTTGCACGATCCATTCACGAGTTTTCCTAGTTTTTTCATTTGAACGCTAATAGTCATTTACCTAGTATAAGAATAACCTATTTCATATCCATAACGCTCAGCGAAATTTTAGCGACAAATTTGGCGAAATATCGCCAACTTGGCAACTTTTTAAAAGTTACCAAATTGACGAAAAAGTCGCCAAATTGGTAAAATTGACGCTAAATCAATGGAAATGACGACTAATTGAAGAAAATTCAATATCTTGGTAAGAACATAAAAATCGACTTTAAGAATAAATTTATTTCTCCGACGATTCGATCGTAACGCTAGGCGAAAATTTTGGCAGGATGTTGCGAACTTGACGACTTTTTTAAATGTTGCCAAAGTGAGGGAAATGTCGCCAAATTGATAAAAATGACGCCAAATGGGAGGTAATGATTTGCAAATTTTGAATTCCTTCGTATGACGGGAATACTTTTAGTATATAAGAAAAATGTTCTCTTCTCCGTTTATCTGTAACACTTGGCAATACCATTGGCGAACTTGTCGAATAATCTAGAGGGATATCGCCATCTTGTCGATATTTCATCGCCATCTTGTCGATATTTCATCGCCATCTTGTCGATATTTATTACAGATTGACTAAAATATCGTCAAAGTTATTGAAAATGACACCTAATTAATGAATTAATTATTAAAATATTTTGATATAAAGACTGTGTTGCTTATTGAGGATGCTATCAGTATAAATAATTGTTAATTTAGAGTTGTGAAATATAAGTTAATTGGGTTTGGGTTCTTTGAAATAGTTATGCTATCATCCGGAAAAGGGTCAAATGTTCAATTCAACGTTGAAAACACTGTACCGTGGATCTTTAATACTTCTTTTTAATTTGTAAGCATGTTTTAAGTTAGGGTATTTTGAGCTATAATTTCTCTCTATTCAATCATTGAATTTTCATATTATATATATATAATAATAAAAGTTTGAAAATCCAATGAAAGAATAGAAAGAAGTTTCAACTCAAAAAACCCCAACATTAAAAAATGCCTTACAAATAAAAGTATCAAACAGAGAATCAATCATCAATCAAGTGGAAAATAAAATGTAAACTTCTAGTCATCAAGCTGAAGACAAACAAAAAACATCAATGGAAAGGAATCGATAAAATAAAATAAAATCCAAGCATGAAAGCTTTACACATGGACAAGCTCTAGCCCTAAATACACAGTCATATATCTATCACAGACAGTAGCAAAGCCTCTAAAGTGCTAATTGTGATTTTCATAAGAGACGAGTATTTAGTAAGTTTTATTGTTTACTTAAAGAATTTCATACGTTTTTGCTACACTACTACTATCTTTCCTAATGTCAAAGATATATTTAAATATAGCAACATCATTTAATTAAAAATTAGTTAAGATCAAATTTATAAAATTTTGTAACTTCTCAAAATGTTGTAATTTTTACAGTTTTCTTGTTTTTAAGTGTTTTGTACACATATTTGAAAACGAGTTATTGGAGGGGGGGGGGAGGGCCTGACGTATCTTAATCTCGGACCCTGTCGTCTTACGATGAAAATAATTGTGCCAAGTTTTATTCAATTCTCTCAATTTGTTATAGAGATATCCTGTCTACAGACTCGCAGACAGACAATACACACGGACATGATTTAAAAAATGGTTAATTTGCATTCTTTATGCTCAAAGTGCTCAGATCCATCAATATCCGACAGTTAATATATTTTTACTCCAATACATTCCCTTTACATATACCATGTGTTGTACGGAAAAATGTGGGAAAGGAACATATATTTTTATATAATGTTTTATTACAAATAGAATGATTTCATTTATATGTTTCCAACTCGGAACGGTAATCATTGAATCACAGCTAAGAAGTTTATCCCATAATCTCGAGAGTTTTGTTAGAGTTGTTCTTTTCACATAGCCAAGAAGCCAACATTCTCATATCCCAAAAATGAATCTTTTCGCTAAGCAAACCTATTCCGATGGCATATTTTTTGTTAATTTTTTAATGCTGCAATTGTTAATTTGGGTCCTACCTAATGCAGGGTTCGGAACAGCTGCTCCACATGCTCCTGCGTTAGTTAGGCCTTGTGAACACGCTTGCATTTGTAAACATGTAAATGTAAATCCATTCATATTGTACTTTCAAATTATCTTACATTCTGCATGGTACAAGTGAGAGGTCAGCTTTGACCAAACAATATACACCTGACTTCTGCATTTAGGCACAATGTATCTAACTCCCCCTCCCCCACACATCACCAGCTCATCTCCCGCATTCTTCACAATTATTCAAGGCCACTGATAAATAGTGTGTGGTCTGGCAGGAGAGTTTCTTTTCTTCTTCATCTGACGGCGATGGCAGTTTTTGTTTTTTTCGTGTGAGCGCAGGGCAGGGAAGATAGTTTGAAGCTTTGAGGAGTAATCTAGCTCTTTGATTTGAAGATGCTCACTACTATGTTTGACGTATATACATACTACAGTTCCATTTTTGAAATTCTTCAGATAAATTTATTTGAAAAACGTTCTCGAGAGCGGTTCAAGCTAGCATTCTAAAATTGGTTAATTATGAAGTTCTTTCGTTCATGAGATATACAGACTCGCATACTAACATACATACACACACACAGACATTACCTCAAAAACGTTCAATTCGAATTCAGGTATGCTCACGTGCTCTTCCGACGAAAACTCACATTCGAATTTTAGACCTCGTCACAATACCTTCCTCTATATGTTATACTATATATGTTAAAATAGTATAAAATCTGATATGGGAGCACATGACTTTTCCTTCAGGCTGAAATTCTCTTTTTCTTTTCTTCTTTCATAATCAATTGAATTAAACATCTGCGGACTTAAATGCCGCCGGCTTGCAAAAATTACAAATAAAATAAATAAATATTTAGAGAAATAGTCCTAGAGAAATGAGGTTGGTCATATTAATTCTTCCGTCCAAAGTTATATGCGAAATAATCATTTCATCAATACAATTAAGCATATTCAGTTTTGTATTACATATTTTGATGTTTTTTGCGGGCTATTTCGCAGAAAAGGCAGGTCATCATTTTTCGAATTGTAGCTAAGCACCATGGTAATTTAATTTACTTACCAAATTTTGTGCAATTTCGTTGAATACTTTTTGACCTAAAGTGGTACATACGTTGCACAGACACAGATGCCACTCCAAAACAATTTTTTTCCGTCTACTAGAGGGCTCGAAGCATGTCGATCCGTCGAAAACTCGTGTTCCGACATGATCCTAATACTAAATTACCACACATTGTAGGGAAAGTAAAATATATATTTATGGCTTTGTTTATACCGTAAAAAGGCTTAATTTTGTTTTAAATTTAGCAACAGATCTCTCACGACAATAAATTAGATCCATTTGGCTTATTTATATTACACTAGGGGCTTGCCAGCTCTTCCGTGTCGCCAGTTACGGAAGCGTAATACACCCATTGGGGGGAGTAGAAGAGAAATGACAGTTGAAGGGCAGCAGGGGCAGCGGCTGCCCCTGGAGGAGGGTTCCTCTTTGGGGAGGAGTGTCCCTCTTTGGGGAGGAGTGTCCCTCTTTGGGGAGGATGCCTCTCAGAGGGTCTTCCCTCTTTGGAGAGGATCCTCTTCGGGAGGATGCCTCTCTTGAGACCCCCCTCTTTTGGGAGGATGGCTCTCAGAGGGTCTTTAGACCAACTGTGGAGACCTCTTTCCTAGTATTGCGAAAGAGGCCTGATGACTCATACGGAGTGAGAGGGGATGACCTGAGGAAGTGGTTTCAATGGATGTCGCAATCGCTGACTGACCTTTGAGTATTACACAATCTGGAAATGACGTGTCGCACCTTGGAGCTCCTGAGCACACGTCCTTCCTCTCTGCTGTCTGGGAACAAAGTGAACGGCCTTATCAGCGTGACGTAGTTAAAGCGCCCTCTGGCGAATTTTGATGGAGTGCTGCCATCTATCGGCATTGGTCCAAGGTTCGCAAAAGGTTAAACGGCTATCTTGCGAACCTTGGACCAATGACGTCATCTTGTGAACCTTGGACCAATGACATCCTCTTGTGAACTTTGGAGTGATGACGTCATTTTATGTGAAATCTTAGATAAGATAAGAACTGATAAGCTCTCATCTAATTCAACCTCGGTCTCCTCTGAGACCTCGTACTAGGTGGACCGTTTTCTGCTGCTCTCCGACGAACCGGTTTTCCCTACCTCGTGGATCTTCTTCCCGACCTCGTGGAGCTTTTCACCGTGCATCCGCCATCTTGCCTCCGGACTCCCTCCAGCCTGGACATGGCGTCCGCTTCATCGATACAGCCTGACTACAACAGTCTTCCACCAGATATTTCAATTATCATTGAAAAATTCCGGACACTGACCCTGCCTGCCTCACTCAAGAATGGAGACCTAGCTCATCAAAACTTTGCCAGATTGATACATGACTTCCTGCTTCACAAATGGTACAAGCTCCAAGATGGCCATGCTGACCTCACTCAAGAAAGCTTCAAGGGTATGTGCGATTTACTGTTACTTCATCTTGAGCATTCTGTAGACTTAGATGACACTATCCCCTTTAAATCTGAAATTGATGAGTATTTAAGAAATTTAAATTTAAGTAACTTAACCATGATTAATAATTCTAATAACCTTAATACAATTGTAATGAATAGACCTGATAACTCTAATGTTAATGTAAATGCTAATTTTGAAATAATGTTAGGATCAACTAACTTAACTACTAGCAACACTCTTACCGAGAGTAATAAATCTAATGCCAGCCTAACTAACCTAAATGGATTTGGTAACTTAAATGAAAATGTAAATAGTAAATGTAATTCTTCTAGACCTGCTGATGCACAAGTGAACTCGGAAGGTTTTAGATATCCAAAAAAACACTGCCCCATGCGCACTATTCAAAGTAACAATGATCCTTCGAACTTCAACGGTATCCCCGTTGACCAAAACAGATTATCTTCTGCCGATATGGACACCTCCCCCCCCCCCCGCAAATAAATCAGTCAGCCGATACCAATGCACCGCAACAAAATAACTCACCGGACGTCCCTCAGACCAATAGCTACAAACCAGAACCTTTCTATGTCAACTGTAGTAATAACTGGCGTGAGCTCATCAAAGCTATTAACGAAAAAACTAACATCAATGTTAAAGCTCAACTAGCGGGTGAACTGATAAAAATATATCCTCTTAATTTAGATGATTATAGGACAACCCAAAAATTCTTGATAGAGAACAAACTTGAGTTCCACTCAATAAATATAAAGGCTGAAAGGCCCAAAAAAATTCTGCTAAAAGGACTCCCCCCCCCCTACTCTCCCATCACCGAAATAAAACAGGAATTACAACTTACAGGCTTCAGCATTCATCGAGTCACGCAATTAAGAGATTTAAAAAATCAAGCCCCCCTCCCCATATTTCTTGTTTACTTAAACCCCACTGAAAAATGGGAAATGATCTATAAAGTAACCACCCTCCTCGATATGAACATCAAAGTTACGAATTTCGAATCCAGAGCGGTCAAAATGTGCTACCGTTGCCAGCGCCACGGACATTCTAGTGAGTGTTGCTCACTTCCTGCAAGATGCCTAAAATGTAGCCTAAATCACTTAACACGAGAATGTACTAAATCAAGAGACTCCCCAGCCCAGTGCGCAAACTGCAAAGGCCCCCACCCTGCAAATTATAGATTGTGCCCTGCCAACCCTGAGAATAAAAATGCCGCCCTCTCTGCCGCTATGACGACCGCCCCCCCCCCCCATGTAAACAGTCAACCCATACCGCAACGCACAGACTTCCCACCCCTTCAAATTGATGGAATAGGATCTCCCAGCCCCTCTAATCAAGAAATCCCTGTAACAAACCAAAATGCCACCATCAGCCTTCAAAACTGCAATAAATCCTTTGCTGATATCACATCGGGAAACAACAGTACTGTAAACGACGTCACGCCCCCCCCCCCCCATCCCTAAACTCCTTCCCAGAAACCAACTGCTAGCAAACCTTAAAAAACAAACTTTACAAAATGTAACGGTTCACTCATATATCTCACCCGCCCCCCCCCCCCTGCTTTTACCTCAAACCAGGAACATCCATCTGAAACCACGCATCAACCCATCCCTCCCAGCCCAAACCCGCTGTCAGACTTCATTAAAATGATACAAGAATGCAACAAAATTTTTTCAGATCTTGACATTAGTTTTGACAAAATTAAAAACTTTATAAACCTTGTTCTCACCACCATAAACAAACCTATCAACTCATTAGACAAACTGCTTAATATCATTACTGCCCTCGGTGAGGTCTTTAGTTCAACCCCCCTCCCCCCCCAGTATGGCGAGTAAAAGCATTGACACACTTAACATATTGTCGTGGAACACCAATGGGCTCCGCGGCAAGATCATCGAGCTGCGAAATTTTATCCAGAATAACCGCATTGACATCATATTGATTCAGGAAATCAGGCCTGGCCCCCGCCCCCCCCCTCAAAATTGCTAACTTCATCAACTACACCGCCCTTAGGTCTAACGCAAATAACTCACATTCCCCGCACGGAGGCGTTGCGGTTTACGTTAAGTATAACATCCCCCACCACGAGCTCAACCCGGTCAGTACTAGATACATAGAAAATAAACTAATTCAGTTAACCCTGCCAAACTATCCTCCCATTGTCCTAGGCTCCATTTACATCAAACCCTCTCAAAGCATAGATATTACTTCTGACCTCAATAGCCTTTTTAATTTAAATCATCGTACTATTCTTGTAGGTGACTATAACGCGCATCACCCAGCTTGGAATTGTATGCGAAGTAACAGCTACGGCAAAGCCCTTCATACATTTATAAATAATAATGGTATCCACACTGCTATCCCTGCCATGCCCACCCATTATTCCCATTCTGCCTCCCCCTCCACCATTGACATCGGCCTTTTGAAAAATATACATCTCCCGTTCACCATTACTACTTTAAACAAACTCAGCTCCGACCATCTCCCTGTTCTTCTCACACTGCAGTTAAACTCCTTGCTCCCTGTCTCCAGCCTCCCCCCTCCATTAACTGGAAAGAATTCAAAAACAAGCTAAGAAAAACTACCCTCCTTATCCCCAAAATTAATAACCCTGCTAATATCGATTCTGCCGCCCTCCTCGCGACACAGGAAATCCAAAATTCGTTGGCAAGCGCATCGTCCTCTCGCCCCCCCCCCCAGTACAACTCCTTCCCGCACAGTATACAGGTATTGATCACTGCACGTAATAACACCCGCCGCACCTAGCAAGCCACCAGGGATACTAGAACCAAAATTAAACTTAATTCACTAAATAAAAAAATCAGGCACGCCATACAAAAATTTAACCAGAACCGTTGGAAATCTTATATAGAATCCCTCTCCCCCGCAGACCGTTCACTCTGGAAGGAAATAAAAAGAATTCGCAAACCGTTTACCCAGCTCCCCCCCCCCCCTCCAGACTGGTAACGGCCCGGTATTTTCTGAACGGGACAAAGCCAATGCTATTGCGAATTGCTACGAGAAGCAATTCGCAATCGATATCCCGAATAACGAGTTTCACAATCAGATTCAGCTCTCTGTAGACAACTTCCTCGCTTCCCCCCCCCCCCACACCCCATCCCTCCTACCTCAGTTCAAGAAGTCTTTGACATCATCTGTAAACTTAAAAATAAAAAAGCTCCAGGAGTAGACAAAATATCAAATAAAGCATTAAAGCACCTCCCCCTAAATATTATTTTCTACATAGTCTTAATGATAAATAAAATTCTGTTATACTACCACTTCCCCGCCTGCTGGAAAACAGCTATAGTAGTCCCCTGTATTAAACCCGGCGCCGACCCCTCTAACCCCGTCTCATACCGCCCCATCTCTCTCCTCCCCATCCTCAGTAAAATCACTGAACGGATCATCCAAACCCGCCTTTTAAACTACATCGATAGTAATGGCATCCTCATCCCTGAGCAATTCGGCTTCCGCTCAAAGCACTCTAAGACCCACCAGCTCCTCCAAGTGGTGGAATTCGCCGCTCATGGCCTTAAAAACAAATCTCCCGTAGGCGCCCTGCTGTTAGACGTCGAGAAGGCATTTGATAAAACTTGGACTCCCGGTATTATTCTTAAACTAATTAAATTTAACATCCCCCCCTTGTTCACATTATCAGCTCCTACCTCAAAAACAGGAACTTCCACGTTAGGACCCTTAATACACTCTCTGACATTCACCCGGTACACGCTGGGGTCCCCCAGGGTTCCATTCTTGCCCCCCTGCTCTTCATATTGTATATTAATGACATCCCCCGCTCCCCCCACACCACGCTCTGCCTATACGCTGATGACTCTTGTGTCATCTCCAAGCACAAAAATCCTAGCTATCTTCACGCCCACCTGCAGACCCACATCCACACATTAGAAGAATATTACAGCAAATAGAAAATAAAAATTAATGCCACTAAATCTCAAGCCGTGTTCCTTTCCGGTACTAGGTCCCCCCCCCCTCCTTAATGATTAACAACCAGCCTGTCCCCTTCCAGCGTACTGCCAAGTACCTCGGCGTCCATTTGGATAGTCATCTTACTTGGAGTACGCACATAAATTCAGTTATTAAAAAAGCTAGGAAACTCTCAGGATCCCTTAACCATCTTCTGTTTTCTAATAATCTTGACACGGACAATAAAATTCTACTTTACAAGAGTATCATTCAGCCCATTCTCCTCTACGCCTGCCCAGTTTGGGGCTACGCCTGTAAAACTAGCATCAACAAACTACAAATTGAACAGAATAAAATACTCCGTATTATAAGAAAAGCACCGCGATATCTTCGCAATGATGTAATTAGGAAGGACTACAAAATTAAAACGATTAGGCAAATTATCAAAAAACAGTCCCAAAATGTTTTCCAAAACATTCCAGCTGTTCCAAACGAATTATTATTTAATTTACCTGACTACGACCCTCGGCAGAACAGAAAGCGGCCGCGGGCAGTTCTTTTCGACCCACCTTAGCGTTATAAACCTCATAAACCTTCCCAGTTCGCTTATTGTGCAACTTGTCTTCATATTTGTCAATCATCAATTTCACATAATTATCCCCCCTGCCTATATGCTAAACGTATAAGGAATCATCGTGGTATCTCCACAGTTTACTAGATGGCAGCACTGCTGCAGTTACTTTTTCTCCACTTCCCATAAGGAAGCATTGGTTCAGGAAGAACATGTGTCTACAGTACTATTATGCTCAAGTGATAACACATAAACAAATCAAATCCACATACCGGAGGTTAAAGCCCTATGGGCTAGGCACTCCAGCACGACGTCAACACATTCTCGACGGCTCTCATCTAATTGTTGTAATTAGTGTGTTTATCGTTCATTTCTAGTTTGGATGTCGACTTGTGAAGGCCTCATACTGTTAGTTATTTTCGTGTTTTTGGTAGCTATTCTTGTATATTCCGCGTGATACATATCACCTAAAGTTATAAAAATATATATAAAATTTTTCTAAGTATATAATGTTAATGTGATTTAAAATTCGGAACTTTAAGTAAGTTTGGTACATATTTTCACTCTATGATTTCGAAGCTGAATGAAATAATATAGAAATTTTCTCATGTAGATAACAATTGTATTTACCACAATCTAATGTTGTACGATTCATTAAAAATTATAAGTTCTAATCACTTCATATCTTATGTGATCTGTTTGCACACGACACAAGATTTAGGTTACGTGATTATACTTATGAAGTTGTTTGATAAGTCATTTCAACTTTGGGCGTTGTGTGGATAGATTCGGAGCTTAGACTCCGAGGTGGTAGGACGCACGTTATGAGCGCTCCCGCGACAAACAGTGAAGCCCAGGTAACGCCTGGGCATGTTGGCATCGATAGTTCTGCGAGTACGAATGTTGAATGTGAAGTTGTCATGGACACTACACAGAGTGATTGCATCATCTTAGCACCAACCAAAAAGCATACGACAGAGGAACTGCTGAAACTCAAGCAAGTCGTCACCGATCTGGAGAACGATCTGATCTGCCGGCAGCAAGCCAAGAAGTCCACTACTGACAAGGTTGACTTCGCCAAATTCAAGTCAAGGCTGGAAAGACTCGAGGCGGAGCTGATTGAGATGGCTGACGAGCTGGGCTGCGGTGGTAAATATAATTTATCTATACCCTCCCCCCCACTGTTGAGGATTCGACTCCTAGAGCCACTGATTTATGTAATGCTAATTCTAACTGTGTTAATAATGTTAGTCAACCTAATACTAATCATTCTGTAGGGTTACCAACCCAGATTAATTCTAATAACTTATCCAAAAGTAACTTTGATCAAGCCGCCCACGAGGCCGCTAAGCAAATAGGCAATTTAAATCTAAATGCTGCTAGTACTTCCAAAAATAATAATAATAACTCTGACTCAACTAGTAATGCTAAACGCAGAGCCACTAATACTAATTATTCTCCCAGAACTTACGTAGATGACGAAAGTCGAGTGTCGTACAGAACAGAGCACCAGGCGCGAAGCGCCTTTAATCTCCAGTTTCAAAATGTGGTTCTTATCATCATACTGTGACATTAATTCAGTGACCCTAAAGGGAGGTTCGAGGTTTTTATTTACTACTTTTTTATTATTTGTCCTAGCTCCTATTGTGGCAGTTTGTGTAGATGACGAAGGATTCGTGCACAAAATTTCTAAGTCCTCGAGGAATACTGCCATTTCAGCAGATTCAGAGCCGACCAATAGAAATGCTTCATCGACCGGTCTCGGTAAGGACGGCCCCTCGGCAAATTTGCCGACTCCTGCGCCTCCCACCACGCCTCCGCTTTTGATCAGTGCCTCTCAGCCATACTGGCCATCGGTATTATTTAACCTGAAAAGGTTTGCACCAAAAATTGTTCCGGTCCTTGACCGACAATTTTTTAAGGTGCATGTCAAAAGCGACGACGAGTTTAGGAACTGCACCAATTACTTAAAGAAAACTGGTGTTCAGTTTAAGTCCTATTCTCTTAAAGAAGACCTGCCTATTAAGGTCGTCATCAGAGGGCTTCCCGTGGTGACGGATATAAACTTAATTACAAAAGCTATGGAAGCAATGGGCTTCACGATTCTTAATAATTATAGACTGACTAAGAGAGGGAGCAGACAGCCCCTCCCTCTCTATTACCTCCAGATAGCACCCGGGACTAACCCGGAAGATCTCTTTGAAATCAACATGCTCTTGGGCACGGAAGTGAGATGGAGCCGTACGCTGGGCGCAAAGGCTCCGCAAGCCAGTGCTATTCCTGCAATGGATTCTTCCATAGCAGTTTAGCCTGTAACTTGCCGAAGCGATGCGTCAAGTGCGCCGGCCCACATGCCGCCAGTGACTGCAAGGCTGAATTTCTGTACTGCTGCAACTGCAGCGGACAGCATGCAGCCAATTGGCGCGGTTGCCCGAAAAACCCGGGCAACTCGTCCCTGACCAAGGGCAATAGGGCCCCCAGAACAGAACTAAAAATAACTTTCGCCCCCTCCCCCCAGGAACAAACCCTGGGAACCTTAACCGTCCTTACCGGCCCGCTGGCATCAAGCCCAACGTTAGCTTCTCCACCGTCGCTTCTGGCACTTCACAGGATTTAACTACCCCCCCCCCCTACCAAAAATTCCGGACAAATTGCTGAGGCTCAGTCGGTCCCAGTAGTCGCCAACCAAAATCCTAAAACTCCAGTTGATAGTAACCCTATCAACTACACCGACTTCCTTTTAACCCTCCTTGCCATGAGAAGCACTCATGACAAGGATTTATTACTTGCCGCTTTCGAGCGAGCTCTTCCTGCGCTGCTTGAGGCGACCACGCAAATTGACTTAGTTTGGACTATCTACCAGAGCTACAACGCTCTGGCTAGATAAGCTCCCCCCCTCTACCGTTCTTCCTGGCTGTCGCCATGTTCTCTCTTTCGGCATCCCATACCTTGCAGTCTCTCAAAGTCGGCTTCTGGAACGCCAATGGAGTGCGTTCCAAGCTTGACGAGATGCGTGATTATGTTGTAGATGAAAACTTCGATATTTTTATGGTGAATGAGACCCACCTCCCCCCCCCCACCTCCCCAGGAATCTGTAATTATACAGGTTATTTCTCGTATAGAACGAGAGCTGGGGCGGTGGTGAGGGGTGTCAACGGCGGCACTGCACTCTATGTTAAAAACAACATTCCTCATCATAGGTTAAGTGTCCCGGCCTTCACGAAGCTTGAGGCCACAGCTATCCAAGTCAATATTCCAAATTTGGTCCCGATTGCACTTGCTTCAGTGTATATCCCTCCTGATAATAATACTAGACTACCTTCTTCGGAACTTGAAGCACTTTTAGGACTTAGCAGTAATATTATCATCGCTGGTGACCTGACGTAGTGTCGTACAAGCCAGAGCACCAGGCGCGAAGCGCCTTTAATCTCCAGTTTCAATATGTGGTTCTTATCGTCAAACTGTGACATTAATTCAGTGACCCTAATTGGAGGTTCGAGGTTTTTATTTACTACTTTTTATTATTTGTCCTTATTATGTGGCAGTTTGTTGCAAATTTAGAGTTTAAGCAGTTTGGGGGGTTGATGCAGATCTAAGGGTTACCTAGCGTTTTGGCAGTTTAGAGTTTAGAATATTTTTTTTTTTTTTATAAAATAATAGTCGCGAGTTTTATTTAAAAATCAGATGTTTGAGGTGGGATCTTTTAATTCCGATTATCGATGTTTAGAACAGCGCGGGGTTTCTTACGAGATTTGGCCTTGCGATGATCATAGTCATGCATATTGAATAGCAGTTCGTTTGGAACGGATGGCAAATTTCTGTAAAATTTAAGCGCATAGCTTTTTAATTTGGGCTCTAACAGTTTTTATTTTGAAGTCATTCCTAATTACCGAGTTTCTTAAGTACCTGGGAGCTTTCCTGATAATCCGTAGGATTTTGTTTTGTTTTGTCTCTAGGAGGTCTATTGTAGTTTTACAGGCATATCCCCATACGGGTGCTGCATACAGCATTCCCGGGCGGATGACCGATTTATAAATTAGGAGTTTATTTTGATAACTTAGATTTCCGTTTCCTATCATTGGGTATAAGGCTCCTGTGGCCATATACGCTTTTTTGATTAAGTTCGTTACGTGCTGTTTCCAGGTTAGGTGGGAATCTATTGTTACACCTAGGTATTTAGTAGATTTTTCCGCTTTTAGGGCATGGTTGTTTATGTACAGAGGCGGCGGAGGTTTACGTTTTCTAGAGAAATAAATCCAATGACATTTATTGGGGTTTAATTTTATTCGCCATTTTTCCAGCCAAGTTTGGAGTATGTCTAAGTGTTGTTGTAGCTGTCTGTGCATTACTGAGACATAGGGGTGTTTTGCAAGTATCGCACTGTCGTCTGCATAGAGTGCCAGCTCTGTGTTTGGAGTCCTAGGGATGTCGTTCAGGTATATGTTAAAGAGTGTCGGGCCCAGGATAGAACCTTGCGGTACACTACTTTTAATGAGCTTGGGTGTAGATAAGTTACCTCCTACTCTGACTTGAAAGTGTCTGTTATTTAAGTATGAGATTAAAAGTTTGACAAGTGCGTCAGGGACTTTTAAAGTGATCAATTTGTACGCTAATCCACAGTGCCATACTTTATCAAAGGCTTTTTGTATGTCCAGAAAAATCGCAGCTGTTGGTGTCTTGTTATTGAGACCAGATGATATGTACTCTACCACTCTCAGCAATTGATGAGTGGTGGAGTGCTTTGGCCGAAATCCAAACTGCTCCGGAATGATAATGTCATTCTCACTAAGGTGCGTGTTCAGTCTCTTAAGAATAATTTTCTCAGTAATTTTACTAAGTGTCGGTAGCAAGCTAATTGGTCTGTAGTTGGCTGGAATTGTGGCATCCTCACCAGGCTTATGGATTGTTATAATTATCGCTTCCTTCCATTCTTTGGGGAAATAGTTTAGTTTTAATATTTTATTTATTAAGATAGTCAAGTAACATATTACGTTTAAGGGTAGGTTTTTAACCGCAATATTTCTGATTTTGTCGTGCCCTGGGCTTTTACGGTTTTTGAGATTTTTAATAATTTCTACTATCTCCTGCGGGGTGGCTGGGTCAATCTCAGCCGTTACCGGGGAATTCCTGAAGTTATTTAAAGTTTGACTAACCATTCTTAGGGTGTCCTGACACATTAGATCGTGGTTTGGTTGGAATTGTTTTTCATAATGGCTTGCGAGCGCCTCGGCTTTTTCCTCGTCTGAGTACGCGATTTTAGCACCATCTATCAGTGGCGGGAGCTTAATTTGAGGTTTCCTGAGTCTTTTTGCGAATTGCCAGAGCGATACGTCTTCTGGGCTAAGGGATTCGATTAGTTCTTTATACTGTTGTTGCTTTTCTGCGACAATTTTTTCCCTGACTTTGCACGTGAGTCTGTTAAGCTCCCTTTTAAGGGCGGGGTCTCTATTAGCCTGCCATGTCTTACGTATTCTATTTCTTTGCCTGACTAATTGTTTGACATGGTGGGAAAGTGTGGGCATTTTTGGAGACTCACGATGTGTTGTGGCAGAGGCAATTGCTCTCTTGATTTCTGTTGTGAGTGTGTGCGTGGCAGAGTCAATATCCGCCGTGCTCATTATGTTAGGTACTGCTAAGTGCGGCTCGAAGAGTGCTCTTTTGAATACTTCCCAGTTGACCCTCTCTTGTCCCAAAGAGGCTGGAAGAGGTGTGTTCAGGTCGAATGTCACCAGTACCGGCAGATGATCGAATTCATCCAGGGTACTAATAGTGTGAGCGTAATCTATGTTTCGCGTTAGGACAAAGTCTATAAATGAGCCGTTGGCGCCTGAGAAGCAGGTTGGTGTCGACGGTACAATAATGTTAGTGTTTGTCGTATTCAGCAGTCTGTGTATCTGTGTACCGCGTGAATTGGCTCTCCTACAGCCCCACGCTCGGTGGTGCGCGTTGAAGTCGCCTGCGAGTATCGTGTTTGGATATCGCGCGAAAAGCAGTTCCAGTTGCGCAGCTACATCTACTCTACTCATATTTTTGACATATGTTGAGGTTAGGATAAACGAGCTAGTATTATTAATTTTAATTTTTATACTAGTATTTTCTATACCTTGAAGATTTATGTTGTTTAGTTCCTCGTGGGGAATATTTCTTTTAATGTATACTGCTGTTCCTCCATGGGGCGTTCTAGCATTAGTATTTGAGCTAAGATTATGATAGCATATGTAGTTGGCTATGTTTAGTTTTTTACTTTCTCTAACTTTAGTTTCCTGAATTAATAAGGCGTCTACGTCATTTTCATTTACATAGTTCCTAAGTTCATTTATTCTTGGAGATATGCCGTTCGCATTCCAAAATATTATTTTTAAGGATTCTTTTTGGGTCCTAGCCATGACGGGTTTGATTCTCACTGTTACTTTTAAAGTCCGCGATTATTTTAAGGGCCTCAAAGACCATTACCATAGGATCGCTCTTTTTTTGTACTAACTCTGCGAACTGCATCAACAGATGTTTTATGTCGTCTAGATTGAACATGCTAATAAATCCTCTGATGAGGTTGTGGATATCCTCCATCTTTTCAGCATCAGATTTATCAGTCGGTTCAGTCTCAGCTTCCATTTCCTCAGCCTCAACCGCGGTTTGCACTTTTTTGTGAGTGTCCTTTTGGAACTCGATAATTTTTTGCTTTTTTTCACCCGTTTTAACTAACAGCTGGGTTTGCGCGATCTCTTCATCCCTGACTCGTTTATTTTGTTTCCAATCCTCAACCTTCCTGTCAAGCCTATCCTTTGCCTCCTTCGCCTGTCTGGCTTTTTCTATTTCCGATCTATTTTTAATGGCAGCTGTAGCTGCTCTTACTTCCTCCAGGGTCAATTCTCTGGAGGTCGATGATTTGGGGGCCTGCTCTTGCACCGATCTGGTAGGTGCTGAAGGCTGGTGTCTTTTTTCCTGTGGCACTATGTGCGAGGAGTCCTGAGGGGGTGCCTGGGGGTTTAGTCCAAGGGCCTTTTGCCTCCAAGGGGGTATCTGATTTTTTGGGGGAGCAGGGGCATACCCCGGTGTCTTTCCTCTGTTCCAGGGGTTCTTCGGGCATTGCCGGAAGTTCGCCGGGTGGTCTCCATTACAATTTGCACACGTTGCCTTCTCTGTCCTGGGTCTCTGGCAGTCCCGTGTGAAATGATCTTCCGCACACTTCAGGCACTTTGGTGGCATACTGCAATTCTCAGAGGAGTGGTTGAACTGCTGGCACCGGTAGCAAATTTTGAAGCCCCGTGCTCTGAAGGCCTCTACCTTCACAGCCAAGTATCCTAACCTTGTCAGTCTGTAAATCCTCTGCCAGTCTTCCGTGGGCCTAAGGCTGAGTAAGAAGATCGGTAGGGGGAATCTCGTTTTAGTGTTTCTCAGTTGAGAAACCCGGACTACATCTAATCCCATGGATGTTATAGTAAGTTTTATTTCCTCAATGTTATAGTTTGCTGGTAGCCCCTTCAAAACTACCTTTTTGGGCCTTTCTGTTTTCAAGTTTAAGCTGTGGAAGGGGATTTTCTCACTAGTCAAATGGCGCTGAACAACCCTATAGGAGTCAGCGTCATTAGGTATCAATTTAAGCATATCTCCTGAGAGTTTGCCAGATACTTTGTTGCCTGTGATCTCATTTAACTTTTTTAAGAGAGCCTGGTAGTTATCTCTAAACTTAATGAAAAAACATTCCGCTTTTGGGTCTTTTTTCTCTACTTCCATACTTTTATCACTACCACTATTTACAACCGTTTTTGGTTTTGGTGCACTTTTTAACACTACAGGTTGCGCGACAATTTCAGCATAAGTCTTAGGCTTATTTACTTCATTAGAATTTGCATTTACACTTTTGTCATTTACATCCTTAACAGTTACATCATTACAATCCATGTTATCATGGTCACTAGGTTTTAAGTTTGATTCTCCAGTCTGGATTTTAGTAGGAGTTCCCTTAGTGGGAAACTCCTCTGTCCTAGCCCTTTTACTTGGATTTTCAACCGTTTCAGTTTTATCAACAAGTTTGATCTCTTTAATTAGTCCTATCTCTAACAGTTTAGATTTAATTTCAGTGTTGTTTAATCTTAAATTACTATCCTCAAATGAATTAAAAATTAAATACATATCACTATTCTTAAATTTAGTCATGTCACAGCCTAACATAAAAGAATTCACAAAATTGAACATACCCAAAATCCGGGAAACTTGGTCCTTGTCCTGGGTGATGAGTCCGTTCTTGAGCATATCCCCGATATGCAGAGTCAGCGTGTAGATCAGTAATCCACAGAAGTTCACTGTTTCCCTCACTTCCTGGGTCCACGTGCGAGAAAGTCCATCGTCCGGCAGGGAGTCAAAATAAGAGTTCATGGCATCCCTGAGAGGCCGAGCATCATCACCATCCAGTTCCCTTGCAACATCCCTCGTCACTTCCAAAACTTCTCTGTCCAGCTCCATAGTCCAGCAGGGTCAATCCAAGGCACAAAAAACAGAACCACGTGGGAAAAACACACGTGTTAATCCAAAGTCGAAAGCACAAGATGGCGAAAAGCCGCACACAATAAAGTTGAAGATTACTTAGCCCGACGTGCTCTATCGTAACTAGATATTACACGCCCAATCGTAAGCAAGAAAGTCACCACAAGATAAAAGCAGCAGCTTCTCAAAATCACAACCTCACACTTCGAAGTCTGAGCTCCGAATAATGATCGCGACCGAGCTGGTGATCTAAATTCTCGCCATGTTTCCTGGGACATAGCTTCGAATGGAAAAGGCAGAGATCTAAAACGATTGGCTCAGTGCGCCAACTTCAGGATCATAGCTCCACCCACTCCCACTCACTTCTTTACAGGAAGGAACCCATCCATAATTGATTTGGCTCTTTTTAGAAATATTCCATTCAGTCATACGATCAGAGTCGATAATAAATTGATGTCTGATCACCTTCCTGTAATACTTACCCTTAATATTGATAATATCTCTTTAGACTACCCGGTGGAGCTATATACAAATTGGGACGATTTTCGTCACCTTCTTAATACTAATAGTACTGCCCCCCCCCTCTCAAAATTACCAGCACGGACGATATTGATAATAGCGTCCAAGATTTTAATCACTTACTGCTAGAGGCATATGCTGCTGCCTCGAAACCAAATCGTTCACGTGTAAACTATCACTCGCTCCCGAGTGATATCAAAGCAAAAATCAAGCAGCGTAACCGTGTGCGGAGAAATTGGCAGCGCAGTAGGTATCCCCCTTTGCAAGCGCAACTCCGCCACCTTCATAGCGAGATCAAGTCTATGATTCGAACTCACACCCAGGAACGCTGGCGTACTCACCTTGAGGGACTTACACCCACGAATCACAGTCTCTGGCGAACAGCTAAGAACATGAGAACCACGAAAACTTCAATTCCGCCCATTAATGGCTTACATTCTCTCGCCCAGACTGCGGAGGAAAAAGCTAATGCTATTGCAGATAGCTTGGAACTCCAATTCACTCCACACGAAGACCCAAACTTCAGCCATATTTACACAAGCACTTTACACGATTTCCAACAGACCAATCAGAATGCTTTAAACGTACAAGCACCAAACGACCTCGAGTCCATACACTTGGCTGAAGTTCACAACATCATACACAGCTTCAAAGCAAAGAAATCACCCGGCTCTGATAAGATCAGCAACAGAATGCTGAAGAATCTCCCTGTTTTTTACGAGTGCTGGTTCACCGTGCTCCTTAATCATATGTTGGAACTTCGTTACTTTCCCCAGAGTTGGAAGACTGCTGACGTCATCCCTCTCTTCAAAAATGGTCAAAATCCTAATTCTGCTGATAGCTACAGACGCATCAGCCTCCTATCTAGCCTTTCCAAAATTTTTGAGTTAGTGTTGCTTAGACGTTTGACTAGTTTCTGCAGATCGAAAGACATTTTAATTCCTGAACAGCACGGCTTTCGATCTGATTTTTCCACGCATTCCCAACTCATGCGTGTAGTGGAAACTATTCACAAAAACTCTACCAACAAGCAGTATACCAGCATAGTATTTTTTGATATCAGTAAAGCTTTTGATAAAGCATTTATCCCTGGTCTGTTAACCAAGCTGTTCCGACTTGGTATTTCGACACAACTTTTGGCTCTCATCAACTCGTATCTTGCTAAACGTTCTTTCCGCGTACGAGTTGAACATTCCTACTCTTCTCTTCGGCCAATCAGAGCCGGGGTCCCACAGGGCGGAAATCTTAGCCCACTTCTATTTAAGTTATATATCAACGATATACCCAAGATCCCTCAAGTACAGCTGGCCATCTTTGCAGGTGACACAGCCCTGATTTCTAGAAGCATGTCACCTAAATTCGCTATTAATACACTCCAAAGCTACATAAAGAATAGTCTTGAGCACTGGCTCGTGACCTGGAGAATCAAAATTAATCCGACCAAGAGTGCAGTTGTCATTTTTCGACCGAACTACCGAGAACTTAGACTCAGTTACTTCTCCCTTAAAATTTTCAATGATCCGATCCCCTTTTCACAGTCTGCAAAATATTTGGGCGTCACAATAGACTCTAAATTAATTTTCGCTGAGCATATCACTAATAAAATTGCATCTGCTAACAAAACCTTTGTAGCCCTCCTCCCACTTCTCGGTAGAAAGGCTCACTTGTCCCTTTATAATAAACTGCTCATCTACAAACAAATCATTGCACCTGCGTTTTTGTATGCTTGTCCTGTCTGGGGCTCGGCTGCAAAAACGCACATCGAGAAATTGCAAGTGTTTCAAAATAAAGTCTTGCGCTGTATTGTAAATGAGCCCTGGTTTGTCCAGAACGAGGTGATTCATCATGACCTTAAAGTCCCACACGTTGCTGGGCATATTCGGAAAACTTCTCTAAATTTTTTCAGGAAGAATGCTAGTAAACCCTGCCTGAGAGGTGTCGATAGTAGCTACGACACTTCCACGACTTCCTATCTTGGGAAAAGAAGGCCTAGACACCTTCTCACCGGGCCTGCGGTGCCTCCGTGGAAGCGCCCCAGATATTCTGCGCCCCAGGCAGGCGTTTCCTAACCTTGATCGCCGGACGACGTTGAAGTCGCACTTTTTCACTTCGGGGCTGCCTCGGCAGACCCGGAGTGAAATGGAGCGTTCTGATTCGTCCTCCCCGGCGTACTCTCAATCCCTTGGATCTTTGCTTTGCCCGCGCCGTTGATGCCAGCCCGGTCACTTTCGAGTTAGATATACTAACTCTGGTTAGACTTGTAGATAAACTTTTTTGTGCAAACTTAATGTTTAAATTTTTTCAAATTGTAAATTTAATGTAGTGTGTGCCTGATAATGGCCTTCTTTTTTCACAACTTGAGAGACGGAACTTGTAAATATATCATAACTTAACTGTAATTACCTGTAACTGAACTTTAATTTATCCCTTGCTACTGCAAATCAAATTATAGCTTATTTATTTATCAAATTAATTCTTACTTATAACTTGTTTAAGCATAACTTTTATATCTTACTGCACTATAACTTAAATTGTTAAACTTAAATTGTAAAACTTTGCTTACTTCAGCGTGCATTTCTATTGGTCACCAGCCCTTGACCCCGCCCTCCCTTTTCTCTTGCAGCCACCACAGCTCAGTACGTATACAGCCACTCCAAGATGCAGGCGACAACTAACATCAGTCGCCACTGGACTCTTCAAAGCACCCATCTAATGCTGAGTGCATATTGCTATTTTTCCATCATCATAAATCACTCACAGTGGACATTAATATTTTCGATGTGGGCGTAAGGGACCTTCGGTCCCATGGAAGCCCGTAATGAAGCGTCTTGGCTTGGCTTGTGTGGATAGGTTTGGTTCGGTCATAGCTGCGACAAAATTATAATGTTTTAAGATGTTAGTGTTTTAAAAATAAATCTTATACTGTGAATGTCGTAGTTGGATGTTACTATCTAAAAAGAATGCCTAAAATTCAAAGTATGCCATCACTCGAGCAAATAATTTCTAGTGTAAATAGTGCAGAGTTGACTGTTCCTGCCCTAGAAGAAACAAAATCTGTGGACATTGTCTCAGATGTGATTAATTCGCCCTCACAAAAGTTTGCTGTGGATTGGTTAGAGACCTATCTTATGTCTTCCAAAACCCCAGCAGAAACATCTACCGTTGTCAATTCACAAGTTCTCACCGAGGTTGAAAACTCAACTCAAGATCTGCTTTCTTGTGCTCTAACACATAGCGGAGTGTTATCTTCCACTACAGAATCAGTTTCGACTGAATCTACTTCTTCAGATTTTATGCAAGATGCACTCCGTCGTTGGCATTTAGGTTCTAATATGTATGTATATTTGAAACTTCGTTATGGGAAGTTAAAAGTGTATATATGGAAATATCTCTCTAACGATCGAAATGAATTACAGCCTACGCGTGAAGGTGTTACACTGTCACCGGTTACGTGGAGTGAATTTTCTCAAAAATTGTGGTCGTTCAATATTCTATATGCAGATACCTCTTTCGTCAGTCGCAATGAGTTGTTCTGTTTCAATGACAACGGAAAATTGCATTTGCAGAAAATAATTCAATTATATGATTCAAAATTTTGTCTAACACAGTGTCATATTACCTTAGATAAAAATCAAATAGCATGTTTACAGAATAGTGTTAACAACATTAGTATAGATCTTCGAGAAAGTATATTTATAGAGTGGCTTCCTGCTCAAATATTAAAAATAAAGAACACTATAACCTTTCTACCATCACTTATTTGTGACAAAAATTTTGCATTCGAACAATTAATCTCTTGTATTCATGAGAGCATCATGTGTCATGTAAGAAAACTTTTCAAATGTGTTGTCTGTGTTGGTCAAGTTGAAGATTTAAGTTACCATGAATGTCTTTACAGCACTCCATTACAAATGTATGACAGAGTGTCTGAACAAGTACTTCTAAATCTTGACATGAATAACATTGCTAAGAAAGTTTTGTTGCGTGGTGAAGAAGTCTTTCACTGGTATGATCGAAATTTTTTCAAGTCATTCAAATCAGAGGACTATGAATGTGCGATAAGGAAATTAATTTAACTTATTTGTTTAAATGTACAACAGATTATGGTTAATGTGAATTTTATGAATAATAGATTCATTAAATGGTTTTTATCTTTCAAATTGAATTCCTTATTTATACTCATTAGCTAATTTTTTTTTTTAGCATGTTCCCTTTAAAAATGTTATATGGTTATGAGTTATGTATCTATGCATTCAAGTGTAAGAGGTTTACAAATCTCACTTTTTAAAATAAAATAAAATAAATAAAATAGATTTATTCGAATCATATCAAATGTCTACAGTGTGAGTTTCATAACAAAAGATATTTACACTTTACAGAGTTTAAATCATAAAATTTATAATCAATGTCAAAATTCTGAATTCATTCAAAATAAATGCTAAGTTATGTTCCATTCTCAAAAGTATGAAGATTCATAAACAATGTTGTGTTTCAATTTCTAAGAATCGGTGAAAATTCGACTGTAGTTTCTTAAAAATCTACGAAGTTGGGACTTATTCTGTAATAAGTGTAAAATTTTGTTGTAGTTCTGTCATTTTCTGTGTGTTGTCAAATATGTACATTCAAATGGGATCATTTGTTAAGAGCAGACGGGTCTTATGGAGCACCTACAGTCACAAAATTGTGACATTTCTATGTGCATGTCAATAATGTCTCGTATTAAGATATCAAAACTCATTACATGTTTCTTTTAAGGTGTTAATTGCATATCTTTCATATTTTTTAATGTTATTGCAATGTACTGTACTTGTCTCAGAAGGTCACTCTTTCATTTAAATTCAATGTTAACAATCGCCTATCCTTAAAAACAGTAAGTTATATACTATTCTTCTTTAAAAAATATATATATATATATATAGTCGTTTAATGATCTTAAACGTTGTTGTAACAATAAAACCTAGCTCTTATTTGATAGTCATACACTAAGTATTGTGCAATTTTTGTCAAATTGCATTAAAATTTGATAATTTTAAATGGGGAAAAAAAAACATTCGCGACTATTCTATAATATTGAAATGTTAAGATCTTCCAGCTCTTGTATGTATTGTATAATTTGATAATTTTTTCATTTAAATATGGGATCTGCTTAAAACAATAACATTGCAATTATCTCGCTTTGCGAACATGAACTTTGGGTCACTATCTGTTACACTGATAAGCACGATAAGCTATAGAGCCGATTTGGAATGTATTCTGGGTGAGTCTTTGGCTTGTGTATTGTGGGTGGAGGGGCTGTATTTATGGAAAATATGTATTCATATACATATTCTTTCTGAGAGCAGCTTTTTCAAAATAAGATCCACACATTTTAGTGGTGTCTATGGAAATGTAAGGATTCAATCATGCATTTGCAATCGTCGGATTTCCACTTGGACGAATTCAGACGTAAAATACATCTCTAATGTTTTTTTAAATTATAACTTAACATTTAGAAGGTATATGGAATATTTGCTTATATGAAAAAAAAATGGATAGCATAAGACAGTTAGTAGCAAGTTATTAAAAAAAATGCATAATTTAAAAAGAATAATTGTGTAGTGGCAACACGTCAACATAATGACGTCACTATAGATAAGAGTAGAAGAGAAAAGGGCGTTGAGCATCAGCAGGCGGTGCTGCACCGCCTGGAGGAGGGTCCCTCTTTGGGGAGGATGCCTCCTTTGAGAGGAAGCTTCCCTCTTTGGAGTGGATCCTCTCAGAGGGTCTTTAGACCCCCAGGAGGATACCTCTCTTGAGACCCCCCTCTTTGGGAGGATGCCTCTCAGTGCCCCCTCCCCCTTTTGGAAGTTTGGTGAGGCGGTGCAGTACCCAATGCCTCTGTTGGGAGGATGCCTCTTTCCTAGTATTGCGAAAGTCTTTCACAGAGGCGTGATGACTCATACGGAGTGAGAGGGGATGACCTGAGGAAGTGGTTTCAATGGATGTCGCAATCACACAATCTGGAAATGACGTGTCGCAATCAGCGATTGATAACCTTAGAAGTGACCTTTGACAAGAGCTCTGAGCACACGTCCTCCCTCTCTGCTGTCTGGGAACAAAGTGAACGATCTTATCAGCGTGACGTAGTTAAAGCGCCCTCTGGCGAATTTTGATGAAGTGCTGCCATCTATCGGCATTTTTTTTCCCAAAAGAATTTAATGTCTCACTTTTCAGGAGCTGGATTCGAACTTGGAACCAACCGATTACAAGACTGTCGTTCTACCGACTACGCTACAGCGCCTTGCTCCATAGAAAGTTATCTTCGAACCGTACCTTATCAGAGGAAGCAGAAGATAGACTATTTTTCGAGGTTCCTTCGAATCGCTCGGTGAATAGTGATGTACTTTATAAAGGGTGTGTTTTAAAACAGAATGTTACGGACTGAATATAAAATTGTGTTATTAATTGTGTATTATAACACTATGATTTTTTAAAACAAATTGCATACGGATTTCCAATGAACACAAAAATTGTATTCAGTGGATTCTACGATTTTTTTTTTTTTTTTTTTAAAGGAATTGAATACACTCAAGTATAGTTACACATTTTCAAAATTGTGTTAAGTGAATAGCATTCTATCTACCCTTTTAACACTTAAAATTTAATCACAGTATATTTGGCAAGCTTTAAAATAGCGCATTATACTTAGCTAAAATTGTATTAAGTGATTTATAGCAATGGGATTTTTTAAAAATAAATCTAACAGCATATATCAATATGATTTTTATAATAATAACGAAATGATTTCGAGTGTTTAAAAACAAATTGAATACGGATTTCCAGTGAACACACAAATTGTGTTAAGTAAATAGGATTCGACCCTTTTAAGTGTTGTGTATTTAAAAACAAATTTATGCACAATATATTTACTAAGTTTTAAAATAGTGCATTGTATTTAGTTAAAATGAAGTGAACAAGATTCGACCCTTTTAACACTTAAAATTTAATCACAGTATATTTGGCAAGCTTTAAAATAGCGCATTATACTTAGCTAAAATTGTATTAAGTGATTTATAGCAATGTGTTTAAAAATAAATCTAACAGCATATATCAATATGATTTTTATAATAATAACGAAATGATTTCGAATGTTTAAAAACAAATTGAATGCGGATTTCCAGTGAACACAAAAACAGTGTTAAGTGAATAGGATTCGACCATTCTAAGTGTGTGTGTGTGTGTGATTGATATATATACCAATGTGATTTTTTAAAAATAAATCTAACAGTATATATCAATATGATTTTTATAATAATAACAAAATGATTTCGAATGTTTAAAAACAAAAATATAATAGATTACGGATTTCCAGTGAACACATAAATTGTGTTAAGTGAATAGGATTTGACTCTTTTATGTGATGTACACTTAAAAATAAATTTAAACTCATTCTACTTAGTTAACATTAAGTGAACAAGATTGAACCCTTTTAAGTGTTGTGTAAAGAGAAAAGTTTCCACTAGAAAATACATGTTATTACGTACTGTTACATATATACTAATATTTAATCACTAATATTTAATTAAATTGAGTTTAACTGCATTAAATAAGACGCATAATTAGTTAAAATTGCAATGAAGACCCAAAGATTGAGAATATATGTAAATAAAACACATCAGAGAAGTAGATATGAATTATGTTCGAAAATAAAACTATTCAAATTTTAGCCATTTCTAGCAGGTCATCGAATGTTCCAGCTTATCGGAAATCATGTGCTTCTGACTTTTCGGAGGACATTGTTTGTTTAGCACAAAGGTCGCCTCGGAAAAGGGTATAAAATGCGGTCCTTATCGAGCTATGGTCAACTGCTCTTTCTTTTAGATTACAGCAAGTAATTATCACCGAAACTATTTTGATAAGATGTCTTCCTCCTGTGCTTTCGAAGTAAGTATTTTTTCTTTTTAGTTTCATAATTTTATGATTTATTACATGTGACTCAACGATTAGCACTTGAATTTTATATTAATTATTTTTTTATGGATTTTCAGTTTGACTTCGGCATCCCCGCTGAGGAGATGGTCGTCCTATGCGCAAACAATCCCACGACCAAAGACGATATAAATCAGGTGAGTTATTTTAATAATTTTTTTAATTGAAAAATGTATTTGTTTTAATTTTATCCATTCGTGAAAATACTGTTTAGTACATTAAGAAATTAAACGCAACAATTTAATTGAACCTTGAAAAATATAAACTTATTTCATGCTCCATCTGAGCGAAGCCACCGCTGCCTTTATTGAAACATTTAATAGGACCTACATATAATTTTTATGTTTCACATATTGAGCCATTCAGTTTAATTGTACTTTGAAAAATATAACGTTATTTCCATCGGAGTGGAATGATTTTTTATTTTTAGTGATAGATTTGTGTGGGCTTCCAAAAATTATATCTTTCAACTATAATTTTTTTTATATCAACATTTTAGTTTGTGTTTTTAATAACACTTTTAAATTCAAATAAATAATGAGTTTAACACATAACTTAAAATAAAACAAGGAATGAAGCAGCGTTTAAAGAAAAAAACATTTTTAATGAAATCTAAATAATACATAGATTTTTACAAAAGTAATATTCTACTAACTTGTATTTCACATATGGAACAGCGCAATCATCGCTGTATAATAGTCCTTTACGGTGAGACTTTTAAAAAATTCAGGTGAAACATTAGTTTTCATTTGTTTCACAAAACTCTCGAGCAATTTCTTGAGTGTTTATCATTAAAAGTTCGTGATCGACTAGTTCATCCACAAATTACATATGAGTGGATAGCGTACAGCACTTGTGTTTCAAATCGGTACACCCATGACTTTTGCATGTTTCGCGTTGATATAATTTATACAACTCTGCACATAAATTTTTATGTACACACTGCATTAAAATGCGTTTTAATTCATAGGGTGGCAAAGTCGGTAGTGCTTCGACAGGTTTTTGATACTTCACAATACAATTGGGTAGGATATTTGTCAGTAACTGTTCCAAAACACAATTAGTAACATCTTGACTAATATACTGAAGGGTATGAAAATTGTCCTGATTTAATAAGATTAATTTCTTTTTGAACTGTCCAGTGCAAGGTGGTAATTGTTGTAAATATATACTGCTTTCACACACAGACACTAAGAGTTCGTTATTAATTGTGAAAGATGAATTTTCACTGTCCATATTTGAAATGCGTTTTAAAAATACACTCCACGTATTAGGCGTGAGTGTTACACCATGAGGGGTAGGCACGATAACATCAGAAGCATTTGTTTTATAAACACGAAAGTGTACTTTAACATTTCCTCGAAAATGTTGCACGGTAACGTAAATGTTACAACCCAAATGGTAACGGAACTTTTCAGATGAGGATAATTCTATCGAAACCGATCCACTTTGAGAAGTAGCATAGTTCAGGGGCGACGATACCAAATCACTTTGCGAATCTGTAGTAGTTATAGATGGAGTATGCATATGGGTCCAATCGATTTCAGGTTTAGGCGAAAGCGCTGCAGGCGGGACATACATTGGAAACTCACACTTGCGTTTCTGTACAGGCGTTTTAGGTAGAATTTTTCTAAATGTTAGACTTATTCTAGCTTCTGAGACTTCGGGTTCGCTAGCAATTCCATGAGAATAGAATTTGTTGGTTGGCGCATGCATCGCATAAAGCGATCCGTGTTGAAGTGGAATACTTAGAGGAGATTGTCCTTTTCTTTCGAAAATGATGGATCTCGTAGCACCGAAACTGAGAGTCGCTATAGGTGTTTTAGAGCATAGGGAGGATTCATTGTCCTATTTTAGCATGTCCATCCGCATAGTGGTTTACTAACACAAAATTGTAGCTGTATCCCATATGTTCTTCCACACGTGATTTTATCTCCGATAAGAGAGGTGTCCATCCCTCAGAACTGTTTCCAGCGTCTCCAAATGCATATACTTTTTGAGCTGGTTGGTATGGGCGACCATGCACCACCCCTTGTGATTGTTGAAAGGGCAGACTTTTCAACTCTTGAAAAATTAAGTCGGCTACATTTACCGAATAAAATTCATGAACATATTCTACATTCAACTTCTCGCGTTTAAAAAAGATAGACATTTTTAAAAATAAGCAACGACAACCTTCTAGGAAAACAAACGTTGAATGAATGAGCTCTTATCTAAATAATATCCCTTATCGTAACATTTCTTATCGTATCACGTGCACATCACATGATATTTCTTATCGCATCATGTGATGTATCACATGATATTTCTTATCGTATCACATGACACATCACGTGACATCTTGTTATCGAATCACATGGTTCCACGTATGGAATCACGTGACATCTTGTTAGCGAATCACAAGGTTCCACGTATGGAATCACGTGACAAACCAGATAAGGTTTCCGCCCACAATGCATGCTACGTAGAGCTCACTTTGACTCGAGACTTGCGCTAGGAAAGACGTCCTTTTAATTTGCTCCTCTTTATTAAAATATCGACAAACGAATTTTCCACAATGATGATTGTTTCAGAAGTGAGTTCAAAATGTTTTCGAATTAAAAATAAAGATACATTTTTAAAAATTCATAACACAATCATCCCAATTATCATTCATAACACAAAAACTTTTAAAATGTACAACCCAAAAATTAGCTTCATACACACTTCACTCTTTTACATGTTCTGTGTTTTTAATATTTAGGATATGACTGTACCAGCTGCCCCTGTGAAAGCTGATGTACTGCCTGCTGTGGTGGGAGAGGCCGCACCTAGTGGTATTCACGTAAGTTATTTTATTTCATCTTTTGGCGGAGATAGGGAAAATCGGCTGTTTTGGGGAGTATAGGATTGTATCGTATATATTTCACATTTCAGAATTTTAAAAATAAACAGCTGATTCAATATCTACGTCATTTTTAGATTGCATTTAGATAGTTAGATGTTTGAAGCACACGCTAATGTTGGACTTTTGTCTGTTTTACAGATGTGTCCAACCTGCCACAAAGTCTTCACTGCGAAGCGTAGTTTAACACGCCATCTGAAAATTCACAGTGAAGAAAAATCATTTTCTTGTGATATATGTGAAAAGACATTTTTAAGAAAAGGAGATTTGGACAGGCATACCAAAACCCACAACAATTCTAAGTCACTCCAATGCAACATTTGCAATAAAACGTTCACGAGGGAAGATAATTTAAACTCACACAGATAAAGACATATCCCTGTTACTTTTGCGAGAGCACCTTTACGAAGAAAGGAAATATGTTGGAGCATGTGCGAATTATGCATAAAACTCCTGCCCCTGTTGGATTGAAACGCAAGATCGCTGATGTGGCTTCCGCTTCTAGGAAGCGTGTGAAACGTAGTAATAGGGCTTTGGGGGTGTTCTTAACAGAAACATTGGAACCCTCCGAAGAAAATTGCCACGATTTACTACTTTCCCTGGAAGAAATGAAGCCGCATATGCAAAATCTTATCCTGGCAGAGTTGAATACGCGCCAAATTAAGTGGTAGGGAAATGTAGAGACCACGACCATATGAGTGGTGCATATCGAGGAGCACTCCATGTGGCGTGCAATCTGAGATTTCGTCTCCCTACTACTATTCCGGTAGTGTTCCACAACTTGAAGAATTATGACGGTCACCACCTGATGTCGGGGCTTGGCAAATTGAAAGATTATGAAATTACACCCATTGCAGTAAACATGGAGAAGTACATTTCGTTTACCCTTCAGAAGAAAGGTGAGGGTGTGAGGCTGCATTTTATTGACAGTCTTCAATTTTTAAACACCTCCTTGGAAAAATTGGTAGCCAATCTACCCAAGGACAAATTCACAATTACGTCTACAGCTATACCATCTAATACTGATCTGCTGCTACGTAAGGGGGTGTACCCATACGAGTACATGGACTCGTATGGAAAATTTGAAGACCAGGTGCTGCCTCCACCTTCGGCCTTTTACAGCACACTAACAGATGAAGACATATGTGAGGAGGACTACAAACATGCTCAGAATGTATGGAGGACATTCAATCTGAAGAATCTTGGCGAGTATCATAATTTATACGTCAAAACGGATGTCCTTCTGCTGGCCGACGTATTTGAGCATTTTAGAAAACTGTGTATGACATACTATGGTCTGGATTGCGCTCACCTGATGACAGCACCGGGGCTGGCGTGGCAGGCCTCCCTGAAGATGGTAGAACAACCCTTGGACCTCCTAACCGACATTGATATGCATCTTTTCGTTGAAAGGGGATTCGAGGGGGAATATCTGTCATCACCAAACGGTGGGCGCGGGCAAACAACCCATACATGGCCGAGTATGATCATACAGAGCCCACCCGGTATTTGATGTATTTAGACGCTAACAACTTGTACGGGTGGGCCATGTCTCAGCCCCTGCCTTATGGGAATTTTGAGTGGGTGTCACCATCCATAGCAAGTCAAGAATGGATTTTGAGTCTCCCCAGCGATGGAACAGATGGGTACATATTAGAGGTGGATTTGGATTACCCATCTGAATTACACGACCTTCATAATGATTATCCACTAGCCCCGGAAAAGCTGAAGATCAGTGAAGATATGATTTCTCCATATACGGTAGAAGTTATGAAATCCCTTAAGATGTCTCGGTTCCAGAGTCAGGAAAAGTTAACCCCTAATCTGAACAATAAAAAAAACTACATAGTACATTTTCAAAATTTAAAGTATTATCTGGAACTGGGACTTAAATTAAAAACCACCCATAAAATTTTAAAATTTAAACAGCGAGCCTGGTTGAAGCCCTACGTTGACTTCAACACCGAACATCGCAAAAGGGCCCAATCAGGCTTCGAAGAAGATTTTTTTAAATTAATGAATAATGCCGTGTATGGGAAATGCATGGAGAATTTAAGAAACCGGGTGAAGATCGATCTTGTGAAGGACGAGAAACGTGGGGAGAAACTTATGGCGGCACCTACATTAAATCTTTTAAAATTTTTAATGAAAATTTGGTAGGGGTCGAGAGACTATACAACAACATCTTACTGAATAGGCCCATATACGTCGGTTTCGGCATTCTGGAGCTTAGTAAACTCCTCATGTACAGATTCCATTATGGATATATGAAGAATAAATACGGATCAAATGCAACACTTTTGTTTACCGACACCGACTCTCTCACTTATGAGGTCGAGTGTCGGGATTTTTACAAAGACATAGAAGAAAGCACCCACTTCTTTGACACATCGGATTATCCGACAGATCATTCCGCCCACAATGTGTCAAACAAAAAGAGGATAGGCTGTTTTAAGGACGAGTTAAATGGAACACCTGGACTTGAGTTTGTGGGGCTCAGGTCCAAAATGTATTCTCTCCTCTCCACACAAGGGGAAAAGAAGACTGCTAAAGGTGTTTCGAAAACATTCGTAAAGAAA
The DNA here is from genome assembly GCA_951213105.1 of Amaurobius ferox. Taxonomy (NCBI): domain Eukaryota; kingdom Metazoa; phylum Arthropoda; class Arachnida; order Araneae; family Amaurobiidae; genus Amaurobius; species Amaurobius ferox. The sequence goes on along the minus strand of OX578135.1, from coordinate 137,505,324 downwards.
CATATAAAGCACCAACATTATGTCGAATGTTTAAAAGATGTACAAACCACCAAATCTTTTCAACATCGTATAGGGAGTGAGTGTCACCGTTTGTATACACTCAAACAGAGTAAAGTGGCACTCTCCCCATACGATGACAAACGTTATGTATTGGAAGATGGGATTCACACATATGCACATGGACACTGGAAGATATTCAAGGAATAGCCACTCCATTCTTTTTTTCAACATTCAAGACCATTCCAAGATTTTTACATTTCTATTCAAGAACTTTCCACGATTCAAGACTTTTTCACGTTTTTATTCAACAACTTTTCACTTTTTTAACACAAGAACTTTCCACGATTTTTTTTTTTAAAACAAGTCCTTTTTCAAGATTCAAGAACTTTCCACGATACAAGACCTTTTCAAGATACAAGAACTTTTCACGATACATGAACTTTCACGATACAAGATCCTTTCAAGATTTTCATTACAAGAATTTTCCATGATTCAAGACCTTTTCACAATACAAGAACTTTTCACGATTTTGATTACGAGACCTTTTTACTATTTTGAATATATGAATTTTTCAAGATTTTTTATCACAATTCAAGAATTTTTACTATTTCGAATATATGAATTTTTCAAGATTTTTATCAAGATTTTTAATACATGAAAAATTTTCCATGTTTACTGCAATAGACCTTTTCAAGATTTTGAACACAAGACCTTTTTACTATTTTGAATATATGAATTTTTCAAGATTTTTTATCGCAATTCAAGAATTTTACCAAGATTTTTAACACAAGAACCTTTGAAGATTTTTCGCACAGTGTATTTTCCTGTTCTTCCCTCGTGAGAACTTTTGAAGATTTTTAACACAAGACAAGATCCTTTCAAGATTTTAAACGCAAGAACTTTTGAAGATTTTTCACACATGACCCTTTCAAGATTTTAAACACAAGAACTTTTGAAGATTTTTCACACATGACCCTTTCAAGATGTTCATATAGACTGTTTTCAAGAATTTTACTTTCCTCGAAAGAACTTTGAATTTTACTCTACAAATTTTGAATGAACTCTATTCATTTTTAATGGGAAAATAGGTCTGCCAGTGTGAAGTAATCTAAACTAATAATATTTAACTTAAAATTAATTCTTATTATAATTTTCTAAATTTTTTTTTTAATTTCATTCGTTCTAAAATAATAACTCATTCCTTAAAATTAATTGTTATATTCATTTCCTTTTCTAAAGCATTTATTCTAAAATATTAAATAATCATTCCTTAAAATTAATTGTCATAATCATTTTTTTTTTAATTTCATTTATTCTAAAATAATAAATTACTTACTTAAAATTAATTGTTACATTCATTTTTATTATGTAATTTAATTAAATAAAATTATTTTACGCTGGTGGAGAACACTGCCCGAAAGAGTGAAACGACAGGGTGCACCACCTCATGGGGCTGTTGGAAGTGCACAAACTTTCTCTGCTTCTACTAACATTTCCCACTTTTTTCTAACTTTTCTTTTCATATAATATGTAACACTTTTTAATAGCATGTATTTTCAAATGGAAACTTTACTCTTTCTTTTCATGACCTTTATTTTTCAGATTGGATTACAATTTCACATTGGTAAGGTTTTATCTATTCTAACATGCAGTTCATAAATGGACTTTCACTAATTCTTATCATATGTTTGAGGAAGGAAGTGCAAATCTCGACAGAAGCGCTGATATTGACCAAAGCAATCGTTATCTGGGTGTTTGGACGATTATTGTAAATACTCGCTTGGACGATTCTCGTAAATGTCTGCATTGGAATAAGTAGTATATGGGGCTGACTCTGGGACACCCAGAGACAGCCCCATATACTACATATTCCTATACATTTTCAAAGATTTAGGACAACCTATGAGACCAAGCGTGTATAAAATCATCCAAAAATACATAAAATCATTAAAAAAATGGGTATTTTTTTAAAAATCAAAAATCAAGAGAGTTTTAAGACTCTAAAATTTCATGTTTTTTAACTTAAAAAATGAATTATATGAATATTATTGAGACAGAATTTTAACTTTTTTTAGATAAATGCGTGAAAAAAGAGGACTTCCAAATGAATGGAAGTCCTCTAAGCTTTAAAATAAATGGGGGGACCGTTAGTCCCCCCATAGATAAGTAAATTACGGTGAAAATAAAAGGATTTATATGAAAGTCAAGCGTGAAAAAAAAAGAGGACTTCTAAATGAATCCTCTAAATAAACTTTAAAATAATCCCAAAAATAGGATTACAAAGTGACTCAAAATATATTGATGACGAAACGCGTCCGTAATTTACGGACGTGTTTTATAGAGTTGAAGATCATAAAATTATCATCTTGATAGTATTCTAAATTTATTAAATTTTCTATTCCTGAGTGATTAAGCTTTGGTCTAAGCTTTAAAATAAATGGAGGGATTGTTAGTCCCCTATAAAAAGAACCTAGATGAAAATATTATAAAAAATGATTAAGCTTCCTCTAATTCATATTCATCATCATACTTAAATATATATAGTCATTCATCCAATTATATGAGCGACTGTGTGCTATCTGAAAAATATCAGTCTTAATGAGGTTGAAAAAAGTCTGAGGTTATTTATTATCTAAAGCATTTCCTACGCAGCCGGAAAATAATATTTTTTGACCTCGCTTCATAGATTTGACACCACCTAATGGAACAAACACCACATCCTGGTGTCGTGATGCGTCATCTTTCTGATTGATAAGAGCAATCTAGGTTCACTGTGTGACTTGATTCTTTTCTCCTCCAAACAGAATGGATGATGAAAAAATAAATGCACGATTCGATTTTTTTTTTAAATTATAGAAAAAATACTGTCGGTTCACTAGCTCAAAGAGATTTAATAAATGTAAAAGACATATGAGAAACGCAGAGATTTAAAAAAGAGACGTATAAGCAATGATTTAATATCTATTGAAGAAAGTATTGATGATTATAACTGTAGAAAATTGGAAAAAACTATAAATCAAGCTAATGTTATCAAAATGAAAGATCTTACGATGGATTAATTTTATAAGATTGAGAAAAGGTATGTAAAGTTTATTATACCTATAATCTAGGAAGCTTTTATCAATCCAGTTAAAACTATGATAAATTGAGAATAAATTATATTATCAATTAGGTGCTTCCTCTAATTCATATTCATATTTATCATTAATCATACCTGAATACTTAAATATATATCTACCTTTATTGATTTTATATATTGATTCATCAGAAAGTATACCATGTTTATTTGCTAGGTAATAATTCTTTTCTTCATCTATCACATATAACTTTGCGATTACTGTATCTCCATATTTAGTTTTAATTTTTTTCAATGATATCAGATTATATTTCCCAGGATATAAATCATTTAATTTAAATGTCTTGGGATAACCTCTCAGTCTATTGAACTCTTCCATTTATTAGTAAACATTTTTTATAAATTCATGACCAATAGAATAAATTCTTTGAAATAACATATAAAACTCCTAATCCATTCAATTTAATATCTTCATTTTCTTCTTTTTCAATTAATTCAGTCAACTTTTGAAAACTTTCTGATAATAGTTTTTTAGTATGATCATATTTTATATACAAATCATACAATTCTTCACAAAGATTAGTCAAATAGTATATTTCTTCAGAATTTGTAAAATTTAAAGCTCGAATATCACCTAAACATTCATCCATTTATTAGTAAACATTTTTTAATAACCAAATGGTACAGTATCAAAATTATCTAAAATTCTTCTTTTATCATATCCAAACATGTATCTTTTATTCGTTTTATGCACTTTAATATTTTTATCTTTTTGTATTTGAAACTGATTTATTTCTACATCTATATATTCAGTTTCACCTGTTATTGTTTTCATTCTTTCATCGAAACTAAGCTTAGTTTCACTCTCGTAACTCATCTTAAATCCTTTTACTTTTCCTTTTACAGATCCATCATTAAGAATGTAACCATAATCTTTGCTGGCTCCAGAAATCCATGTAGTCATATAATTATCTTCACCTAATTCATCTGTCCATTCTCCTAACATACAACCTGTTTTTACTTTATTAGTACCATCATCAATATAAGCGATACTATCTGTATCATAATACATTACTTTATCTCCTAGTTTATCAAGCATTTTATATAATCTTATTCTAGCAGAACTAGTTGTAAAAACTGCTATATAAATATTCGTATTAAAATTATTCTGAGTATACTCATCTCTCATCTTATAATCCATTTGTACACAATCATCATTTAAAAATATCATATTCAAATCTTTAATTTCATCATTCAATATAATTCTATAAAAATCTTCCAACTCTACTACATATTCAGTTTGTTTCATATTATTTCTTTGTCCAAACTTACCCCATAAAGAGTTTAAACAGATTTTAGCTATAAATCTCATACCAGGATTTTCTTTTATTTCACCTAATTCAATATCTAATTTTTCTTTAACAATCTTTTTATAATTATTAATGTCTTTTGGTAATTTATCATCTGTTTCTAATTTAATTTTTAAAAACATTTTGACATACTCTTTGAATAGTTTATCTGTTTTCTTTTCAAAATGCCAAACTTCATATATATTTAAAATTTTATATCCTTTTTCTATAGCTAAATTGACTTCATCCGTAGTCCAAGTGCCTATAAAACTTCTTTCATCATCTGTATGATTACATAATTTATTTCTTATTTCATAACACTTTTTACATTTTTTCTTTTCATAATGACAGCATTTAAATGTTTTTGAACATGATTTACATAAACTAAATATCAATTTTTCTTCTTTATAAGGTAATACAGGATGATATAATTTTCTAGGAGGAAGTACTTTACACTGTATCATCCCAAACCAATTCTCATCATATTTTTCAGGATTATAGATCTTTTTAGGATGTCCAATTGGATAATAATCAAAATAATTTACAGTCGGATATAGTGAACATACATCAATATATCGACCTTTCTCTTTATTTTTCATTTCATATTTTAATTTGGTTGGTTCACATCTACCACCATAGAAGGCATCTCTAGGATTTAATGGTTCTATAAAATCTCTTTTCCATTCTTTTTTCATATATTTTTTAATTTCTTTATCTTTATCAAAATCACATTCCCATATTTCAATTAACTCATATCCTGCGTCTTTTATCTTATTATTTATCTTTTTTGTTTTTTCATATAAATCAGCCATACATATTTGATTTTGTTTATTTAAAGTAGATTTTCTGTAACAACTATTACATCCATGCCAATGACAACCTTGAAATTGATATACTGTATTATCGTAAAAACCATCTACTTTATAAGTTTTATTGTCTATTTTTATTTTTTTTCTCTCTTCCATTTAAAGCATGCTGTATATTTATTTTATGTTTTTGAGATAAATAATCTAACCAAGCAATAGATTTTTTACTGTATTGATCTTGTTTGATGATCTCTTCATCTATAGCTATTGTACCCTCAGATATGAATTTATCTCTAAATATAGCCATACAAACACCCGCTAATGTAACATATTTAAAAGGATCAATATTAGCTATTTCTAAAAATAATCTTCTCAATTCCAAACATCCTTTTCTTAAAATATCTACATCAGATCTACAGTATTTTATAATTTCTTTTCGAAAATCAAAGATTTCATTTTTTACAGATATGTACCATTTATTAAACAATTCTCTATCTTCTAAAGTCATAGTATTATAACCATAATAATATTTATCTGGATATTTTCCAACATAATTTTGATTTTAATAGTGTTAAACAAATGAGGAAAATATCCTTTTGCTAATTCTGTTAATCCAAACGTTTTAGGGAATTTTCTTAATGGAATCAATGTAAAATTTATAGAATCTATAAATCTTATATTATATTCGTTTACATGCATATAAATGAGTTTATTTCCTTGATAGATTGTAAAAACTTTAATTTTATTTTTAAAGCAGTATTTAGATATAAATTGAAAGTCAAATCCTTTTCCATAATGAGCTAATACGGTATAACCTGCATGTTTCTTATCAAATAGCCACTTACAATAGTCGTTTTCATTATTAAATATGTTTTCTTCTCCATAAAATTCTTGATTTATAATTAAATTGACTTCATGGTTTCCTGTTTCTTGATTCGTTTCAACATCAAAAAACATATATTTCTGTGTAAATCCTGAATATTTACATGCATTACATTTTCTATCGTTACTACATTTGTTTTCACATATACTACCATACATTTCAGGAAATCTTTGACATATATTACACCTTTCTTGAGTAGAACAAATATTTATACATGGACTACCCTTAGCTTTTTTTGTTTTCATATAACACCTGTGATTTTTGAGACCAATTGTCTACAATTTTTACACTCTCTCTCTCCACATTTATGATCTTCAGGTGTTCTTTTATTTCTGTTAATATTTCTCTTACATTTTAAACATTTCCATAGTCTTTCACAAACAGACAATTTATGATTTTCAAAACAGTTTTCACCTTTAAAACTTCGAAAACATTCATTACACTGGATATCATCTCCTTCACAATTACTATCTTTTATAAAACATCTATCACATTTTAATAAACATTTATGCTGATCGCTTCTTTTATAACTCACCTTACAGTAATCACAATAATTGTTTTTTCCTAAAAATCCTGTAACAGATGTAATCACATCAAAGTGATTTCTATTTTTTAAAATGTAAATACAAGTAGTTTTATAAGTGCCATTGTATATTCTTTCATTAAAATTTTCTCTACAAAATATAGTAATTTGAATATTTAAGTATTCTTCAAATATTTTAACATGCTCTAAATTACATATTTCTAATGGTATTTCACACATTTCATGTAATTTTTCAGCTAACTTTTTTTGTAATATTCTACCTTTTTTAATATATAGAATGTCATTTTTAGTTAATGTTTCATGATTTAATTTTTTACATAAAAGTTCAGGATTTTGAATAGATAGAGCAACTACAATAGATCTAGCTAAACATATATTATCGTTATTTTTAATTTGACAAATACTCTTTTTGCTTATGATATCATCATCTTTGAGAATTTTTAGATGTTTTCCACCGTGTGGTAATTCTATGACATGAAAATTGAATGTACATTCTTTAATATCTAATTCTTTGTATTCAATTTTATGTGTTAAAACATCTAAATAGGTATCATAAGCCTCTCTAGTTGACATCATTTTAGGATGAAAAGGTTGACTTAATATAGGATTGTGTACTATAATATCTACTTTTCCTTCTATTTTTCCAATAGCTTTTCTGAATAAATCCTTTAAGATGTTATAATATTGTTCAGGTCTAAGTTCATTGATTTCTACAATTTTATAAATATATCTGTATGTGTTATATTTTTTAATATATTTTTGACTAATTTGAACAATTTCATAATCAGATTTAAATAAATCTTCAAGATTAACTTCTTCTACTATCTTTTCTTTCTTTTTTACCAATTCTCCATCTTTATATTTCAAACCAAAATAATTAAATATATTATTAAGTTTACGTCTATTTTTAGGTTCATTAATAAATTGTTTCAATTGTTCTGTAAGATCAGGAGTAAATAATTTTTTAAGATTCACTTCTGTTTTAATCTTCTTTTCTTCTTTTGGTTTAAATTCCTTATTATCAAATTTCAAATTAAATGAATCAAAAACTTTTTTAATTTTATTACGTTTTTTAGGTTTTTTAATAAATATTTTCTTCTTTTTTTCTATGTATTTTGATATATCTAAATTTAATAAATCTACTAAAACAGGTTTATATTCACCTGTTTCTTTTATATATTTAATTAATAATCTAATTAAATCATCCTTCTTACAACCTTTAGATTGTTTAATATTCAATTGTTTTACTACTTTTCTAAGTTCACCAATAGTCTTTGACTTCAAACCAAATATATCCTCATTAATAACTGTAAATAAATTTTTAAGATTCACTTCTGTTTTAATCTTTTTTTCTTCTTTTGGCTTAAATTCCTTATTATCATATTTCAAATTAAATGAATCAAAAACTTTTTTAATTTTATTACGTTTTTTAGGTTTTTTAATAAATATTTTTTTCTTTTTTTCCAAGTATTTTGATATATCTAAATTTAATAAATCTACTAAAACAGATTTATATTCACCTGTTTTTCTGATATATTTAGTTAATAATTTAATTAAATCAACCTTCTTACACCATTTTGGTTGTTTAATATTCAATACTTTTACTCCTTTTCTAAGCTCACCTATAGTCTTTGACTTTAAGTTGAGCTCCATTTATTAGGAAACATTTTTTGAAATACTTTTTCCTGGAAGATGCTTACTGTGATAAATACTTTTTAAATGTCTCTTTTTATGTGTATAGGTATATTGCATACCACATTCACATTTAAATTTTTTATATTTGATTATGGAATCACAACATTTACAATGACTTTGGAAATAAATTTTTCCATTTCTATTATATATGTAAAACTCATTTACTGATTTCATAGTCAAACAGTGTATACACTTTTTTGTAAGCTCCATTTATTAGGAAACATTTTTATAAAAGGATTGTAAAAAATCATTCCATATTTTTTCATATTTCTTTTTAACTTTTTGAACGTTTATATTATTTTCAATATTAAAAATATCACAAATCTTTTTCATAAAATAGTAATAGTTAATTGATTTCTCATAATACATAAAATCTAAAAATTTTAAAAACATATCCTCAACTTCTTGAGGAATATTATATCTCCTTCTTAATCGATTAAAATAACAAACTCTACTATTATATCTTTGTTTTAAACTTTCGTAATCAATAACATAAAAATATTCTTCTTCTTCTGAATCATAGATTAATTTCATCTTATTATCATCAAAAAAGTTCATTTATATATGAACTAATTCAGATGTCCAACTATTAAATTCATCTGGATATCCTAGCCATTTTACAAAATACTTATTTCCTTTCTTTTTTATGATTTTTTCAATTTTATATACATCATCTTTTTTATTATATTTTACCATTTCATTTTCATAAAAAGTTCCTTCAATTTCTTTACTGTTTAAATCTTTTAATCGATAAGTAATTGGATCTGTTTTCAATACTTCAGAAACTATAAAAATCTCTTCAGTAAATGTAGAATCATCTACTTTCCTGAATGTTTTCTTAATTGTAGATATTCTAACACTATCCCCTATCTTAAATTTAGGTTTTCTAATTATTTTTTCTTTATATAAATTTTTATAAACTTGAGATTCGTTATCATCCTTACTGGCTTCAACAGGTGTCATTTTTATAGATCTATGATATGAATTGTTATAATTTTTAAGTAATTTAGGTAATACATCAATATATCTTTTAGTATTGTTAGCATGCATATATTTTATAATTTTTTCTCTTATACTTCTATTAAATCTCTCAGCTATTGCAGATTTTATTTCTTTATTTTTAGTTGTAAACCAATGTATATTATTATCTTTGAATAGTTTTTGGGTCTGTTTTCCTGTAAATTCAGTACCTTCATCTGTCAAAATGAATTTTGGTATTCTTTCTTTAAAAACTTGTTTAAAACCTTGTACTACTTCTTCAGATGTTTTTCTTTTTATAGGAAAAGCCCAAGCATATTTATTAAAAGCATCTATAACCGTTAACAAATAATTAGTTCCATCATTATATTTGCTATAATTTTTTATAAATAACAAATCAGCGTCAAATTGATTATTACTGTTTGGAACATAAACTCTTCTTCTTTTAAATTTACGAATGACAGGTTTATATCTAGTATATACATCTTGTTCATGTAAAAATTCTTCAACATTAGGTAACCCTGTTTTTCTTTTCAATTCATTAATTCCACAATAACCTGTTTCTGGATTATAATAGACCTCTTTTAAATTCCTAAAAAAGTATTCTTTTTACTTCCACAAATAGTACAGATACCTTTACCAACTGGTTTATTATTTTTAGAAGTAGTTTTATGATAATTTTTAGTTGGGGTTTTATCTTTACACTTGACACAATATGTAGAAAGACCTAATCCAAAAGTTTTTTTAGCTTTAATAATAGGTTTAATAATTCCTCTAGCTAATCTTTCTTGAAATGTTGGATCTTGTATAGCATTTAAATCATCTATTAATTTTTGATCAGCAACATGTCTCAGTTTTGTATCTTTTGTTTTATTGTAATCAATATCATGTTTTTTACATGCTTTATCAACTCTGTTTATTCCTGGATCACCTCTTTTTAATCTTTTTTCTAATTTTGTATTTGGACCACAATATTGATATCCTGGTAAATGCATTTCTGGAAGATTTATTTTATCTTGTATCCATCCAACAATATCACCACCTTTCTTTTTACAAACCATTTATTTAGAATGAATAAATTTATATCCATTCAATTGCATTTGTTTTACGTATTTTTCAACTGGATTAAATTTTAAACTTTTTATGAAATCCTTTTCTCGCATATAAATTTCTTCTTCTGTCATATTTTTAGCTTTAAACGAATTAATGAGTTCTTTATAAAAATTATAACAATGTCTATATTCTTCCTTTCTTTCCGCAATTTTTAATGCAAGATCAATAGCTTCTACTATACCAACTGATAAACTTAAAAAAGCAAGTGGTAGAAAGGCAATAGCTGATAAACCTGTTCCACTTAGAATAACCTTACTTACTGATAATGAAATACTTATCTTTTGATACAAATTTCTACTCTTTCTGTAAACATACAATCTTTTTTCTAAATATACATCCATTTATATAGGATTAAATTTTTTCCTGTATCTTATTTCTGGATTCACTAAATCTAACATAAAAAAATCGTATTTTTCTTGAACACTTTTATTATATATTTGTTTGAATTCTTCAGTACTTAATAAACCATCTATCTCTCTTATAATCTGTTGAATTTCTTTTGGTTGTAGATTGAAAAATATAAAGTAATTACAGTTCTTTCTTATATCGATAGGTGTTAAAAAATATGACTGAGATAAATAAATAAGGGATGCGTTTTTCTTTCTACCTCTAATAAATAATTCTTCGATGTTTTTTTTATCTTTCTCAATCACACAATCATCAAAAATAACTAAATTCTTTAATGTAGGATTTAAATCATCTACAGTAATAAAATTTTGATCTGAAGAAAATAATACTTCTGTTTTTTTGTATTTATCATATAATTTTAATAATCTTTTCTTATTCTTTATATTCTTACATTTCAAAATATCTTCTCTTTCTATATCTTCAAACAATGTATATTTTTCTTGAAATTTAGAATATTTAGGTTCGTATAAATCTTTTGCACATATATATAATGCATCAAAAAATAATAAATCATAAATCAAATTTAACTGTAAATTTGTTTTACCTGAACCTGAAGATCCTACTATAAGCAATCTAAATGGATGTTTAGGTAACAAAGGATGTTGTTTAGGATCAGGTAATTCTTCTGGTTCTGTGTAATCTTTAATTTTTATCATAATTTACTAGCAGTAAAAATAAAATTTGCTGCAGTAAAAATAAAATTTGCTGCAGTAAAAAATTAATATTATATAAATGAACTTAGAAAAAGAACGGAAACACAAGATTATAAAGCAAATAAAAGATTCAATTAAATTAGTAAAATTAGAAAAAGAAATAAGAAAGAATAGTGAAGATCAACTAAAAGAAAAAATAGGTATTCAAAAGACCTTAGAGGAATTTCATAAACCAGTCACTCAAGAAATTGAAAAATATGAAAAATCAAATAAAGAGGTTGTAAAAAGTATTCAAAATGTTGTAGAAAATATTTCATTTCCATCTATAGAAGAGCCTATTGAAGCTGTGAAAGAATTAGTATCTTATACTTATGATATCGATCAAAATTTAAATTTAAAATATTTAAAAGAGGAAAAATTATACAGACCGTCAGTATTTTTAAACGATCAAGAAAAATTAGAGGAGATGTATGGAAGAGCTAAACAGTTAAAAGAAGGATTATCTAAGAAAAGAGGCAACTTAAAAAGTACAATTTCTAGGGCTAAAAATTTTTCAGAGGAGGAATTAAACTAGAAAAAGAATGATATAAAAGAAATTAAAAATAAAGAAAATATGTTGCAAAATTATATGCATAGATTAAATATGATTCGAAGTAGTAAAGAAATGAAGGTGGGTAAAGGATTGAATGTATTATCAAATTTAACAGAAAAAATATGTAATGGTAGTAAATCAAAGAAATTATATAATCAAGTAGCTTTATTGTTAGATATGTTATTAAAAAATAAAGAAATGACTTATAATGATGTACAGCGATATCATAAACAATTTCTCTGTTAATAAATGATAAAAAATAAAGTTTATTTGAGTGAAGGTCAGAAAAATAAACTTAAATCAGCTTTTAGAAATAAAGTAGAAGTAACATTACAAATAGATAAATCTAAAACTCCTAATCATGAGATGTATTTAACTAAAACTCAAATTAATCATATTAATGATAAAAAAAGAATTACAATCAGTAAAACTCAATTAGATAAAAATGGAGGATTTTTACCATTTCTAGCAGAACTTATACCCTCTTTAATAACCGCTGCTAAAATTGCAGTTCCAGCATTAGCATCAGGTACTTTATCTGGATTAGCTAGTTCAGCTATACAAAAAAAGATGAAAGGATCTGGGAAAAAAAAAAAACTTGGAAAGGGAATATATCAACAGTGGGAATTAGCGACAAAATGATTAAAGAAAATATGAAAAACGAAAAAGGATTTAGAGGTGTGTTTACCTCCGATTTATTACCTAAAACAATAGGAAAATTTGAAAATGGAATCATTAATTAAGATGTATCAACAGGCCCCGGAACTCATTGGGTTTGTTATTATAATGATCCTAAATATAAATATGTGGAATATTTTGATCCGTTTGGTGAATATGACAATATGAAGAAGGACTATATTCCTAAAAATATTAAATCATTTCTTGTTACGTCTAATAAAAAATAGGTTATAATGATAGTTTTTTACAGAAACCTTCATCTGTGAAATGTGGTATATTTTGTATGAAATATATAAGAGAAAGGAATAAAGGTATATCACCTAAAAATGTTCTCAAATCATTTCCTACACAAAAACCTAGTGACTATAATGAAAATTTTGTTATGTATAAATGATAAAATTAAAATCTGAAGGTCATGAGAAATCAGAGGAATTTACTGTAAATTTTATTACACCTCTTAAAATAAAAAAATTAGCTTTACACTCATTCTCTATGGAAGTTTCCTGGTTTAATATAAGTAAGAATTATGGAAATAACAAATTTAGAATGTATACATTAGACAAAGATATAAAAATCAGTTTAGACACAGATTTAGACACAGATATAACAATTATTATCTCAAATGGTAATTATACTGTAAGAGGTTTAAATGAGTATATGATGAAAATATTTGGTAAGGATCCACCTGTGAAATTTGGTATTATTGAAGCAAGACAAAGAATAGCTATTAAACTGAAAAAAAATTGGGTAATTGATTTTACAGAAAGTAACTTTCATAAAATTATAGGCTTTTTAAAACCGACATATGGAAGTTATGATGAAGAAACAGAGATTGAAGGTGAACATATTGCTGATATATCTAATGGAAATGATAATATTTATATTCACTGTGATATTGTAAAAGGATCTTTAATAAATCAATATAATTCAGAAGTTATATATTCTTTCACTAATAAAAACCCTCCAGGTAGTATAATTTCAAAAGAATTTAATAATTGGATATTTTTTCCTGTTAAAGTAGATCCTGTTGAAAGAATAAAAATGAGGATTACTAATCAAAAAGGTGAATTAATAGATTTAAATAAAGGAGCTGTAGAATTTAATTTTATTTCTTCTTAAATAAATGAATAAACATAGATTATATAGAAAAAGTAAAAAAATACTAGGATTTTTAAAGGTTTTATTGAAACCTAAGAATAAATTAAATGAAATATTTTCTATGAAAAAGAAAGGAGGTGGTTTAAAAATTCTTCCTAAATAAATGATTTATGATTTAAGTGATACTCGTTATTATTATAATGATCACATTAAAAGTTATGAATTAAGAGAAATTCATCCAAAAGAACATAGTTCAGATGAGAATGCTACCTATGTTTTTCATATTAATGATACTAAAGCAAAAATTTTATATTCTAGAGGATATCTTGAACAAAAATTAAAAATTACAAAAAATGATAAATCATCCATTGGAAACGAAAATGTGAGTCTGGTAAATGGTGGAGGTTTTATCAAAACTTTAAAAGTACATATAGGAGATACCGAAATTGAATCAAATACACAGTCAAATTTTTCAATCATGAATCATGTTTTAAGATTAATTCATTATACTCCTGATTATGTAACATCACAAGCTCAAAATGAATTTTTTTATCTAGATACATCTGATTCAGCTGACCGTAATGAGTTCAAATATGATGGTACTGTCAATATGATGTCAAATATGATGATACTACTAAAATAACTGAATTTTTTAATAATTTGAAAATGAATAAAGATTATAACGAAGGATTCGTAAAGAAATGGGAACTAACGAAAGATAGCAATGTCATTAAAATATGGACACCTTTAAAAGATATAATCGATTTCTTTAGAGAATATGAAAAGATAATTTCAGGTTTTGAAGTGAAAATAGAAATTCAAAGAAATTAAAATAAAAATATGATATATACTAATATAAGAAACGAAAATTATAAGGTAGTAGTTGAAGGTTTAACTTTACATTTACCTTATATAGAATTAAAAAATTCTGCAGAAAGCTTGTTTCTGGAATCATATCTATCTAATAAAGATATAGAGGTAAATTGGGATCGATATAGATTTAAGATGGTAGGCCCTTATAGAAGCGATAGTGGATCTGTGACAGCAACTACAGCGTCAGATGAAGTTTTAGGTGTCTATGTTATTCCTCAATATGTTGAAAGAGATAGTAATTATGAAAAAAATAATATGATATTTGATAATATAGATATGAAAGAATGCTGGTTGATGATTAATACTAAACAAGTTCCTCTTATGCGTTATAAAACAAATTTTACCAATAAAGATTATAATAGAGTGTATGAAGCTCTTTTATATGTAGGATTTAACAATATTAATACAGAAACAGGATTTTTGATAAATAAGGAGAATTTTGGTAAACTGTATCCTATTTTTCCTTTTGATTCATCAAATCATGAAAACTATACCGATTTAAATAATTTAGATATTGAATTTAATTGGATAACGAATAGTCAAAAGGAATATAAGTTTTATTTTATTTTTAAAGAAAGAAAGAGATGTTTTATAAATTTGAAAAATAAAACTATAACAATGGTTAAGAGTTTAAAATCATAAAATTAATTTTTAAAACTATAATAAATGAGTGCTTATTATCCACCTTATGATGATCAAATGAAAGAAGGACCTATTGGACCTCCAGGTATAGGTTTTAAATTAATGGCTGATGGAAATTATGATATGGAAAATAGAATTTTAAAAAATTGTGAAAATCCTATAGATGATTTAGATTTAACCACTAAAAGTTTTGTTTTGAATAAAATAGAGAATATCATCATGAATTGAGAGATCTTATAAAAACTAAATATGATGAGGGTTTTTTAACCTTTACTGAAGAAACAGGTAAGAGAATAAAAGAATTAAATGATACAACTTTACATACTTTAGAAGGTAAACCTTACGATGCAAAAGGAAAAAGAATAGGAAATGTTGCAGATCCTAAAGATGAAAAAAACGTTGTGAATAAAAGATATTTTGAAAAAAATTCGTTAATATTACAGAATGATAAATTTGAGGCAAAAAATAAAATAATTACGAATGTTTCTGAACCTGAAAATGATAACGATGCTGTTAATAAAATATATTTAGACAATAGAGATATCTGGGTTACTATACTACATGATTTTCATACAGATGGGGATTATAAAAAAGTAAATTTCAACATGATGAGTTCAAAATTACTGGATCAAGAGATGCGATTATCTACCGATATGTATATGAAAATTTCCATATATATAGATATATATGATACAGTAGAAAGTAAATATATATATGATAAAAGTCCACTGATATCACTGGAAATCAATGGTAAGGAAATTTTAAATGTTAATAGAGATGTAGTAACCTGTTTTGTTTATGGTAAACGTGATGATATCATCACATTAAAGATAAAATGTGATGGTAACGCTTTAAAACCTTATATGCATATTGAAAAAATTTCTTTCTAATAAATGGATATTGATTGGAATGAATTTTCCAGAAATAATTTATCTGAAGATGTAATTAGAAATCTTAAAGATCATGTAAATTGGGATTTAGTTTTACAATATTCAACACTGTCTGAATCTTTTATTGAAGAATTTGCTCAACCTGATGATTGGTGTAAAATTTCTAGATATCAAAAATTATCAGAAGATTTTATAGAAAAATGTAAAGATAAAGTAGATTGGGTAAACATATCTCAATATCAAACTTTAAGTAACGAATTTATCGTAAAATTTTCTGATAATTTAGATTTATATAAAGTATCAATATTTCAAAATCTTACAGAAGATACCATGAGAGAATTAAAAGATGATTTAAATTGGTTGTATATAACTAGATATCAAACATTTAGTGAAAATTTTATAGAAGAATTTATGCATAAATTAGATTTTTGTTATTTGATTAAATATAAATTTGAGCTATTACCTGATCACTTTTTTAATGTTTATTGGAAAAAAGTACAAGCAATACAGATGAGTGAATTAAATAAAAAGTTTGGTCATCACGAAATAGAACCCTACCAAGAGAAAATTATTGAAGAGATATATGAAGTTAAATCAGTCTTGAGAGAGTGTGTTTATATTTTGAGACAATTAACTAACAAAGATGATAAATAAATATTTAATAAAAATGTTTCTATATAAATGGATGTTATATATAATAATGGTATGGGAAAAAAAACTATGTCTTTCTTAAATATAGAGAATCCTACTGAAGTGAAATCTATTTTTATATTTAATTGTGAAGGAAATAAATTAAAATCTCTTGAAGGAATAGAAAATTTAACTAATTTAGAAACATTAAATTGTGAAGGAAATAAATTAAAATCTCTTGAAGGAATAGAAAATTTAACTAATTTAGAAACATTAAATTGTAGGGGAAATAAATTAAAATCTCTTGAAGGTATAAAAAATTTAACTAATTTAAAAGAATTATGTTGTGAAGGTAATAGATTAAATTCACTTGAAGGAATAGAAAATTTAACTAATTTAAAAAAAATATATTGTGGAGGAAATAAATTAATGTCACTTGAAGGAATAGAAAATTTAACTAATTTAAATAAATTATATTGTGATAGAAATATATTAATGTCACTTGAAGGAATAGACAATTTAACTAATTTAGAAATACTATCTTGTGGATATAATATATTAACTTCACTTGATGGAATAGATAATTTAACTAATTTAAAAGAATTATATTGTGAAGATAATAGATTAACTTCACTTGAAGGAATAAAAAATTTAATAAATTTAAAAGTATTAGATTGTACTGAAAACGATATTACATCTCTTGAAGGTATAAAAAATTTAACTAATTTAAATAAATTATATTGTAGAGAAAACGATATTACATCTCTAACTGGATTAATATTTTTACCTAGAATAAATGAAATATGGTATGATGAAAATAATATAAATTTACCCCTGATGTTAAGAAGATTTAGTAATAAGGTATATAATAACTCTTATTTCGAAGATGAATTCCATCTTGCGATGTGGGACAGTATTTTTATGTCTTAAAAAACTCAGATTTATAAAAAATGTTTACTAATAAATGGAAGAGTTCAATGACCTGAGTTATCCCTTAATAGTTAATATAAATAATTTAAATCCTGGGAAATATGATCTGATATCATTGAGAAAAAATTTAAACGCTGGGAAAATTAATGTAATCGTAAAATTATATGTGGAAGGTGAAGAAAAGAGTATATCCTTGCGAGAAAACATGTAAAACTTTCTGATGAATCAATAAATGAAATCAATAAAGGAAGATATATATTTAAGTATTTGAGTGATGATGAATATGAATTAATGAAAGTTTAATCATCTTTACTTTTTTTATTCTTTATCATTTTCTGAGATTCTTTTAGAGAGTCAAAGTCTGATGAAGAATACAGAGAAAAACTTAAAAAAGAGATGGAAGAAAGAGGTTTTACAGATTATGAAGAATGGATGGATTTATAAAAAAAAATGTTTACTAATAAATGGAAGAGTTCAATAGTCTGAGTGGTTATCGTCAAACATATGTATTAGATGATTTATATCCTGGAAAATATGATCTGATATCATTGAGAAAAATTAAAAATATGATTGCGGGTACAGCAATCGTAAAGTTAATTGTAGAAGGTGAAGAAAAAGAGTATTACCTTTCGAATAAACATAGACAACTTACTAATAGATCGATAAATAAAATCAATAAAGGAAGATATATATTTTTATATTTAGGTGATAATAAATACATATTAGAGAAAGCTTAATCATCTTTACTTTTTTATTCTTTTCTAACGCGATCCTATCGTGTTAAATCACTTTATTTTCTGACTTTTTTATTTTGTAAAAAACTTTAATTATGTTGAAAAATATTTTTATTTTTTCACCTTGTGGATAATTTTCCTATGTTTAAAAAATCTCTTCTTTTATGGGGGGGACTAATGGTCCCCTCATAAATATGTGCTCTCAAGATGAGGTAGCCCTATAATGGGGCAGACTATCTTTGATGTCTTTTATATTATGTCTATAGATGGCAGCACTAGATATTAATTTTGATCAAAGATTTGGTCTCAATAATATTCATATAACTCATTTTTTAAGTTAAAAAACATGAAATTTTAGAGCCTTAAAACTCTCTTGATTTTTGATTTTTAAAAAAATACCCATTTTTTAATGATTTTATGTATTTTTGGATGATTTTATACATGCTTGGTCTCAGAGGTTGTCCTAAATCTTTGAAATATGATAGGAATTTGTAGTATATGCGGCTGTCTCTGGGTGTCCCAGAGTCAGCCCCATATACTACTGGAATATATATTGTAAGAGTGGTTTTAAGCCAAACTTGCAATAGATTTTAAAAGTGTTGGTGTCCTGTAAAATAGTCGAAACTGTACACTCACTTCTAAGTTCTATAATGGTAGTAAAAATTATACCCTTCACTGTTAAAATGGTTATATCATATTCATTAGGTTTTATTTAAACTGAATGCTAAAATTTTGGAGGTGAAAATTCGTTAGCTTGTTAAATTCTAAACTTCGATATTTCAATTACATCCACCACTTTAAAAATGGTCAAATCAATCCTATTCACATTATAAAAACACACACTTCTAAAATTCTATAATGATACTAAAATTAGGATGTGAAAAGGGTCTTATTATATTCGTTGGGTTTTATTTAAACAAAATGCTGAAATTTCTGGGGTGAAAATTCGTTAGCTTGTTAAATTCTAAACTTCGATATTTCAATTACATCCACCACTTTAAAAATGGTCAAATCAATCCTATTCACATTATAAAAACACACACTTCTAAAATTCTATAATGATACTAAAATTAGGATGTGAAAAGGGTCTTATTATATTCGTTGGGTTTTATTTAAACTAAATGCTAAAATTTTTGGGGTGAAAATTCGTTAGCTTGTTAAATTCTAAACTTCGATATTTCAATTACATCCACCACTTTAAAAATGGTCAAATCATATTCAATGTACAATATCATTAAAATGATGTATTTCAGATTACGTGTAGCAAATCAGACCCTTGAAGTATCCAGTTACTAGAAATATACTATAATAAAAAAAAAAAAAAAAAAAAAAAAATAGGTGGCAACACCTCATAATGCTGACGTCATTATAAATAAGATTTTTTAATAGCGTAATGAGTGCATATGTCACATTTGCAACGTGGATGCGAAGATGTCGTTCCGTGAGTTCTAATTTTCATTATTATTTTTATAAAAAGAAAAAAAAATCATTTCGTTATTAGTCGTATATACTGTTAGATTTATTTTTAAAAAATCACATTGGTATATATATCAAACACACACACACACAGTTAGAATGGTCGAATCCTATTCACTTAATACAAGTATTACATTCATGTTTTTACGTGCACACTTAGAATGGTCGAATCTTGTTCACTTCATTTTAATTAAGTATAATGCGCTATTTTAAAACTTAGTAAATATATTGTGTATAAATTTGTTTTTATGTGTACAAGAGGGTTAAATCTTGTTCACTTAACACAATTTTAGTTAAGTATAGTGTGTTTAAATTTGTTTTTAAACATTCGAAATCATTTCGTTATTATTATAAAAATCATATTGATATATGCTGTTAGATTTATCTTTAAAAAATCCCATTGCTATAAATCACTTAATACAATTTTAGCTAAGTATAATGCGCTATTTTAAAGCTTGCCAAATATACTGTGATTAAATTTTAAGTGTTAAAAGGGTAGAATGGTATTCACTTAACACAATTTTGAAAATGCGTAACTTTACTTGAGTTTAAACTTGAGTGTATTCAATTCCTTAAAAAAAAAAAAAAAAAAAAAAAAAAAAAATCGTAGAATCCACTGAATACAATCTTTGTGTTCACTGAACACAATTTTTGTGTTCATTGGAAATCCGTATGCAATTTGTTTTAAAAAATCATAGTGTTATAATACACAATTAATAACACAATTTTATATTCAGTGCGTAACATTCTGTTTTAAAACACACCCTTTATAAAGTACATCACTATTCAATCTGTTCACCGAGCGATTCGAAGGAACCTCGAAACATATTCTATCCTCTGCTTCCTCTGATAAGGTACGGTTCGAAGATAACTTTCTATGGAGCAAGGCGCTGTAGCGTAGTCGGTAGAACGACAGTCTTGTAATCGGTTGGTTCCAAGTTCGAATCCAGCTCCTGACAAGTGAGACATTAAATTCTTTTGGAAAAAAAATGCCAATAGATGGCAGCACTTCATCAAAATTCGCCAGAGGGCGCTTTAACTACGTCACGCTGATAAGATCGTTCACTTTGTTCCCAGACAGCAGAGAGGGAGGACGTGTGCTCAGAGCTCTTGTCAAAGGTCACTTCTAAGGTTATCAATCGCTGATTGCGACACGTCATTTCCAGATTGTGCAATCGCTGATTGCGACATCCCTTGAAACCACTTCCTCAGGTCATCCCCTCTCACTCCGTATGAGTCATCACGCCTCTGTGAAAGACTTTCGCAATTGCCCTCTTTCACAATACTAGGAAAGACGCATCCTCCCAACAGAGGCATTGGGTACTGCACCGCCTCACCAAACTTCCAAAAGGGGGAGGGGGGCACTGAGAGGCATCCTCCCAAAGAGGGGGTCTCAAGAGAGGCATCCTCCTGGGGGTCTAAAGACCCTCTGAGAGGATCCACTCCAAAGAGGCATCCTCCCCAAAGAGGCACCCTCCTCCCAAAAGAGGGACCCTCCTCCAGGCGGTGCAGCACCGCCTGCTGATGCTCAACGCCCTTTTCTCTTCTACTGATAAGATCTGATTTTTAATAATGTAATGAGAGTGTATCACTCATTTGGAGTGTGGACAGTAAGCTGTGAAGATGTCGCTCCGTGAGTTCCAACTTTGTTAACTTTTTTCAATGTGAATATAAAAATTATATGAAATGATTCTAAATATTCAAACTTAGAAGCTTCAACTAAGTTCGGTTTCATCGAAATATTTTTCCTGTAAATATTTGCATCGGTAAAAACACCATTGGTAGTTCAAACTGTCGATTCGTATTTAGAAAATTCTAGAACTGTAGTGTACAACTGTAGAAATCTATTTTAAAAGCTGTCGAAACAGATATTTTTTTCATAAAAATGTGCTCCATACAATTTATGTCTACCGATGAAATACAACTATTTCGGACATTTTTAAAAAGTTTAAAAGTTAGTGTGATAAAATCTCACACAATACTTACTCGTTTCATGTTTAGCAGGTTTTAATACTGGGTCTTGAAATCTAGGTACATGTATGTGCAAAATGGTCTATTCCTATTCAATAAATTTTAAAATGTGTTGGTGTCCTGTAAAAATAATCGAAACTGTACACTCACTTCTAAGTTCTATAATGGTAGTAAAATTACAATAGTAGTTATAAAATGGGGGTTCCAGTCCAAAGAGGGGAGGCGGTGCCAGAGGAGGATCCTCTTTGGGAGGGAATTTCCCTCTTTTGAGAGGAAGCTTCCCTCTTTGAGAGGATCCTCTTTGGGAGGATGCCTCTCTTGAGACCCCCCTCTTTGGAGTGGATCCTCTCAGAGGGTCTTTAGACCCCCAGGAGGGAGGATGCCCCCCTCCCCCCCTTTTGGAAGTTTGGTGAGGCGGTGCAGTACCCAATGCCTCTGTTGGGAGGATGCCTCTTTCACAGTATTGCGAAAGAGGTGTGATGACTCATACGGAGTGAGAGGGGATGACCTGAGGAAGTGGTTTCAATGGATGTCGCAATCACACAATCTGGAAATGACGTGTCGCAATCAGCGACCTTAGAAGTGACCTTTGACAAGAGCTCTGAGCACACGTCCGTCCTCTCTGCTGTCTGGGAACAAGCTGAACGATCTTATCAGCGTGATGTAGTTAAAGCGCCCTCTGGCGAATTTTGATGAAGTGCTGCCATCTATCGGCATTTTTTTCCAAAAGAATTTAATGTCTCACTTGTCCGGAGCGGGATTCGAACCTGGAACCAACCGATTACAGTGCCTGCGTCTTACCGCCATGCCACAGCACCCGTGCTACATAGAAAGTTATCTTCGAACTGTACCTTATCAGAGGAAGCAGAAGATAGAATATTTTTCGCTCGGTGAATAGCGATGTACTTTATAAAGGGTGCGTTTTAAAACAGAATGTTACGGACTGAATATAAAATTGGTGATTTTATATTGCGATTTTTAGCATATAATTTTTAAAACAAATTGAATACGGATGAACACAAAAATTGTGTTCAGTGGACACAAAAATTGTATTCAGTGGATTCTACGATTTTTTTTTAAAGGAATTGAATAAACTCAAGTATAGTTACACATTTTCAACTGGTGTTAAGTGAATAGCATTCGACCCTTTTAACACTTAAAATTTAAACACACTATACTAAGCTAAAATGAAGTGAACAAGATTCAACCCTTTTAAGTGTGCACTTAAAAATATGAGTTGTTGTTGAGACCCAGACCGTCCGACCTACCAGAAAGGTGTAAGGTAACTGTTAAAAACATGAGTGTAATACTTAATTAAAATTATGTGAACAGGATTCGACCATTCTAAGTGATATATAGCAATGTGTTTAAAAATAAATCTAACAGTATATATGACTAATAACGAAATGATTTTTTTTTCTTTTTATAAAAATAATAATGAAAATTAGAACTCACGGAACGGCAGCTTCGCGTCCACGCTGCAAATGAGACATATACACTCATTACGCTATTAAAAAATAGATCTTATCTATAATGACGTCAGCAGTATGAGGTGTTGCCACCTTTTTTTTTTATTATAGTATATTTCTAGTAACTGGATACTTCAAGGGTCTGATTTGCTACACATAATCTGAAATACATCACTTTAATGATATTGTGCATTGAATATGATTTGACCATTTTTAAAGTGGTGGATGTAATTGAAATATCGAAGTTTAGAATTTAATAAGCTAACGAATTTTCACCCCAAAAATTTCAGCATTTAGTTTAAATAAAACCCAACGAATATAATAAGACCCTTTTCACATCCTAATTTTAGTATCTTTATAGAATTTTAGAAGTGTGTGTTTTTATAATGTGAATAGGATTGATTTGACCATTTTTAAAGTGGTGGATGTAATTGAAATATCGAAGTTTAGAATTTAACAAGCTAACGAATTTTCACCCCAAAAATTTCAGCATTTAGTTTAAATAAAACCCAACGAATATAATAAGACCCTTTTCACATCCTAATTTTAGTATCTTTATAGAATTTTAGAAGTGTGTGTTTTTATAATGTGAATAGGATTGATTTGACCATTTTTAAAGTGGTGGATGTAATTGAAATATCGAAGTTTAGAATTTAACAAACTAACGAATTTTCACCCCCAAAATTTTAGCATTCAATTTAAATAAAAGCCAGCGAATATCATTTGACCATTTTCTCATCGTAATTTTACTACCATTATAGAACTTAGAAGTGAGTGTACATTATTTTTACAGGGCACCAACACTTTTAAAATCTATTGCAAGTTTGGCTTAAAACCACTCTTACAATATATATTCCAATGAACGAGAATCGTCCAAGCGAGTATTTACAATAATCGTCCAAACACCCAGATAACGATTGCTTTGGTCAATATCAGCACTTCTGTTCGAGATTTGCACTTCCTGTCACAATCTCATGATAAGAATTGATAAAACTCACGAGTTCCATATATGAAGTGCACGTTAGAATAGATAAAACCTTACCAATGTGAAATTGTAATCCAAATATAATCTGAAAAATAAGGGTCACTTCTTTAAGAGGGGTTTTTTTTAGTATATCTACATTGAATATATTCAGGCTGTGTGGTTTTGAGTATGACTAAAAACCATGTGGCATGTTTAAATCCACTCTTAAGTTTTTTTGCAACCATTCTTTAAAACCTAACGCATTCTACTTAGTTAAAATGAAGTGAACAAGATTCAACCCTTTTAACACTTAAAAACATGAATGCAATATTTGTATTAAGTGATATATACCAATGT
This sequence comes from Amaurobius ferox, assembly GCA_951213105.1. Classification (NCBI taxonomy): domain Eukaryota; kingdom Metazoa; phylum Arthropoda; class Arachnida; order Araneae; family Amaurobiidae; genus Amaurobius; species Amaurobius ferox. The sequence continues at coordinate 137,480,515 of OX578135.1, read as the reverse complement.
GATTTTTAAAAAATAAATCTAACAACGTATTCTATTATAATAACGAAATGATTTCAAATGTTTTAAAATATAATAGATTACGGATTTCCAGTGAACACATAAATTGTGTTAAGTGAATAGGATTCAACCCTTTTGTGTGTTGTGTATCTAAAAACAAATGTATACATGTACACTATATATTTGTTAAGTTTTAAAATTTAAACGCATTAGATAAAATTAAGTGACCAATCCTTTCAAGTGTTGCCTATTTAAAAATTAATGTATTACTAAATTGTACTTAGACATTTTCAAAAATGGTGCGACATTTATGCACTCCGCTCTATCCGAAAAGAAAGAGAAAAGTTTCCACTAGAAAATATATGTTATTAAGAACTGTTACAAATTATATAAAGTGTTTAAAAAAGTTAGTAGAAGAAGAGAAAGTTTGTGTGATTATTTCACTAATATTTAATTAAATTGAGTTTAATTGCATTAAATAAGACGCATAATTAGTTAAAATTGCAATGAAGACCCATAGATTGAGAATATATGTAAATAAAATGCATCAGAGAAGTAGATATGAATTATGTTCGAAAATAAAACTATTCAAATTCTAGCCATTTCTAGCAGGTCATCGAATGTTCCAGCTTATCGGAAATCATGTGCTTCTGATTTTCGGAGGACATTGTTTGTTTAGCACAAAGCAAAGATCGCCTCTGAAAAGGGTATAAAATGCGGTCCTTATCGAGCTATGGTCAACTGCTCTTTTTTCAGCCAGTGCTTTGCTTTTGATTTAAATACGTTAACGACAATATTTATGATGTCTTCTTCCCGTGCATTTGAAGTAAGTATAATTTTGAATTTCATTATTTTACATTTTATTGTATGTGACTCAACGATTAGCACTTGAATTTTATATTAATTAATTTTTAGGGATTTTCAGTTTGACTTCGGCATCCCCGCTGAGGAGATGGCCGTCCTATGCGCAAACAATCCCACGACCAAAGACGATATAAATCAGGTGAGTTATTTTAATAATTTTTTTTTAATTGAAAAAATATATTTGTTTTAATTTTATCCATTCGTGAAAATAGTGTTTACTACATTAAGAAATTAAACACAGCAATTGAATTAAACCTTGAAAAATATAAACTTATTTCATGCTCCATCTGAGCGAAGCCACCGCTGACTTTATTAAAACATTTAATAGGACCTACATATAATTTTTAATGTTTCACATATTGAGCCATTCAGTTTAATTGTACTTTGAAAAATATAACGTTATTTCCATCGGAGTGGAATGATTTTTTATTTTTAGTGATAGATCTGTGTCGGCTTCCAAAAATTATATCTTACAACTATAATTTTTTTTATATCAACATTTTAGTATGTGTTTTTAATAACACTTTTAAATTCAAATAAATAATGAGTTTAACACATAACTTAAAATAAAACTAAGAATGAAGCAACATTTAAAGAAAAAACATTTTTAATAAAAGCTAAGTAATACATAGATTTTTACAAAAGTAATATTCTACTAACTTGTATTTCATATATGGAACAAACCAATCATCGCCGTATAATAGTCCTTTACAGTGAGACTTTTAAAAAATTCAGGTGAAACATTGTTTTCATTTGTTTCACAAAACTCTCGAGCAATTTCTTGAGTGTTTATCATTAAAAGTTCGTGATCGACTAGTTCATCCACAAATTACATATGAGTGGATAGCGTACAGCACTTGTGTTTCAAATCGGTGCACCCGTGACTTTTGCATGTTTCGCGTTGATATGATTTATACAACTCCGCACATAAATTTTTATGTACACACTGCATTAAAGTGCGTTTTAATTCATAGGGTGGCAAAGTCGGTAGTGCTTCGACAGGTTTTTGATATTTCACAATACAATTTGGTAGGATATTTGTCAGTAACTGATCCAAAACACAATTAGTAACATCTTGACTAATGTACTGAAGGGTATGAAAATTATCCTGATTTAATAAGATTAATTTCTTTTTGAACTGTCCAGTGCAAGGTGGTAATTGTTGTAAATATATACTGCTTTCACACACAGACACTAAGAGTTCGTTATTAATTGTGAAAGATGAATTTTCACTGTTCATATTTGAAATGCGTTTTAAAAATACACTCCACGTATTAGGCGTGAGTGTTACACCATGAGGGGTAGGTACGATAACATCAGAAGCATTCATCTTGTAGACACGAAAGTGTACTTTAACATTTCCTCGAAAATGTTGCACGGTAACGTAAATGTTACAGCCCAAATGGTAACGGAACTTTTCAGATGAAGATAATTCTATCGAAACTGATCCACTTTGAGAAGTAGCATAGTTCAGGGCCGACGATACCAAATCACTTTGCGAATCTGTAGTAGTTATAGATGGAGTATGCATATGGCTCCAATCGATTTCAGGTATAGGCGAAAGTGCTGCAGGCGGGACATACATTGGAAACTCACACTTGCGTTTCTGTACAGGCGTTTTAGGTAGAATGTTTCTAAATGTTAGACTTATTCTAGCTTCTGAGACTTCGGGTTCGCTAGCAATTCCATGAGAATAGAATTTGTTGGTTGGCGCATGCATCGCATAAAGCGATCCGTGTTGAAGTGGAATACTTAGAGGAGATTGTCCTTTTCTTTCGAAAATGATGGATCTCGTAGCACCGAAACTGAGAGTCGCTATAGGTGTTTTAGAGCATAGGGAGGATTCATTGTCCTTGTGTTGTCCTATTTTAGCATGTCCATCCGCATAGTGGTTTACTAACACAAAATTGTAGCTGTATCCCATATGTTCTTCCACACGTGATTTTATCTCCGATAAGAGAGGTGTCCATCCCTCAGAACTGTTTCCACCGTCTCCAAATGCATATACTTTTTGAGCTGGTTGGTATGGACGACCATGCACCACCCCTTGTGATTGTTGAAAGGGCAGACTTTTCAACTCTTGAAAAATTAAATCGGCTGCATTTACCGAATAAAATTCGCGAACGTATTCTACATTCAACTTCTCGCGTTTAAAAAAGATAGACATTTTTAAAAATAAGCAACGACAACCTTCTAGGAGAACAAACGTTGAACGAATGAGCTCTTATCTGAATAATATCCCTTATCGTATCATGTGATATTTCTTATCTGTAAATCACATGACATGTCACATGACATTTCTTAGTGAATCATGTCACATGATATTCCTTATCTGTAAATCACATGACACATCACATGATATTTCTTATCTCTAAATCACGTGACACATCACATGTGATGTATTACATGACATCTCACGTGACATCTTGTTAGCGAATCACGAGGTTCCACGTATGGAATCACGTGATAAACCAGATAAGGTTTCCGCCCACTATACATGCTACGTGGAGCTCACTTTGACTCGAGACTTGCACTAGGAAACACGTCCTTTTAATTTGCTCCTCTTTATTAAAATATCGACAAACGAATTTACCACAATGATGATTGTTTCAAAAGTGAGTTCAAGATGTTTTCGAATTAAAAATAAAGATACATTTTTAAAAATTCATAACACAATCATTCCAATTATCATTCATAACACAAGAACTTTTAAAATGTACAACACAAAAATTAGCTTCATACACATTTCACTCTTTTACATGTTCTGTGTTTTTAATATTTAGGATATGACTGTACCAGTTGCTGCAACACCCCTTATGAAAGCCAATGCAACACCCCTTATGAAAGCTGGTGTACTATCTGTGGCAGCACCGACCGTGGTGGGAAAGGCCGGACCTAGTAGTATTCATGTAAGTTATTTTATTTCATCTTTTTGGAAGGGGTAGATAGGGAAAATCGGCTGTTTCTGGGAGTATAGGATTGTATCGTATTCTATTACAGAAACTGTTATTTCTATTAGAGGAATTGCAATCAAAGACAAACAGCTGACTCGCGATTTTATAGTGTGTTTTTAGGAATTTTCTAGAAAAAACTAATATGGACATTTTATCTATTTTATAGATATGTCCCACCTGCCACAAGTCTTTTACGCAGAAGAAGAGTTTGACGAGACATTTAAACATCCACACGGGGGTAAAACCCTTTGTTTGTGAAGTCTGCCAGACGAGTTTCCCTCGAAAAAGTGATTTGACACGTCATGCTAAAATGCATGAAGCAAGTTTAGAATGTGGTGAAGCGTTTTTGTCCCGAATGGACCTCCTTCGCCACACGAGGCGACACCACAATATTGTACAGCACAAGTGCGAACTGTGTGATGAAGCATTCACACGACGCGACGTGCTGTTACAGCATATTCGCCGTGCTCACCCTCACCCTTCCTCCAAGGGTGTGAAACGCAAGACGGCCGATGTTGATAGAATAGCAAAGAAGCGAAGCACCCAGGCGATGAGAGCTCTTCGTCGCACACAGCGAGCTTTGGGCGTTTTCACGACCCACACTTTGGAGCCCACCGAGGAGAATCGACAGGATCTAACACTGGCGTTAGAAGAGATGCGTGTACCACTGATTGCCTTGTTGAGTGAAGAACTCTCGGCTAATCAGATTAAATGGTACCTAGTCCTCTACGCAAAGATGGTCCGACTGAATTCTGAGGGGGAAGAAGAGAGCACGACGGCCTACTTTCATAGTAGGTGTGGAATTGACCTGATTTCTCACACGATTGAGCAACATGTGAGTGAGGGGTACCTGAAGATTCAGAGTGCTTTCGAGGACTACCAACAGTTGGGGTCGGGGTGGTCTTTGGATAAAGTCATGAAGATGGATGTTTGCGTGGGCAAGTACAGGCCTCTTCGCCCCGCAAGCTATCTGCCCCTGCCCCCCAAACTTGCGGCCAAAAAAGCACTCTTAAATATTGAAAACAGCGACCAGAAGTGTTTTGTGTGGTGCCTTCTCGCTCACAGACTCAATTTGCATTGGTCTGAAAAACCTTGGCGTATGACTCATTATTTGCCTAGGGAGCATGAGATAAACCTGGGGAATGTGGAGTGCCCGGTATCCGTGAATGAGGTTGGTACCCTAGAGAAGTTGAACAACTGTCGGATTAATGTTTTCGGCTATGAGGATGAAGAAGTGTTTCCTCTGCACGTATCTGCAAGAGACGATGCAGACTGCATTAACCTTCTCCTCATAAGTCAGGATACACAACAACATTACTGCCTGATCCGCAGTATGTCGAGACTTCTGGGGGATTTGACTCTACATCGTGCTGCTTCTCACGTATGTTATCGGTGCCTCCACCGCTTCTCCCGAGAAGATTTACTCATGGCACACACTCCCTACTGCAAAGAGCACGCACCGCAACGTGTTGAGATGCCAAGCCTCGAGAAAAGTTGTTTAAAGTTCTCCAATTTGGAGTATCAACACCCGGTCCCGTTCGTCATATATGCCGACTTTGAGTCGCTTTTGGTGGAAGTGCCCAGCGCACAGCCTAGCGATAGTCGGTCCTTTGTAGAAAAGGTAGCCCATCATGAGGCTAGCGGCTACGCATACGTCGTCGTGGGACCCCAAGGCGAATCACACAAGCCCGTGTATTGCTATCGGGGCCCTGACGCCGTAACCCATTTTCTGCAGAGGATGCTCTTGGAAAGAGACGAACTGGCCGTTCGTTTTAATAGCATAGCACCTATGCGTCTTACCAGGAGTGAAGCACTGGCCTTCAACAGCGCATCCCACTGCTATCTGTGTAAGAGGGCCTTTGCAAAGGACGGTGACCGGTACATTATGAAGGTTCGCGATCATTGTCACATTGTTGGAAACTATAGGGGTGCAGCACACTCGAATTGTAATCTTAGATACAAGTTACGCAAGAGTGTCCCTGTAGTATTTCACAATTTGAAAAACTATGATTCGCACCTCTTAATGTCGGGGCTTGGAAAGCTGAAAGACCACAGCTTAGAGGTCATTCCACAAAATATGGAGAGATATATCTCCATCTCCCTGTATGAGGGAAAGGACAGTGTGAGGCTGCAATTCATCGATAGCCTCCAATTCATGAATGCTTCCTTGGAGAAGTTAGCGGCCAATTTACCAGTTGATGAATTCAAGATCATGAAGAGTAATATGCCTGACAATTTTGAGCTGCTGCTTCGCAAGGGAGTGTACCCTTACGAGTACATGAATTCGTTGGCGAAATTCGATGAGCAGGTATTACCTCCACTCTCGGCTTTTTATAGCACTCTGACGGATGAGACCCCCACCGCTGATGATTATGCTCATGCTCAGAATGTATGGAGAACATTCAACTTGAAAACATTAGGGGAGTACCACGACCTCTACGTTAAAAGTGATGTTCTTCTGTTGGCCGACGTATTTCAGCAGTTTCGACACCTGTGCAGGGAGTACTATGGGTTGGATTGTGTCCACCTGATGACAGCACCCGGCTTGACATGGCAGGCTGCTCTCAAGATGTGCAAGCAGCCCCTCGATCTAATGACAGAGATTGACCAGCATATCTTCATTGAGCGTGGTATCAGGGGTGGCGTGTCTGTCATTACGAAGCGTTTGGCACATGCAAATAATCCTTACATGGCGAAGTATGACCCTGCACAGCCCACCCAGTATATCATGTATTTGGATGCCAACAATTTGTACGGGTGGGCTATGTCTCAGCCCCTTCCATATGGAAAGTTTGAGTGGGTGTCACCTACGATTGCGACAGAGGCTTGGATCCTGTCTTGCCCCGACCATGCATCGGTTGGCTACATTTTGGAGGTCGACTTGGAGTACCCGCCAGAACTTCACGATCTCCATAATGATTATCCTGTTGCGCCAGAAAGAATGTTGATTCGAGAGGAAGATGTCTCGACGTATACGGTAAAGATCATGGAGGAGCTTGGAGTTCCCCAGTTCCAAGAACAAGAAAAACTTGTCCCAAACCTCTGCAATAAGAAAAATTATGTAGTACATTATAGATGCTTGAAAATGTACCTGGAACTGGGGCTGCACGTAACATCTGTACACAAAGTCCTTCGCTTCCATCAGCGGCCCTGGTTGAGATCGTACATCGATTTCAACACCGAACAGAGGAAGAGGTCTCAATCGGGGTTTGAGAAGGACTTCTTCAAGCTCATGAACAACGCCGTATACGGAAAATCAATGGAAAACCTGCGTAACAGAGTTAATGTAGATTTGATCACCGACACGCGGCGGGGTGAAAAGCTCGTAACGGCGCCTACATTCAAGCGCTTCAAAATTTTTGATGAAGACTTGGTTGGGGTTGAGCGGGTGAAGAACTGCATCGTCTTTAACAGACCGATTTACGTTGGATTCACCATTCTGGAGCTGAGCAAACTCCATATGTACACATTTCATTATGGCTACATGAAAAAGTACTATGGAGCAAAGGCTGTGTTACTATTCACTGACACTGATTCTTTAACCTATGAGGTGCAGTGTCGTGATTTTTATCAGGACATGCAGAAAACAGCCATCTCTTTGACACCTCTGATTTCCCCGTGAACCATCCGGCATTCAGTGGTGTTAATAAAAAGAAGATTGGTTGTTTCAAGGATGAAATGAACGCGCAGCCGGGACTTGAGTTTGTGGGGCTCAGGTCTAAAATGTACTCACTACTGGCAGTTAGTGGTACAAAAAAGACAGCAAAGAGGGTCTCCCGATCAGTTATCAGTAAGCAACTGAGACATGAAATGTACAAAAGTTGTCTTACTGATAAAAAAGTTGCACGTCAAGTTCAGTATCGCATCGGGAGTGAGTGTCACAAATTATACACTCTAAAACAGTGTAAGGTGTCACTCTCTCCGTACGATGATAAACGTTACATAATGGACGATGGCGTGCATACTTATGCTTACGGCCACCACAAAATTAAAAGAGAAGAGCAAAGAAAGGAAGATGTGGAGATATGGGGAAAAAAAAAATATGGAAAAAAAAAAGTAAAAATTGAAAAAAAAAAAAAGTAAAAATTGAGAAAAAAAAAATGAAAAAAAAAAATGAAAAAAAATATGGAAAAAATATATATATATAGAAATAAAAAAAATCCAAGTGCATTGGAAAAAAAAAATGGAAAGAAGAAAAGAAAAAAAAAATGGAAAGAAGAAAAGAAAAAAAAAATCTATGTATTGTGGAAAGATTTTATTTCCACTGTTATAACATTTTTATGTTAAAACATTTTTATGTTAAAACATTTTTATGTTTAATGTTTGGGAAATAGGCCTGCCAGTTTGAAAGTATCCTACTTTACATTTAAAATTAATTTTTCACTGTTTAAAAACAATTAAGTTTAAATTCTTTATGAAACTTTATCTTGTAAAGTAGAAAATATAAATTTCTGAATTTAAAAATTCAGATTTTTTTTTTTAAACTTTATCTTGTAACATTACAAGTATCTGAATTTAAAAATTCAGATTTATTTTAAAATTCTTTATAAAACTTTGTCTTGTAAAATTACAAGTATCTGAATTTAACTTTACTTATTTTAAAATGTTTTTAAAAAAACAATAAAGATTAAAATTCTTTATAAAATTTTATCTTGTAAAATTACAAGTATCTGAATTTAAAACTTTAACTTTACTTATTTTAAAATGTTTTTAAAAAAACAATAAAGATTAAAATTCTTTATAAAATTTTATCTTGTAAAATAAAATTACAATTTAATTAATAAAAAAACCCATTTCAGACTGGTGGAGAACGCTGCCCTTAAAGAGCGTAGTGACAGAGTGTGACACCTCATGGGGCTGTCGGAATCACACAAACTTTTTCTTCTTCTACTAACATTTCCCACTTTTTCTAACACACTTCTCTTATATAATATGTAACAGTTCTTAATAACATGTATTTTCTAATGGAAACTTTTATCTTTCTTTTCAGTTGGAGCGGAGTGAGTAGCTTATCGCACCATTTTTGAAAATGCCTAAGTACAATGTAGTAATACATTAATTTTTAAATAGACAACACATGAAAGGATTGGTCACTTAATTTTATCTAATGCGTTTAAATTTTAAAACTTAACAAATATATAGTGTACGTGTATACATTTGTTTTTAGATACACAACACACAAAAGGGTTGAATCCTATTCACTTAACACAATTTTTGTGTTCACTGTAAATCCGCAATCTATTATATTTTTAAACATTTGAAATCATTTTGTTATTATAATAGTCATATACGTTGTTAGATTTATTTTTAAAAAAGGTTTTAAGCCAAACTTGCAATAGATTTTAAAAGTGTTGGTGCCCTGTAAAAATAATGTACACTCACTTCTAAGTTCTATAATGGTAGTAAAATTACGATGTGAAAATGGTCAAATGATATTTGCTGGCTTTTATTTTATGTAAACTGAATGCTAAAATTTTGAGGGTGAAAATGCTCGATTTGTTAGTTTGTTAAATTCTAAACTTCGATATTTCAATTACATCCACCACTTTAAAAATGGTCAAATCAATCCTATTCACATTATAAAAACACACACTTCTAAAATTCTATAAAGATACTAAAATTAGGATGTGAAAAGGGTCTTATTATATTCGTTGGGTTTTATTTAAACTAAATGCTGAAATTTTTGGGGTGAAAATTCGTTAGCTTGTTAAATTCTAAACTTCGATATTTCAATTACATCCACCACTTTAAAAATGGTCAAATCAATCCTATTCACATTATAAAAACACACACTTCTAAAATTCTATAAAGATACTAAAATTAGGATGTGAAAAGGGTCTTATTATATTCGTTGGGTTTTATTTAAACTAAATGCTGAAATTTTTGGGGTGAAAATTCGTTAGCTTATTAAATTCTAAACTTCGATATTTCAATTACATCCACCACTTTAAAAATGGTCAAATCATATTCAATGCACAATATCATTAAAGTGATGTATTTCAGATTATGTGTAGCAAATCAGACCCTTGAAGTATCCAGTTACTAGAAATATACTATAATAAAAAAAAAGGTGGCAACACCTCATACTGCTGACGTCATTATAGATAAGATCTATTTTTTAATAGCGTAATGAGTGTATATGTCTCATTTGCAGCGTGGACGCGAAGCTGCCGTTCCGTGAGTTCTAATTTTCATTATTATTTTTATAAAAAGAAAAAAAAATCATTTCGTTATTAGTCATATATACTGTTAGATTTATTTTTAAACACATTGCTATATATCACTTAGAATGGTCGAATCCTGTTCACATAATTTTAATTTAGTATTACACTCATGTTTTTAAGTGCACACTTAAAAGGGTTGAATCTTGTTCACTTCATTTTAGCTTAGTATAGTGTGTTTAAATTTTAAGTGTTAAAAGGGTCGAATGCTATTCACTTAACACCATTTGAAAATCTGTAACTATACTTGAGTTTATTCAATTCCTTTAAAAAAAAAAAATCGTAGTATCCACTGAATACAATTTCTGTGTCCACTGAACACAATTTTTGTGTTCATCCGTATTCAATTTGTTTTAAAAATCATATGCTAAAAATCGCATTATAAAATCACCAATTTTATATTATGTCCGTAACATTCTGTTCCAAGTCCAAGTCGGGGGTGCAATTCTGGAGCGCCTGGTCAAATATGACCGTATCTCCGAGCTGTAAGTGTACAATCATGATCTCTGTAATTACTTGAATTGCTCCAAAAAGGGGGGTGAAGATGAGAATACTCCGAGGAGTATAGAAGTGGTACTAGGAGGTAAGTGAATTCACGAGAAATAAGTATGACATGCCATGACGTAATGTTCAAAAAAGTAGTCCGAATTCCTCTTGAGACTAGGGGTGCGCGTCCACAATTTTCAGGGATTTTTATAATTATTCTGTTAATCAGTTTACAGTTTATCAAGTGGAGAGATGACTTTATTTAAGTTTCAGAGTGCTTTTAAAAATTAGGTGCTATTAATGATTAGAGTATTGTGGACGGTCTGGGTCTCTTTCTGAACTTCCACTGATGGGGGTCGTACTCCGGTAAATTGCAGATTTCTTCATTGGGTATTTTATTTAAATTTTGAAACATTTTAATTGCTAGTTTTGAGATTTGATTATTAATATTTGTTACTCCGAAGTCGCTGTGGATGATATCGTTCCTGAGAAACCGAGGGGCTTTCCTGATAGCTCTGAGAGTTTTATTTTGAGCTGTTTGAAGTTTTTTGATATGGTTTTTTCCTGCGAATCCCCATATAGCAGATCCGTATAAGAGGATGGACCTAAGTACTGTCTTGTATAGTAATAGTAGGGAATAGTAGGGGGTACTGGCTCACGCGGTGCTATACTTTAACATGGGGAAATTGCGGTGCTAGTTCTCCCATGTTAAAGCATAGGCGCACCTCATGAGCAGGGGTGGAGCTTCCACCAGCACGTGACTTTCCATGATGTCAGTCAAAGGTTAGGATGGATCAGATGATTTTTTTTTTCTTTTTTCTTTCTTTTAAGTGTTAATGTTTTAAAAATTTCGTAAATTTTTTTTTTTCTTATATTTTTTCGCAAATGTAAGTTTTTTACTTTTCAAAAACCGCACTTGTGCTGTTTTCTCTATGGAAATTAACATAGGTTTTCACACTTGTGCTATTTTTTAACGTTTTTTCACAAAAACGCGATTTTTACTAACAAAATTTCGTAAATGAAAGTTTTTTTCTTATATTTTTTCACAAATGTGAGTTTTTTACTTTTCAAAAACCACACTTGTGCCGTTTTCTCTATGGAAATTAACATAGGTTTTCACACTTGTGCTGTTTTTTAACTTTTTTTCACAAAAACGTGATTTTTACTAACAAAATTTCGTAAATGCAAGTTTTTTTCTTATATTTTTTCGCAAATGTAAGTTTTTTACTTTTCAAAAACCGCACATGTGCCGTTTTCTCTATGGGAATTAACATAGGTTTTCACGCTTGTGCTATTTTTTAACGTTTTTTCACAAAAACATACTTTTTACTAACAAAATTTCGTAAATGCAAGTTTTTTTCTTATATTTTTTCGCAAATGTAAGTTTTCTACTTTTCAAAAACCACACTTGTGCCGTTTTCTCTATGGGAATTAACATAGGTTTTCACACTTGTGCTGTTTTTTAACGTTTTTTCACAAAAACATACTTTTTACTTGTAAAAAACTAACAAAAACATGTTTTTAAAGTAGCAGAATCGCGTGAATTAGTGTTTTAAAGTAGCAGAATCGCGTGAATTAGTGTTTTAAAGTAGCAGAATCGCATGAATTGGTGTTTTAAAGTAGCAGAATCGCGTGAATTGGTGTTTTCAAAGTAGCAGAATCGCGTGAATCGGGTGTATGGGAGGGGTGTGTTTCCTCAACCATTTCGGCCTTCGATTTCAAAATTTTAAACATAAATATTTTAAATAATCATAGATACCTGTTTTCAACAATCTAAATGGGATAAGGTCTCTTTCATACATTAGGTGTTGTTAGAAATATATATATATATTTTAAATTGTGGTCCCACCTCCACCCGGTGTATAGGATACACCGCCACAATTCAATCTAGCATGGTCTGGTCATTTAAATTTGATAATGACCGTATGCTAGGCTCTTGATACCATCCTTTAAGATATGTCGCTTATCATCATAGGGGGATAAGCCCATTTTAATTTGCTTCACAGTATACATCTGATGGTCTTTACTTGCAATTTTAAATTGTTCCACTCTATTATATCTTCGACTTGTTAGGCAATTATAATAATCTTCATGATGGATGTGTTTTTTTACAACATTCTTATTAACACCTTTAGGAGTCTTTTTATCCGTGAAGGGTGTTTTTAGGCTATACATTTTCGATCTTAGGCCTACAAATTCCACGGCAGGAGTTCCATTTAACTCGTCTTTCATTTTTCCAATCCTTTTTTTATTCTTATTGGAATGGAGTGGATGTGTAGGAGGATAATCCGAAAAGTCAAAATAGTCTTCATAACTTTCAAAATCTTTGAAAATATCCTCTGTTTCAATTTCATAGCATAGGGAATCGGTGTCTGTGAAAAGCAATTCGGCTCGGCTTCCATACATCTTCTTAATAAAATCATAATGAAACTCATACATAAGTGTTTTACTCAAGTCCAGTACTGAAAAACCTGCATAGATGGGTCTATTCAGTTTCAAATGAGTCTTATGCATATGAACTGCTACCAGATCTTCATTAAATATTTTGAAGGAGTGTAAGGCTGGTGATGCAAGTAATTTTTTCAATCTCTTCTCAGTCTGTACTAGTTTAACATCCATTCTTTTTCTCAAATTTTCCATAGTTTTTCCGAACACTGCGTTATTCATAAGTTTGAACAGGTCTTTTTCAAAGGAATTTTTTGCTTTCATTCTCTTCTCAGTGTTAAATTGTACATAGGGCTTCAACCAGGGCTCTTGCTTAAAAGTTAATACTCGATGGATTTTCACAAGTTTCATCCCTAGCTTCATATACTGCTTTAAATTTCTATAATGCAGAACATATTTAACCTTATGATTCAAATTAGGTGTTAATTTGATCTGGTCCTTGCATATTTTCAAATTCATTTCTTCAGATAAATTCCGGCTATACTCCGAAATCAGAGATGGGGTGATATGAACTCTTTCGGGTGCTAGAGGATAATCATTATGCTTATCATGCAAATCATGGGGATAGTCTATATCCGCTTCAATAATATATCCCACAGGTGAGTCATCTTCAACACCAAGTGGATCAAAGTTCTGAATGTCTTGAGAATCAAGCCATCTAAAATCCGATACAGGGAGTGCTTGACTTAGAGCCCACGCATACAGATTATTAGCATCCAGATACATTATATATTTGCTAGGTTTCGTAGAATCAAAATGTTCCAAATACTTGTTATTAGCCTGACTAAGGCGTTTACTAATAACACTAATACCATCTCTTATACCTTCTTCTAAAAATAAGTACATATCAGGGTCTGTAATCAGTTCTAATGATACTCCACTAGTCTTCAAGGCTGCATTCCAGGCAAGAGATGGCAATGTTAAACAGTGGGCAGCATCTATTCCATAATAATTCAATGTCAAATCACGGAAATTCTCAAAAATGTCCGCTAATAAAAGAATATCAGTTTTTATGTACAAGTCATGATACTCCCCCATATTCTTTATCTTTAAAGATGTCCAAACATGTTGAGCATAGGCATAGGCATCATCAGAGATCTCCTCTCGATTTAAATCATCAAAGAAGGCCTCTTTAGAGGGTAAGCTCGTTTCTTCAAACTTGGTAGCACAATCCATATAAGAATAGGGGTAACACCCTTTCTAGTCACTAAATCCACTTGATCACTTGTAAAATGTTCTTGGGTGATACGAAACTAATTGGATTCCAAACTAGAACTTAGTTTCTCAATAGAGGCAGGTAAGAATTGAAGAGAATCTATAAACTGTAAACTTCCGAGGCTGAATGTGATATATTGCTGCATATTGCTACTGATGCATTCAATCCTCTTTCCTTTAAATTCACCGATCCCCTGCATAATTAAATGTCCATCATACCCCTTTAACCCTTTCGGGACGGCGGCATTCCGGAGCTGTCGCGGCCCAAAGGACGACGCGCTTCGCTTCCGAACTGGTCGAAAAGGACGGCGCATTTTTTGCGCTAAGCCTAACTCTCGAAAAAAAATTCACTAAAAATCACCTATTCAACACAGAAATCTACTTTTTACAGGAATAAAAGAAATATTTATGTTCTATTTGATGTATAATTTTCATACAAATCTGAATACAAAAATATTCGTTAGCTGCTCCCATTCTTTTATCCGAAATAAACGAAATAATTTCACTGCCTCTAAAACCCAAACAAAAAAAATACTCTCTTATATTCCTATGATTCACCAACGAAATCATAACGCTGAAATAAAAATAAAAACCGAAACTCAATTATAAAATTGTTGATGCTACGAGAATTGCTCTGTTTGTTTATGTTACAAAATGATTTTCACCGCTCCAAATGGAGAAATAATTCATTCGATTCTCTTCTGCCAAGGTCATATCTCTGCAAAATGCATTGAAGTTAGTTCCATGGACAAGTAACGCCATCTAGTTCACAAATTAAAACGTTCTGCGTAGTGGCACTTATACGTGCCACTACCCGCTTGCGGTAAAATTTCCTCTGGCCCGAATGAGTGCCGTTCGTCCTTGAATGCATGTTCGCATCTGGCACCTGGGCGTGCCATTCGTCGCGAAAGGGTTAAATTATGAAACACAACGGGTATGCGTCGTCTTATCTTGTAATTCAGATTACAATTAGGATGGGCTGAACCTCTGTACTTGGAAGTTAAGTGGCAATGGTCTCTCACACGCTTTTCTCCTAAAGCCTTGTTACAAATATGGCAGAGAGTAGCATTTTCAAAGTTTTCACGATCTTCAGCAGTAAAATTCATTTTCATATTTTCTCTCAGTATTCTCTGAATCTCTTCTTCTTTTTGAATAAGGGCTTTCAAAAAATGATGAATCACATCTTCACCCCTATAGATAACAGGTCCTTTAAAGGTTTTTTCATCAGGCCCAATAATAATATAGGCAAAACCACAAGGAACATGATGAGATAAGATACTCTCATGTGAAACAGAAGGGGTATTCTCCCATATATCCACTTTCATTAGGAAAGACTCAAAGTCTGCGTATACCACAAATCGTACACGCATTTGCATGTAAATACTTTGAAATTTCAAAATCTTGTCATTGTCACTGGGAAACTCCACTCTCTGTAGGCCATATTGGCTACATAATTCAATATGCTTCTTTAAACGAGCTTCAGATGAAAATCGTTGTAAACAGTAGTCACAAAAATATTGCTTCTCTTTATGTTTTCTTATACTGTATAAAAGTCTGCTCATGCTTCTAATACAACAGTAATGAGACTGCTCATCATTACTAATAAGCAGTAAATTACAGTGTTGTTCTCGTCTATTAGATGATATATTGAACGGAAACACCTTCTAATCTTCATATCCAAAGACATTCAGGCTCACATTATTATTATTTCGCTCAAATAATTTAACTTGGTGTAAAGGAGTGGGAAACTCGATTCCATCCAGATTCAACTTGCATTCATGCTCGGTATATTTGCTGACACGAGATGCATTCTTATAAACTGGATAAAGTTCTGCTAAGATGGACCACATGAAACATTTCTGATCACTATTTTCCACATTAATAATAGCTTTCTTGGCTAATAATTCTTTAGGTAGCGGGATATAGCTTGAAGCAGCCAGAGGATCATATGTCCCAACATCAATCATGAGTTCCTCGATTCTCTCTAAGACCCAACCGCTACCACGGCCTTCATAGGTTTCGAACGATGTTAACACTTTTGCAAAGGCAGTATCCATATTAGAATCCAAATCTTCTTCTGTAATGTTTTTCATACAAGAACTTCTGAAATAGTTTATACAGTATTCCTGTTCTCCTCCAGATCGGAAACGAGTTAAAACGGCAACATACATTTATGTACCATATAATACTACGTTTCAAAGCAATTTCCTTTAGCACCACTTGTTTTATCTCAATTCTATGAGAATCCAAAAAGGTAAGTAAATCTTTTTCAGCATGACCAGCAATTTTATAAACAGTCACAGTACCGTTTAAAGCCTGTTTGCAGGGTTTCTTAGTCGCTTTCTTCTTCTTTTTCTTCATACACGGAGCATCTAATCTTTTTCTTTTAGTGCCTCGCATAGGCTTATCACCATGAATTGGCCGCTCATGAATCTTCTCATGACGTATCAGATCATCTTTTCTTACAAAAGCCGCCTTACACAATTCACATATGTAATCCTTCTTTCCATCATGAATCCTCATATGGCGCACTAAGCTTCGTTTTGCCATGAAGCTCTTTGCACAACTAGGACACACCTGTAAAAAATAAAATGCAAGACTTTAGTATAAACACGCTATTCTCGATAACAATGTAATACATTTCAGATGTATATATATCATTACAGATGTATATAAAGAAATCACTAATCCATTATATTTTCCCCATTAGAAATAATAAAATTCCTGAATTAAAGAATATATTCAGATACAAGATATTTCATGTAAGATCCCCAAGACATTTCATTAAATTCATAAAAACACTCATTAAAAAGTTGTTACGCATCATAAAAATACAAAGTTTAATAAAATGAGTGAATAAAATCACATTAAAAACAAGTACTTACATGCCCAATCCTGTTCAAAGAGGGTGCATTAAGCATAGGAACATCAGTAACGGTAGGGATAGTACCTCCGATATTACTTTCTAAGGCAAACATATTCGCAGAACAACTTCAAACACGTCTTAACAGCACGAAACTCACAACAGAAATGATAAAATCGCTGCTTGAAGACCACCTACATCTATTCATAAAAATAGTTCTTGGTGTATCCGTAGGCCGAGAGCATGCCAAGGTCACGTGATAGTTATATCACGGTTACCGTTAAACTTGCAACACACGAATGTAATTATGCACACATCCGATAAAAAAAATAAACAATTCGTTCAACATCGCAATCGATTATATCCTTTTTAATAATCGTAATCGATATACTAAATAAATTCACATCTTTAAAAAATAATAGATTTTAATAAAATAATGAAAGAAAATCCCTTTGCGAGACCCCTTAAAACCTCCAATCCTTAAACAATACAACAACGCGCTATCCCTTGCAAGCATAAAACCCCCCGAATAACATACTCCTCTCTCCCCCTCCCTCCCCGAGACATCAACACTCACTTCTCCACACGTTAAACGTAACCCATAGCAACCGGAATCCATAATAAAACATTCACCTTCACCCCCAACGTACATCCAAATACACAGTCATTCAACGTGAAACCCGTAATTTTACAGCAAAACGAACTTTACAGGGATTCATAGAACAAAAAATCATAAAAAAGCAACAAATTCACCCAGAAATTAGCTAAAACCCTCACATTACTTATAATTATCATCTACATATGCTATATAGCCATTTACAACCTTAAAAAGGTGAGTATGCTAGTAGTAAGAATAGGGGTGTTCGCCAGAATGTGGTTGGAGCAATGCCGCCTAAAAATAGTTTCTGGAAAGAAAAAATAAATATTTTTTGGTATTTCCAGAAAGTGTCCTCTATGTCATATTTTGGTAAAATTAAAAAAGTTTTTAAAAAATTTTAAAAACTCAATATTTTATTAATTTTCACAAAATTCCTAATTTCCCTACTAGTATCCATATAGCGGAGGGATATTCATTACTTTATTTCATTATCCTCATTAACACCCTTTAATTCATTTAAAAAAAAAGAAAAAAATCTCAACAATCAGAAAAATCCCCAAGTTTTAATTCCGCTTTATGCCGCTAGGGAGCGCTGATGGCACTGCTCCTCAATTGAGAGTGAGGAGAAGGTGTTGCCATCCCGAAAATAGTTTATCCTATACTTAGAAAAAAAAATCCCCAATTTCATCCCCATAGTTCCGCTTTTCGCAGATAGGGGGCGCTGATGGCACTGCTCCTCAATTGAGAGTGAGGAGAAGGTGTTGCCATCCCGAAAATAGTTTATCCTATACTTAAAAAAAAAATCCCCAATTTCATCCCCATAGTTCCGCTTTTCGCCGATAGGGGGCGCTGATGGCACTGCTCCTCAATTGAGAGTGAGGAGAAGGTGTTGCCATCCCGAAAAAAGTTTCTACCCTACTTAGAAAAAATCTCATTCCAAAAATTTATTTCCTCCTCAACCCCTCGTACAAGACTACGACATCGTTGCCACCCAACAAAAAGTTTCTCCAAAATTTTCACCCCCACCTTTTTTCATTATCTCCCCCCCTTTTACACCCCCGTCCAGGATTACGGAATTCACGATGGCGGCCATTTTGCTCCTCGCTCCTCACTGCTCCTCCTCCGGCGCAGAACGCCCCTATTCTTACTACTAGCATACTCACCTTTTTAAGGTTGTAAATGGCTATATAGCATATGTAGATGATAATTATAAGTAATTTGAGGGTTTTAGCTAATTTCTGGGTGAATTTGTTGCTTTTTTATGATTTTTTGTTCTATGAATCCCTGTAAAGTGCGTTTTGCTGTAAAATCACGGGTTTCACGTTGAATGACTGTGTATTTGGATGTACGTTGGGGGTGAAGGTGAATGTTTTATTATGGATTCCGGTTACGTGTGGAGAAGTGAGTGTTGATGTCTCGGGGAGGGAGGGGGAGAGAGGAGTATGTTATTCGGGGGTTTTATGCTTGCAAGGGATAGCGCGTTGTTGTATTGTTTAAGGATTGGAGGTTTTAAGGGGTCTCGCAAAGGGATTTTCTTTCATTATTTTATTAAAATCTATTATTTTTTAAAGATGTGAATTTATTTAGTATATCGATTACGATTATTAAAAAGGATATAATGGCTGCAAAAATGAGTAGTTCTATTTTACTGTGGCAGCAGCCGACTCTGCTCCTGCCAAGGACATCGGATCAAAGATGTGTACCCGAATTATAAGTTCGGAGCGGAAGCTAATTCTTTTGCTCTAATCTTATAATGTCGGTCTTGTATGCACGAGGTCCCGAGTTCGGTTCTGGTTCGGGCCCGGCAACATCCAGTACCTACACTACTATTGCTATAGTCAGTCCAGGATACGAACTGACACAAATATGCTTTCCGTTAACTTAGACATTAAAGATTAACAGCAGCGAAGCATAATAAAATTTATTTGGGGAAACAGAAAAAAGGGAAGATTCAAAATTAACAAATAAAGTTTCATGCCATATATCTTAGCAATGTTACACTTACAAATAAAATAAAATATACAGTAAGCTTCCGATAATCCAGTAAGCAGTGTTTCTCTCAGAACTTTTTAGCAGGGGGAGGCGACGGAAACTTTAGAGGGGATAAGTTTTTATTTGCCCTATATAAATATATCTAAATGCTATCACATAAATAGAAACTAGGTTAACATAAAATGTCATACCGGATGTATGCCTGAAAGAAATACTGACTGTACGGATTATTAAATTTGTTTGATTACCGGATGTCGAACTAAGTGAGAAAACTGAATTTAAAACAAAATAATGGACAATAATGTGATTTTTTTTTTTTTTTTTTATTGCCATAAGCATTGTACAGACTAAATTGCAATGTACAGTCGTGAAAAAACATTTAAATTAATTTAAAAATTTTAAGGTAAATTTCAATAAACATAAATCCGCAAATAAAAGGATTTAATCTATTATGGTAAATGTACCTTAGTACAACCAAACGGACTCAAATGCGGTTCAATAGGCGCGCAGAACTGTTCCGAAACATTCGTCAGCATGCATACCTGCAAGAGCAATCATCAGCGAGAAAATTTGTTATGTGTCATAATTCTGAGAACCTCTATGGAGACAGACAAATTCAGTGCTTCCACGCAAAAAATATTGATCTTACTTTGTAACAGTGCAGCTTCTACTTACAGTACTCGCCTACAGCAATAATGTCCCATGAAATAAATGAGTGTAGGTTGTTTAACGTCAAAATATAAAACTGTTATAAATAGTGTATTACAAATACCATTGTAATATACTGTTTGTAATAGTGTCTCAGGAGAGATTACTAATAATGTCTTCTCTCATGAATAGAACGTGCTAGATCCGCGAGAATGATACGAGTCAATTCGTCGCGTAATATTTTATAAAGAAAGTCAGCCTATATAACGATACCCGCTATTATTTTAATTTTATGTAACTCTTTTTATAAATGTGCACTTTTTATAAAAGTCTATTTGTGCCAGAGTTATAAACTGAAATGAGTGCCATACGTTTTATGATGGTAAAATACTTAAAAAATATTTATTTATTTATTATTATTAAATATCCTGTTGCGTTATTCACCGTTTGTAATAATCGTACCAAATTTCATATAAATCACTCGTTTCCATTCGTTCGTAAAATATCTTGTCCATGTAACGCACGGGTTTCTGAGGCCATGGTCTTGAACCCTTTAAATTTTGCATGTGATAAAATAATTTAAGCAGACATAATTTTTTATCAATTTAAACCTGGTAATACTAGTTTTTATTTTCAATTATAAAATATATTAATAGTTTTGAATAAGTCTTTAATATACCACTTTGAAATAAAAAGTTTGGAAGTTTTCTACATGTATGAATAGGCCTTCCTGGCTATTATCCTGACCCCCCCCCCCTCTTCTCGTTTTATATGTTGATGTTTAGTATGTGTTTAGTATGCTGTGAGTGTTTTTTTTTTTTTTTTTTTTTTTTTTTTTTTTTTTTTTTTGGGGGGGGGGGGGGGGGGAAATGACAGATATGACCCTGCATAAAACGAATATATCACTTTATAAAAATGAGCTCAGAGATATCTAAAGAATGCAAATCCACTGAGAATTCGAATTCGAATCCTTCACAGTACTTCCTCTATGGATTAATTATATTATATTATATACTATATACTGTATTATATATATTATAGTATATATTTAATTTTTTAACGTAATTTACGTTCAAATCTATGCAGTATTAAACATGGATCGATACGTTATAACCTAAAGAACATTTCATCTGAAGATACAACAAAAAACAAACAAACATGAAAAGAGCAAAAACTTATGACATACGTAAATGACGTAACGACACAAGGCAATAGCGTGAACATTTAATAAATTAAAATATTTGGCGACATGAAACTGTGTGCCGAGTTTTAGCTCTCTACGTGGTTTGGGAGCTGAGAACAAGCCCATCAAAGATGTTAAACGAAGGGATGGAGTCTATGTGAAGTTAGGGGAAAATTGAGAATGATCGAGTTTATCAGAATATATAGTAATAATAAAAACTTCCAATTAAAAGTTTAATATAGGTCGTAAATTTACAAAATTTCGTCTTAGAAAAGAAATTTCATATTGTGATACTAAAAGCCATGCAGGAAAGCAGATTTAACAAAACATTAAATATTTGAGTAGGTAGATAGTAGTTTTAAATTTTCCTTTCAAATGTATGTTTTTTTTTCTATGAGCTTTCGTTTGCAAATTTCTTTAGTTTTTAACACTTTACAAAGTTGAAAAGTGTTTATGACTTTGTTCATTCTGTCTGTCTGTCTGTCTGTCTGTCCGTTAGCACGATAACTGCCGTAAAAATGACTTAATCAAAATGAAATTTTAGTATGTTGTTCAGGCGGTCTATAGGACCTATGGGAATATAAATGAATAATATCACCCAATTAGTTTTGGATTGAACCCGGGTTGAAAAAATGGAATACATTGAGCCCTATGGGACCTAATTTTTCAAGCATTTTTTAAGCGGATTTAAAATTCACAAATTGCTTCGAAAATTTTAGGCAATATTCAAATTGTTCCATAAAATATATAAAAAAAAATTCAGCGAAATATATTCAGTAGTTTTTTAAATAAAAATTAAAATAATAATAACACCTCTTATATGAAGCGATCACGTGTCCATGATATGAAACGATCACATGACCCACTTCAAAATGATATATGGCATCCATCTTGTGTCAAAATCGTGATTTTTAAAGTTCTTTTTAATTCATATTGAGTGTTGTATCCGTCCTAAAACTACTTTATTTTTGCCTAAATTCTGTGCATCTACATACTAAAACAACGCCATGACAATATATTTCAGTTTAAATGCTCATCCAAATATGATTATTTCTACTATTAAGCCTATTTTTCACCTATGTAAAATGTAAACAGCAAAATATATAGAATGAGTTGTATTAGAATCGCTGTAATTCTTTAACACAAAATAAATTAGTCCATGGAGTCTGCTTAGCTGATATGACTGAAATATTCATTGATTTTAGAAAGATAAGGACGATATTTTTCGCTGAAGTTTTACGCATAGAGATTACTTACTTGTAGCTCAATGGTCTTAATTTTTAAATAAAATAAATTATTATAGTATTGTGATGAATGACATGAATGGGGAAATTATTTATGAATGAAATGTTGCTTTTATAGAGAGAGCCAGGCGTGTTATTTTTTTATGACGTCATTTGAATGAATTTCAGTTGTTTTCGATGAAGTTTTCAAATATAATAAATTATCGTAGTATTATGATAATTCTAAAATTATTACCGAGGAATGTATTGCATTTTAGAGATATTTAAACCAGGCAATTTATATTTCAATGCCGTCATTTGAATGAAGTTCAATTTTTTCAATGAAGGTTTAAGTTTTCAAATATATTAAATCATTGTAGTATTGTGATAAGTTTTAAAATATTATCGAGGAATGTATTGCATTTTAGACATGTTTAAATAAAATTGCATTGAAGTTGGAAAGTGTTTCATAATCAATGCTTTAAGCATGATTGATCTTTCTTGTTTAATTTTAACTCTTGAAAAAAATTATTTGTTGACAACAGTAACAAATATATTCAGACGAAGTGTATTTGGCTAATTTGCGTTGTGTTGTTTCCAACTTAATATTTTTAAAGGTTTTCTAAGAACAATTATGGAAGAACTTTTGTACGAAAGTTCATAAAATATATGTTTTTTTTTTTTTCATTCATTCTGATATTGATTTGAAAAAAAGTGAACCTTAATCTCATTTTGAATGTTGACCAGGTGCGAAACTACATAAGACATGCAACATCTTCAATGTAGGTAGCTTGAATAATGTTTGCAAAATCAATGTCGTAAAGTATAAAAACTACAGAAGACTATTACTACATATATAACATTCTTCATGCGCATCCGATACATGCATAATTCTTACTTTTCCTACATTACAGTATTATGTATATAAGGAAAGTATTGTTAACGATTTACGAGGTCGAAAATTCGAATTCGAGTTTTTGACGAAGAGTAGAGCACACGTTTTAAGCATTCCTGAAATCGAATCAAGCGTTTTTGAGGGAATGTCTGTGTGTTAGTGTGTATGTATGTTAGTGTGTGTGTGGAAGTGAAATCTCACAGTTCCGGAAATTATTTGGTACGATTATTTCACTCGGTGAATAATGAAACCCCAATGATGTTAAAGGCAATCGAATCTTCGGAATACCCCCATAATTTTCAAATGAAATTTTGAAAGCATCTTTAAAAATCGGAATATGCAATAATCATAAATAAATAATTATTTCAGCCGTAATTATTCATTAGAAAACGAATGACAAGAAGGTTAGAACTCTAGCATGAGCCGTTCTCGAAATGCTGCCTGTTTTTCAAATACATTAATTAAAAAAATTATATAAACTTTAAAATGTTGAAGTACGAGTATTATCAAATATGTTCACTTTCCCCATGCAATGCTATGAATATTACAATCATTCTCATCTCGTAGTGAGCAATAGAAAGTTCCTCAACCGTCCAACTAGATGACCACCTGCATTTTTCAGGATGATACAAGAATCCACGTCCACGGGGTGATGACTGGATCCTTTGTCAAGGTCACAGATGTCAACGCAGATAACCACAGAATACTATATTAGTCTGTGCAGATCCTGTGCAGAAACAGCAGTCCTCTCAGGGGAGGGAGGAAGAGGGCACAGACTAGCACAATATTATGTCAGAGCGAGATTGCTTACTCATGCATGCTCTCAGTGAGGTTATGCGAAAAATAGTTGACTCGACTTTCTTTTACATTCATATCGCAGATTGGTCCATTTATATCATAATCTGTATCAGAAACCTTCAGAAAACTAGCATGAACCGTTTAAGATATTGCAACGATTTTCGAATAAATTTTTGAAAAATAATCAAACAAAATCAGGACTTTGAATGCTGTTACATAAATTATTTCACACTTAATTTTTAATTAGAAGATGATTAGTACACATTTTAGTTCAGAACAGCATGAACCGTTCTCTAGATATTGCACGCTTTTTAAATAAATTTCTAAAAAATTATACTAAACTAAAAAAGTAGTAATTATTGTCAAATATGTTAACTTTCCGTATGTAATGTTATGCAACATCATTTTCGTGAATCTAAATCGTTCTATTCACAAGAAAAGATACTTTTTGTAATAGTTTTATATTTTGACGCCTAAGAATTCGCTAATAGAGTCAGTAATTTCATACAATTGATATTAATTAAATGCTAACTGCATATTGATCAGAATTATGTATGTGAGTATGAATAAGTTGCAAAAAGAGCCCAATTTCCATTCACATGTTCAATGACAAAATCATAGTTTTGTGGATCTTGTACACCATTATTTCGCTATGAAATAAATAAAGTCATTGCGTCACGTAGGGAAATTCAAAGTCATGTGCTACCCACATCATATTTTTGACATAGTGTATATCCACTCTGAAATTTTTATAATATACACATACGGACACATTTTTCAAAGGCATTCAAAATGTGTTCAAGAGACCTTAAAAAGTGGTTATCCGTCAAAATCACGATTTCTAAAATTTTTAGTAAAACTGTGTATTTTCTTATGGTATATAATAATAGTATGATGTTGCATGTAGAAAGTATTGTTTTCTCGAAAATTTTCAAATTCAATAATTTGGGGGAGACGTTTTAAGACCACCTGAACACATCTCGAACGTTTTTGGAAAAATATCTATCTGTGCGTATATGTCTCTGAGATATGGATACCAAGACAAAAACAAATGTTTGTATATCTATGAAATCTTATTTTGTTACGATATTACGTAAAAAAACAGAACTAAATAGAATGTTTTGTAATTTGCACTATTTGATCACAAATTCTTCAAATTTTAGATTTTTCCCACAATTATTTTCTATAGCAAATAATTGCAATTTCTAAAACAATATGGTGGTAGCATAGCATAAGAGTGGCATGCATGTTCCGAAAACGTACGCGCTATACCCCCTGCTGTGAGAGCGATTCTTCGCTATTGGCTAAGTTAGATGACGTCATGGGCGGAGCCTAGTATACACTTTGAAGTTGTCGTCTTCGAGATTATACATGGAAAAAAATATTTGTTATTAAACCAGGAAGAAAATTATGATAGAAAGAAATAGTGCAAAGATATAACGTTGTGTAACAATATATGGAGATATATACACGTTCGTAAAACAACAAAAATGTCTTAAATTTAGGTAAGTAGTATATGATATATTTATTACAATTTTTGCGAGTAAAATGATGACACTGGGACGTTATACCTTATACATCTGTAATAATCCGATTGAATGATTTTCTAACTTATTTTTTATAGTACCTAATTTTAGATAGAAGATCGCCGACCAAATATGAATATATCAAAACTTGTACTGCAATATTTCACCTGGCCTGTTTAAATAACTTAAGTGGTCAGATGTTTTTATTGTTGTATCAGTTAAATTAAAGGAGAAACTGTGATTTATTTCCTTCTAGGCTAATTAAATTTGTGTAGAAGACAGCAATATATTTTTTAATGTGATTCATAGTTAATTTATTTATCACAGTAGTGTGTTATAGTATAAGAGTGTAAAGATGTTATACAAATTAATGAAATTACTAATAAAATTAATATATATACTATATGTATATACCAAGTTGTAATTTAAATAGCATAGATATGAAGTTTCATTTCAATTGTATGGATGTTGATTTTGAGATTTTATTGATATTAAGTAACATTTTGAAGAAAGCAAACACTAATAGCCATTATCTAATGTTTAAAAAATACTTTGAAGTTTGATCTGTACCCAGTAGTGAGCTGCCAAATTTTTAACAGCCAGTAAGCTATTATGCAAGATTATGGTTTCAACATTCTTCGCAGATGTTCTCATAATTCTTCTTATCATTCTTCGCAGTTCACACTAACATAATATATATTTATTGTGCGTTTAGAATTCATTTGGTGTTCGAGTTAAAATTATTTAGATTTTAACTCGTTGTTGTTGTTGTTTCTTATGACCTCCTGATTTCGATGGGCATTTTAACTCTTAAACATGTTTATTTCAAATTATGTTTAAAATTTAACAACCAATATTTAAACTTTGGAAATGTTTAATAACAATTACATGTGTATTATCCTACACTTTGAATTTTGAATATACAAAATTTTGATATTAAAATTTAAAAGGCATGTATTGATACATCATTCAAATTTTTCAGAACATTTTGAATTTAACTCAACGTTAATTCAATTAAAATCCTCTTTACACTTGTTATTCTGTATAACACATCTGAAATATAAAACCTGAAGTTTTATTTTTCAATCTCTTGAATAATTTCAGTTTGAAACACTTAGTCAAAATATTATTAATTTCTAAACCCAAAATTATTTATTTGAAACAAATATTAATTTCAATATCTTTATTACTTCAACAACTATAATTCGATTTAGATAATATATTACTATCTAATCTTAACAAAATTCTTTAGCATCAGTTGGACGCAGTGATAACTAGTCAAACTTTTAACTGGTATATGTATTTTCAGCTTCATTATATCTCATTACATCAGGAAAAATCAGATAACATCATTATTAACTAGCTAAGTCAATTTGCATCTATACATGCATCCTAGGATATCAAATCCATCTTCATATAAAATTAAATTAGTAACTACTGTCTATTATTTTCAAAAACAGCATTCAGTAAGTTGATTTAAAATATCTGTTGGATAAACTCCTTCTTTATAAACATGTTATAAATTGAAATTAGGTAATATCATGCAACAAAATGCATATTTTTAACTATAGTAAAGCACTATTTATACACTACTCTAGCGACCAGTGAAGTAAAGCGTATACCTGTGAAAATATGTAATTGAAATTAATGTCACTGGATAGGAATGTTTGACGAGCTATGTAGAAATGCATATAAATGATGTATGTACTGTATTTCAAATATTTAAAATTTAATATTCACTGATTAGAATGGGAAATTGGACTATATAAGATTTAACAAAATATTTGAAACATTTTTATGTAAATAAAATTAAAATTTGTTTTGATTTGACAACAAATTATGAATTTTATACAAATATTGAAATTAAAATATAACTATCCATATTTCATTACCTGATGATAATTCAATTGAGTAGTAGAAAATTAGTACTAACTTTTGAATCATTTGTGAGATATCAGTGATTACAAATGTACACATGCTTATCTCAAAAGCATTCAATTCGAAAATAAGAATATGTAAAACAAAAACATGTAAATTCATTGATAGTTCAAATATTTGAGCTGAATTGAATAAATTATTAAAGAAATAAAGATAACATGAATATGAGTCTGCAGGGAAAGTCGTGCTGCTAGCATCAGATTTTTATATTTTCAATGAGTTCAGGTCTTTTGATGGCCGAAAGCCATTTTTCTCGGCGCTCTTCATTAAGACGTTTTTTAGTATCATCTCCTCTAATTAAAACAGCGAGAAGTCTAAAAAAAGATTTACTGTCTCTGTCAGAACGATTTCTAGATATGAACAGACCAGGTAGACATAATAACAAATATAAAATTTTATAACGCTATAAACATGAGTATATTTACAAACTCAACTGAAAAACATGCAATGTATGTCTACCAGCAACGGTTGCTAGGTGGCAGATTGGCGGTGTGACGTCAGCGGTAACAGCTCTAATTAGTAGTCTGTGTTTGCTACCTTCGTAACCGTAACTCTTTCGTGTTTTCGTTCACTTTTCATTAAAAAAATATATATTTGAATCACCTTTTCTTTACATAAATTCCAAACAAAATGTATGTTTTTATGTACACCCATTTATAGTTTCCGTGTTTATATTTCTATTGCTTCAAATTTCATATTGTAGTGTTTTGCTTTGTTATATAACTTACTTTATAGAATTCAGTTCTCATATTTTTGTTTTGATGGTTATTAAAGTGTACTGGTTATTATTATAAAAAGTGTAAAATAACAAAATGTTATTGTGTTGATACTGTATATAATTATTAATTAAATCAGAAAGTAATTTGTTAAATTGAAAATTTTCCTCGCGATATGATTGAAATGCACATGAAAACATTATCCAGGGTTTGCCCCATCCTTAAAAACTGAAGAACTCTTTAAATTCACAATTTGTTTTTAAGAGTCCTTAAAACTCCTTATTCTTGCCAAAATCTCCGTAAAAATTTTGCCGTTCTA
This sequence comes from Amaurobius ferox, assembly GCA_951213105.1. NCBI lineage: Eukaryota > Metazoa > Arthropoda > Arachnida > Araneae > Amaurobiidae > Amaurobius > Amaurobius ferox. Next base: position 137,451,634 of record OX578135.1, on the reverse strand, counting down.
GTTTCAAAATGCAAAAGGAACCGAACAAACGGCCGACAGCCCAAAATCAGGACTGTAAGCAATATTATCAAAATATTAGAGATTACTTTTGTTTTTTAAATTTTTTTGCCCCAAAATCCATTAGCGGGATCAAAAGTAGAAACAAAACACCCTCTTTCACCTCTCCTGAAGAAAAAAGTAGAAAAAGACTGGGAGATTGTTGATTAGTGTAGTGCACTTCCCTTGTGATAAATTACTATAAGTTTCTTTTCCTTTACAAAGGCAAACTTTCGCTCAATTATACTTTGGTGTCAATTTGGGGTAAAAAGTTCTGAAAATTTTGAACTTTAAGAATTTTTGCTCTAAAACCAATATTTCGCAATATAGTTATATATAGTCCGAGTAAGGACTAGGATTTTTAAATTCCTGGTTAGAAAGAATGATATTTTCACTTGGTGTTTAACTATATTTGGAAATACTCAAACAGTATTCAGACTACTATTTTTACGTTCCTCGAGAATGATATTTTACTGTACTGTTGTGTTTACTGTTTATGAGTCAGTCATGTCAAAACAGGGAAGGGAAGGAAACCAGTGGGAGTTATGTCTTTGATGTCTGGGCTAGGAATTAATATGATTAAAGGACGTCAAGCATCGTAATGTGGTTGAAATATATAAGTATTTAGATAAGTATTTGTTTTACATTAAATCCGATGTGGGGCAACAGTGGCATATTTTGAAATTCAATTATTTTTTTATGGGGGGGGGGGGGGGGGAGTCAGCGTTAAATATCAATCTCAACGGGTTCAAGTTAGAGGTCTGCACGGGATCGGGCCTGGCCTATGGACTTGTGCCCGACCTGGCCCACGGGCCGGGCTCAGTCCATGTTTAATTAAATGCGGGTCGAGTCAAAATAAATGAAAAAAGCGGTAAGATCCTAGTATACGTTACAGACTTGGCACGATTTTGAAAAATGTCGCCAACGCTGAAATGATGCGTTGACGCTTGTTGCCAAATGGTTTCCAATGCCAAAATGACGTTTTTAGGAAAAAACAAAGATAATCGAAACCTAAAAATGGCAAATACAAAGCATACCATAAACATCACAAATAAATAAACATAACATGAAAAGACAAACATTTATTAACTTCAATAATTTAAACATTAAACAAATCATAAATCAAATTTACAAAAGAACACCGGGATAGACACATTTTATCACGGCAATAAACGCTTTCACCTTCTCCGACGATGTTTTACCGTTGTAGATTCGCCGCCACATGTATTCTGACAGATATGAGTCAAATTCGTCTTCCACCTTTTTGGGTGCCTTTCATTCCGCGCTTCACGGCGCCCCATGTTCCCTCAATCGAGTTTGTATGGGCACCGGAAACGGGATCACGGAAAGTTACACTATGATTCACCGTAAAGTGTTTAAAACCTTCGTCATCAAGACAGTCGTATGCTTTCCAGCAATCGGACACCACGACGCTGCCGGGTAAAACATACTTTTTCAACACGTCCAACAGCGTCTCTTTTGACCTGTTTTGAACAGCGGCCATGAAACATTTGTTTGTACCGCTTTCGACGCCACCAAAAACCCACTGACCCTCCACTCGCTTGTCACGGTGATATTTACGTTTTCCAAATTTGGACTCATCAATTTCAACAATGACGGCCTCGCCGCCGAGAGGTGCAGAATTGTTGATCAACCACTGGGCACACACCTCCCGGCAAAAGATCATCCAGTCTGTCACCGTCTGCTTGGCAACACAGAGGTCTTGAACCATATAATTATGCCTTGCGCCATACACCCATTCCACAGTCAATTCCATAATTTTCGTCAAATCCAGGTTTGAATCATGAAACCACGTGTTTTTCCGGAGCGTCACCTTTTTTTGATGGCCCTTATTACGGCAAGACCAGCTAAATCCATCGGAAATGTCTTTTCTTACGCCGAGCTGCATCTCCGATCCACACGTGGGGCACGGAAATCTTTCCGAAAGCAAGCCTGCTCCGATACACCAGTCAATAACTGCGCGTTTTCCCTTTGATTCCAAAATCCAAAAAAATTTCGTATTTAAATATTCATCAGACATCTTTAACCTCACAAATTCACACTCATTCACAAATCTCAAACTCTCGCAATATCGCACCACGAATTCCAAAATGGCTAAAAACCTACCACCTAACAAATCTTGCCAAATCTACAACTACACAATAGCAACTTTATCGCCCTCCCAAATGTCGCCTATATCGCCAAATCCACCTCGTAACGTATACTAGGGTTTTACCAAAAAAGCTAATAGGTACTGCTTGCTTACTTAGAATTTAACATTAATATTTTATTTTAAATTTTTTCTGTTATTTTAATTTCAATTATTAGAATCCGAATGTTTCTAAATTATCAAAATAAATAAATTTTATTCTTAAAGTAAAACACTTCCGTCGATTTCTTACTGATAACAAATATTGAATAAGACGAGTTATTGTCCTTGAATTTATTTATATTTGTATTCTAAATATCTACCACTTTTAATTTAAAATTATTAAATTTTAAAAATATTCATAACTATGACATAAAGAAAATAATAAAAAAAAGCCAAGTTTAATCACATTGAAATGTTTATAAAAATACTAACAATTGTGGCATATGACATATTTGATATATATAACCACTACAGTCAAAAATATTTGATGCTGATGAGCTTTAACAAAAGGGCATTGCATTGTTCACTGATAAATTAAATGGGTGAATAAATCATTTTTTAAACATAATGTCAGCGAAGAGCTGTTTTCTCATTTAATTTCAGATATTATCAAACCAAAATGATAAATAAAAACACACTTTACAGTAATGCTCTTTCTTGATTTGTACAGATCTTTCAAATTTGGGTTCTTTGCAATTTATTACTATATGTAATATAACTTGTGTTTAATTCTTTAAATGGAAATTTGGATCATTTTACAAGGCAACTGGCTTCAATGTATTACAAAAAAATTAAGGATGGTCTACGTTGGGGTTGACTTTGAGTACTATAATTGGGACGGGTTAGGCTCGGGAAATAATTAAAAAAATTCTTGGGTTTTAGCTGAGCCGAATCTTAATATTTTCGGGCCAGGTAAAATTTTAAATTAGACCTGTGCTGACCTCTAGTCACTAAATAACTGGTATTTAGTCTTAGCTTCTTCTGCCAGCTTTAAGAACTGGAATTTTTCTAAATTTGCACACTTCAGGTTTTACTGCAGTAGGAGAATTTCCCTTTTATTACAGTGATGTAGCAGCCGAAGCACTTCTTTTTGAATTCTTAGTTTCTATAATCTGAGCATTTTTATCTATTTATTTTTATTTATTTAAGGTTGTTTTTCTAATTCATGGATTTCCGAACGACAAACTGAATGGGGATTCAGTAGATTTTTTTATCATGTGTGTTTAGGAAGCATTTTGAAACTTTTCAATTTTGGGGTGGGTGATACTCCTAAATACACACACTCTGGATAGTTCATGACTTTTTCTCCAAACACAATTTTTTTTGTCTTTAAGGCTCCTGCTTATGTGCACTATATGCATAAACTATCCCAATATTTTTAAAGTGACTCATTGCAATTATCTTCAGGTTATTTTTATACTGTGTCAGGTTATTTTTATAGTGTGCTGGTATAAATGAATAAACATTTCACTAATAATTATCGCATAAATGGTGGGATTGCACAATTTATTTTGTATTATGGTGCATTAGAGTCCACAAGCATCTTTTTCCATCCATCGATCTCCATCTTTTAATTATTACACAGTAGGGAGACTACTTCCCGACCGTCCAAACAGTTACCTTACACCTTTCTGGTAGGTCGGACGGTCTGGGTTTCAACAACAGTAGGGAGACTAAATTTGCTTATTTCCGTATTTTGGTTAATTTTAAAGATATATTGTGCATAATTAATCAAATATTATGTGAGTTAATAATGATGGAAATAAGATGATTCTTATAGTTAACATTCTCATGCAATGTTTTAAATCTCATTGCTCTTTTTTTTTTCATGTTTTCAAATGATTGTTATTCTAAGTTTATTTTAAAACTAGCCATTTCACTAGCCCTTCACCCATTCTTAATGACTAGTGACCACTAAATGGGACATCTACACAATAAAAGTTTTGAATATTAGACTCTGTTTATTTTAAACAAAAAGAAATTGATTGGTGCATATTTCAAGAGCAAAAATAATGCATTTTTTTTTTTTAAATCCCTTTGTAGCGTCCCACCTAATCGGAACTTTTGATTTTTGTCATTGACCTAGAAGCTGAGATGGATTGAATGAGCCCAAAGCCAAAATTTTGACTCGAGTGCAAGTACTTGATCAGCTTGAACAGTTGGTTTGAATTGTTCAATTATTCCTTTGAATCGCTGGACTCTAATTCAAATTTTTTGAAGTATTAGATTTTTCCATTGAGCTAGATGAGACCAAAGTAAAGATTCTAATTAGAGTGGTAGTGCTCAATAATTAGGCAAAGAGATTTTAAGTTCTTTTATTATTCTTTTGCACTGTCACCCCTAATTCAAAATTTTGGAATTTTAGGTTTTCCCTATAGTCTTGAAGCTGAGACGGATTGGATCACACCAAAACCAAAATTCTAACTATAGTGGAAGTGCTTGATAATTTTGATCATCCACTCATGCTGTCAGTTTAGTGCATATTATATAGATATATCCTTTTAATTGATAACATGTTTAACAATAAATAAAAAATAAAAATTAATTAATAAAAGTGTTGAGCATTTGTTTATTCGTGTGCAAAATTTTTATATATGTAAATTTGTGATAAAAAATACTTTGAATGAATTTTCACTGCTACAAATCATGTAATTTAAACAGCTGCACAGGTGTTAATTTTTCTGGAACATATTTTTTTTGGAAAATAATGCTTAGGGGTAAATTAATTAGTAGAGGGTTTGAGGATGCTATCTATAAACTCTTTAAAAATTTTTGTTATACCATTAAAAACTCCTTAATTTTTGTTTTTAAAATTGAGTACGGACCCTGTTATCATCTAATCAAAATTCGTCTTGCAAGCAAAACATGTGAATTTATCTGTAACCATTGTTGAATTTATAAATTTCTTTTTTAAGTGAATATGTTTAAAAGTTTTATTTTACTTTCAAAAGTCCATAAAATAATTTTTGACTCAATGTTTAGTTAAACAGTATTTTATTAAAATTAATTTCATGCACATATTTCATTTATACATTTTCATCAGTTATGTATTTCATCCCATCTTTTCAAAAACATATAAACAAAGTTCGGCTATATTTTTAAAATTTGCTAAATACGTATATTTTCTAAAGAAGGAAATTTCTTTGTATAGATGACCAAAATTTTTATCTCTAAATCATTTAGTATTTATATATATTGTTATTAACTGGATTTATTTGATATGATTTTTTGCAGAGTTAATCACCATGGTACAGCATATATCCATGGTATAGCTTTTCCTGCTTTTAACATGGAATTTTCATAATATTACGGAATGAGACGAACCCTGAATATGAACCCTGTTATCATCTAATCAAAATTCGTCTTGCAAGCAAAAAACATGTGAATTTATCTGTAACCATTGTTAAATTTTACTTTTAAAAGTCTACAAAATAATTTTTGACTCAATCTGTTATATTAAAATTAATTTCATGCACATATCTCATTTATACATTTTCATCAGTTATGTATTTCATCCCATCTTTTCAAAAACATATAAACAAAATTTGGCTATATTTTCAAAATTTGTTAAGTATATATATTTTCTAAAGAAGGAAATTTCTTGGTATAGATGACCAAAATTTTTATCTCAATCATTTAGTGTTTATATATATTGTTATTAACTGGATTTATTTGACAAGATTTTTTGCAGAGTTAATCACCATGGTACAGCACATCCATGGTATGGCTTTTCCTGCTTTTAACATGGAATTTTAATAATATTACTGATGTTAATGTACTATAGCTAGGTGAATGAGATTTAATTGCATTATTTGACAATCCTTTAAATTTTGATTGATAATAGTGATCTGATTTTTACAGGACATTAAGTAAAAGTGAATCTAAGAGCAAAGGTGGAGAAAGCAAAAAGACAAAAGCTCGCAGAAGTAGTGTTTCTTCATCATCTAGCAGCAGCAGTAGTAGTTCTCAGTAAGATTTCCAATTTTATACCTTGATTTTGTAATTTAGATTCAAAGAATAATTTGACTTTTATATATTTTACAGTACATAACTCTTTTACTGTTTTAGTCCTCGCAACAAAGATGCTGAAGCAAAGACTGCTGCTAAGTAAGTTATAGTCTTGTAAAACATTCATGAGTATATATTGCATATAAATACATCAGCTATAATACATATTAAAAAAATAAACTGTGTTTCCAAAATTTTTGAATTGAAAACATTCTTGTAAACATATCAGGTTCCTAGCTTGAATGGTTTGGGATATACAATAGTGATCATGTTACTCAGATTACACAATTTACAGGCCCCTAGAGTGGGTTATGAAAATCTAGTTCCTTGTTGCTCACCTGTGGTCTTGAACATTCCTGTTACATAGCTGCCAACTTTCCCGGTTTCTCTCTATATCTTCCGGGTAAGTCGCTCAGTCTCCCAGTTTTCATTCAGCTCCTCTTATTTTCCCCCTTTCTAGGCAGAAATAATCCGAATGCAAGTCATGTGACTTTCATTTGTCTTCCGTGTGTCAATTTTTTTCTATCGCAGTGTAGGAATATATTGCCAGTGACATTTGTATTTTTTTTATGCAAATCTGCATGAAAGTGTCTAGAGGTTACAATAGTCAGAAAATCAGAAATAGATCGCGAATGTTCCGAAAATGTCACTTAATGAGAAACGAAGTCATAAATTTTGATATTGAAGTTTTCCCGTTCTTTCATCTAAATATCTATTTTCCACCTATTGCGTAATTGATGCTCACAAACAGCGATTATTCCCTCAGTGTCATGAGCGAGAGAGATGACCAATGATTATCTAATTAATGTGGGAGAAACGCATTTGGATCGACTAAAATTTTATTAAACTGTTTTATATACAAAATTAATTTTCAACCATAATATTAATGAAATTAAAGTCTTTTTTGCAGCAATTTTGCTAAAAACAGCATTTGTGTGTGATCCTACTTATATTTCGTTTGTGAAAATAATTTCCACATTTGCAATCTGCCTGCATCGCCTAAAATTTTTTAAATTATTTTATGTTTTATACAGAAAAACTATTTTTCAAACTTATTATTAATGAAATGAACTATTTTCTGAATAACAGTATTTAAATTGCTTGTACATTCGAATATATGTTCAATCATTTAAATTAATTATTCATTAGATTCCATCATATTTTTTATCTTTGGAAAAAAATCCAATAAAATAAAATAATAAATAAATGTCCATGTGTCCTACCTAATTATATATTATGAAAATAAATTTAAAACATCCATTATGTTGAAAAATGTGAAATTTAATAAAACAATTATTTTTCTCTTAATTGCATTGCAAAACATCTTTCTCAGATATGCTCTGATTCTTTCCCAGCAGCCTTTGTTCTGGACAAGGTACCCTACTGGGTTGCACATGAGGGAGGAATAGGTCAGAGGTCACATCTGGTTTTGGAATCACTGGGCATTGGCTTAGTTTTGTAGGTGTGAGGGTTAGATCAGTTTGATGTGAAACATTGAGCTGAACAGCAGTCTAGTTGCATTTCTATTGGAAATGATGTCTACTATTGGAAATGCTGCTTCATATTTTATCAGATAAATTTTTAAATTTTGATTCTTAAATAGATCATTCCTGCTACGATCCATTCTCATCTTATAAAGTTCGAGTAAGTAAAGGCCCGAGAACAATTATTTTAAAGAACAACAAAAAGCAGCAAACTTGTGTGGTCTTATATCTGGTAAATCTTTATGCTCAAGTAAAGGTCAACCACTGAGAATTTCAAAAAGAGTAGTTCCGATGAATATCAGACTAGTGAAATAGCCATTGAAACAGTCAGCATAGCATGTAATGTATTAGGTGTCTCACCAATTACAAAAACCTAAGCCAAAAAAAAAAAAAAATCACATGGAAAGACAAAACTCAAAATGATATATTAACTTGACTCAAAAAGCTGTTAAACTTAGTTGGCAAAAAGTTTAGATGTTGAACTACCTTCCAAACAGTCATCAAAACTCTTCACATCTAGCTCAGTGCAAAGATTGCACTAATTTAATCACAAAACTAAAAGGAAAATATAACAAAAGCAGTTCAATATCAGAAGAAATTAAAAATTATATATTTAACTCTTATGCCTCAAAGTTGGGCAACAACTTGGAAAGAGTTTGGAACTAGCCAGTATCTAGTTATATATAACAGAACTAAAGACCTCAAAAACATGGTTCTTTCCTCAATTGAAAACAGGTAGGACTCTTGATTTGAAAGTGAAGGAAACAGTTTGCACATTCTTTACATGTAATGGAATCAGCTGTTGTTTTCCAGGGAAGAAAGAGTATCTGTACAATCTACTACAGGAATACTAGAATTAAAGCAAAAATGTTTGCTTTTATTAGGAAATCTTAAAAGAATTGTATACTGAATTTAAACCATCTAAATTACAAAATAGGTTTTTCGCAATTTGCAGAGTTATGACCCAAATGGTGTATTTTAACTGGTGCTAGTGATACTCGCAGTGTATATGTATGCAGCTATCATCCAATATAAAACTAATGGGTTTAGCAATAAATATAAAAGTTGAGATATTACTTTATTGCTGAAAATGATAGTTTGCTCAACAGAAGATGAAAGTTGCATACTTGGTGAACGTTCTAAATGCCCAGGAACTTTCATTTTTTAATTAAATGCTATCAGATGCAAAACACTCAGCAATGATATTTACAATAAAAATTGATGAAATCACATTTAAATTAATGTTAATAATAAGAAAGGAACAAATACACAGGTAAAACAACATATTTTTGGTTAACGAATAAATAACTTCTTGTTTTAAAAAAATTTCATATCCTGAAAATGACACTTATTTTTCAATTTTAAAAATAGAAAGGATAAAATATACAAAAATGCCCCTTTCACTTGCTTATCTACATAGATTTGTTGTTTTATTAAATCAGTTTTTAGATTTTTAAATTATGCCCCACATGGGGTTTTTGGCGTGTTAAAAGTGATCATTTTTGAAATTTTGGAAGTTGGCAACCCTAAAAGCCAAGTAACAAGTTGATTAGAAGCTTACATTTTTTTGTGCTTATAAAACACTTCCAACTCTTTAAATCAACCATATTTTATTCATGTTTTAATTTTAGCAGCTAAATTGAAAAAATCTTGAACATGAGAAAAACAAAAATTTCAAATTTAAGTGCTTAAAAAGGGTTTCATTAAAAAAAAAAATTACAATTAGTTTATATCATATGAAAGCTTAAAATCTTAGCTTTAAAATGGCACCTGAAATATTGGTTTGTAACAAATACAAGTGGTATTTTGAAAAGAATGAACATCAATTTTCACAGAAATATGATCTTGAACGATGTTTCAAGGAGCAAAATCTCCCCTTCTACTTTTTAAAATAAATTGAAATTTTGGCTATCGCCTTTTCCCCAGGTATATAAGCTAATTTTAATTTTTAATCAAAATCCATTACTATGATGCAACCCCCATTTGTTGATTTGACATGGAATGACCCCTTAGTGTGCATGAATGAATTTCCTATCTTAGAGTGCACAAAGGAATTTCCTATCTTAATCTGTACCTCTAACCCACAGTGACCTTTCCTGTAAAATTCCGTTTTCTATCATGAGCAGTTAAGGAGATAGAGATGAGTCAGTAAGGACTTTGCACACATACACACACATATATATATATGTGTGTTTGTGTAAAAATTCAGTTTTCTATCAGGAGCAGTTACGGAGATATGGCGATGAGCCATTGAGGAGTTTACTGAAGAGTAAATTGATTGGGATTTTTAAAAAATTACAAATATACAGAAAAGTTAATGGAGAATTCAGCATTTTTTTTTTGTTAACCCCTTGCCTGTGGAGTATATTTCAGGAAAGTGGGTCAAAAATGGAAAACATTTTTTATGCTTCAGTTTTGTCTATTATAACATTTAAAAAGGTTAGAAAAATTTTATTTTGTAAAAATATGAATTTTTATATGAAATAACTACTATATTTAATATTTTGACATACATGTGGAAAATTAATGGATTATATTCATATTTTACTCAAAATTGTTTAATTATAGCAAAATAAATCAAATAATCTTTTGAATTTCACAAATCATTTCACAGAATCATTTTTCAGAATTTCACAAATCTTTTATAGTATGATATATACGAAAAATATGACCCGGCACACAAGCCGACATCACACTCTTTACAATAAACTCGGTTTAAATCCCGCCTAATCAAGCTAGCTGATCCCGCCTACTTCCAAAAAAAGTGTGAACAAGTATCGCCATCTGTTGGAAAAACAATGAACTATATTGTACAGCATTTGGTAATTCAAAACGGGATCAGCGGAATAGGAACACTGATTTTTCGCTTGCCCGAAGTCAGTTCGGGCATTTCAAATTTGGCGCAGAAGGGTTGCCCGAACTGGATTCGGGTGGCACATGCAAGGGGTTAATTCAGATTTTTTTATGTCTACCAGCTAATTTTTCAATTCACAAAATGATCAGTTAATTAAAAATTCACTTTATTGTGTCATCAGTTGATTGGGTTTGATTGCTAAAAAAAAAATATCAATAAATTGATTTCAAAGATTATTAGTAAAGACAGAAAACAACACATCCTCCCAAAATTAAATGTTGAATATGTTTTCTAGTTTTGTGTTTAACATATCTCAATTTATTGCTTTTCTAGGCGTTCAGCATCATCATCTTCTTCATCTAGCTCATCTTCATCTTCAAGCTCTGAGGCCAGATCACATTCTAGGTCCAGTTCATCTTCATCATCATCTTCCTCCTCTTCATCTCGATCATCAGGCTCACGGCGCCAAACTGGTCGGGGGAAACGTAATTTAGCTAGGTATAATATATTGTATAGCTTCTAACTCTACTGGGTTTCCTGGGAACTACTAAGTTTTGATGATTTTTCCCAGTTTCCTGATTTTTAATGAGAATCTCTCGGTTTTTGTCAATTTTTTAAGAATTCCCTAAAGTTAGGTATTTTTCCATAAATATTCCCTGTCAAAGGGAATTTCAATTGAATTTGTTGCCACCACTTGTTGCTTCCATGTTTGAACATGGAAGCCATTAGTACAAAATGGCATCATTTTCAATTTGATAGATACTGTTTTATACAAGTGCAATTTTGTCGTGACGGAAAATGACTTGTGCTTTCTTTCGTTACTCGATAACTAATAATTCTTATTTATTTATGTTTATAATGTTATTTATTTATTTACTCTATTTAATTCATTCAGATTGATTAAAGTTATCATTATATTTAGATTTGACCTGATCATATAGTTTTAACCTAATACAGTTACTTTTACTAAAACTGTTTGGCTTGTGCACATCCATACTTCATTGTTTATCTTTAATACACACTCAAACAACTTTTCACTCTAAAATTTCCACTTACCTTTGGTACCTATATTAAAAATTTCATAGCTATTAAACCTAATTAATTTATTGCACAGCCACAAAGGGAACACAACTCAATTATGTTAAATTTAGGGTTGGTCATTTTGCCAGGACAGTGGCAAAAAACTGGAAAAAATGGTTGGATTTAAAAAATGTACAAAAAACAATATAATTTTGTACATAATATAATTGAGACTTAAATCAGAATATTAATTAGTTATTTCATTAATATTAATTTGATTAATTAAAATGATAAAATATAATTAAACATTAATTGATTAATAAGAAGTTGTGAAATAATCTTCATTTTATCCTTATTTGAACCTCTAGGTATAACTTTTATGAATAATTTATAGAAGTAATCTTTTGAAATTCCTACAAAAAATTTTTTTAACCCATAATAGCATCTTACATTCAAGTTAATGGAAATTCATATATTATAGATGTTGAAAGAACTAACCACAAAAAAGTCAGCAGAATTTTTATCTAAAAAATGTGACATTATTCAGATTACTAAAGAAACATATGACTGTGAAGTTAAAAGCATTGTTACTGATAATGCTGAAAATATGGAGAAAATGAGATGTGAATTAGAGCAAAAATCTGAGGGTTCAACTCTGATAACATATGGTTGTGCAGCTCATTGGCTAAACCTTTTGGGAGAAGATATAACACCTTCCAGCGTTATTAAACATGTAATAGATATTCACAAGTATTTTTGAAATCATCATGTTCCTGGAGCATGGTTAAAGGAATGCAGTGAGCATGTTTCACCTCAATTACCTGGAAATACTAGGTGGGGTAGTCAGTTGATTTGTCTAGAAACATTTATTCGAAATCATATGTAAAAATAACAAATGAGCATTTTGAGGAGATGGATCCAAACACATTGCAGCTCGTATACGGGATTTTAACTTTTATCAACAAGTGAAAGACCTCATCAGACAATTAAAGCCAGTAGCAAGTGCTTTAGCTCTTCTGGAGAGTGATTCAGCAACAATTGCTGATGCTTGCCATTTATGGTGCAATTTGTTAAAAAATGACGAGTTGAAACCCCATTCTGCTGTAGTGAAAAAAAAGTTTAATCAAGCAATTTTGCATTGGCATCTTCTTTCTTATTTATTGCAACCTAAATACAGAGGGGAAAATCTCAATTATGAACAGATAGTGTGGAATAGATAGTGTTTCAAAACTTGTTTATTGCTATGCAATGTTGAAAAAACAAAATATATACTCTGATGTAGAAAATTCAATTACATTTGATGAAATTTTATGTGTAATTCTTTTCATAATTAAAGTTGTATAATATGAGCTATACTTTTTTTTTAATATTTATATTGTATAGTAATTAATATACTTTGTATCTTCAAATTACTATTGTTCTGATTTTGATAGATAGTAAAATTCGTATTATTACTCAGACTTTGTTAAAAATTAACTGAAGCATAAGAATTAGTTGTTTAATAGTTGTGACTATTTAAACTAAAGCTAGTGAGTTATTTTATTGTTATTTACTCTTTCCTTTCTCATGTTCTGCATTCATAGTATTAACTAAAAAAGTATTTTATTAAAACAATACAAACTTAATACTATTTAGATTACTGTTTCAATGATGCATTGAACATTCTAAATTATAAAAAAAACATTAAAGTTATATATTATTAGAGTTAAAATTAGTAAAAATTAAAATAACTTAATTACATTCCCGTAAATAAAACATATCTAATTTTACCACTGCGGCCAAAAGTGGCAAAAATGTATTTTTGTCAGGACTGTTTTTACCGTTTTTTTTCCACCTTTGGCAAAAACGTGCCAACCCTAGTTAAGTTAAACTAATTTTTATTATGCAACAATTCAAAACATCTTCCAAATCATTAGTATAGTGGTTAAATTAAAGGTACATTGCATTTAAAGAAAAGGAAAATTAAAACCCCAGTTAAACAATTAAAATAAAACCAGTTATCAATTTAAAATAAACCCAGTTAACACTTTAAATACCCAGATTCAGAATCTACTCTGGTCTGAAGACCAGAGTTTGGTCTGCCAGGGAACTAACTGTCCACCAGAAATTAAACACAATGTAAAAGTTCAAATATAAGTACTTTTATACATATAAATAAGTGTGTAAATTATGTATGTAAGTAAGAGTGTTAATTAAAATTCATATTAATTATTAACATTTAAAATGCCAATCTAATTAAATACACAACCAAGGCTTTTATCATTTTGGAAACTAGTTCCCATTTGGGCTGGAATGTTTCTAGAGGGTGAATATAGATGGCAGCACCACAAAACCTTAAAATGAAGGTGTTGTTTGAAAGCTCAAATGTGGACACAAAAATTTGACTAATCACCATAGCACAATTTATACACTGTCTTGGCTGGAACTAATGCCGATGATGGAGATGTCTGCACTACAGATCAAAACTCCTAGATGAAGGAGATGCTTGAAAGTTCAAATGTGGACACAAAAATTTGACGAATCGCCACAGCACAACTCATACACTGGCTGGAACTAATGCTAATGAAGTAGATAACTCATAGCTGAAAAGAACACTGGCTGGAACTAATGCCAATGAAGGAGATAACTCATAGCTGAAGAGATTATTGGCTGGAACTATTGCCAATGAAAGAGATGATAACTCATAGCTGAAGAGTTTACTGGCTGGAACTAATGTCTATGAAAGAGATGGCAACTTCACTTCAGAACAACACCCGTAGTAGGCACATTGGCGGCCGCGAAAATTTACCCCAGAACAACTCAATTCTGAGCCTCAGCACCAAGATAAACATTTATTTACCAACAAAAAGATTCGCTCACAGATGTCTGCGGGCCCCAGGCGCCTCGGCGTTAGGCCCGGAACGCAGTTTTACAGAAACCAAAAACCAGACCACCCTCCCAGACGGCAGCTAGGAAGCAAATGTCCCGCCAACACGTTCACTTCCAATTTATCCCAGAACAACCCAATTCTAAGCCTCAGCACCAAGAGTATTTGAGCCTCAGCACCAAGATAAACATTTATTCACCAACAAAAACATTCACTCACAGATGTCCGCTGGCCACAGGCGCCCCTGCACGGGGCCTGGACCATGGTTCTACAAAAACTAAAAACCAGACCACCCTCCCAACTGACGGCTAGGAATTGAATGCTCTGCCAATACGTTCTCTTCCCCCAAAGCCGCCAAACTTGGCGAATGAAAACTTACGCCTCACATATAATTTCTGTGCACACTCCTTGGAATAAAATATGATGTTTCGCCAACAACTGTGAGGCATGAAATTGCGAGCAAGTTGGCTATCACGAACCCATGCCTTGACTCATCCGCGCAGAATGCCATGAGGCAACCTCCTTGCAGGTGTCAGGAGATGAGCTGTGAAAGGGTCCACGTTTCTCTTAAAATGCGTGCTATTTTTGCAAACTCGTGAATGAAGTGAAGTTAAATGAACTTAAGGGAAAAAACGTGTCCGAGGATTAGTAAAAGATTCGAAAGATATTTAGCTTTTGTAGGCACATCGCACATAATTTTGAATAATAGAAAGCATGAAAGGGATAACAAATAACGTTAAAAGGGGATAAATTGCTGAAATATACAATAACAACAAATTAATTTAGAATTTTGAAGGGAAAGGGGGAAATTATGAATTTTTAATTATTAATTAATTTGGAAAAGTAGCATCATTAAAAACCAGCATTACATACTCCTGTAAACCACTGGGGAAAAATTTTTTAGAATAAAATTTTTCATAAAACAAAGATCCGAAATTGACCAAGAGTGAACACTATCCTGGTGGAAGAAAAACTGTAAACACATGGGAAACACTCTTCATTTAGCAACTCATGGGATTACAAGTAAAAATGTTGATAACCAGATATATCTATATATAATATATATATTACATACAGGGAAGGCAGGCACACTGATCATGACGATAAAAATTTAAAATGTACTTCTCCCAGACTTCCATTAAAAAAAAAAAAATTGTATCTCCCCTTTAAATGAGAAGAAAAACCCCCGAAAAGAGAAAAAGCAAGAAAAACAATTTATTAAAACTTTAGAAATCCAAAATTTTCAAAAACTGAAATTGAACCTCGAGAAGTAAAAAAAAAAAAAATAATCATCTGAGTTCTCACTAAATTCGATAAAATGTTCAAACTCAAACAAGGGAAGACACACAGCTCATACGAAAACAAAAAAGAAAATCATAAAATCCCCCCAACCAAAACAAAAGCCAAACAACCCCAGCAGTGTGGAGCAAAGCCTGGGCAGTGTGACATATTAAAACAGAGCTTACACACAGCTCATACGAAAACAAAAAAGAAAATCATAAAATCCCCCCAACCAAAACAAAAGCCAAACAACCCCAGCAGTGTGGAGCAGAGCCTGGGCAGTGTGACATATTAAAACAGAGCTTACACACAGCTCATACGAAAACAAAAAAGAAAATCATAAAATCCCCCCAACCAAAACAAAAGCCAAACAACCCCAGCAGTGTGGAGCAGAGCCTGGGCAGTGTGACATATTAAAACAGAGCTTACACACAGCTCATACGAAAACAAAAAAGAAAATCATAAAATCCCCCCAACCAAAACAAAAGCCAAACAACCCCAGCAGTGTGGAGCAGAGCCTGGGCAGTGTGACATATTAAAACAGAGCTTACACACAGCTCATACGAAAACAAAAAAGAAAATCATAAAATCCCCCCAACCAAAACAAAAGCCAAACAACCCCAGCAGTGTGGAGCAGAGCCTGGGCAGTGTGACATATTAAAACAGAGCTTACACACAGCTCATACGAAAACAAAAAAGAAAATCATAAAATCCCCCCAACCAAAACAAAAGCCAAACAACCCCAGCAGTGTGGAGCAGAGCCTGGGCAGTGTGACATATTAAAACAGAGCTTACACACAGCTCATACGAAAACAAAAAAGAAAATCATAAAATCCCCCCAACCAAAACAAAAGCCAAACAACCCCAGCAGTGTGGAGCAGAGCCTGGGCAGTGTGACATATTAAAACAGAGCTTACACACAGCTCATACGAAAACAAAAAAGAAAATCATAAAATCCCCCCAACCAAAACAAAAGCCAAACAACCCCAGCAGTGAGGTCCATTTCGCCAGCCCCGCCCATCTCGAGTTTAAAGTTCAAATTAGGCTCAATCGTTAGTGCACGTTAGTGCACGTAAGCATTTCGTTAGTGCACAGCCTCCTCTTCAGGTATTACAAAAAACAAAAATAACATGGGCGGGGCTGGGGAAATGGCCTCCCCACACACACACCTCGAATTATAAGTTCAGATTAGGCTCAATCGTTAGTGCATCGTTAGTGCACGTATGCATTTCGTTAGTGCACAGTCCCCTCTTCATGTGCTGCGAAAATAAAGATAACATGGGCGGGGCTGGGGAAATGGCCTCCCCACCCACCCACCTCGAATTATAAGTTCAGATTAGGCTCAATCGTTAGTGCGTCGTTAGTGCACGTTAGTGCACGTATGCATTTCGTTAGTGCACAGTCCCCCCTTCAGGTGCAACGAAAATAAAAATAATATGGGCGGGGCTGGAGAAATGGCCTCCCCACCCACCCACCTCGAATTATAAGTTCAAATTAGGCTCAATCGTTAGTGCACGTTAGTGCATGTATGCATTTCGTTAGTGCACTGTCCCCCTTCAGGTGCTGCGAAAATAAATATAACATGGGCGGGGCTGGGGAAATGGCCTCCCCACCCACCCACCTCGAATTATAAGTTCAGATTAGGCTCAATCGTTAGTGCATCGTTAGTGCACGTTAGTGCACGTATGCATTTCGTTAGTGCACTGTCCCCCTTCAGGTGCTGCGAAAATAAAGATAACATGGGCGGGGTTGGGGAAATGGCCTCCCCACCCACCCATCTCGAATTATAAGTTCAAATTAAGCTCAATCGTTAGTGCATCGTTAGTGCACGTATGCATTTCGTTAGTGCACAGTCCCCCTTCAGGTGCTGCGAAAATAAAAATAACATGGGCGGGGCTGGGGAAATGGCCTCCCCACCCACCCACCTCGAATTATAAGTTCAAATTAGGCTCAATCGTTAGTGCATCGTTAGTGCACGTATGCATTTCGTTAGTGCACTGTCCCCCTTCAGGTGCTGCGAAAATAAATATAACATGGGCGGGGCTGGGGAAATGGCCTCCCCACCCACCCACCTCGAATTATAAGTTCAAATTAGGCTCAATCGTTAGTGCATCGTTAGTGCACGTTAGTGCACGTAAGCATTTCGTTAGTGCACAGCCCCCTCTTCAGGTATTACAAAAAATAAAAATAACATGGGCGGGGCTGGGGAAATGGCCTCCCCACACACCCACCTCGAATTATAAGTTCAGATTAGGCTCAATCGTTAGTGCATCGTTAGTGCACGTTAGTGCACGTATGCATTTCGTTAGTGCACAGTCCCCTCTTCAGGTGCTGCGAAAATAAAGATAACATGGGCGGGGCTGGGGAAATGGCCTCCCCACCCACCCACCTCGAATTATAAGTTCAGATTAGGCTCAATCGTTAGTGCGTCGTTAGTGCACGTATGCATTTCGTTAGTGCACAGTCCCCCCTTCAGGTGCAACGAAAATAAAAATAACATGGGCGGGGCTGGGGAAATGGCCTCCCCACCCACCCACCTCGAATTATAAGTTCAAATTAGGCTCAATCGTTAGTGCACGTTAGTGCACGTATGCATTTCGTTAGTGCACTGTCCCCCTTCAGGTGCTGCGAAAATAAATATAACATGGGCGGGGCTGGGGAAATGGCCTCCCCACCCACCCACCTCGAATTATAAGTTCAGATTAGGCTCAATCGTTAGTGCATCATTAGTGCACATTAGTGCACGTATGCATTTCGTTAGAGCACAGTCCCCCCTTCAGGTGCTGCGAAAATAAAGATAACATGGGCGGGGTTGAGGAAATGGCCTCCCCACCCACCCATCTCGAATTATAAGTTCAAATTAAGCTCAATCGTTAGTGCATCGTTAGTGCACGTTAGTGCACGTATGCATTTCGTTAGTGCACAGTCCCCCTTCAGGTGCTGCGAAAATAAAAATAACATGGGCGGGGCTGGGGAAATGGCCTCCCCACCCACCTCGAATTATACGTTCTGATTAGGTTCCATCGTTAGTGCACGTTAGTTCACGTATGCATTTCATTAGTGCACCCCCACCCCCTAAGTAATACAAAAATAACGTGTGCGTTGCTGGGGGAACGGCCCATCAGCCTACCTCCAATTTCCTAACTATCCAAATTTCGAATTCTACGTCTGTCCCTGATGTGCACCCCCCAATTAATACAAAAATAACATGTGTGTGGCTGAGAAAATAGGGGGGGGGGGAATGGGGAAGATTTAGCTTAACTGGTTTCTCATTTTTTACAATGTAACTGTAACGTTATCAAAATTAACCAACATCCCCAAGTCTGATTTACTTTACATTTCCCAATTTTTATAAAAAATTATTTGTAGACTATTAGGCCTTTGAACGTGTTAAAAGAAATTTTGTACTAAATTGTAGAACCTGAAATATAATATAAAAGAATTTAGTAAAAATAATACACTTTACGAAATGGTCCAGAATTTACAATAAACATTCGTAGCATTATAAATGATGATATAAAACTGCAATTTATATCATCAAAAAATTTATATCATTCCAAAATAAAAGCAAAAACATGAGAGGCTATCATAACACAATTAATGTAATATATAATTCTTGAAATGAATATAAACGCCTACTTAAGAATGCTATCATTTCGGATATGTAAAACATGAATCGTTTTTATTCTGTGTATACCAAAATTTGGCATTTTTGAACTTCAGTATTTATCCTTACGAGTTAGATGGAATTGGAGAGATCATCCACTCTCTCCCACACATTGTTATGCAGACGAAAGCAATGACCGATCGCATTGGACGTTTTTGCTGACGGAGCCAGGAAACTAATCTCAATTGGTATTTCTTACTACCTTGATTCAATATATGTGGGACTGATGATAATGGTATGTTGATATCCAAGTTGAAATGGGATGGATGGTCATTGTTCACGTAACAATTCTAAAAAAAATATGAGACTTAAAATTATAATGTATTTTAGTAATTCCTCCACAGATGTTGCATTTTATGTTTGGATTTAACACACTGTGTAACACATCTTGAAAATAATCCATGTTGTTGTTACGTAAAGAAAAACTAATGACAATTTTAGCAAAGTTATTGGTAGCATTACAACTAAAACTTTCCAAGCCAACGGCCGTACCGTGCTGAAAACACCGGTTCTCGTTAGATCATCGAAATCAAGTAGCATCGGGCACGGTTAGTACTTGGGTGGGTGACCACTTGGGAACACCGCGTGCTGTTGGCACATTTCGGGCGGGGTACCCCGGTGGTTTGTGCGCTGGATTTGCACGCTGCCACAACTGCCGCCGTGTTCATGCGGAGTGCGATCACGTTAAACATGTGAGTCCAAAAGTCCTTTCGAGAGGTTGGTGGTAGGGGAAAGAGGGTACGGTCCCTGTGGATGCCTCCCCCACTGGGTTCCGGTCTAAATTGGGTGGTACTTCCCGGCCGGTTACCTTACAGCTTTCTGGTAGGTCGGACGGTCTGGGTCTCAAACAAACAAATTAAAACATTCCACTATTTCGGTAGCACTTTAAAAATCTTTAAATAATTTCCTTAATAAATATTTTGCAGTTGTGGCTGCGTTTACATAAATGAGATCCGCATTTTTTTTTTAAATGGTTCTCCTTTAAAATGGTTAAGTAAGATAGCAGCCCGTTTTCTATATGTTTGAACTATGATACCATCACGCACCCCACTACGAATTAATTCAACAAGTAATTCTTTTGTATAGTTATCTACAAACTCCGAATATTTTTCACTATCTGCATAGGCTGCGAATAATATTTGAATAATGGAATCAAATGCACAGGTATTGCTGAACGTGTGATGCTTTCCATCAATATTAATCGACTTCAAACCTAACTAATTGGCATTTTTGAGAATGCCAAGAACTTTGTTTTTAGCTTTACTGTTTCTGTTACATCTCAATATAGATGGATCCGAGTCTAAGTAGTTTCTGCGCTTCCGTTTCTTTGCTGTAGCTAAACCGCGCCAATTCTCTAAAGAATAGTTTTTCTTAATTTCTTCTTGTTCCGGTGGATGCGGGGGACTGCTCTGCTCATGCCTCTTAGGGTCTGGAAAAAGATGATGGCTGCTATCGCATTCCTGTTCTATTGATGAAAGACAATTATTTCTGTTTTTATGTTCCTTCTTTAGTATAAAAATAATCAACAATTCATCTTTGTCATCGCCTGTTTTGTCGTTTCTGTATGTTTCTTTAGCACCAATCAAGTTTATAGCTCCAAGAAAGGAATCTGTAAGTTCAGGAATAAATTTATCAACATGTATTGGCAAATTTACGTGATGAAAGACACGATTTTTCAAGTCGTTGAACATGCTTTCTGATGAACAACTTGATTCGGTTGCTTGGTCATAATTGAAAATATTATTCATCACGGCACCCATATTGGTAAAAGACGGCAAAAATCTAACAATATGTTTGCTAACGTGGGGGTATAATGGAGATTGTCTCTATCTCCTGTACAGCACTGTGCTTCGTCCTTACAATTTTTATATATTTTCATTTTTGTATTACTTGAGGGGGGGGGGGTGCACTAACGAAATGCATACGTACACTAACGATTGAGCCTAATCTGAACTTATAATTCGAGGTTGGTGGGTGGGGAGGCCATTTCCCCAGCCCCGCCCATGTTATTCTTATTTTCGCAGCACCTGAAGGGGGGACTGTGCACTAACGAAATGCATACGTGCACTAACGATGCACTAACGATTGAGCCTAATCTGAACTTATAATTCGAGGTGGGTGGGTGGGGAGGCCATTTCCCCAGCCCCGCCCATGTTATCTTTATTTTCGCAGCACCTGAAGGGGGGACTGTGCACTAACGAAATGCATACGTGCACTAACGATGCACTAACGATTGAGCCTAATCTGAACTTATAATTCGAGGTTGGTGGGTGGGGAGGCCATTTCCCCAGCCCCGCCCATGTTATCTTTATTTTCGCAGCACCTGAAGGGGGGACTGTGCACTAACGAAATGCATACGTGCACTAACGTGCACTAACGATGCACTAACAATTGAGCCTAATCTGAACTTATAATTTGAGGTTGGTGGGTGGGGAGGCCATTTCCCCAGCCCCGCCCATGTTATTTTTATTTTCGCAGGACCTGAAGGGGGGACTGTGCACTAACGAAATGCATACGTGCACTAACGATGCACTAACGATTGAGCCTAGTCTGAACTTATAATTCGAGGTTGGTGGGTGGGGAGGCCATTTCCCCAGCCCCGCCCATGTTATTTTTATTATTTGTAATACCTGAAGAGGGGGCTGTGCACTAACGAAATGCTTACGTGCACTAACGATGCACTAACGATTGAGCCTAATTTGAACTTTAAACTCGAGATGGGCGGGGCTGGCGAAATGGACCCCCAGCAGTGTGGAGCAGAGCCTGGGCAGTGTGACATATTAAAACAGAGCTTACACACAGCTCATACGAAAACAAAAAAGAAAATCATAAAATCCCCCCAACCAAAACAAAAGCCAAACAACCCCAGCAGTGTGGAGCAGAGCCTGGGCAGTGTGACATATTAAAACAGAGCTTACACACAGCTCATACGAAAACAAAAAAGAAAATCATAAAATCCCCCCAACCAAAACAAAAGCCAAACAACCCCAGCAGTGTGGAGCAGAGCCTGGGCAGTGTGACATATTAAAACAAGCATCCCGGCCAGAGTGATTTAAAAAAAAAAAATCCACTTCTCTCCTGGTGCCCCCCTAGCATTCCTCGCTTTTCGAGTTCGTCTCCCCTCAATATTTACAACATGAGCCCTCTTGGCTTCATGTTACATAACCCTCATCTCGGTCATGCACTACACACTTAAAAACAAACAGTCACCAAATTTTGAATTTAAATAAGTGACAGAAATCTCAAAACACTTAAATTGTCTGGCATACCACAGTTCCACACCACTCCATTACACCAGCACAACACAGCACAGCACAATACAACACAACACGATTTATCTCCAGGGGATTCGCCTGCCTGAAGGACAAAAAATAAATGTAACTAAGTGGTATAGAACCAAACTATGCCAGACTTCCTCTGTAAAACACAAAAACCAAATTCTCCTGAATACCTTCCTCTAATTCTCAAGGTGGCTAGAATGCAAAGAGGGAGAAAAAAAAAAGTTTCTCAAAAAGTCTCCAAGAGGCAATGGCAATAAAAACAAGTGTTTCCGACAGGAGATAGTATAAGTCTGTACTTCCTAAAACAGCAAATTGAAAAAAAAAATTCATGATTATTAAATTGAAAAAAATTTCATAATAAGATCTGTCAGAGTTATGCACTCCAAAGACGGGCTAAAGAAGAAAATTAACTTGAACATGAAGGAGTTAACAAATGAGATCCCTCGCAAAAACTATTGTATGCCCATTGTAGCACACAACCCTGAATTTTCCATTCAATTTCCCAAACCTAATTCCTGTCTCATGAGAAATTATCCCAAAATACCTTCCCTGCAGCAGTGACTTTAACGAACCAGTGTACTTCCACTAAAAATTTCACTAACTTAAAGGTCTGCAAAAGTTTGACAAATTCGAAAAAAACTCCCAAAGTAATGAAAATTTAAAAATTCAAATTCTAACACACACACACACACACACACAAAAAACCCCCAAAATATTTGAATTTTAAGCAAAAACAAAGTTCTAACTCAGCCTCCCAGAAAATTCAAATTCTGACAAAAAAAAAATCCAAAATATAAATTTAAATAAAAAACAAAATTTAATTCAACCTCCCAGTCTATCAATTAAGTCTAACACTCACAGCTATCAATTAAATCTTAACACTCCTATCTATCACAAGTTATACAAAAAAATTTCTTTTCAATTGAAAAGAAAATTTTTCTTTTCAATTGAATTTTTCTTTTCAATCTTACAAAAAAAAATTCTTAATAAAAAAAAAATCTGCTTTTGTAAAGTGAATTGCACAAGTAGTCGGAAAGAAGAAAAACAAAACAGCGTTCCCAATTGCCAGTCATTACAAGAAAACATAAATTTTGATGAAGACTTCGAACCAGCCGAAGAATTCAAAGGGTCAAAATATAAAATTTTGAGAAGCTTCAAAATTAGCAACTAAACAACCGAAAACCCAATTCCACAATCTCCTCTCCCGCGTGCGAAGAAACACACATTCACCCAGCAACAAAACTTTTAAGAGTCAAAAACACTTTCAAACCAAAAATAATTCACTAAAACTAAATCAAATTAAAAAATTTTTTCCCAAGGAATATTTTGCAAAGAACAATCCCCATCCCTCCCCAAAACTTCGGAGACTGAACTTGCGCAATTAACAAAAAAAAATTTTTACTACTTGCACATCGTGGGCAAGTCGATCGCTTGGCTAAAGGATCATTAACACAAGAAAACAACAATTTTGAAGCGGGCAAGTAATTTATCCTAAGGAAAGGTGCATTCCTCACTAGAGCACCTTAAATGTGGGGTATCAAAGCACCAAAGTGACAGTAAACATGACCAATGAAAAAATTTTTTCAAACACATTCTCGTGTGGAGAATTTTTCTCAAAAACAAGGCTTCCCAGACCTCAAAATTCACCCCGGGTGACCATGAAAATCAACTCATTAGCATCACCTTTAATTTCCCCCAAAGCCAAGAGTTGTGACTAATTACTCAAAACAATACAAAAGAAAACTTTTGATCACTGTCCTCCCTTTTCAAAAATTTTGAAAACAAAATTTGAACTGAATACTCAAATCCAAACCACCATATTCCAAAAGAGAAATAATTTACCTCTCATAAAATAAAAAAAAAAATTCCTAGCATTTAAAACTAAACAGATCTTTTTGGCACATCTGCTAATTTAACACATATACACAAAAATGACATTACAAACTACCAATACACAACTTCGCTATACTTAGCATTCTGACAATACTTATCTTTGTTGCAAGCTTTCTATCTCTTATCAATTCTCCTCTTAATACTAAAAAAAAATCCGGTAGTGGGCAAAGGGTCGTGAATCCTTTCCCCCCAAAAAAGCACAACACAAATGAAATCATCGTGGGCAAGTGATTTATTCCCAGAAGGAAAATGTGTATTCCTCAGAGAACACCTTACAAAAGTGTGGTATCAAGCACTTGAAAACTCACTAATAGCCAAGACTAAAAACTGAGTCAAAACTCCAAAGTTTTTAATCAAAAAAAAAAAAAAAAACTTAAAAAAACAAACCACACTTAATTACAGGGTGAAAGAAAAATTTCAACTGGTTGAAGGCTTAAAAAAAAACTACAAAAAGAACTCAAAAAAAAAAAAAAAAAAGCAGCACAGGGCAAGTTGCGAACATTCGAAAAAATCCCATTTACAGACTCAAAGGAGCTGAAGGTAATTTAGACCGTTTTAGAGGTCAAGACATACCTAGTGCCTAAAAGACTATCCTGATAGCTTTATCTTACCCTACACAACTATTTGAAATTAAGAAAAAAAAAAATCAGATTAAATGAAAATTCTTATATACTACCTCACTACTTCCTAATTTTATTCCATAAAAAAATATACTAAAATATTATTTCACCCCTAAAAAAATATTTTCCCTGACCCGGTGCACTTCCCTATAAGATACACATAGAAATCTATGCAATAACATTATTTCAATCAAAAAAAAAAAATTTCAATACTGATTAATTTAAAAAAATGATTTGGATGGACAGCCCAGAAACAAAAATATTTTATTAAGTGGACAGCTCAGGCAGAACCAGAGAGGTTCACTGCACCAATGTATCGTGACGGAAAATGACTTATGCTTTCTTTCTTTACTTGATGAATAATTATTCTTATTTATTTATGTTTATAATTTAATTTATTTACTCTATTTAATTCATTCAGTTTGATTTTTGATTAAAGTTATCATTATATTTAGATTTGGCCTGCTCATATAGCTTTAACCTCATAAAGTTACTTTTACTAAATTCAATACTGTTTCTTTTATTCCAATTCCTACTGTTTGGCCTGTGCACATCCATACTTTATTGTTTATCTTTAATACCCTCTCAAACAATTTTTCACTCTAAAATTTCCACTTACCTTTGATACCTATATTAAAAATTTCACAACCTTTAAACCTAATTAATTTATTGCACAGCCACAAAGGGAACACAACTCATTTATGTTAATTAACTTTTATTATGCCACAATTCAAAACTTCAAAACATCTTCCAAATCATTAGTATAGTGGTTAAATTATAGGTACATTGCATTTAAAGAAAGGGGAAATTAAAACCCCTGTTAAACAATTAAAATAAACCTAGTTATCAATTTAAAACAAACCTAGTTAACACTTTAAATACCCAGATGCAGAATCCACTCTGGTTTGAAGACCAGAGTTTGGTCTGCCAGGGAACTGTCTGTCCACCAGAAAAAAAAAACACAATGTAAAATTTCAAATATAAGAACTTTTATGTATATAAATAAGTGTGTAAATTATGTATATATGTAAGAGTGTTAATTAAAATTCATATTAATTATTAACATTCAAAATGTCAATCTAATTAAATACACAACCAAGGCTTTTATCATTTTGGAAAAGTTTCCATTTGGGCTGGGATGTTTCTAGAGGGTGAATATAGATGGCAGCACCACAAAACCTTAAGATGAAGGGGATGTTTGAAAGCTCAAATGTGGACACAAAAATTTGACGAATCACCGTAGCACACTGGCTTGACTGGAACTAATGCCGATGAAGATGTCTGCACCAGAGATCAAAACTCCTAGATGGAGGAGATGCTTGAAAGCTCAAATGTAAACACAAAAATTTGAAGAATCACCGCAGTACAACCCATACACTGGCTGGAACTAATGCCGTTGAAGGAGATGATAACTCATAGCTGAAGAGATTACTGGCTGGAACTAATGCCAATCAAGTTGATAACTCATTGCTGAAGAGATTACTGGCTGGAATTAATGCCGATGAAGGAGATGGTAACTTCACTTCAGAACGACACCCATAGGAGGCACATTGGTGGCCGTGAAAATTTACCCCAGAACAACACAATTCTAAGCCTCAGCACCAAGATAAACATTTATTCACCAACAAAAAGATTCACTCACAGATGTCCGCGGGCCACAGGCGCCCCTGCGTGGGGCCTGGACCACGGTTCTACAAAAACCAAAAACCAGACCACCCTCCTAACTGACGGCTAGGAATTGAATGCCCCGCCAACACATTCTCTTCCCGAAAGCCGCCAAACTTGGCAAATGAAAACATTCGCTTCACACAGAACACCTGTGCACACCCCGGGGAATAAAATATGATATTTCGCTAAGAACCGCAGGGCACAAAATTGCCGCCAAGCTGGCTACCACGAACCCATGCCATGACTCATCCCCACGGAATGTCGTGAGACAACCTCCTTGCAGGTGTAAGGAGATAAGCTGTGAAAGGGTCCACTTTTCTCTTAAAATGTGCGTTATTTTTGCAAACTCGTGAATGAAGTGCAGTTAAATAAACTTAAGGGAAAAAACAAGGCCGCGGATTAGTAAAAGATTCGAAAGATATTTAGCGTTTGTAGGCACATCGCTCATAATTTTGAATAATGGAAAGCATGAAAAGGATAACAAATAACGTTAAAAGGGGATAAATTGCTGAAATATACAATAACAACAAATTAATTTAGAATTTTGAAGCGAAGGGGGAAAATCATGAATTTTGAACTATTAATTTGGAAAAGTAGCATCATTTAAAAACCGGTATAACAATTTTATGTGCATAGATTACATTCCTGTGTAATGTCTAAACATCCTTTTCATCCATGTTTAGTTTAAAATTATGTGATATAAAATATGCACAACATTCATTTGTTGTAGTATATTTCATTATTAATATTTTTATAAAGTATTGACTATTTTTGCAATTTCGCTTGTAAAGATTACATTCCCATGTAATGTTGAAACACCCTTTTTCATATATGTTCAGTTTCAAATATTGTGAATTAAAAAATACACAAAATTAATTTAAGGGCGATTTTGCGTGTAATCTAGATAAAATTACCATGTAATGCTTTACCCTGTATATATACATTATATACAGGAGTCTCGCTAACGATCACCATTGTCACATTTTGCGAAAAAAAATTCAATTTGATGATTGAAAACAATATTTAGCTTAACTTTTGGCAATTATGAATTCTGTAAATGTAAAAATCAAAAATTGTGGTATATTACTATATTATTTGTCTTTTCCAAAAATAGTGGTCTTTGGAATTTGAGAATTTAATTTTTAAATGGACAGCCAAAAAATTTGACGAATAAAATTTTATTTGGCAAATAGGTTGTCAAAAGTAATAAAAAAATCCAAGGTAACTCCTGTGTGTGTGTGTATATATATATATATATATATATATATATACAGTACGCGACCTCTTATCCGGCGTTCCAATATACGGACTCTCCCAAAACCGGAATATGGCAAAATAATGCCAAATTCTACGCCAAAAGGCGATTATTTGCTAAATATTGCGCCAAATAGCGAATTTTTTTTTAAAATCCCGCTAAATGCTTTTTTGCTTTAATTAGCAATATCAATAAAAAAAAATGCATTGAAACCTACTATTTTAGAGGATTTGAAATAGGACGCGCAAACCGCGCACGAAATTCAAAATTCCCGCGCAGAAAAAAATGCCTTCTTAAATTTCGAAAACGAAAGCGAGGAATTCTCGCGATAGCGAATGAAAATATTCCGTGGATCATGTTTTTCCCGAGAAGTTCCACAATTCCTCTTTTCCGGAAAACATCCGAAGTAGCACCGTTTTTCCCAAAAATTTCCTACGCGGCTGCATCCGGCCGTCACCCCTGATAGTAGCTTTCGGAGGTGACGATCTGGCACGGGCAAGACTGTCACATTGATGGCGAGACGCGTCATTCCATTCTTCAGTAGTTTCGGATAAGTCTCCTGTATAGTATATAGGAGCCACGACTTGTCCGTAACTAACTCCTGTATTGTATAATACAGGAGTTAGTTACGGACAAGTCACGGCAAGGTGCTTTTTTAATGGCGTTTCATTTTTTTCTGGGTGTATAGGGCAGAGTTCGATTTTTCCGAATTCGTTACATTTTCTTTTCTGCTCTTTGTTCCGGAACTTTGATTTTCGGTAAAAGTATTCCAACTTTTTCGCTAGAAATATCCCGATGTCACTAAAGAAATCTTACGCTCTTCAAACACGATGTACCGCGCAGAATTCACACTATTTTGCACAATTTAATAAACATTTATTGGAAAAGATGAAAAAAAAGAGAGTCATCCGCGCATTTACGAGAGGATAGAAAGTACGTTTAAGTAAGGAATTCCCGAAATTAATGAGAGTTAACTTTTGCCCAAATGCAGAGAAAAGTATAGCAGCTATAAAATGTCATTCAGGGCCTTCTGATTGATCTCTTTAAATACTTAACCTAAGCAATAAACTTGTCATTTCCTCGGGAAAATCCATTTTTTCTTTCATCTCCGTGGAAATATACACATCTTCAATATTTTAAGAAACGTTGATGGAATTCCAAGATCAAAATCATTTTCAATTAAATCCTATTATTTGGATGAAAATGGCTATTTTGGACCGAAAATTGACCCTAGCAAAAAGTTCCATGTTACATTTATTAATCAGTAATTTATAGAAGACAGTTTAGCAATGTCGCGAAATTTTTTTATTTAAACACGATCGCCGGTATATTTCGTTTTATTTTTAAATATTTTCCATTTTTTCAATCTGCTTCCATCCACTAATATTTTTATATATTTTGTGCTTTTTATGCTGGGATATTATCTTTTAAACATATTGTTGGTGAAAATGAGATATATGTTTAGGATAACGAAATTAAATTTTTTTTATTTATTCAGGCATTTAGAATTATAAAGGCTTATTAGAAACACATTTGAAGAGCATAAATTAGAATTTGATATATTTGCACCCATAGTTGAATATCTCATTTCAATTAAAAATGAACATCCTTCTCATCTTAATTTTATTAAAAGTACTTTAAAATATTTTGAATCATATGAACAAAGGTGCTTCTGCCAAAATATTAGATGAATATGGTGAGGGCCCTCTTTAGTTGAAATGTTTAAAAAAAAAAAAGACTTCTAATAACTATCCTGAATAATCAACTTTTTTCAGACTTTTTTTTCTTTCAAAATTTTTCTTAATGACTAAATTTGATACTATAATTACATGTAATTTGCATTTTAGTTAACCCATATAGATTGTAAAAAAACTTTTTTAATACATATGTTTTTAAAATGAATTATAATTTTCAATAACGACATTTGGGACCATTCCAGTAAGTTTTAGAAAAAGTGTTCTGAATTACGGAAAAACCCCTTATCCAGAATGCCTGAAGTCCCAAGCATTCCGGATAATAGATCCTGTACTGTATATATATATATATATATATACACATTTCTATTACTTCTTATTACAACTTATTCAAGCATAAGCAAGGTGGATAGTTAAACTAGAGGTGAACCAAAATTTAAATTTCATGTTAAAACTTACAATCATAGAGAATTTTAGTACGCTATCAAAAAATAGAAAATTGTAATTTTAGCACTAAATAATAATAATTTTAAATAATAGTCTTGTAATAGAATTTTTTAAAAGTTTTTAAGAATAAAAATTTATTTACTTTTTTTATTTTTCTCTTTAATAATTTTCATTATATAATTGTATAGTATTTAAAAAATATATTATTAGAAATTTAGAATTATATTTTGTGCTTTAAAAAATAATTAACTTTTATTTCTATAGATCACCATCTGTTAAAAGGAGGCACAAGAGTCCTTCCCCTAGATTATCAAAAATCCATGTTAGTCATCTCACTAGAAATGTTACAAAAGACCATGTTCAGGAAATATTCAGTACATATGGTACCCTTAGAAATGTGGATTTAGTTATTGACAGGGAACGCCCCCACATATCTCGTGGATTTGCATATGTGGAATTTGAAAATCCTGAGGATGCCGAAAAAGCTTTGAGATATATGGATGGAGGTAAGCTTTTGGTATATTTTACAGACTATATATATTAGTTTATACCTTTACAATAGTAGTAAGTTTTAACAACTCACATTATGCTCTTAATTTTTTTTACCATTGGTTTAAAATTAGATGAACGCAAATATGTCAAGATGAGTTAGTGTATTTTTCCAAATTGGGTCTAAAATTGAATAAGTTTAATAAAACTGATTCAAATTCATCAGTTTTAAAAAAGAAAGCAATATTTATAATTAGACCAGTATCAATGTGTGGTGTGGTGTGCAGGGTGCCATTGTAAAAACTATTTTGCAGTATTTAATGTGACACTCTTTTAATTTTGTTCCTTTTCATGGGAAAATAAGGCCCAAAAAATTGGAAGATAATTGTTAAATGTTTATGGGTGACTCAATTTCAATGCAGCTAAACATTTTGATGTGTTATAATATAATCATCGAAATGTTGCGCTAATTATAGTGGAGTTATTGGCAATTATAGTGCACTAATTATAGTCATTGTAAACTGCATTTGAAATAGCTTTTAAACAAAAACAAAAAAATATTCTCTAGAAAGCCTGTGTCCAGAATGCCCTAAATCAGTATTGTTAGAGATGACCACTCTCCTAAATCAGTGGTTTTCAACCTTTTTCAGTCCACCATACCCTTGACCAACTACATTCTTTCTGCAGCTTCCCTGTGGCTGCAATAGTCATCACAAAATTATTGGTAGTCAAAAACATTCAGATATTTAACATTTTTTAAAATAAAAAGTGATAATCATGTCCATCCATGGCACACTGGACTATTCAAGATGCCACTGCCTACTGATTAAAAACCATTATCCTAAACACAAGACATTATAAAACCAACACCATGGAAACTTGCTTTTTCTATTACTATGTACAGGAAATTCCACAATCATGATGCATCCTGACTGTATACAAGCAGCTATATGAAGTGTACCTATTTGTAGAAATAAGTAGTTTATGTCCTATTCACTTCCTCCTACATAAGAGTGAAATTCAATTGGACTCATGTATATTGATATTGGGTTAACATCTCAGGTTGTATTCATGGATAAATTCAGATTTTTTCATCTAAGTGATTGATTCTCTGTGCAAGGTAAACCTGGTAAAAAAATATGGTTATTACTTTTTACAATTTTAAAATGCACACATTGTAAACAAGGGCTGGAAACATAGTTAATAAGAGAAGGTTGCCATTTGTTTAAATTTGGTGTTTACTATAATAAGGCATTTTCAAAGGGGTCCAATTGGAAGGAACTTCTGAGAAAGGCCAAGGCCTACAGTTGACTGTCGAGCCATTTATTATGATAGTAAAGCATTAAAATGTTCAGCCACATTAAGCCGCACCTAAATGTTTCAAACTTTCTGTGCTAATTTTTTCATGAAAAAAGAAATAGTGCTGCGTTCAATTTTATTAAATTTGTTTATTGGGTAGCACTTTAGTGGTACTACATTCTTAACTATCAAGTGTTCTGTCAAGATTTCTAAATTAATATGAATATTAAGAAATTTCTGGGAAAATGCTGTAAAAGAAAATGCACAAAGAACCTGCAAAAGTAGAAAAGGATACTTTAAATATCTCATGTCCAAGTAATCTAGACACCTTTTAACTTTCATTCTATTTATCTCATAATTTTTTTATTCAAGTGCGGAGATGTTGAACATGTATAAATTTGTCAAAAATTCAAATTTTTGGGTCATGTCAAGTTATGTTACCTATACATTATACCAATGGCTTCCAAACTTTTAAACTCAGGGACCTCTTAGTAATTAAAAAAATAGGTGCCTTGACATCATAAATTGAAATATTCTATATATATATATATATATATATATATAGTGTATAAATGATTCATCAAACTAGCAAAAAATTATTATATGACCAAAAGCCTATAACTATCCAAAGGCACAATGTTGTTCTTTCAATATAAGCTTATAAAGTAGATGCAAATGAATAAAGCATATACAAAAAGAAAAAAGAGAGAGGGGGGGTTGTACTTACAGGTAAAGTATGAAACAGCCAATGGGGGATTGTGACCCATTGTTCCCGGTTACAGCATGCTTTTACACCAAGGAAATACTCCCGGAATCGATACCTTCCCGAAGCAACCCTCCTGTTGTAATAAGGGCTGTAAAGAGAAATTAATAAAGTGATATGAATTTAATTTACATATTAACTTCCAGTTGAGTCGCACACTCACATGCAATTAAAAGAAGGGGAACTTTATTAATTAAATTTTAATAACTTTAATGAATGGGACCGTATAGTGGGGAATACAATTTAGAATAAATAGAACAAAGTATTGTGTAAAATTATAAATTATATTAAATTCATACTTGCATGTGAGCACCTAAAAAATATAAAAAAAAATGTATAAAGAGGCTTTAAAATGAGTTTAAATTGCACATGTTAAGTTTACACTACAAATTCTTACCTGAATCTGGATTTGAATTTTAAGAATAAAATAAATAAATGAATGTTGAAATGTTCTTTATCGTTCAATATTAAATAAGTTGAAATGTCCCTTAACATGTTAAATAAAAAACTAAATGTCTCTACAAAAAAAATACAAAATGAATATTAAAAAAAATAATCTTTATTGAGTTTATATTTTTATGAATTGAAGAATTCAATAGTTGAA
The DNA here is from genome assembly GCA_951213105.1 of Amaurobius ferox. Lineage (NCBI taxonomy): Eukaryota > Metazoa > Arthropoda > Arachnida > Araneae > Amaurobiidae > Amaurobius > Amaurobius ferox. Next base: position 137,418,253 of record OX578135.1, on the reverse strand, counting down.
AATCATATTTTTTTTTTTTTAACATTTTGAGATTATTCCTTCAAACAAAATTATTAGAACATGATATAATTATTATTAATCATACTTTTTTTTTTTTTTTTTTTTAATCTAAACTGCTGAACACAATCACCGTCAATAATAATTATCTTCCTTCATGTAATTATTAATGCGAGTATTATACCTTTCAATGAATTGCAGAATTTGTGCCGTACTACAGCATCAAAATTTTAATCAATTATTTTACTATTTCACACTCTCTACACGGGCCAATGGCCGTACCTTGCTGAAAACACCGGTTCTCGTTAGATCACCGAAGTCAGGCAGCATCGGGCACGGTTAGTACTTGAGTGGGTGACCACCTGGGAACACAACGTGCTGTTGGCACATTTCGGGCACAGTAGCCCTGTGGTTTGCACGCTGGATTTGTACGCTGCCACAACTGCCGGCGTGTTCATGCGGAGTACGATCACGTTAAACATGTGGGTCCGTAAGTCCTTCCAAGAGGTTGGTGGTAGGGAAGGAGGGTACGGTCCCTGTGGATGCCTCCCCCACTGGGTTCCGGTCTAAATTGGGTGGCACTTCCCGGCCGTCCAAACAGTTACCTTACAACTTTCTGGTAGGTCGGACGGTCTGGGTCTCAACAACAACACTCTCTACACTTATAATTGAAATTGGTTTTATGAAAAGAAAAATTCAAGATGAACCATTACATTTATCACTGAACACATATGTATGGGAAGGGGATTCTTATTGAATTTTTCCTCCTATCTTAGTGATGCAATCAGGTTTAATTAGCCAAAATATAAACTATGCAAAAGAAATTCTGTAATAGGAAGGTGACGGATCGGATTACCAGTCTGCGAATTTGATAATTTAAATTTAGCAATCCTAATTGCTTCACCGTGTTATGCAATCACCATGTGGTGCGTTAGCCAGCGATGCTGACCTTACGTGCTGTAGAAAATTCATTTTAAGTTATGCCGTTTCTATTATTCAATTAAGACTCATTTACTTCACAAGAATAAACATTTATTATAAAAAACATATGGCTTGGCTATATCATCATTTATCTAATTAGTTGCAACTTAAATTTACTTAAAACATTCTTAACTCAAAATTCATCTTTTTGCTAAAAACCTATATAAATTTTATCAAACTTCAATTTCATATTATATGTCAAACACATTTTATATAATATATATATTTACTTAAAATCCATTTTACTATCATTTTATATTTTATAATTCAATTATATATATATATATCAAAAGGTGAGCCTTTCAAACTTATACTAATGTAGACTGGGATTAAATTTTGTTAAATACAAAAATTCTCAATTAAATTTCCTTCAAATACATCTAAAGAATGTTGATAAAAGTAAACTTACATTTTTGCTGTTCTCTATGTAACTCGTAACGCATAATTTTTTACTCACCATCTAGGCTTGACTCGTTGCAATTTTTTTCATGAAATATATATATATTAGCACTTTATTTGAGTTCACTATTGATGAATCATAACTGTTCCCTGACATCTTAGTTCATATTGCACATTTAAAAATAAATAGTCACTGCTATTTTCATAGAATATTGTTCTTCGATCTCCAATAAGTTCCATAGTTATCGACAATTATCAAGAATTCATGTAGGTCAGGATCAGTCGAAATACTGAAAATTGGTTCTACAATTTTCATAGGTTCTGCTAAATTCCACTTCAGCTACTGAATTATGTTCCTCCTCCGGAATGGATATTCTAAAATGTTCCATTGATTGCAATGCATGATGTAATATCGAGCGTTGTACGTAATTTACATATTGTAGATGGTTTTTTCGAAGAAAATCTCTATTTGATGTACTTCCTTTCGAGTATGAAAGTCCTTCATTGCAAAAGGCATCTCTATAAATGTATTCAGCATTTTCAAAAAGTCTAAGAGTAAAAGAATGAGCTATTCATCATAATGCGGCGATTCTAGATAAACGTGACCAAATCCAAACAAAGGTTCTTCTCGAAGCATCTGGAAAAGCTTCCCATAATCTTCAGAGTCTACACTGCAAGTCCAGTAAAATGCATTTTTAAAAGAAAGTAAGAGCTCAGGAGCTTATAATGAAGCGTCCTTCTCCTCTGATGGCTGAACGTCAAGTATGTGGAATGTGGAAGACCCAGGCCGTCCGACTCATCCAAGGATTTGAGTAGCTGGTTGGACGACCGGGAAAGGAAGTTAGCAGGTGCCGACTTCCAAGGACAGCGACCGCTCTGGAGGTTTATTAAAAATTCAGTTTTTTAAAATTTAAGAATAAATTCGTAAGATAGACAGTTTTACAGACAAGAAATGCGGACATAACGAAGACAGGTACTGTAAACAGACACAAATATGGACACGAAACATTCAGAAAAACATCAAGGATAATAATAATGAGACATTGCACAACATGATATAGATGATGAAGTAAATACAAAATGACATGGGAGGTTGATAATAAAAGATGAAAGTGTTTTCAATTTAACAATAGTGTTATCAGTTGGCAATATGATGAGTGTATTTACAATTTAATATATACAAGTTTGTACAAACAAAAGCAGGAAAAGGGGAACAGCAGAGGAATCTTCATTGATCAGGAAAGTTAAAAGCAGTAAAGCCCGACGAACTTGTCAATTTACTTTATTGGAAATGTCTCTCGCAATGAGGACACAGTTCTTAAGATAAAAAATGGATTGACTGTTGCGGCTGACACTGGAAAACCAATCCGCTTGATTTCCAGGAGCAGGTTTAGAAAGATGAAATTTCTTAGTTAAGGGGCAAGAGAAAACAAAGTGATCTACGTCGCCAAAAGAGTTGCATAAGCAGTTTGAGGATTTTTTATGTTTAAAATAGTATAAATAATCAAGAAAAGGACCATGACCAGTTAAAAAATAGATTAAGTATTTATTATGAATTTGGGTATTTACGTTAACTTTGGGGAGATAATTTAGAATTCTGGCTGGGTTATGAGTCCTAGAGGAGATATATTCATTAAGATACTTTTGCCAGTTTTGAAGTAAGAGATTTTTGCAAAAATTAGTTAAACGAGAATAGGGGAGAGGAACTGAAAAAGGGAAACCGGAGGAGGATGCTTCTTTAGCGTGGAAGTCCACGACTTCATTTCCCAGAATGTCAGCATGGGCCTTGACCCAAATAAGATTAAAAAGGTGTTTAGAGCGAGAAGCAGAGTTTTTGATAGAGTTAATGTAGTTAGATTTGTTTATAATTGATTTAAAGACCAGGATTGATGAAAGGCTATCCGAAAAAATATTTATTTTGGAGAAGTTATCAGTTGCCCAGTCAATGGCAAAGTTAATGGCCGCGATTTCTGCCTGAAAAACTGTGTTCCCATTGTCAAGTTTGAATTTAAAAACTTCTTCTAATTTATCAGGATTAAATAAACAAGCAGAAAAGCCAACATTATCATCAAGTTTGGAGCCGTCGGTATAAAAATTTAGATGGGAGAAAGAGGAAGGATTAAGGGGTTTAAGGAGGACAATGCGCTTTGAGGGGGAAGAATTAGAGAGAGGATGATTAAAGTCGAAAGAAGAGGGGGAGGGAAGGGAAGGATCAGAGAACGAATTGATACGAAGTTTCCAAAAAAGGAATTTTTTGTGAAGAATATCAATTAAAATGTGAACAGGGGGAATACCGGTAATGGAGAAAAGAGAAATGCTCGAGGTTGTTCTAAATCCGGCAGAGATTTTAAGAAGAAATATCCGTTGAAAAGAAATAAGGTTATTGATTTGAGCCCCAGTGAGAGATCCCCCCCAGATGCCTGACCCGAAAGTAATAATTTTTTCAATAACAGACAGGTACCAGATTTTAAGAAAAGATTTGTTGACCCCCCAGTTGCCCCCCGAAAGTTTCCCAAAAGTAGAAGCAAGCCTAAAGCATTTCTCCTTTAGGTAAAATATATGGGCGCTCCATTTTAAATTATCATCGATGATAAGACCAAGGAATTTAAGGCTTCTACTAAGTTTAATGGGAGAGTTTTGGATTTTGATTTGACGTCAAGTATGTAAAATGTTTTGGATTTGATGTCAAGTATGTAAAACAATTCAAAAGCAAAGTCTCAGGATCGCAGAGGTCGAAGCCCTACGTCCTTCAACGTTGATATCCAAAAGCGATCTCTCTAGTGCCTTAGTGCAAAACCCTGTACTTTCTGCTGCAGCATATATGAGTGCGTAGGTCAATATGCGTACGCCTCACAGTAAACTTCTGTTCTCTTCAATGTCACGTGTCCTGACAACAGTCGCAGCTCGCTTCTGGGTGGTAATCCCCGGGCAAACAAATAAGCAATAAAACTAGGTGCCGGTCTGGGTCTCTTCTGTGTTCGCTCTCTGGTAAGGGCGTCACTATGTGCAATAAAATGTTTTCACTTTCAAAGAAACTGTCTGCATGTATTCTTTGCTTTCTTGCCTTTGGCTTGACCTAGTTCTTAGGGTACCATAAATGGGCGTATGCAGTGACATAAAGTTTTACAGCAATTGCCCGAAATGACCATTAGCTCTTATACTGGCATTGTGCCTTTCGCACAGGATATTGTGATTTCTATCTCGTTGCATCTCTCTTTACTGGAGTTCTGAGAATTTGGGCATTCTATGCCGGTGGTCTGTCTTCTCTAAAATGGTGCAGTTCTGGCCTGAACTTTCTCGTGGGAAAGTGTATTTACTTGATTTTAGAGAATGCTTATTTCCAAATTTCCATTTCATAAGTATTTGCTTTCTGGCAATGCTTAAAATATCATGATATGTAGTTTTTCACACACAAAATCACAAAAACACACCATATGTCCGGTTAAATCTAAATTAACTGTGACAATATGTAGTTCAACACTGCTTTTCATTAGTGAGAATATTACACCTTTCAATGAACTGCAGAATCTGCACTTTACCACAGCATACAAATCACAAAATCTTCATTTGTATGTTATATACATTGTATCAATCAATTAATCTTCTTTTATAATATATATTAGCTTTTTTTTTTTATAAGAATATTTTTAGTTTGTCGTAATCGAAGACGTTTATAATTTCCTTCACAAAGGTTATGAAACCCAATGTAGAGCACTCTCTTAACATACATCATTTCACATTTTCAAAAAATTTAAGGATTCGTCACAGACAGGACACATTTTAAAATATAGAAAATGGCTAAAACAAGAGGCACCGAGGCCCCCTGCCTTACAAACAACCTATATACTCGACAATTTTCAGGAGGAGACTGAAATCCCACACTCTCTCACACAAGGAGAACTTCCCGCTCTACTTGGCAAGCTGTGATTGGCTGAAGGCCTCACTCTCAGTTGCCATGCCGTAAAACTAAACTTTCGCTCAACCAGGGAGGTTACGGATTGAGAGCCAGATGAATATTCTAGTTCGCAAAAATCTGTATGACTTAGCATGAAGACAATACAATGTTATTTAATATTTTGAAGAGTTAATGGATAACTAGAATAAAATAATTTTGAATAATAAAATTTCGAATAATAAATGAAAGATAAAATTTAAATAATTAAAATTAAAATAATATAAAATATTTAATGAGTTATAAAAATGCTAATTCTGAATTAATAAGATAATAACGTGTTGGACGTGTCACAACATACAATCCCTCACTAAAAAAAAAAAAAAAAATCTAACCTTACAGTAAAATAATTCCTGAAAATTTTCATAAAATGCCAAGCCTGATGATGTCCAATAATTATACATTATAAATTTGACCAAAGCAAATACAACATTGTATAAAATAAATTTTCTGTGAGTAGAGGCGAGAATACAGCCATTCAGTTTTCAATGTGATACTTACAGATGAGTACAAAAAATGTGATTAAATTAAGATAAAAAGAGTACCAATAAAACAAATAATTCTTATATGAGTACAATACAAAAGAATTGCAAATAGATGAGTATGAAAGAGTGTACCATCATAAGTTTAGATGAGTACTGATAAACAAATGATTCCTAGATGAGTACAATATGTAAACAAATTTTTGTTGAAATGGTTGTATATAAAACAATATCAAGTTGAGTACAGTTGCGAGTATAAAAATTCTATTAAAATTGTCACACAAAATTTAAATTACCATCATTACATAAATAAATAAATTGCCATCACTAAAATATTAACATTAACTACCACCTAAAAAAAAATATCTAATTTTTTTTTATCAAAACAAAAATCTAAAATAAGATGAAGAACAAATTTTTTATTTTTTAAATGAACTTCGATAAACCACAATCTAAATCTGAACAATTCATAGAGAAAGTTCATAAATGAACATAGTAAATCCAATGAATATGCAATTATTGCTTTAAATTCAAGGTTTCTGAGAAAAAATTCAACAAATTTAACCCATTAATATAAAAATTCAGACCATAAGTCAAACAAAATAATGCATGCAAATGCAAAATTCAAATTCTCGATCATGTAAAAAGAGAAATGAAATTCTAAAATTTAATACAATGTTTAATAAATGAACTAAAATCTTCCAATGAAGTAAGAATAACTGAATTTAAGAATACAAATAATTACTATCAATGATTTCAATTTTCAACTACTCGATTCAGATAAGAATATTTCTAAAACTGAACTGTTTTACCAAAACAAAATAATAAAATTCTCAATTGAAATCAAAGAAATGAAAAATATCAATGCAATGAATCTTATTAATGAATGAATTAATTTTAAATAAAATGAAACTAATAAATGAATTATGTTAATGAAAATGAAATCCTATCAATAAAATGAAATTTCGAGAAGATGTTACCGAAATTCAGACTTCCTCAACAGAAATCAACGAAGAACCGAGACACTTCCAAAGCTGTCCTGCTTGATCAGGACAGAAAAGGCCAAAGAAACTGTTCCCTCTATAGTTGAAAACAGATTATCCCAATTCTACACCAAATCCATCAAGAAAACAAAGACTGGCAACATATACTGTGCATAAAGATTCCAAATACTTGGAATTCCATATAAGATGTTGCTGAAACTATAATAAATTTAAAAACAAAATTAGTACAAATCAAATGTTAACCTCAGAAACCTGAAAATAAACCATTAGAAAAATAAATCACAAAATGAAAACAACCAACAATGTAAAATGAATTAAAAAAAAAAATGAATTTTAAAAATTTGAAATCAAAAGTCTACATAAATTCAACATATTCGAATAACTGCAGGTAGAGGATAAAGATTAGTAATTAATTACAAAAAAGATTATATCTTATGAGGAATAAAGACAATAATTCAAAATTTGCAATTAAAGACTGATAAGACAGAATGAAATGAAAGCTGAGATGTATTTTCTTTTATGAAAAAAACTTAACGGAGATGCTATCAAGATTTTCCATCAGAAATCAGAAATATTGAAATATTGAGAACGAGTCGGAGTTATGAATGAGCCCTAGCAAAATTTTAATGATATGGATGAGCCCTCAAACTGCAATCAAGGGAAGATAGAGTCGGAAGATACCCACATATGTTCAATGAAAACCAAACATAACAATTGAATAAAATTACCAATTTGAAGTTTTAAAATTTCTTTAAAAATGTAATAACCAAAACAATATAAGAAGTTCAGAGATTAATGCTAAATTTTCTGAAAAATGCTTATAAAAGAAAAATTTCAATAAGAAGTTTGAACAGACCTGTAAAATAAAGTTCTTAAAATAAATTATTTTAAATTATCAATAAAATTCTAAAGTTCTTCACAATATATAAAAAAATGTAATTAATTTAATTTTACAAAAAAAAAAGAAATTTAATTTTTTTATCACTAAAATAAAACAATTGCTTTAAGCAATACTCAAAATTTAGTTTATCAAAATGTAATTGTTTTATGGTAGATTTAAAAAAAAAAATAAGGCAAGGAAAATTATAAAAACAACATAACACAACTTTTATCTCAATTAATAAAAATTAACATTAAAGTTCTGAGTTCTGCCAAATAAACAAAACACTAAAAAATACATAAATAATACAATATAATTATTTTAATAATTTTTTTCCCATTCAATAATAATATTTTGAAGTTTTATGAACTTCAACATCAAAATAACACAATATCATAACATATAATTTGGAGTCTCTGCTCCTGGGAAATTTATTATTTAGGCCACTACTTATTTAATATATATATATTTCAATTCATTATTAAATGTCATTTTCTTGACATACAGGCCTCTCATTATTTTAATATATAAAACATAAATACTCAATTTTTGACAGAACTCTTAAAACCCTGCCAATAAAATTTATTTAACTAATCAACTAACATTTAAAAAAAAAAAAAAAAACTTTGCGACTACTCTAACTGTACTCACCCAAAATTATCATTCAAGATTTTTGAAATTGCTATAAAAATCAACAAAATTTTCTACAAAAAGTGAATATCAAATATCAATTTAAAATTGCATTATTAACTTATTTTATAAATTGCAAATAAAATACCAACACTATCAATATGTTTTATTTTTATTTTATAGCCAATATTTAGATTAAATAATATTCAATTAATTTTTTTAAAATGTATCTTGAGTTAATTTAACTTTAAACTTTTACATTAATAGCTACACCTTTAATTCAATAATTAAAATAAATTTTGAAGATTACTTTTTAAATTTAAATAAAGAACACATATACAAATGAATACAAAATACAACAAATTTCATTTCTAGATAATAAAAAAAACATATCTTGTTCAGTTATGATTTGATGAACTGAACATACATAAAAAAACAATAATTGTGAATTTGAGTTAAATTTCAAAATTAATATTTGTTGACATAATTCCATGAAAGAGAATGATTTGACTACACACACAAAAAAAAAAGCACTAGCATGCTATTCTCATACAATTTTCTGTGAATTCGAAGAATTCCCAAAAATAACAGCCGCTCAGTAATTTGAAATTAAAATATAATACAATGCAATTTTGTAGCAAAAAATGAATAATTTCACTATTGCAAATTTTCAAAACAAAAATGAAATGTGAATGATTTTAATCAGTAAAAGTGGCTTATTGCCTTAGCCTATTCTATGTATGAGAATGAATGACCTGACAAGAAAACACTAGTTGCTGAATAATTTAAATAAACATATCATAATACAAAAAAAGAAAATGAAAATCACATGTCTGTAGCAAAATAAATATTTATTACTATTAAAATTAAAACACATAAATAAAAACAATTTAAACACTTCATAATTATTTATACCTATATTTTATTTTTATATTTATAATTAATAGTTAAATTAGTATAAAAAAAGTTCTATTGCTATTGCAGAATTTTTTCCCAGCAAATTCAATTTAAGTTTAATATGATAAAAAAATTCAGAAAATTGACCAAAATGTGAAGGACAGCTGCAAAGAATTCTTCACAAAAAACAAAACAAAAAAACAAACAAAGGGAAACAATTTTTTTTAAATTTGACCACATTAAATTAAGGACAAACGAAGACCAGCTTCAAAAGATAAATAATATACTGTTTGAATTTCGAATATCTAAAGATATCAAGTTTATCAAAATAAATCCCCTTTTTGTGAACAATTCTAAATCTTTAATTCAAGTAATAAAACAGTTTGATTTTATCCCCCCCCCAAAAAAAGATATGATGACATTAATTTTATGATGATGACATTAATTGATTGACAATGATGACATTAATTTTATTTTAAAGAATTATTTTGATTATTACTTTTATTTTTATTTCGAATAATTCCTTTATTATGATCATCTAGAAAATTCTTTTAATATATATTATCAATAGAAGATACTATTTTATTCCATAATTTTGTTGGTGCTTAAATTAATGAATCAAAACCAAATATCAATTATTATAAAACAAATATCATGCACCATTAAAAAGAGTTTAGTTAAATTTCAATTAGATTAAAATAAAAATTTCATTATAATCATTTAATTTTCATTAAATATATACAAGTGCCTACATATAAATAAAAGAAAAAAAACTCACATTATTATAATTTTAAATTTCATTATAAAATGCATGAAATGCTTATACACAAAACCAAAACCTACAACAAGAATTATCTCATCATTAGCAAAAACAATTTTTTTTTTTTTTGAAATAAATTATTACTTCACAAACATTAAAATTTGAATGCCAGAAGCCTGGTCACACACTGATTAATTATTTATAACCATATAAATTTTACTGATGCATAAAGGAAAATACAAAACACAAAACTCATTGCACTATTGAATGTGAAATTCACCCCAGAAAATACATGATATATGAATAATATCACCGCTAAAAAGTTACGGCTTCAGTTAATTCTAGTTAACCCATTAGCAAACAAAATAAAAAAATTTTTTTTAAAATAAATTATTACTTTAACATTAAATATGCATGCCAGAGGACTGGTCACGCATCAAAATAGATAACCAGATGTTGTAATAAGGGCTGTAAAGAGAAATTAATAAAGTGATATGAATTTAATTTACAACCCCTATTAACTTCTAGTTGGGTCAGACGCTCACATGCAATTAAAAGAAGGGGAACTTAATTAATTAAATTTTAGTAACTTTAATGAATGGGACCGTATAGTGGGGAAATTATATTAAATCCATACTTGCATGTGAGGACCTAAAAAATATTAAAAAAAAATGCATAAAGAGGCTTTAAATGAGTTTAAATTACACATATTAAGTTTACACTACAAATTCTTATCTGAATCTGAATTTTAAGAGTAAAATAAATAAATGAATGTTGAAATGTTCTTTATCGTTCAGTATTAAATAAGTTGAAATGTCTCTTAACATGTTAAATAAAAAACTAAATGTCTCTAAAAAAAAAATACAAAATGAATATTAAAAAAAATCATCTTTATTGAGTTTATATTTTTTCGAATTGATTCAATAGTTGAAAATCATATTATCATATTTAACTGTTTTTTTTTTTTTAATAACATTTTGTGATTATTCCATCAAACAAAATTATTAGCACATGATATAATTATTATTAATCATACCTTTTTTTTTTAATCTAAACTGCTGAACACAATTACCATCAATAATAGTTATCTTCCTTCATGTAATTATTAATGCGAGTATTATACCTTTCAATGAATTGCAGAATTTGTGCCTTACTACAGCATCAAAATTTTAATCAATTATTTTACTATTTCACACTCCCTACACTTATAATTGAAATTGGTTTATGAAAAGAAAAATTCAAGATGAACCATCACATTTATCACAGAAGAACACATATGTAGTTCAACACTGCTTTTCATTAGTGAGAATATTACACTTTTCAATGAACTGCAGAATCTGCACTTTACCACAGCATATAAATGACAAAATCTTCATTTGAATGTTATATACATTGTATCAATCAATTAATCTTCTTTTATGGTATATATTACCTTTTTTTTTTATAAGAATATTTTTAGTTTGCTGTAATCGAAGACGTTTATAATCGACTGCACAATATACTCACAATTTCCTTCACAAAGGTTATGAAACTAAATGTAGAGCACTCTCTTAACATCCATCATTTCACATTTTGAAAAAATTTAAGGATTCGTCACAGACAGGACACGTTTTAAAATATAAAAAATGGCTAAAACAAGGGGCACCCAGGCCCCCTGCCTAACAAACAACCTATATACTCGACAATTTTCAGGAGGAGACTGAAATCCCACGCTCTCTCACACAAGGAGAACTTCCCGCTCTACTTGGCAGGCTGTGATAGGTTGAAGGCCTCACTCTCAGTTGCCATGCCGTAAAACTAAACTCTCGCTCAACCAGGGAGGTTACGGATTGAGAGCCAGATGAATATTCTAGTTCGCAAAGAATCTGTATGACTTAGCATGAAGACAATACAATGTTATTTAATGTTTTGAAGAGTTTTAATGGATAACTAGAATAAAATAATTTTGAATAATAAAATTTCGAATATAATAAATTTCGAATAATAAATGAAAGATAAAATTTAAATAATTAAAATTTAAATAATATAAAATATTTAATGAGTTATAAAAATGTTAATTCTGAATTAATAAGATAATAACGTGTTGTGACGTGTCACAACACCTCCGTCCGCCATCAAAACAGAAATTGCAAAAAGCCAGAATGAAAAATCAAAACCAGAATCCCCGAATGGAGATTCAGAATAAATTCCCTTTTCAAATACGATGAATAAGTAAAACGGATATGGAACGAAATAGCCTATCGACCGCTTTATTACAATCATATATTAATACAACCTTTAATTATTTTTGTAAAATGCGTATCATTTGCAACTGTTCTCGTATACCACTTTATACTATCAGATCGTTGAAATTTGCATAAATGTTGTTCTTTTTGTTTTTGTAAAATGCATTATAATATGCCTTAGAAAACATGCTGGATATTGTTGTTTATTGCTTCACTGATTAAATTCCTTTCGCATTTTATACGTTCCGTTTGTGATGTATTGAGTCTTTTATACCTCTCTAGATGGTTGAGTATTAAGTTACGGAATATACCTTTACTTAAATTGGTATTCCAGTTTATTATGTGATTAATTTCGATGTTAAAAGTATGCCTTTTATCATAAAGTTTGAAACTTATGGAGTCTTGTTCATCATAATATGTACTAATATCTGGAAAATTCACTTTATCTTCTTCTTGATTAATAGATTTAATTAGTTCCAAATTTACAGGGTAAAATCCAAAATCGAATTGATTTGTACTATCTATTGATCCGATTAGTACATCGTCGACGAATCTGAAATACGGGACTTCATTGAGAATATGTGTACCAACTTCATATTTATTTAGATATAAGTCGGCTAGCATTGAAGAGCTTCCACCTCCCATGGGAATTCCTTGCATTTGTTAAGTAAAAATTAATGCCGTTATAAAGGATGTTCTCGAACAATACAATTTTTATCAAGTTTTTATTCTTGTTGATGGTGATCATTAAGTACATATTGTTAGTTTTGAAAGTTTCGATCATAATATTGTATAGATCCTTTACATTAACGTTATTGAATAAATCCTTGAAGTCGTAACTTTTCAGATATATCTGATCAGGTATTTTGCTTAATTTATCAATAACCTCGTAACTGTTTGAGACTATTACTATTCTGCTCGATTTGATTGTTTTCATAATAGGTTTCAATATGTTCAGTAATATGGAATTGGCCTTCGTTAAGTATGTTCCAAATCCTACTGTTACTGGTCGGAATTTGGTGACTTATGCATTTTTGGGATCATAACTAAGTATGGAAATTTAACGTTCCCTATTTCATATTCAATGCATTTATATATTACCTTTGTGCGATTTTCAACTGCGATACGTGTTAATTAAATTGTAATTTGTCTATGCATACTTTTGTTGCTATAACTATTTCTTAGAATATCTAAGTAATATTTTTTTACATGTGAATGAAAAGTTTGATGGGATCTTGTCCATGTATCTAATTACATATATATTCCATAATTTTTCCAGTTGATTCTTGTCCAATTTGCATTTAGGAACATTCTTGTACATGCTTTTGTAGTTGTTTAAAACCCTATAGAATAGCACTTTTCCATTCTTGGAATGTCTCTTTTGGGTAGCTAGCTGTATTTAACAGCCAGTTTATAAATAAAATCATCTCAGCTATATCTTTTTCAAAAAGTATGTCATAATTGTAAAAATTCTGAACTCTATATTTAGTTCCAAGTCGTAAAAAGTTTATAAAATCCTCCTCTTCCGTCATATCCAACTTGCCTGTTATAACATGGCCGTATTCTTTATTTATGTATTTATTTGATCCACAACTACAAGTTAGGTTTTCAAATTTGTTCATTTGTTTTCCAATTATATTATAATTAAAAATCTTTCTCCCGTTGGTTTTTACATATTTGTATGTTATTCTTACATCTGTATTCAAAATAGGTAGGAGGTCGTTATTTTTCTTAAGTATAATTTTAAATGGTACTAAATCGTAATTTTTATTGCAGAATGTTGTTACAAAATACTTTTTTTATTTTATATTAGAAGTATAAATTTCCGAATCAATATCCATCCTTTTTGCTTTCAGTTTTATCATATTGTAAAATATTGCAATGTTAGTTGTAAAGGTACGATTTACATTCTCTTGATTTGGGATTATTGGATTCTTACTCCATTCCATCCATAATCTATTGATATACTTTTTTTTTATCCCGAAAACGATATTTTTTATCCATGTTGCTTTTATCATGTTATACGTTTTGATTTCTTCAATGTATGATTCGAGTCGTTTCAAAGTATCTTCATACCCCTCATGTGTATTTTTGCCTCCTCTTTTTCATCATGTTGTTTTCTTGTAATTCTTCTGCATCTTATATTTGTTCTGCATAAAGTAGAAGAGTGCAAATATTTACAACAATATATTTTGTTTGTTTTTTTGTTCTATTACATGTAAAGGGATTTGCAAAAGGGAGTACATCCCCTACTATAATAGTTTTTAATTTTCAAACTCGAAACATAAATATGATTCACGTTAATCCACATATTAAAACATTAAAAATCTACAATAAGATATAAAAAATCTTAAAAATTCCCAATACTTTTATTATAATCCTAAAACATTTAAATATAAAAATTCTTATTAAAAACATAAAACATTTAAAACCCTACGATGCATTTCTTTTACTACAATGCCACTTTGTCCCAATAAAAACATCCATATTCATAATCATCAAACCAAAATTCATATTTATATCAAATCACCATTAATTATCACCATCAAATTAAGGGAGATTTACGAACCGAATGTAATGTAAATTAAGATTGCCATTTCTTATTTTATGAAAGTAATAAATATATTTATTCAAAGGTTGTCTAATTCAATATAAATCGCTAAAATGTTATTTTGTTCATTAATTTCGCATAAACACTGCGATTGCACAATTTAGTTTGTTCTCATGAATCTCTGAGAGTACAATAGTATGTTTTTCCAATTTCAATCTTCTACATATTGCATTTTTGATTGACTAAACTAGCTTATTTTCATATTCTGATTAATTATTATGGTTAATTTCTTAATTATTTTCGCATAAACAGTGCGATTGTGCAATTCAGTTACTTCGCGTGAATTGCGGAAGTACGTTGTTAGTATCTTTTCCCATCCATCTCCACCATTTAAATGTTGCATATTAAATCGACTAAACTAGCTTATTTTCATATTCTGATTAATTATTAATGTGAATTTCTTAATTATTTTCACATAAACAGTGCGATTGCGCAATTCAGTTACATAGCGTGAATTGCCGAAAGTACGTTAGTAACTTTTTCCATCAAACTCCATCATTTAAATGTTGCATATTAGATCGACTAAACTAGTTTATTTGCATATTATGGCTAATTATTAAGGTTAATTTTTTAATTATATTTGCATAATACAAATTTTTCTATTTTGAAAAATGGGTAGTATGAACTCTGTGAAGGGCTATTTTCCAAAAAGTGGTATTGAAGCAATAATTTAGACAAATAAAAAGGAAACCATTTTGACAGGAATATAATTCAGTGCTATATATATATATTAAAGATCAATATTTATTACTTTCTTTAGTGAAAACCTGTGTTTTACCAAACATAAATATTTGTTTTCATTATAAAGTAATTTTCACCGGATAAAATCTTTATATATTTTTTGTTTTATAATTTATTGTCCTGAAATTTTATAAAATTGGTGTCCTGAATTCTCATATTCTACCAGTACTATGCCTGATATTTAATGTAGTATTTTTTTTTTGGGGGGGGAGGGGGGAGGCATTAAGATTTAATAAATAATCAAGAATTAATATTATCAAGTTATTTTTTTTATAATTTGTTACTAACACTGTTTTAATTTAAAAGATAGTTCATGATTTTTTTTTTTCAGATAAGTTTAAAGCATAGGTTGGTTCTCAACCTTTATTTGCCCACCGCCCACTTTGAGAATATTTTTTTTCCTAATGCCCCTCAATTTTTTTTACTTGCGAATCTGAAACAGCTATTGCCACGATTATATTTAAACGTGTAATATTATATACTATAGTCGTAAGATAGGATATGGCCCTATCCTATTTCTGAATTTAAAGAAGACTGTTTCAATGAGAACAATTAAAGCGCATACTTAATTATATTGAAAAGTATTTTTATTAACATTCAAAAGACATTGAATTTATAACTTATCTAATGAGAAGGTTGAATTTGATGCATTTTAAGGAGTTTGTTAATATCAAGCTCGATTTTACTTAAAAACAACCGTAAGTCACCGCGTTCAGTAACATGGAGCTGATTTCTCTTTTTAGTTACCAACACTGCTACAGCACTGAATCCATGTTCAGCTAAAAGGAAGAAGGGAATGCTATCAGAAATCGTTGAGCAATCGACCATAATCCTGGGTACAGTTGCAAAATCGACTTCTGCAGCCAAAATTCTTGGTAGCCATTCTTGAATTTAATTTTTAATTCCTCATTTGTCGTCAGTTCTATTAGTTCTTCTTCTAACTGGGATGATCCTGCTGTGTTGACATTTGAAAAAGGATCCAAAACCCAGTCTGGTATGTCCATGTTTAAAATGTCCTGGAATCGTTCCTTGAAATCACTGTGGAGGTTTTCCAAGTGTTGACAGTAAACAAGCAAGTCGTCGTGCTTGAATGATACTGCTGATAAATTTGGGAAGTTATTGAATTCGCGTCTGCCGATATTATTTTTGTATAATAGCAGTTTGGACACGAAAGCAGCAATGCTATTTTTTGTCTTAATCAAGTTTAAGTCGTCGCCTTGAAGTTGGAGATTGACATCATTAAACAATTTATACAGGTCTGTCAAGTACGCAATATCGTTCTTTGATGAGAAAAGGTTGTCGTGCAATTCCGTGTCTTTGTTTCCTAGGAACTCTATCACAAACCCAAACAGATTGTAAAATCGAGTCAAACAAGTACCTTTTGACAGCCAGCGCACCTCTGTGTGAAGCAGCAATCGATTGAAATCTTCATCATTGGCAATGCAAAGCTGACTAAATAATCTGTCATTTAACGAGTTACTTCTGATTTTATTAACTGCTCTGATAACATATTGCAGTGATATATGGAGGCGTTCACTCAAATTTTTCGCAACCAAATGCTGGCGATGAATTACGCAATGCACAGCAAGCGCGTCTGGAACTTTATTTTTTAAGCACGCTATGAAGCCTTTGTGACGCCCTGTCATAGCCGGTGCGCCATCCGTAGCAACTGACAAAATATTATTAAAAGGAATTTTCTTTTCGTCACAAAACTTTTCTATTGTATTAAATATGGTTTCTCCTTTTGTATCTGTTTCCAAATTCGTAGCAAACAATAGTTCTTGACATATTTTCTCATCTTTGATAAACCTCACGTATGACAATAACAATGCTTCATTGGTTGGTAAAGTGGACTCATCCAGCTGAATTGAAAATTGACAAGTCTGCAGATGATCGCACAATGATTCTACAATGTTTTCAGCCAGCTCATCAATTCGTCTTTGCACAAAACCATTGCTCAAAGGAATTTTTTGGATAATATCTGCAGCTGGTTTATGGAGCACAGTGGTTATTACTTCATTTACTGCTGGTAAAATTAAATGTTCCCCAATAGTATGTGGTTTGCATGTTTTAGCAATCAACAATAAGATATTGTACGAAGCTTGAAGTCCGTCATCGTCTTGCTTAGAAGCTGATGAAAAAAGTTTTGATACAGTTGGCTGAATTTCGTACCTTTTTCATGTCTTCAAAATAGGTCACATCTTTGTCTTCCTTATCCGGGTGTATTTTATTAAAATGATCTTGAAGCCTAGAAGGCTTCATCGCTTCATTTGAAAATGTTTTTTGAGAAATAAGGCACATTGGCGATGATGGATTTGTGGGATTTTCGATAAATCCGTACTTAATATAATCCACACTATACTGCCGCCTTTTCTTTTTTGCTTCAGACATGGTTTTTACTTTACAGATACGTGAGTAGTATTAGTGTACTTTTAAAACCCTGTCATCAATTGCGCACGATAATGCTAATGAAAATAAAATTAACAATCACTGCCTTTATATAGGTTGGAGACATATAATACGCATCGACAGGAATAAGATAAACATGCATTGACTCGTCTATAACACCCGGTGCCGAAGTAAAGCGTGGGGGCAAGGGTGATGCAGGAGCAGAGTGCAGGTTAGAACAAGCACAGATAATACTGTCAATTCTTACAGGATTGCAAAAATCACGTTATTTAACAAAAACTTGTTATAACTGAATTGCTACAAGCATATTTTTTGCTATTTTTTATTAACAGGCTTTTGTTAACTTTACCTGTATTTATATATGAGATATTTCACGTGAAATTGGAAGATTTGAAAATTTTTAATTCAAATCTAAAATTAAAAATTTTTATATCATCCAATTTAATGTAGATCTGAATGTAATGGAAGTTCAATTTTCATCCACTTCCCGAACTACCGAAATATGTGAATTTTCGCACACGTGATAAAAATGATTAAAATACATGCAATAACAAAAATTAACCATTATTAAAGTTTACTTTAGTTAGTACGTGATTAGCGTGTTTTTTTTGTCTTTTTTAAACTATATTTTTTTAATCTGTCCACCGCCCCTCCGTACCATCCCAATGCCCCCTAATTTTCTCTGGGTCTTCTACTGCCCCCCTGAAAGTCTCAAACGCCCACAAGGGGGCTTTATCGCCCACGTTGAGAACATATGGTTTAAAGCATAATGTACTTAAATGTATACAGTATTTTAATGTTTTAAGCAAATATTAAGTGTCATAAGTAAACAATATATTTGCGACAGAATATTCTCCTGCTTTTTCTATTTGGAAAGTTGATATGTCTGGTGTATTTATAAATATGTATATAATTCAAATTTAGGGGGATAAAAATGGAGATGAGAAAAATCCCTATTTTTCCCTAAATGTATGTTATTTTTATACTGCAACGTTTGTTATGACATTGAAATGCACTTTAAAAAATCTACTGAATCTTCTTCAGTAAGGGTTGGCAGGTATGCCATTGATGTTTTTTGTTTGTCTTCAGCTTGATGACTAGAGATTTGCATTTTATTTTCCACTTGATTGATGATTCTCTGTTTGATACTTTTATTTGTAAGGAAGGCATTTTTTAATGTTAGGGTTTTTTAAGTTAAAACTTCTCTCTTGGGAACTCTTTAAGTTAAAACTTCTCTCTTGGTTAAACTTCTTTCATGGGATTTTCAAACTTTTATTATTATTATTATTATTATTATTATTATTATTATATATATATATATATATATAATAATAGTAGTTTGAAAATCCAATGAACGAAAAGTAAGAAGCTGCAACACGATAAACCTAACTTTCTAAAACACCCACAGAATAAAATATAACAGCAAATCATCAATCAAATGGAAAAGAATACAAAACACGAGTTATCAAGTTATAGAAAATCAATGAAATTCAATGGTATGGAAACGAATAAAGAAAAACTTCAAAAATCAAGCTATATCACTATACACGTGGAAAAAGGGCTAAGCCTAAAAAAATGGAAATGTTCACTTCGTAAAATTCGTTTTCAAGTCCAAGTATTTTGATGAAGCAAACACAAAATATATATGTTTCTGTAGAAATGGATAGATTATATCTATAAACTATTTCTACTTGGACGACATACACATAAGGAAGGAATAAAAAAGAAAACATGAATACCTGGAAAATGCACAGCATATGTACAAACGAGTCGAAACCGGGAACTCTGAATGAAGAGACCAGTGTTTCCATTCGCAAAAAAAAAAAAAAAAAAAGATCTACTGTTGCCATTCATAAGAATTGAAAAACAGTGAAGCGAAAAGGTAAGAAAAAGTAATAATATACAAAAAGAGCTACTAAAAGGTGGGGCTAATAATAGTAATGCTGACGTGGAAGAGGATGTAAAAATAAAAGTATTAATAATACAAGAGAATGGAGATGTCTGGCTAATATAAGATACTATGAAAAGAATTATAAAAATCCAGCTATTCTAAATTTTTTAACAATATCATTTACTAAATAAGAGGGATATTTATATAAATTGCTGGTAAATTTGAGATTATTTATATGCATAGCATGAAATATTTTATCAGATAATCTATAAATTCTAAAAAGCTGATTACGTATAATATTTCTAAACAATTGAATTGAGTTACAGGAATTAAATGGTAAGATTTTATTAATATTAAAATTATAATAGTCTTTTTTATCATATAAATTTGTAACAATTCTATTAGAAGGATCAATAAATCAAAACCATATCATATCATAATCTTCTGTGGATCAAAAGCCTACTTAAACAGTCTTTTTTTTACTGCATTAGATCTAATGATCTAATTAATGTTTTATTTAATATTTTCTTGTATAAAGACCAGCTAAGTTGCTTATTTTAGTTTGATTTAAGATGTCTTCAGAAACAGAAGATTAAACAACATGCAGTATCTGTCATGTAAACAAAGGATGGTTGTTGCCAAACACAACATATAAATATACTGTAAAATTATAGTGCCACCTAGTATAAATATATTAAATTCATAACTATGTTAGCAGAGGGAAAGATTACATTTTAAATTGTACAAATTTTATAGTGTAGGTCCATTGTAATTCATATAGTTCACTGAACATGGTGCAAGCCATATAATGAAAAATAACTTTTTTCAAAATAATTTTCTGAGGCTAGACACCATCACAATTTTTTAACCATTAATTTATTAGACCTTAATAATGCTAAGTCCAAAGGAAAAAAAATCTAGGACCTGTCCCTTTTATGGAACGGCCTACCAGAGTTATCTATTGAAATGTGTTATATCTAAAATTCTGTAGGAGATAGAGGCTTCTCGTTTATTTTTTTTTAATTCAGCACCAAAAAGTACCCCTAGACATCAAATTTGGTAGCGATATTACAGCTAATTCCAGAATTAATGCAATAAAAGTGAGAAAATGGACGTGTGTAACACCTAATTTGCATATTTGAAAATTATTTTTTACTCAGAAGATATAAGTGGGAAAAATCTAATATTTTGGGAAATAACTTCTAACATGATGGTCTACTTATATAAAAAAAATTATTAAAATCTGAGATGGTGTGGTGAACATCACTGGTTTAACTGACATGGAATGACCCATCAGCAGAAAATTCGCTATTTTTCGGAAATTTGTCTTTTTTATTTTCATCACTGTTCATACACCACTGTTTTAATAAATAGTCTTTTTGAAACAAAACATTACTTATTTGTTTTTCCCACTGCAAACATTTTAGAAAGAAACACCCCATTTAATTTTATTGGCAAAATCTGTAAGATCAATTTTCTCATGAAAAGACAGAGCTTTTCTTTTTTCCACCATCATTAAATTTATACTGACAAGGAAGGTCTCCTGACCGACCCCCACCGATTTTAATGAAAAAATTACTATGAATAGTATTGGTCTGTCACAACACATTGTGTAAGTAACACATTGTGTAAGTGTTTTGGCCCTATAGCAATAGAAACGACAAAATAAAATATTGAAAAAAAAAATAGTTTTCATCGCCAAATGTAACCCTATTGTAGAACTCGGCACCAACGTTGGCGTACAGTATACGTCACATTCCCCGAGTATAAGTATGGAAACAGTGCATCGGCTCGTTTGCTTTGCTCTTCGATTCGCTTACTGTTCTGTAGTATTGCACATTTCGTATTTCCAGCGACATTTTTTATAGTTTATTCCTCTTTACTGTTTGTTTGAATGCAAGTTTGTTGCATGATTTTCTGTTTTCTTACACTATCAAAGGCTGATAGAACAGTGTGTTTAAACTATTTGAATATTTTTTACATTTGCAATTTCACATTGTTGTTTATTTTTTTTTTCGTAATTTTGAACTCCGTTAATTTGAAATGACTAGCATCAACGTATGTAGCGTAATATGGATGCTTAGTCAAGAATATACTCAAAATGATTTTCAAATAACTCCTTTCACCCTAGAAGAAGGATATTTGAAAAACAGAATCAATGAAGTCATACGTGAATATGTTATTTCGATGCAAAGTGCGGGGATTGAGGAACAATCCTCTGATTACGAGCTTGACAATGAAAGCGATCCTGAATATATTAGTGCTGATGTTAATTTGGGTTCTGATGAAGGTAATCTACAGATACTGAAGAAAAGTTTTGAATATAAGGAAGCTGCAGTGCAATATTGGAGAAATACAAGTAAACGATCATGTCGCACTCTGCGATCTGTACAACATTGCTTTAAATTAGTAAAAAACCTGCACCAGTTAAAAACTTGGGAAAAACAAATTGGAAGTTTGGGTGATCACGGATACAAATTAAAAGCCATTCAAGATTTTGTATACGAACAATTTCAGGAAACAAGACAAAAATGCATCGTTGTACATGATTGTGATTTAAAGCGTTGGGCCTGTTCTAAAGCCATTGATTTAGGAATGAAATTCTTAGCATCGCGAAAATGGCTAACCACATTTAAGAAAAAGTACCGTATTATCAGCAGGAAAATAACAAAAACCATGTCGCCTCGGGAAACAGTCGAACAGATGGATATAAAAAACTCTGCACAAGCTTTTATAAATGATGTTACTACTTTTGCCAAATATTCACATTTTAGCAATGATCAGGTTTTCAACACCGATCAATTGGACTTCAATAAGGAAATATATTCTGGACGAACACTCGCGTTTTCAGGAGAAAAACAAATTAAAAATGTTGTCCAATCTATACATTCCACAACCCATTCATACACAATAATGCCCATAATTAGTAAAAGTGGCAATCTGTTATCTCCACTACTCATTGTATACCCTGAACCAACGGGAAAGTTTGGTATCAATGTGGAAAGGAACATGTTTCAAGCAAGCAATATTTATACAATTGCAATCAAATCGGGTAAAATGGGATTGCAAGAGTTGTGTATGTGGTTGACGGAAATTTTTTTCAAAATTACTCCACAGGAAGCAGTACTTTTGATAGATTCTTGGTCTGCATTTAGAAACCAAGATTTAATTAATAATTGTATTCCATCTGATAAAGATATACATTTACTTAACATTCGTCCTGAAACTACAGCTCTCATTCAATCCCTAGATAAGTATGGGTTTTGATTATGGAAGAACTTCGTGAGAAAATTTTCAGATGTGGTTATGATTAAGCAAATCAACATTCATTTATACAAAAGAGACAATATTTTTAAATTACAAGCAATTACGCACAATCAATTATCTTCTCCATGTTTTATTGATATGTGGAAATATTCTTGGTATTCCTGTGGATACACAGATTCACACCCAGACATTTTCAAACTCCGGTTGATTTTGTTTTTTATACATCAGATTCTTTTCATTGATCTTTGGCCAATTGTTCTTTCCAAAGGTTTGCAAAATGTAGTTGGTGTTGCACATATTTCTGTTTCGAACATTTTTTTACTATTCCTCACCTCTGCAATACATTTATTCCATAAAATAATAAGCCTGTTAACGTTTCATTAATTTAGGTCGTAGTTTCTTAATGGCTAGTGGCCACTAAATGGGACATCGGCACACTTAATAAAAGTTCTGAATATTAGAATCTGTTTATTTTAACAACAACAAAAAAAATTGATTGGTGCATATTTTGAGAGCAAAAATGATGCATTTTTAAAAAAAAATCCTTTTGTATTGTCCCACCTAATTGGAATTTTCGATTTTTGTCATTGATCTGGAAGCTGAGGTGGATCGAATGATCCCAAAGCAAAGATTTTGGCTCGAGTGAAAGTACTCGATCTGTGTGAACAGTTGTTTTGAATTGCTTAATTATTCCTTTGAATTGCTGCCCCTAATTCAAAAATTTTAAAATATTGAATTTTTCCGTTGAGCTAGATGAGACTAAAGTCAAGATTCTAATTTGAGTGGAAACGCTCAATAATTAGATGAAGAGATTTTAAGTTTTTTTATTATTCCTTTGCACCGTCACCCTTAATTAAAAATTCTGGAATTTTAGATTTTCCCCTTAGTCTTGAAGCTGAGACGGATTGGATCACATCAAAAACAAGATTCTAACTATAGTGGAAGTGTTTGGTAATTTTGATAAATCATCCACTTACTCGCTCAGTTAGTTCAGTGCATATAGAAATATTTTTAATTGACATGTTAAATAATAAGTAAAAATTAATTAATAAAAATTTTGTGAGCATTTGTTTGTTCTTGTGCAGAATTTTTATATATGTAAATTTGTGATAAAAAAGTTTCCACTGC
Organism: Amaurobius ferox; assembly: GCA_951213105.1. Lineage (NCBI taxonomy): Eukaryota > Metazoa > Arthropoda > Arachnida > Araneae > Amaurobiidae > Amaurobius > Amaurobius ferox. The sequence continues at coordinate 137,393,999 of OX578135.1, read as the reverse complement.
TACAAATCATTCGAATTGTGCATTGGTTAACTGTAAAACTGATACTAAACTTAGATTTACCTGCTACAAAACTGATGTGAATTTTAGTTTTATCTCATACTTATTTATGTTATTATACAGGGTGTCCCACAAAGATTGAAACAGGCTTTAATTCTTTACCTGTTGGAGATAAGTGGGCAATGTAAATTGCAAAAATGTTGAAAGTAAGGTAGGAAATAAGACTATGTTAATGAAATAGTCCTCTCATTAATTTTCAAAAAGTTAACTTTTTAAATTTTTATACGACCCCCTTAGACAAATTTGGTCAATCAGAATTTTTTTTTTAATGCACAAGATCATTAAAAAAAACCTGCATATCTGTATCTTTAAAATTGAGCTAGTTATATTTAATTGAAAATTGAACATTTTGAATAGGGACCATATATCAAATTAGAAATGTAAATTTGTGACATATCACAAAAAAGATAAAACTGGATGATAATACATAGGAGACATTTTTGCGAATTCCGCGTAGGCTCACGATGCAATCACGAATTCTTAATAGGTGTATTTATTCTTTATTTAGATGCATTTGTGATAAAAAGTTTTCACACATATTAACGTATTTTTGATGTAAATAATTTCCATCGTCAATTTGTTTATGATCCCTATTTTAACTATTGAAACAACCTTTCACATGGTACAGAAAAGTGGCATAAGTCAGATTTTTTCCTTTATCATAATTCAGTTGATTTTAGAGATACAGATATGCAGTGATGAAGAGGATGAAACTACCAATGACACAGTAATTCACCTGGTTACACAAAAAGAAAAAATTGATGTAATTGAAGATTCAAATGCTGAAATGGAAAAGATTATTTCGCATGCAGAAGGTACGGCAGCACTAGATGTTGCCCTTTGCTACATGGAGCAGCAACCAGATGTTTTACAAGGAATGTTCTATTTTTGAAAAGCTTGCGAGACAATGCTTCAAGAAAGAAAATTTCTATGCAAAAATAAACAACTATAGACTCTTTTTTTCACCAATGAATCGTGTGTGATGTTATTTGAAATTAATTTTCATTTACAATTCTGTGTGTTCGTTATTTTTTTTTGATAAAACTGATTTTGGCATGGGTTTTAGTATGTTTTTGGATGTATCATTTTATGATGGGAAAGCCCGTTTAATCAGAGTTTTCAGCAATCAGAGTTGGTGACCGTCCCAATTAACTCGGATTATCGGGACTCTACTGTATTTTAGGTGATTTGAATAAAGCTTTAAAAAGGTATAGTTATAAATTGTATTTCATACATTTACCCTCAAGGATCCTAATTGTGGTTATGAACTGGTAAAAAATGGTAAATAAATAAATAAAATTTGGTGTCTAAAGGTTTATTGATGAGTAATATTCACGTCACATATAATATTTATTGACATAAGTTTAAAATTTTGCCAAAATAGTGATTGCAAGATCATGTATAAATAAATTATAAGTAGCTTAAGATAAAAAGAATAATAGTTAAATGATCTTGGTTGTGTGATTAAAGTGGAAGGTATTAAAGGTGGAATATTTTGTTTATCTTTGTAGCTCTATACAAATGAAGTATTTAAAAATAGCATTAAAGTACCAATTTAAAAACGTATTTCTAATATTAGTTTAAAAGTGTATTATAATTCATTAAATTCTTATAACACCAATCTATCAAAATTTAGCAGTGTCAATTTTTGATTTCACTATAAAAATTTACATATGTTATGTATGGCTGTAAAATATAGTTAAAAATGAAAAAAGTCTTTGCATAAATTAATTACTTGTCTTCAGAGTACAATTTTTCACACTTGAGTCCTTGTTAATTTTGCACATTTTATTATTATAACTTAGTAGACATACTCTTCAAAACATGCATAAGCAGTATCCTTTAAAAAAAAAAATGTTCAAAACTGCAAGTGGTAAAAATGGTTAAAATTTTATACATTTCAACATCAATGGGTAAATTGTGAATTTATATATCTATTAAGAAATATTTATTATTCTTACTTACAAGTAAATCATGATGACACCCACATTGTTGAAAGGGTTTTGCAAAGGAAGTTTTTTACAAAATTTATGGGCCCCACTTCAAACTTTAAATTCAATTATCTCAAAGTTACACAATTTGAGATTGCACATTTTTATGAGTTTTACCTTCTTCAGCATCAAATCTCCCTGGAATAGAATTTTTTAAACTATTCTTTAATAAAATTGTTTCTGCATATTTTTTTAACTGATATTCCTACAAAGATTAGTCGACTTTCAGCCAATAAATACTTTTACAGACACCTTTAAATAGGGAGAGGTACTTTAATTATAATATTCCCCCTTTACTTATATTTAAAAAAAATATAAGTAATGTTTTTTAAATCCTTTTTGTGCATTTTAGGTCAGATTGATGGCCAGGAAGTTATTGCATCACTTGTCCAGTTCCATCCTGCTCCACAAAGATTCAGACCTCCACGACCACCTCCAATGGGCATGAGACGACCACCTCCTCCTCCTTGGAGACGTTCTCCTGGTCGCATGAGAGATATGCGAGGCCGACGCAGGTAAAATTCTCTTTGATATAATTTTTATTTGTGAATTGTTTCAAAATTGCTAAGAATGTTTATCATTCAAACTTACACTACCTAACACAGTAAATGCAACAGCATTAAAGAACAATGATAGAGTGTGATGATGGACACTCAGAGATGATATATATAAATAAGTTATGTTAATTCCAGAAGAATAATACAATACAGTAATGGCATAGGCAGGGTGATCAGTAGACAGTAGGACCACCTCTTGCAGTGATACAAGCAGTAACCCTTCGAGCAATAGATGCAATGAGCTTGCGGATAGTTTGCTGAGGAATTGATGACATATGCCTTCAACCATCCTACACAGGTCGTCCTCTATTTGAAGCGAGGGCAGGGCAGTCAAACGAGGGCCAATTACATCCCATACATGCTCAATGGGTGAGAGATCTGGAGACAGCGGAGGCCAAGGAAGCACCTTGATACTTTGCAGGGCTTGTCTGCAGATGGTTACCATGTGTTATCTTGCTGGAAAACAGCATTTTGCAACCACTGAAGGAAAAGCAGTGCAACTGGCCACAACACCTTATCCATATATCATCATGCCATCATTGTGCCTCTGACACGAACCAGGCATAACCGGCTATCAAAGCCAATGGCACTCTAAATCATGATACCTCGTTATCAAGCAGTGTGGTATTCAAATCACAGCACAGGGTGGCCACTCAACCTGAAAACCGGGAGAACCGGGAAAAGTCAGGGAATTTTAGAATGGTCAGGGAATTTTGTGAAAATTCTGGATTTTTTTTTTCACTAGTCCATATAAAAACAGAACTGCCCAGTTTGTATGCCATTTTCGAAAAATTTCGCCAAGTATTGCGCTGTATTCGTAACCGCTAAATAAAGGTTGCCTGTATCCATTTGATTCCGTATAAAAGCAAAAATGCGGAGTTTGTGCGCCATTTTGGACAAATGTCACCAAGTACAGAAATGCCAACTTTTATGGATTTTCCGTAGTTTGTACGGATTTTTACTTCACCTTACCGTTTTACGGACATTACTCCCAAAACTACGGAAAATCCCGTGAAATCCTGCCATTCAGTTCATATTCCCTGCTTTGCTTAGAGTCCAAAATGATCAGTTTGCATCCATTTTCTTCTTCTAATGATTTGATATCAGAACAATAGACCTAATTTATTTTTTATAGTGCGCGTAAAAATAAAGAAATATTTTGCTAAACAAATCATATTTTGCTTAAATTATACGATTGCGCAATTCAGTCCTTCTTTTCGGGCTTTGCTGAGAGTGCACAATTGTCTTTTTCCATCCATCTCCATCCCCTTATTATTGTTGTTGTTGAAACCCAGACCATCCGACCTACCAGAAAAGTGTAAGGTAACAGTTTGGACGGTCGGGAAGTCCCCATATTATTGTACATTAGCTTAACTAAACTAGCTTATTTTCATATTTTGGTTAATTATAAAGGCTAATTTTTTAATTATTTTTACATAAATAGTCCGATCGCGAAATTCAGTTTTTTTTTTTTTTTTTTCTTTTTTTCACGGGCGTTGCCGAGAGTACATAATTATCCTTTTCCATCGATCTCCATCTCCCTATTGCAGCACATTAACTTCACTAAACAAGATTATTTTCATATTTTGGTTGATTATAAAGGCTAATTTTTTAATTATTTTCACATAAATGGTACGATCGTGAAATTCAGTTTTTTTTTCGCGGGCGTTGCCGAGAGTACGCAGTTATCCTTTTCCATCGATCTCCATTTCCCTATTTTTGCACATTAACTTGACTAAACTAACATATTTTGATATTTTGGTTAATTATAAAGTCTAATCTTTTAATTATTTTCATATAAATAGTACGATCGTGAAATTCAGTTTTTTCCCTCTCGGGCGTTGCCGAGGGTACGAAATTATCCTTTGCCATGGATCTCCATCTCCCTATTGTTGCACATTAATTTGACTAAACTAGCTTATTTTCATATTTTGGTTAATTTCCTAATTATTTTCACATAAATATTGCCATTTAGTTGTAATTAACTCAGTTAAGTTAGCAAAACTACATTTTGAACTTATTCTAAGGTTTTAAAATATATATTGTCAATATACGTAAAATCTTACTGATGGTCGATGCCGTTTTACTGAATACGCCTGATTTTTCTACTGATGACCCTTTTCAGAGGTTGGCATCTCTGTATATATATTATATACATTTTTCTATTTTAATGACATTCTTTTGACATTGCTGAATTGACATTAATTATTCAATGGCTGTGATTTGTTATAGTGTAGTTATTGCATATCTTTAATGATCTCTGTCATTTTGAGCAATTTGCAATGCCCATATTTAAGGACATCAGTTTGAACTATTTCTTTTTATTGTCTTCAATGAAAACCATTAAATTATTTTAAATATTTCAGTAGTCCAATTTTACTGCATTTACATGTATTTTTTATTAAAAATGTCAACATTTATTTGTAAAACAAAAAAATGTGTATTTTTTTCTCCTGATTTAATATAACTTTTTTTGGATAGTGGAGTTAAATTGTTAAGATTCTTTAATCAAATTTGTAACTAAATAGCGACGTAAGCACGTTTATGTTAAAATTACTGGTCTGGAATTTCTTTTCAATTCACCTGGAAAAGTCAGGGAATTTCAATATGTCCGAAGAGTGGCCACCCTGCAGCAGGATTGGATCTGTTTCCACGTCACCTTCAAACCCTCATACGGTAACTGTTATTTGACAAACAGAACAGATTCATCTCTGAACACTACCTTGTCTCATTCAGTTGTCTAAGACAGTGTTTCTCAACCGGGGGCCTGCGGTCCACTAGTGGGCCGTGAGCACCTTTTTAGTGGGCTGTGATGACGAAAATAGGAACAAAAATTAATTTGAATTTTTTCAACATTACAGGCATAAAGAGTTGTAATTTACCTTAAGTGTTGCTGTTTCATACTGACACTGGATGGCACTACTATACAGACGAACTTAAAACTAAATGATGCGGTCAACCTAATAATATAAACCAGTAGTTATTCGGTTTTTCATAACCGGAACTTTAAAATGATTCCTAGTTATTAGCTACACGGATTACAATTTTGCTGTTGTTTTAAAAATATTCCTATTGAGTAAGAACAGTGAAATGGCTCGATTCTTTGAAAATGAGGAATTAGTAGCTAAATTGGCTTATTTGAGTGACATTTTCCAAAGGTAAATGAGTTAAATTTGGGCCTACAAGGAGGAATGACAACTATTTTTACAGTGGCAAAGAAAGTAGATAGCTTTAAGAAGAAAATAGCCCTATGGATGGAAATGATAGAAAAATATGATTTCGAGATGTTTGAAGCAATAAGCAAGCTTTTTCAAGAAGAGAATGCTGATTTTGACCTGAAAGGTGTTAAACAAAGCATTAGAGACCATTTTGAGGCACTTTTGGAGTCATTTAATTTTTACTTTTCTGAAGATGAGGATCCCAGAAAAAATCACATGTGGATTATAAACTCCTTTATTGGCCATGAATGCTTATTGCCTTATGATTTAAAAGAAGCTCTTCTCGACCTCTCCAGTGACAAACAATTGGAGAAGGTTTTTGAGGAATTGAATATGATGAAGTTTTGGATGAAGGTACGGAATGAGTATACAAAATTGTACGAGGAAGCAATGATGTTTCTTCTGTGTTTCGCTACACCCTATTTATGCAAAATTAGTTTCTCAGCCATGACTCTTGAAGACCAAAAAGAGAAACAGACTTCAGATTCAACATTGTTTGAGACTGTCTGTTACTAATCTGAAACCACATTTGGATAAAATAGTGAAAGAGAAGTACCAGCAGCAGTCATATTAATTTTTCGTTTTAAAAAATGAACAATGTTTGTATAATGCTACACTTCGTTTTGCAAACTATTTTTACCCTTTTTGCAATTTTTTCAAAACTTTTCCTGTTAAAATACATATTTATGTTGATAATTTTCTGAAGCTATTAAAATGTTAACATATTTGCCTAGGCAAATTACCTTACCGCTTTGATTTTTTTTTGTATTAGAAATTTTGATAATTAGAATGATCAGCGAAATCTCTCCCCCCCCCCTTTAAAAGTTAAAGTTTATTTTCTAATGGGCCGCAAACTCAATAATTTGTAATTTAGTGGGCCGTGAAGCAAGTTGGGTTGAGAAACACTGGTCTAAGAGGCTCGGGCCCGACACTGTTGCAATCTCTCACATCGGTGTCTTGTCTTCAATGGCAATCTTTGTAAAGAGCAGTTTGAGTGCATATCGCTTTCGGCCAATCGCCGAAAAACTGTTTTCGCTGATATTGGAACATCTAATGTACCCTGCAAATTCTGTTGAATGTCGACAGTCGTCGTTTGTGGGACCACCAACGCATGCTAATGTATGTCTGGATGGATCTGTGCCACTATGACAATTCACATGCCCTTCTTCAATTCGTCTTCTCAAAATCCTTTGCACAGTGGACGCATCTATGCGTGTTTCCACAGCGATATGCCAGTATGACCACCCAGCCAGACGTAAGCCTAAAATGAATCTCCCTCATACGATCGTCCAAATACTGAAATGGACTTCGGCATCATCGGTCAGGCATCTTTTCAACATGTGTCTTCTGAAATGAAAGACAGGTTGGAACTGGTTTCTGTAGGCGACAGACAGTAACAACTGTTGGCTTATCTGCTGTTTCCATCCCATTTATCCTGTGCTCTAATCACGCGACCTTCCTGCATTTCAAATTATTTGCATACATCGGCCAGCAGCATTTGTCTCGCAATGTGCATAATTATACGGCCAAAGCTTCATAGTGTTGCATTTTCGATGTCAGGTAGTGTATTTATATTAGAATCATAAGAACCTATGTATTTTCTGTTAGGTTATGCACAGTATTACTTTCCTACTGCAGGGAAATTTTATTTACTCTATTTCTGTAAATTTGATAGTTTCGGCTTTGTTATAAATATGCTTGAATGTTCCGGTTCTAAATATTAAAGATATTATCGCTTCAATTTTTACTCAAAAATTAAGCCTGGAAAAAAATAGTTTTCATAATTTGCTTGAACTTACCTATTAGATATTGTATGACAAGTAAAATAGTCTTCTAGATAATTTGTATACACTTAGACAAGCCAGCTCTTCTGATTTAAGGCCTATTTTATATGGACACTTAAAATGTCACATACGTACCATTTAATGCCTAAATGTTAATTTGAATATTTACACTAAACGTTAAAAGTGTGGCATGTTAGAGGTCATAAAAATGCCGTTAAAATGCTAATCAAGATATGTACAATGTTTTTAGGTCAGACTTGCTTAGTGGAATACCTGTTTTGTCCTCAGCACTTTATTTGGGTTGAGCTGGAGCAAGCATTCAAACACTTATATTGACCCATTTTAAAATTTATAGGAAATCCAGGAATAGAGTTATTATATATATATATATATATATATATATTAATTAGAATGTGAAGATATCACTCTATATCCATGCCAAGAATTCAAATTGTGCAAATCTTCTATTTTCCAATGTAACAATATAATTATGGAATTTTATAACTTATGCATATTTTGATAAATTTATATATATATATATATATATATATATATATATATATATATATATATATATATTAAATATGAAGTTTTCCTACGGATTAGGTTTAAAGCTTGTTCAAAAGATTGTTCTTCGATCTTTCAGATGATGTCAAGATGGAAATACTGTGATAATATTTTCGATCGTTAAGGCATTGATGTATGGAAATTGCTCAAATTATATTTCTACATTAGAAAAAGAAGAGATTGATACCATTGCTATACTGGCTCCATTATGTTTCCCCCAGAAATCATTTTTTATACATTTGAAACTGGACTAATAATTTGGTCAAATGATAATACTGTAATAAATTAAATTTTATTAGTTATAGCTGCTTAATAAAATTCTTTCTCTCCTTTATAGATCACCTCCTCGGTATAGAAGGAGATCAAGATCTCGTTCACGTTCTGTGAATCGAAGAAGATCCCACAGATCTAGTAGCAGTTCATCTCGATAAATATGATAAGTTAAATGCCATTTTGTTTCAGCATGGCTGTTAAGTATTACAACAAGCTGTTGTATGACTAAAATTTTCTCGGAAAACTTTTATTATTTCCAAATATTAAATGTTTGCATATTTGTTGTATGTATGCAACAGAATTTTGTTAATAAAATCAACTTGTAATTAGGATTTTTATTTATATTTTATTTCAAGCAGTTTTTTAATCATGTATGAATAATATATACACACATCATATTGTCCGGCCACTCAAATGGCTACTGAAAACCCTTGGGTCAGTCGAGTGGTCTGGGTCTTCAACACATCATATTGTATTGTATTAATTTAAAGCTGCACATTTTAATGTCTTTAAAATTGGTGTGCATCCTAAAATCTTTGACATCTTACAATTGTTGTCTATAAAATTTGTAATAGTACAAATTGCTGATCAGGAATTGAATCTTGTGAGGCGGGGTATATAAAGTGGGTACGGTGATAATATATTGCAAAACTATACATAAACCGTACGAGCTAAATTTTCAGGGTTTTTTTTATTTCATTTTTTAAAGATGTTTTTTTAACATGAAATTTAAAAAATGCATCAGGGATATTCAAATACATTGTGTTTCTGTCAAAATTATTAACTGCTTAATCTTTAACGTGCTAAAATTATTATACATAAAAATGCAATGTTCTTTCTAGAATATTTCAGCACGTGGGAAGTTACTAAAAGTTACTATTTTCAACTTTTTCCTCCTTTGTGATGCTTTAAGTTAGTGTTTCACAATCTTTCTGTGGTCACCACTCCCTTAAGAAATGTTAGGTGTCATCTTCCTTTAGTTACAGTTATTATAGAGGGATTTATTTTCAGCCATTTAAAATATTCTGAGCAAAATAAATTTTATTTAAAAAAGGTCAAACTATTTTACAGAATATTTAATAAAATACATTATAGGTAAAATTTACTATAGTTTATTTTGCATATTACTTATTTAGTCTGTCAATATAAAGAAAGTAATAGGCATATAAAATTTGGGGAAAAATTGAAACAAAAATATTGTATTACAAATAATTGCACTAAAATTTTGTTATACTTTATAAAACATGAAACCAGAACATGTTCTGTACTGTCTTTTGTGACTTTAGAATTCCCCCCCCCCCCCAAACACACACAAACACCTTATAATTCTAGGATTGTTCCTAGTTAGTGCACAGGATTTGAAGTTTCTGTCACTGAAGATATCTTCTACTAAAATCTGAAGTCTGCTGATTATTACTACTAGTTTAGAGGGATTAAACATTTGGAAAGAACTAAATTTTTATTTTAAAAAATGCAGATTTTAAATTTAGAAGAAAAAAAAATCTATATATATGGATTGAAATATTTATTTCTGCAAATTCAGCTTCCACCCCCTCCACCGAAAAAATTTCTAGGATTGCACCTAGTATTTAGTGTGCAAGGAATATGTCTGCAATTTAAATTATCCAGAATAAAGTATTATAATTTGTTTATTATTTTAATTTCTTTTTCATAAGTAGTTTGCAATTGTTGAAGTTCTTTTCTAGCTTCATCATTTTCCTGCTGTACAGCGTTATAATCTTCTATAAGCCGTGGATATTGTAACAATAGAAATTTATGTTGCAATTCCTTGTTTTCATGTTTCATTTGGGCATACTTCATCTTTTCAGCAGACAACATATTTCTCATCTGAAAAAATATGTATAAAAAAGCTGTTATAAATGGAATATATATGACAAATTAAAAAAAAGAATTCTTTGTACTAAAGTATTAAAAAGTAAAACATGATTAAATGTTTAGTTTATTCATCATTATAATTTAGCTGAATTAAGTTCACAATATAAGTAGAAATAACACAATTTTTCTTACCTTATTCAATTCACTTTCTAACAGCTTTTCTGTACTTAACGCTTTAATTTTTTCTGCTTGCGCTAGATATAACTTTTGTCCCAAATGACTCAAAACATTGATGACATTTGAAGCTTTTTTTGTAATATTCTTTATTTCCTAAAAAGAAGGATTAAAGTTTTAAAAAATCTTCTATTAGCATCTTGTCTATATAGAAATTGAATTGCATTTTGATTTCAATGCTAAAGAATTAAAAATAGGATTTCTGACATAACTTCTTTTCCAAGTAGATGAGAATTGTATTTATGCTCAAATTTGTCTTATGTGTACACTTAGCTAGAAGTTCTACTTGCTTAGTCTTTCTAACCAAAGTATATATAGAAAGATGATTATTGAAGCAAAAATTAACTTTATGCATAAATAAATATACCTTTCACTATATTTTAAAGTTCATCAATATTTACATACAAATTCTTAAAAAATATAATTGAATTATATATATATATATATATACACTCTATAACAAAAAAATCAACGCATCAAGAAGGAGTTGTCCGATTGTAATGAAATTTTACATGCAAATGAATAAAATTTGGTGTCCAATGAATAAATAGTGGGAGCTCCAGAGCATTAGAACTGCGCATTCAGCAGATATATATCTGGGCAAGTGTATATCTGCAGGTGGGTATGGTCTGGGGTGCCATCTCCTTTGATAGCCCGACCCCTTTGGTAGTCATTTCTGGCTCACTGACAGCACAGCAGTACGTAGACAACATTCTACGACCGGTTGCATTACCGTTCCTTTTGAGACTCCCCGGACTTACTTTTCAACAAGATAATGCCCGGCCGCACATGTTGCTATGAATTGTCTTCAAGTTTGCCTAGCTAGGTCTCCTGATCTCTCTCTCATAGAGCACATTTGGGACGTTATGGGAAGGCGATTGCAACCATCCCGGAATGTTTACGATTTAGCCCGACAGTTGGAGACAATTTGGCAAGACCTTCCGCAGGACACCATCCATGAACTTTATCAATCTATGCTACGCTGGGTGGCATCTTGCATCCAGGCCAGAGGTGGACCAACGCCTTATTGACTTCCTCCCTTTGTATACGGTCAAACTCTAAATTATTAAATTGTTCTGAAATTTTAATCGTTTCTTTTTCTATGTATGTTCTTCACATCCACCAATTTTTATCACAATCGGACAACTCCTTCTTGGTGCATTGATTTTTTTGTTATATATATATCAGGGATGTAGCTACACTGGTCGGCAGTGGTCGGCCCCGACCACCACTCACGATTGCCGACCAGTACTCCCCTCCCTTTTTAAAATTTATTTTTTTTTAACACTAGATAAAAGCAAGATCCCCCCCCCCCCCCCCATGCTTCCGGAAATCGCGCGTTCTGCCGTCCTCGCCGGGTTAAAATTCGGCGAGGACGGCCAATTTTCGGAAGTTGCCGTCCTTGAGGTTAGAGATTCCGTAAAAAAAAATTAATAAATAACAAATTGTTGTCATTGTAAAATTATGGCCAAAGCCGCCCTTTCCCGTGCCATGAATGAAAATTGAAATGCTGTCATCTGCAAATCCCTACACCCCCAATCCATAAACTTAGCTAGTGTGCATTATCAATGCCTTCTTTCTAGACGAGCCCTCAGATCATTGTAACCACATGCGCTAGTTATTTTCTTTCCCCTCATCCTCCACCCAGTGAATCCGATGACCGCACGAAAATGCGATAGCGCGCTCACGATGGAAGTGACATGTTCTGTTCTACTTTTCGCGGTCTACATGTGCCGAAATTTCGGATTTTCACAAGACCAACAATACCAATGCTTAAACCCGGACCAAGCCCGAAGAAATTTATAAATGTAGAATGAACTCGGCCTGAAGATTGCGTCTCAGCAGGCCCGAAATGATTTGTATTCAAATATGTTAAGAACAAATTTGTCAAAATTTTGTACGGAGAATTTAGTTTGCTTTCTTAAACATTTATCTTTACATAGCTGAAATAAAAGCAATATGTTCATGTATTTAATTTAAATCCATTTTCAAAATAAATTTGTTCGGCACGGTCGTAACGGACGTTAAAATAAAAAAAAAAACTCAACCCTGCCCGAAACAATAGAAAACTCAAGCCCAGCCCGAGCCTAAGTCCAAATCCCCTTTTAACTCTTTAAAACCCAAACTATAAAATTGTCATTTGCTGTATTAGATGGGAGTAAGTAACAAGTTTTAATTTTTGGAATGGATTCTTCTAGTTTCAGCCAGAAGTATTTCCTTTTCTTTTCCACTTGGGTTTTAACTTTAAAACTAATACGTTTACAATTCATTCATGGCATATATGTTCCAGTTGTCCAGTTAAGGTATGAAACATCTATTCAGTCCAAGATTTTAATCTTGATTCAGTCATATTTGCTAGAAATTAAGAGTGTTAATGAAGGTTAAACTGCTTAGAGAGAAGAGGATTTATATGATTACTTATTTACCACGCCTTCTAGTTACCAAGCATTGGAAAAAGGAGCGATTCCTTACATATCTTACCCCTCTGCCCCCACCCATAGATTGGAATTCCGCCGGTCCTGTCCATTATCGGAGACTCAGCGTCGGCGAGATTGATAGCGGCGGTTAAGGGCTGTGGGGGTGGAGTTATCGCACTTCATCGTGAGGCAGTTGGTTCTAATTTATTAATGTTGTGCGATGTATTTAAGCACATATATTAATGAATATAAAGTGAAAAAAAAATTCTTAGGAGGACGGGGAAAAATTTCAATAGCCGTCCTTGCGAAAGGACTACATTTTGCCGATTTCCCGAAGCCTGCCCCCCCCCCCCTTTAATATTCGTCACTGCTCTCTTCATACTTTCTGCGTATAAGCCGCGCGTAGTCGCACTCTCGGTGGAACGGATAAATAAAACGTGCTAGTGTTTATGCCTATGTGAATCATTTTGGCTGTTGTGTTGATCTTATTACATTTTTTTTAAAATACGATTAAGCAATTATTTACGTGATTTTTTTTTTAGGCAGCAAATTTTAGGAATGAACTTGCATTTTATTTGTAAAAAATGTCAGGAATGAAAAGACAAGTTCAATGTCAGAACATACGGGACTTGTTTTTAAAAAAAATTAAAGCACCCAGCTCTGATGATAATTCTTTGCCTAATCAACCAGAAGCATCAACTTCTGGAATTAATTCTTCTGTTAACCCTTCTGAACTGCAAGGTTATAGTGCAAACCTGAGTGATGAGGACAATCCTGTATTAGAAGAAAGTGATGGACTAAGTAGGCCTAATACTGATGCAGTGATAGCTAGGCCTGCTTCAATCCCTACAGATTCCACCAGTACCACAGATAAGTCTGTAGGAACTCTATCAAGACCTCGTTTAAAACAGGCAAACAAGTTTAGAACAGATTGGACAAAAAACAGAAGCTGGCTGAAATACGATGAATCTTCGAAAGGTATGATTTGCATATTATGTACAAAGTATAGTAAAACCCCGTTTGAAAGAGACATTTGGACAAAAACACCTTGTACTCGTTTAAGATTGCAAAGCATATTAGCACATGAAATTTCTGCTTCACATGTAGACTCTGTGAAAATGGAAGTCGAATCATCCATCACAGAAAATGTATCAGTAGCTATTCTTCCATTAGTTCCAAAAACAGATGTAACAAATTTATTTGCCTGCTTGTACTTTCTTTGCCGTCAAAGAATTGCTCACACTACAAATTTAGAACCATTACTGGAATTAACAACATTTTTGGGAGTGAATATAAAAGAAAACATGCAAGTTGCAAAGAATGCCACATACAGTAGTAGAACAGTAATTGAAGAAATTTTATTTAGTTTGTCACATGTTATAGAAGATAAAATTCTACGTGAAATCAAGGAATCCCCATGCTTTGCAATTGAATTGGATGATTCGAGCGACCTCTCGGTACATGAGAATATGGTTATTCACGTGCGATATATCAACAATGAGGATGGTCATATTAAAAATCACTTTGTAAAAATTATTGATTTATTGAATAATACCAAGAAGAATGAGGATCCTGAACGAAAAGTTTCATTAACTTCAGATGTTCTTGCAAAAGCAGTAATTGATTATTTAGAAACACATTCCCTGCCCTATTCTAAATTATGTGGCATAGGAACTGATGGTGCCCCTGTTCTTACTGGGAAAAAAAATGGTGCAGTGAAGCAAATAATAGACAAACAAAAACAATCACAGCTTCAGAGTGTTGAAGAACCACTTATATGTCAGGCAGTTAGTATACATTGTGCTGGACACAGATTAAATCTAGCAGTATCACAAGCAGCCAATAGTGTAGCCAAAATGAAAAAGTTTTGTCAAATATTGAGACAACTTTATGATTTTTTCCAAAATAGTCCTGTAAGATTTGCTGGCTTCACAGAATTGCAATCGTTATTTCCTGAAGATCAACAAGGAAAGCTTATTCAACCCTCAAGTACCAGATGGCTCAGTCATGGAGAGTCTGTGTTGAGACTCAAGGATATTTACTGTTCCATTGTTCTGAGTTTGGAACGAGAAGCTGTGGAACGATCAGATGCTAGAGCCCATGGTCTACATCGCTTTATAACTGAGTATTCTTTTATTTCGATATTATTTTTATTGTGTGATATACTTCCAATTATAAACCGTCTTTCTAAAATATTTCAAAGTGAAAATTTAGACTTAACTAGTATACAGCCATTTGTGACATCAACAATGCACACACTTCAAAATTTGAAAGATAAGGACGGTGTTGCATCTAAGGAACTTCCTGCATTTTTGGAAAAGTGTTCATTGCGAGGTATTGAAATTTTGAATAGGCCTAAATCAGTGGATTCATTGAGTTCTTCATATTTTAAAGTACAATATTTAACTGAACTCATTTCTAATATTGAAACTCGTTTTACGGACAATGATGTTATAAAAGCTTTCTCTGTTTTTGACCCAAAACACCTCCCTGATTCAAATAGCAAATTATTTTATGGTTATGGAGAAGACAACATAAAAATTTTATCAAAACAGTTTGGGTTGGAGTGTGAGGTTTCTATCTGGGAGTGGAGTGATTTTAAACAGCATATGTTTGATCATTTTTCGAAGAAAAACCAATCCGAAATGGCAGAAATCTTGTGTCAGAATGAAACTTTAAAAGTTGCGTTCCCAAATATTTGTTTTATAGCACAATGCTTAAGAACAATTCCAGTTCATTCAGCTGACTGTGAGAGAGATTTTTCGCAAGTGAAAATTATTAAAACATGTTTAAGGAACCGATTAAAGAACAAAACTTTAGATGCTTTAGCTCGCATCGCTATAGAAGGGCCAGCTATCAGCAAATATCCATTTGATGTAGCTGTACAACACTGGATGCAGCAAAAAACCCGAAGAATTCGTTTTAAAGAAAATGTGGCAAAATAAAATTAGGCTTGAATGCAGTATACGAAGCTCAAATCTAAACTTCGTTTTTAGCTTTGTTCTAGTTGGTCTGGTATAGCCTACTTCAAAAGCCCGTGAGATTGGGTATTTTTATTTCATGACGACGGGATCAATTCATCAGAAATCAGAGTTTCCGTTTGGGCATCGTATTCTGTAGTTTTGCCAAAAATTAATAAGCCTGTGTTGTGTGTAACTTGTGCTATTTTAAATCAAACCATAGCTTTAATTTACGTTAAAATGACAATTACAAACTTAATAATTCTGCTTGTCATTTTTTGAAAAAAAAAAAACCACCACTCCAAATTTTCTAGCTACATCCCTGATATATATATATATATATATAATAGAAACAAAAGTGCAGGAGTGCAAATCCATAAACACAGCATCAAACCACGGGTAGTATAATAACGTGTATTTAATTACATTAAAAGTAATGAGGAAGGGTTGGAAAAGTATATATATATTTAAATTAAAAGTATATATATATATATATATATTTAAATTAAGATTCATAAATATTAAAGCAAACTAAAAGTGCTAATTATATTAGCAAGTATGAGAAGTCAGATAAACTAAAGGTAATAAAGTAAGACTATGCATTTAATTTATTGCATTATATGAATCTATTTTTTATATCTTTTTACGTAGTTATCTTATATTTTAGGTTATGGTTATATGAGTTACAACTTATCTGTAATCTACCATTGGAATTTCATATATATATATATATATGCAGCATTAGAAGAAGTTAACAATAATAGTCACTGGTTTTACGGGCCAGTGTATGTAAGAAAGCGCAAGTCCACAGCCATCTTGACTGGTCCGCTACAGTTATAAACATGGCAGCAATTTATAAATACATAATCTGTAATCTAATACGATCATATGCATGTGCACATTTGGTTTACCTTTAAAGAAGTATATAATAAGTTATCCTAAATAATTGTAAAATTAGTTGCTATTATACTATAAATATTAATAAAAACTTAGATTTTAAAACTTTTTATAAATTTATTTTTTCTGTTAAAATTTCCTGAATTTAAGATATTTTTCTTCATCATTTTTTAATATCTACATTGAATTTAATAGATTGTTCCAAAAATAAGTTTTCTTTTAAATTGCTAAAATATGCGATTTAAACAGTCTCCTTGTTATAAGTTTTGATGGCAACCATTTTTTAGCCCATTCTAAACAGAAGGATAACAGCAGGCACAGGATCAAAAGCTTTGATGTCAGGTGTGCCAAAATATCTCATGAGATATGTTACACTTGTTTAAATTGACTGAAGAAATTAGCTTTCATAAAACAATGGACAATTCCGGCCTCTTTTTTATATTTTTTTATTCGATTCGAAATGTTTCAAAACGGACAACGGTATAAATATTTTTATTCTCCGAGCTATATTTCATGTTTTATTAGCAGTCAAAATTCGCTTTTCTGACTGTGGCGGGAAAACGGTCCATTTTGGCAAGCACAGAGTGTGACATCACAATGTTCTTCCGCGGCTCCCGTCATTGGAGAATTGATGCATAAGTTTGGTTATATTCGGAAAGTTCCGACAATTGTAATTGTTTCTTCAGTTCCATACTTCTGAATAGTTATAAGCATTGTATCGCTCCAATGTGCCCGACTGCTAGTTTTACATCCTCAGATAAAATATTTATATCTGCCAAAAAATGTTTTTCGTGAAAAATTATGTGAAGCACAGGAAGCCAGATTGTAAACAAAATTCACCACTGTCATTAAAGAGTGTTCATTACGTATGCTATTAAGTTAGTATTAACTAAAAAAGTATTTTACTAAAACAATACAATGAATGCAGAACATGAGAAAGGAGAGAATAAATAACAATAAAATAACTCACTGACTTTGATTTAAACTGTCATAACTATTAAACAACTAATTCTTATGCTTCAGTTAATTTTTAACAAAGTCTGAGTAATAATACGAATTTTACTATCTATCAGAATCAGAACAATAGTAATTTGAAGATACAAAGTATATTAATTACTATATAATATAAATATTAAAAAAAAAGTATAGCTCATATTAAATTATAACTTTAATTATGAAAAGAATTATACAAAAAATAATTAAATTTCATCAAATTCAATTGAATTTCCTACATCAGAGCACATATTTTGTTTTTTCAACATTGCATAGCAATAAACAAGTTTTGAAACACTATCTATTCCCAACCTGTTTCGAATCTTTGAATGTACAAATGAAAAATTAGAGAATATTCTCTCTATTGCAGCACTGCTTGAAGGGCATGTTTGGAGATGTGCAAGTAACTTGTAAAAGTCTTTAGAAATATCACATGCTCTTGCTTACTTCCCGGCCGTCCAAATGGTTACCTTACACCTTTCTGATAGGTCGGACGGTCTGGATCTCAACAATAACATGCTCTTGCTATATTTCTTCACCATTTATTAGCATCAACAGTTTTAATCACTTTATATGGTCCATATGTTTTTTTTTATACAAAAAAAAAAAATGTAGGAATTTTAAAAGATTACTTCTATAAATTATTGATAAAAGTTATACCTAGAGGTTCAAATAAGGATAAAATAAAGATTGATTTCACAACTTATTAATCAAATAATGTTTCATTATGTTTTATCATTTTAATTAAACAAATTAATATTAATGAAATAACTAATTAATAATCTGATTTAAGTCTCAATTATATTATGTACAAAATTATATTGTTTTTTGTACATTTTTTTAAATCCAGCCATTTTTTCCTGGTTTTTACCAGGTTTTTGCCACTGTCCTGGCAAAAATACCATTTTGCTGGCAAAATGACCAACCCTAGGAGTAAGTAAGGACAATGAGTTGCAGCAATTGTGATATTTTAAATATTGCAACTTTCCCAGCTATTGGAAAATCCAGCTTAAAAACTAAGCTATTGAAATTAGAATCACTCGATCCAAAACCCAATTATATACACTTGCAAGACATTAGAAGAGCTACAAATTCTTGCTCATTGTTCATAGCTAGCACTTTTAGTTTTTGAGATATAAGCATTACAAACTTGTAAAATGAAAAATTTTCAATCTTCTTCAACTTGTTAAGACGATTACTCGAAAACTAAGTCAGTAAGGTTCAATATATTAGCTTTTTTTTTTCTCAAAAAGTAGATTCAGAAATTAAATTTCCTAATATATATTTTTGTCACTTACTATTTATATCTATCTTTTGAAGTTTGAGTGAAAGTAGGAAAAATTAAAAAATCACTTGCTTGGATAGACGCTTTAAGCGTTTTCTAAAAAAGTTCGAAAGTATTAAAATTATTTCATATATTCATAATCTGGACCAACGAAACAAGAAAAAAATATGTACATTTGTATCTATCACGTTCGGAGAAATTGGCGTCCAAAGTGTTTGCATTTTTCGTAATGCTCAGATTTCCACCACAGATACCTTAAACGTAAATGTAATTCACATAATAATAATAATTATTATTATTATTATAAGCATTCAAGAAAAGGGTATCAAGTTTATATCTCGAGTTTCAGCTGTCACAAAATATTTATTATTTCTGAAAGAGAGTGCCATCACAGTAAAATCGATCTGAGGCAAATTGTCTGATTGCCCTTTAACAAAACCAGAATCCATGTTTACAATAAAATGAAATAAGGAACAAACTCAAGCAGACCAAGAACAAATGGGTAAAATAATTATAAACAAATTGTAAACAAAATTAAACGCCAACTACTTGCAAATATCTCAGTAGAAACAACACATAGTAGGACGTTGCATCACAGGTTGAACAGGCATTGTGATGTAACAGCCAATCACGGGCCGTTTTGTGTTTGAGTAGATTTTGCTCTTTTTCATTTCTTGATATTTAAATAAATAATTATTTTAAGAGATTTACGCTTAGATATTTGAAATCAGAAAAAAATTCTCTATAAATATCAATTGGTTTTAAGATCTTTTAAAAAAAATTGGAATTGTCCATTCTGTGTCAGTTGAAGTATATATAATAAAAATCAAAGCACATACCACAATCCAAATGTTTTCATGCCTTTCAAACTATAATCAGTGTATTTGTGCTCTCTTAACAGGGTTCATAAAGTTTTTAAAAGTTAAAGCCAAAATTAAGTAGTTCTCAAGAGTAAATTTTACCACTATTTTATATTTATATTTTATCACCATAGCTAAATTATTTATATATTTTATCACCATAGCTATTTCATTAATGTATCATTTTTTTACTACCAAAAAGCATTAGCAAAAACAATAAATTCTGAATTCTAATTTGCTAAAGAATTGCACTTAAATGCCATTAAACATTTTTAACTTGCATTAAATTTTCTCTGTTAATAGGTATTGATAGGTATGCTTATGATTTTTGCTTATGATTTTTGCATGTTTTATTTGAAAGAGTGCTAAAATTCGCAATTCTTTTAGTAAGGCAGCAAAAATTAGTGATTCTTATGAAAAAGCGATAAATTCATGATTTTTGTGAAAAAGCGATATAATTAGCTATTGTTTTTTAAATCAAAATTCGTGATTTTATCTAAATTAAAAGCGTTATTTGCAATTATTTCAAGTCTAAAAATTTGTGATTCTACATAAAGTGCTAAAATGTGAAATTTTATTTAAAAACAATAAAATTTGCAATTTTATTTAAAAGCACTAAAATTCATAATTTCATTAAAAAGTGGTAAAAGTTGATATTATTTTGTAACAGCTTACATTTGCGATGTTATCTAAAATTCGCGATCAATAAAACAGTATAGTGCATAGATATAGATTATAAATGTGTAATAAAACGTGATAATTATTTTCCTACATTTTTGTCTTAAACAGACATGATCACACCAAGGTTGGACAGGATCACACCAGACACGATCACACCAGGAATTTCAGATTTTCACCAGACCCGGCAATACCAGTGCATAAACCCTAATTTATAAATATAGACCTGCTTCCATGAGTGAAAAAAATGAGGCCCAAAGACCATTGAATCTCGGCCCAGCCTGAAATGATTTGTATTCAAATGTTTAAAGCATGAATTTGTGTACAAAGAATTAATTATTTTTACATAGCTGAAATAAACACAATATCTTCATGTCATCAATTAAAATTCGTTTAAAGTTTTTTTTAAATTAAATATGTTCGGCCTAATCGTACCCAAACTTTTATGAACTAAGTCCGGTCCTTAAAAGTGTTAAAAACTAGGGCTTACGTTGCTAGGCTCGAGCCCATGCAGATCTCCAAAAAGCATCACCATCGTGATGCACACAAAAATGATGGATGCAGAAAGTGAAATCTCTCATCTCTCTCCATGGAGCAAAACAAGCAAGCATGTCACACGTGACGACACAGCTGAAAAGCAATTTGGCAGCTTGCCAAATGTGCTTTCGTGTTCGAGCTAGATGAAATGGGGTGTCAGCATGTAAAGATTAGTGTATTCCAAAAGTTGAAAACACAGGAGCAGAACAGCTTTAGTTTATAATTTCGTAGTCCAGTGAGCTACTGATCCATTAGACCATCTATATTTTTATTCTTCTGGTCCAATCAAAATTTTACTGGTCTCCGACCAGCGGAGTACCAATGATTTCGAATGCTATTATATATATATATACATATACAGGGTGTCCCAAAAAGATTGAAACATGCTTTAATTCTTTACCTGTTGGAGATAAGTGGGCAATGTAAATTGCAAAAATGTTGAAAGTAAGGTAGGAAATAAGACTAAAAATTTTCTGATTGACTAAATTTGTCTAAGGGGGTCATATAAAAATTTAAAAAGTGTAACTTTTTGAAAATGGATGGGAGGACTATTTCATTAACGTTTTACATTGCCTGCTTATCTCCAACAGGTAAAGAATTAAAGCGTGTTTTAATCTTTTTAGGACACCCTGTATATATCAAATCTAACATTACAGTTCATGCCTAAAGTGTGTTTAAAAACATTTTATATATTTAATCAGCTTTCATGAATAAAAAATATCTAATAAACATTGTTAAAAAACACACATAGAGGACTTTTAACTAATTTCAGTAATTTGACTAATGAACAGAATAAAATAGCCAAAAAAAAAAAAAGGTTAGCAAGACAGATTTAACATAAAACATTAATTCCTAGATTATTATTTAAATTTAATAAAAGAAAAAATAAGTCAAATCAGCCTTCGGGAAATCGGCAAAATCATCTAGCTCATCCATGAGGACGGCTATTGAAAATTTTTATCCGTCCTAAGAATTTTTTTTCACTTTATTTATATTCATTAATATATGTGCTTAAATACATCGCACAACAATAATAAATTAGAACCAACTGCCTCCCGATGAAGTGCGATAACTGCATCAATACACCACCCCCACAGCTCTTAACCGCAGCGATCAAACTCGCCGACGTGGAGTCTCTGATAAAGGACCGGACCGGCAGAATTCAGAACTATGGGGTGGGTGCAGAGGGGTAAGATATATAAGGAATCGCTCCTTTTTCCAATGTTTGGTAACTTAAAGGAATGGTAAATAAATAATCATATAAATCCTCTTGTCTCTAAGCAGTTTAAACCTCATTGTCACTTTTAATTTCTAGGGAATGTAGTCAATCAAGATTAAAATCTTCTTGGACTGAATAGATGTTTCATACCTTAACTTCAGTTCTCAAACAATTGGAACAAATGCCATGAATGAATTTTAAATGTTTTAGTTTTAAAGTTGAAACCAAAGTGAGGAAGAAAATAAAACACTTCTGGCTGAAACTAGAAGAATCCATTCCAGAAATTAAAACTTGTTATTTACTCCTGTCTATTACAGCAAATGAAAATTTTATAGTTTGGGTTTTAAAAAGTTAAAAGGGGATTTGGGCTTAGGCCAGGGCTGGGCTTGAGTTTTTTATTGTTTCGGGCAGAGTTGAGTCTTTTGTTTTTTTAAACGTTCGTTACGACTGGGCCGAACATATTTATTTTTAAAATTTTTAAAATGGATTTAAATTGAATACATGAACTTATTGCTTTTATTTCAGTTATGTAAAGATAAATGCTCAAGAAAACAAACTAAATTCTCCGTACAAAATTTTGACAAATTTGCTTTTAGCATATTTTAAAATACAAATCATTTCGGGCTTGCTGAGATGCAGTTATCTTCAGGCCGAGTTCATTCTACATTTATAAATTTCTTCAGGCTTGGTCTGGGTTTAAGCATTGCTATTGCCGGTCTTGTGAAAATCCGAAATTTCGGCACATGTAGACCTCGAAAAGGAAAACAGAACATGTCACTTCGATCGTGAGCTCGCTATCGCATTTTCGTGCAGTCATCGGATTCTCTGGGTGGATGAGGGGAGAGAAAATAATTATCGCTTGTGGTTACAATGCAGATCTGACGGCTCGCCTAGAATGAAGGCGTTGATAATGCACACTAGCTAAGTTTATGAGGTGGGAGTGGGGGGATTTGCAGGTGACGACATTTCAATTTTCATTCATGGCACGGGAAAGGGTGGCTTTCGCCATAATTTTACAATGATAACAATTTTTTTTTTTTTTTTTTACGGAATCTAATCTTACGGCCGGAACATCTAAACTTCCGGAAATTGACTGTCCTCGCTGAATTTTAACCCGAGGAGAAAGGGCGATTTCCGGAAGTCTAAATCATGTGTTATTTATAAACATTCTTCAGACTTTCTCAATTTTGATTGCATGTACTATTTATTGTTATTGTATATGGATCATTTTCTCTAAACAGGCTTTTTCATATTTTTTGTTACAATATATATATATATATTTTTCTATTTTTTAACCTGTTTTCTGCATTTTATTTTAACATGGGTGGTTTAAACTAAAAAAAAAAACAGTAGCAGTGATCATTCTGGGGAAATTAAATAGAAAATGCAAATTTTTATTTTCACAAGTAAATACAGCATGACAGGGAAATGACACTTAATATAGACAACTGCTTTGTTAGTATGTATATAAATATATATCATTAGAAATATAAAAAAAAAAGTTTGCTTTAATTTCAATCTTATATTTAGAACTAATTTTTTATTTGTTTTATCTTCTAAAAAGAAAATCTAGTTTAAATGTAATTCACCTGTTCTAATGCCATTCCCTTGGCTACCAAGAAGACAGGGGAATAACAAATCATATAATTTTACTTTCTGAGTATATGAGTTTTATTTGCATTTAAGCCTAACTCTTGATATTCAGTTTGCTACACTAACTAGGCACACATATATGTTAAAAAAAATTGTTTACTTTTTTTATTCTAAGAATAATTAAAAACAGGTGAATGACAAAGAATAAAAATACTTACTCCAAATTGTTCAGTTTTATAATATTTCCCTGCACAGAATGTAAGCTAGAACATAGTCAAACTCTTGAAATGGTGAATATGGACTTTAGTAAAGCAGAATAATACTTTAATTATATTTTATTGTCATCTATGTACAGAAAGAGGTGTTAAAATTTAAAGACAGGTGAATGACAAAAAAAGTTAGGGGACAGTTGTAAAAAATTAATTTAAAATATTGCTCTAATGCATAGTGGATTTTTTATTAGTTTGTGTTTTAAATTGTCTAATATTTAATATAAAACATCAAATTAAAAGAAAACTAGAAAATGAAGGCTTGTAAATGAAGTCATGATTTTATTATTTGACTGTTGGGATACACAGGGGAATGACATTTAATAAAAAAACTAGATTTTTAAATACTAAAAATATAAATTGTTTCTTTAGCTAATGGGTGACAAATATGAACTACAATATAGTAAAACTGATAAGTGTCCAAAATCAGTCTTAAGTCATGCAAACTTTTATCAAAACACCTGGGACATGTAAAATTCCCGTTTACAGAAAATGACCCATATACTATTTTATTGTTGTTTGAATTGTGATAGAAATCAGTCATAATTAACTTTGACAGATATTTTACAATAGCAGGGATCATGCTCACACTAGTCTCATTTGTATCAGGTGAAACTAAGATTCATACCAGTTTTCTAGCAAACCATTGTATCATTTGTAGCAATACCAATTTATTCAAAGACTTTTTTTTATCACAAATTTACATATATAAAAATTATGCATTGTATTCTAATTTTTCAATGAGTATAATAAATGTATTAGTTATTTATGATAAAATACTTGTCAAATGTCAATAACTTCTGAAATATAATCTGATGCATATATCAGGGCAGACATTGGGTATAAAAAATTCTGGATACCAGGAACTTGAAACTGGGTTCAATAAGGGAAAAACTAGGTACCTATATCTACTAATCTTAAACGAAAAAAATTAGATTTTAATGACATTATTAAGAGGTAAAATAAGATGAGAAAATTTGAAACTTAAAAAAAAAATGGATTTTTTTTTCTTTACTGCAGTTATCAAAATATATTTCAACTTTTTCTGCACAAGAATAAATAAATGCTCGCAAAATTTTTATTAATTTATTTTTATTTATTGTTTAATATGTTATCAATTAAAAAATATATATTGTAGGATAATAAACTTCAACATAATAAACACAAACCTACGATATGAAACTCTGGAAAAGAAAAAAACCTTTAGGTAAGCACAGTATGAGGATATTAACTGTAAGAATCACCTTGCCCTTCCATCTTAATTAAATAACATTTGGTTAATTTTGTAAAATATTTCTTTTAAATTAACCCAAATATGAAAATGAGTCAGTTTAGTCTGTCTATTGTGCAATAATTGGAGAATGGAGATTAGTGGATAAAGATGGTTGTGGACTCTCAGCAATGCCTGACAATACAAAAGGAATTGTGCAATCACACTCTTTGGGTGAAAAATTATTTCGTGAACAAATTTGAGTTTGCAGAGAAAGAAATGAACTGACCATGTCAGAGTTTTTGTGAAACAAATACTTCTTCAAAGTTAAATTTATATTTTTGAATTCATTATTTATTGGTTCTTACATGTATAGAAAGAAATTAAACTGGATAAAAAGGGATTGTGATTGAAAGATTCATATTAATGTTTAACTATATCAGGCAAATATTTAAAAATAAACATTGAATTCGATAAATTACATATTAAATAAATACATTTCAATCTCATGAAGACAGTGAGCAATTTCATAAAAATATTAATATATTAACAGAAAGAAACAGGGGTGCTAACAGATTACAATCTGTAGAATTCATAGCAAAATGAAGTCATGCCTTCATATCACTAGGGAAGTTTTATTTAAAAAAAGAAAAGAAAAACTGGGAAATAAGTCTTACTGTAAGGTAAATAGAAGATATTAACCAGATTTTTAATCACAGCCAGAACTCTTTCTCTTCATAATTTGACTGATACTGATACAACATAAACACTTTAGTATTACATTGTTTTGATTAATTGGCGAAAACTATCTTTCAGGCAAATGAAGAATGTAATGGAACTGTAGTCCCAATATCTATATTTGTAAATATTGTAAACATTACCAATTTATAAAACCTTTTAACAGATGGATTGGTTCCTGAATGGGTTTGGCAGAGAAAATTTTAAAGTTAAGTTTACAACTCAACTATTTTAATATTACAAAATTGTAATATTATATTTTTATTACCTTGAGAATGGGTAAACTCTACATAACTTATAGATCACTGTTTCTCAAAATGTGGTCTACGGTCCCCAAAGAGGGCCTCTAAAAGAGCTGTGAAGGGACATAAAATTGTAATTATGTCAAAGCTACAAAAATTTTACTTGAGGGTTCCACATGTAAAACCAGGTATCTGATGTGAAACAAAATTTTAGCTTGAAAATTACTTAGTTTCAATAGTATATTGGTGGGGGCACTTATGTTCATTTAAGAAACTGGTCAAATAAGAAAGAAACTGGCTGTGGCTTGGGTATGTAGTCCATGGAGACATTTTGCAAAGTTACAGAAGGCTGAAAATCATTTTTTGCATTACGAAGGTGGACTATTGAAACTTTTTGCATTACCAAAGTGGACTGCCATCAAAAAGTTTGAGAACCAGTGGTCCATAGAGACATTCTGTAAAGTTACAGTAGGGTGCAAATTATTTTTGGCATTACAAAGGTGAGCCACTGAGACTTTTTGTATCACCAAATGGGGCTGCCATCAAAAAGTTTGAGAACCATTGATATAGATGGCATGAAAGATTTAAATAATGGAAAAACTCTACTTATAAAAACTGTTATATATATATTGTATATAGTTAATAACTTTAATGAAAAAGTGGGATTCCCAAGGTGTCAAACTGAGCTACTTTTGTATTGAAAAGAATAAATTTGGATATATTTTTAGTATATATTTCAAATTTAATGGCTATAATTTCAATTACATATTGGCAACTTATAAAAAATAAAATAATCGAAGATATTGAATCAAATGAATCGAATGAAATGGTTTAATATAGTCATACATCTGCAAATCTTTTGACTTCTGGAAATGAAACAGTGTACTGTGCAATAATATCAACTGCTATTTTCTTGCTTGTTTTCATAAAGCTCTTATTGAGCATGCTGTAGTGAGTGAAACCCTGATTTTGCATTTTTCTGTTTCATGCATACCTCCCAATAATGTGTTTTGTTGGTGTAATACAGTTTTCCTAGCACAATTTTCTGCATTATACATTTTATTTTTTGGTTTTGAATCGTTTTATTGAATTTTATGTATATTTCTTGTTTTTAAACCATATAAAATTTAATAAACTGGTTCACAACACAAACTGCAGCACAAATAAAGATAAATTGGCATACATATGTTTAAAAATCACATGAATTTCCTTCAGTACAGCAAGTCTAAACCTGAATGCTCAAATAAATGCAAGACTAAGTTATAATCTTGCATTTAATTGGGTGTCACATCCAGACTTGCTACATTGAAGAAGGAAATCCAGTGTACTAATTCAGTGTTTAGTACTGATTTCGAAATTTGAAATTTAGCATTTATGCAACTTGCTTTTGAAGAATTTGTTTCATTTCATAAATACTGAAAAAGCATAATTTTTATGTCTTGATGGGAAATCATTGACATTGTGGTGTTAATCAATTAACTACAGTACAATCTGGAATTCTACCAAATTAGAATAAGTTCATCTAAACACAAAGTTATGCTAAAAATAAGGGTAAATAAAGATTTAAGAGGGTTATAACTATCCTTGCAATATTTATCTCTTCAAAAACTACAAAAAATACCTCTGATATTGGCTGAATTATTTCTCTGTTATTCTGAGTCTCTATGCACATCATCTCATACTCTGCAAAATCAAGAGGACCTTCTGCCTATAAGCATATTATAAGACCATGAAAATGGCATATCAGTTTTAAAAGAATAAAATTCAATAAAATTGATGTTAATAGTGCACAAAAATAAAATGTAACTTAGTAATTATGCTTTTTTTGTGTGTGTGTGGGAGGGTGGGTGGGGGATTACTTTAAATCATAGGTTCTCAACCTTTTCTTTGCCCATCGCCCACTTTGAGAATATCTTTTTTCCTAATGCCCCCCCAATTTTTTTTACTTGCGAATCTGCAACAGCTATTGCCACGATTGTATTTAAACGTGTAATATTATATACTATAGTCGTAAGATAGGATATGGCCCTATCCTATTTCTGAGTTTAAAGAAGACTGTTTCAATGAGAACAATTAAAACGCATACTTAATTATATTGAAAAGTATTTTTATTAACATTCAAAAGACATTGAATTTATAACTTATCTAATGAGAAGGTTGAATTTGATGCATTTTAAGGAGTTTGTTAATATCAGGCTCGATTTTACTTAAAAACAACCGTAAGTCACCACGTTCAGTAACATGGAGCCGATTTCTCTTTTTAGTTACCAACGTTGCTACAGCACTAAATTCACGTTCAGCTAAATAGGAAGATGGGAATGCTATCAGAAATCGTTGAGCAATCGACCATAATCCTGGGTACAGTTGCAAAATCGGCTTCTGCAGCCAAAATTCTTGGTAACCATTCTTGAATTTAATTTTTAATTCCTCATTTGTCGTCAGTTCTATTAGTTCTTCTTCTAACTGGGATGATCCTGCTGTGTTGACATTTGAAAAAGGATCCAAAACCCAGTCTGGTATGTCCATGTTTAAAATGTCCTGGAATCGTTCCTTGAAATCACTGTGGAGGTTTTCCAAGTGTTGACAGTAAACAAGCAAGTCGTCGTGCTTGAATGATACTGCTGATAAATTTGGGAAGTTATTGAATTCGCATCTGCCAATATTTCTTTTGTATAATAGCAGTTTGGACACGAAAGCAGCAACGCTATTTTTTGTCTTAATCAAGTTTAAGTCGTCGCCTTGAAGTTGGAGATTGACATCATTAAACAATTTATACAGGTCTGTCAAGTACGCAAAATCGTTCTTTGATGAGATAAGGTTGTCGCACAATTCTGTGTCTTTGTTTCCTAGGAACTCTATCATAGATCCAAATAGATTGTAAATTCAAGTCAAACAAGTACCTTTTGACAGCCAGCGCACCTCTGTGTGAAGCAGCAATCGGATGAAATCTTCATCATTGGCAATGCAAAGCTGACTAAATAATCTGTCATTCAACGAGTTACTTTTGATTTTATTAACTGCTCTGATAACATATTGCAGTGATGTATGGAGGCGTTCAATCAAATTTTTCGCAACCAAATGCTGGCGATGAATTACGCAATGCACAGCAAGCGCGTCAGGAACTTTATTTTTTAAACACGCTATGAAGCCTTTGTGACGCCCTGTCATAGCCGGTGCGCCATCCGTAGCAACTGACAAAATATTATTAAAAGGAATTTTCTTTTTGTCACAAAACTTTTCCAGTGTATTAAATATGGTTTCTCCTTTTGTATCTGTTTCCAAATTCATAGCAAACAATAGTTCTTGACATATTTTCTCATCTTTGATAAACCTCACATATGACAATAACAATGCTTCATTGGTTGGTAAAGTAGACTCATCCAGCTGAATTGAAAATTGACAAGTCTGCAGATGATCGCACAATGATTCTACAATCTTTTCAGCCATCTCGTCAATTCGTCTTTGCACAGAACTATTGCTCAAAGGAATTTTTCGGATAATATCTGCAGCTGGTTTATGGAGCACAGTGGTTATTACTTCATTTACTGCTGGTAAAATTAAATCTTCCCCAATAGTACGTGGTTTGCATGTTTTAGCAATCAACAATGAGATATTGTACGAAGCTTGAAGTCCGTCATCGTCTTGCTTAGAAGCTGATGAAAAAAGTTTTGATACAGTTGGCTGAATTTCGTACTTCTTTTTCATGTCTTGAAAATAGGTCACATCTTTGTCTTTCTTATTCGGGTGTATTTTATTAAAATGATCTTGAAGCCTAGAAGGCTTCATCGCTTTATTTGAAAATGTTTTTTGACAAATAAGGCACATTGGCGATGATGGATTTGTGGGATTTTCGATAAATCCGTACTTAATATAATCCACACTATACTGCAGCCTCTTCTTTTTTGCTTCCGACATGGTTTTTATTTTACATATACGTGAGTAGTATTAGTGTACTTTTAAAACCCTGTCATCAATTGTGCACAATAATGCTAATGAAAATAAAATGAACAATCACTGCCTTTATATAGGTTGGAGACATATAACATGCATCGATAGGAATAAGATAAACATGCAGTGACTCGTTTATAACACCCGGCGCCGAAGTACAGCGCGGGGGCAAGGGTGTAATGCAGGAGCAGAGTGCGGTTTAGAACAAGCACAGATAATACTGTCAATTTTTGCAGGATTGCAAAAATCATGTTATTTAACAAAAACTTGTTATAACTGAATTGCTACAAGCATATTTTTTGCCATTTTTTATTAACAGGCTTTTGTTAACTTTACCTGTATTTATATATGATATATTTAACGTGAAATTGGAAGATTTGAAAATTTTTAATTAAAATCTAAAATTAAAAACTTTTATATCATCCAATTTAATGTAGATCTGAATGTAATGGAATCTTTAAGTTCAATTTTTATTCACTTCCCGAACTATCGAAATATGTGATTTTTCGCACACGTGATAAAAATTATTAAAATACATACAATAACAAAAATTAACCAATATTAAAGTTTACTTTAGTTAGTACATGATTAGCATGTTTTTTTTGTCTTTTTTAAACTCTATTTTTTTAATCTGCCCACCGCCCCTCCGTACCATCTCAACGACCCCTAATTTTCTCTGGGTCTTCTACTGCCCCCCTGAAAGTCTCAAACGCCCACAAGGGGGCATTATCCCCACGTTGAGAACCTATGCTTTAAATGTATATTTAAATTAATTTACATTATGAAGTTGCTGCCTTAGCAAACATTGAAGTGTTCTTAGTTCTTAAGGTGAATGATCTACAAATTTAAAGACCAGACTTTGCCACTAAGATTTTGACATTTCCCATTTGTAATTAAAGGCTGAATCTAAGGTTTTATTGTATCATATTTTATTTTTTAGTTTCACATACTATATATAAAGATAAAAGGTGCTTTAATATAATTTTAAATTATAAAATAGGAATTACTAAATTTGTTTTCTTCTCTACAGCTAAATTATAACTGTGCCTTTTTTTAATAGAGTATAGCTGGTATTCTTCTAGAGTCTTTGAAATTTCATCCTCCTTCATTAATAATTTTTTCACTTCCTGTTAAAATAAATTATAAGTATATTACTTAAATATATTATGTAAATAAAAATCAGGCTGAAAAAATAAAAACTTGCATTAAAAGAAATATATTTCAAACTTCTGTTGTGAAGTGTTCTCCAGTTTCACTGTCTACAGAATTCAGAGCAGCCCTTTCAGTTATTTCTTTAAATGTGACTTTTAGTTCAGACAAGGAATCTGTTTTCTCTTCAATTTCTTTCTTAAGTGATTCTATTTTTGCCAAACTTTGACTAGAAGTCTTTTCTGATTCATATGCTTTGTCAGTTATTGTATCTGAAAAACAGAATAAAAAAGATCAATGAATATATTAAGGTGCAAATATATATATATATTACAAAAAGGGGATAAAATTAAATACAAGTATGTTGGATAAAAATGTAGTAATGTACTTAATCAACATTTTACCAAATACTGAATGCTTGGTGATCGAATAATGGATGTTTTAAGTTAATGGCACCCCCTTAATATTAGAAGGTATGTAGAGAAATTATAGTTAATGTTTATAATATGGAATAAGATCCTGAAGTTTTCAAAAATGCTTCTCTCAATTACAAATCTGAATTTTGAAACTTACGAGCACTATAGCCTCATTTATGGTAACACATAGGGTTGTTGTTGAGACCCAGACCGTCCGACCTACCAGAAAGGTGTAAGGTAACTGTCTGGACGGCTGGGAAGTGCCACCCAATTTAGACCGGAACCCAGTGGGGGTGGCATCCATAGGGATCATACCCTCCTTCCTCTACCACCAACTTCTCGGAAGGACTTACAGACCCACATGCTTAACGTAATCGTACTCTGCATGAACACTGCGGCAGTTGTGGCAGCGTGCAAATCCAGCGCGCAAATCACCGGGCTACCGCACCCGAAATGTGCCAACAGCACACGGTGTTCCCAGGTGGTCACCCATCCAAGAACTAACCCAGCCCGATGCTGCTTGACTTCGGTGATCTAACGAGAACCAGTGTTTTCAGCACGGTAGGGCCGTTGGCATGTAACACATAGGGTTGATTGATTGAAACTCAGACCGTCCGACCTACCAGAAAGGTGTAAGGTAACTGTTTGGACGATCGGGAAGTGCCACCCAATTTAGACCGGAACCCAGTGGGGGAGACATCCACAGGGACCGTACCCTCCTTCCCCTACCACCAACCTCTCGGAAGGACTTTCGGACCCACATGTTTTACGTGATCGTACTCCGCATGAACACGGCGGCAGTTTTGGCAGTGGTTGGAATCGAACCCGGGCCTACCGAGTGCAACAGGGTGACATAGCTGGTCAAATTTCATGACAATCCAATGCGTAGTATTAAAATGGGCACATACACTTATATGCCACATAAAAAAATAGTTAACTCATGTTCTATATTGCCTCAAGTGCTGTAATCAGTCAGAAAAGTTTAGTAGCCATTAAAGTAATCGCCGATGCCTGAGGTAAGAGTCTAGTATCTTGACACAAGTGTGTTCTATTTACACAAACTGATTTTGATTTTGTTTTAAAATACTATACATTGTAAAGAAAATGAAAATAAATGTTTTATAATAGTAAACATGAATTCTATGACGTAGTGGTATGTACACTTAATTTTCAATGCAACTGTTAAACATTTTTATACTCTTTTGCATACTTCTTCCATAAAGTCAAACAAATTTTTATAAAAATAAGAAGTGATGACACCCGAATTAAAAGTGAAAATAGTAAAATATAAACACATTCAGAATTTAAATAAAAATATAACAGCAAAAAAAAAAAAAAAAAAGTACATTTTTATTTACTAAAAATTAGATGCAAGAATGTATTCAATCCTACATAGCCGTTCGCGGTAGGCCTATTCCATATTGATCTAAAGTTCCATTCTTTCATTTTCCAGATAAGATTTTTTATCATTTGCACATCTCCATGTTACAATTATATTCTTTAAATTTCAGAAGGATACATTAATTTCTTCACGGTGTTGCGATTTCAGTTGTGAGCAGTGTATATATATATCACGAAAAGCAATTACGAAAGCAAACTGTTAAGACAAATAATCTATGTTTACTACAATTCCAAGTTACAGTGTGCAAAGCAGCACATAAAATGGAAAATATTAAAGAAACAGACATACCGGATAAAAAAGCTATAGGCTTAATGCAAAATAAATGCCAAATCGATCATAAAGAACCATTGAAAAATAACTCACACACACATATATATATATATATATATACAACTTTTTTTATAATATTTGACTTAATGAAGTTGATAACTAACTTAGTAACTTCCTGAATGTCCTTTCATCAGCATCTTCAGGGAGATTCAATTTTCTAAAATAATCCTGCAAGTAAATAATACATTATTAGAAATAATTAAAGTCATAATATTTTTCTTATAAATAATTTGAACTTGATAAAATTAAATAACATTTTACTTTTTCAGATGAACCTGTAACAAATATTGCTAGTTTTTGTTGCAACGTTTGATTTTTGCAAATTAAAAACTTCCTTTCTTGAGTAAGTTTCTAAAATCATACAGAAACAGTATTAGTGAACTTTATACATGAATTATTAAAATTATGAGTACTTTTTTACAACAGGATGCAGGCACTATTATTTCAGATCAGCAGTGCAGTGAGGTGAAATAGCACAAGAGAAATAAGCAAGCAAAAAGTTTTGGGATCCACTTCTTTATTTTAAATACATTAAAATGAAAAAAAAAAATTTCTTTTTCTTACATTATACATCTATATATAATAAAAGTGGGTGGCTAGAAAATTTTTAAAACTAATATATCATTAGAAATTTATATACTCCAAAATATCACCTTTAAATGTACAGAATCATTGATGTCATACATTTAATAATGGCAATGATTTCATATATTTAATCAATAATACATATATTTAATGATGATATTTTGGAGAATATTGATTTACAATGAAATGTTACTTTTAGAAAAATTTTAGTCACTCACTTTTATAGTTTGAGATAAAAATGTGAGAAAAATTCTGTTTTTGTTGTTTTAGAGCATTTTAAAACATAAGTGTGGATACTAAATCTTGGTTTTTACTTGCTTGTTTTCAATTTTTGGTGCATTTTAAAATAAATGGGTGAAACCTTAAAACTTGATTTTTGTTTACTTGAACTTCCCCCAATGTACCTTTCTATGGCGGTATTGGAATGGGCTTGGACAGGTAAAGTTTAAAATAAAAATAAAATAAAATATAGAATAAAAGACAATGATATGCCAAATTCGAGCATTTTAGATGCTCTAGTTCTAATATTTTTCATAAACATATACTTTCCTATGGCAGGTCCAGCAAGGTTTAAAATCTAAAAAATTAAAATATGCTATAAAAGGCAACAATATGCTGAATTTGAGCTTTCTAGCTGCTTTGGCTATCAAGTTATTCCCCAAAAACATGTGCATGCCTATGGTAGACTCAGGACTGGCTGGAAAGGCAAGATTCAAAATCCAAAGAATTAAAATGTACTACAAAAGATGACAACATGTCAAATTTCATGTCATGACCATTAGTGGAACTGGAACATAGTGCTTAGTATGGACCTCAAAGATTTTAAATGTGATATATATATATATATATACATATATATATATATACAGGATGTCCAAAACAGATTGAAACACACTTTAATTCTTTACCTGTTGGAGATAAGTAGGTAATGTAAATTTCAAAAATGTTTAAAGTAAGGTAGGAAATAAAGACTACATTAAAGAAATAGTCCTCCTATTAATTTTCAAAAAGTTACACTTTTTAAATTTTTATACGACCCCCTTAGACAAATTTGGTCAATCAGAAAATTTTTATTTTTGATGCAACAAGATCATTAAAAAACCCGGCATATCTGTATCTTTAAAATCAACTGAATTATGATAAAGGAAAAATCTGACTTATGCCACTTTTCCGTGCCATGTGAAAGGCTGAAAGTTTCATCAGTGAAAATAGGGATCATAAACAAATTGCTGATGGAAATTGTTTAGATCAAAAATACATTAATATGTGTCAAATTTTTTTTATCACAAATGCATCTATAATAAAGCATTACACAGATAGAGATCATATAAAGCAGTGGTACTCACTAGGCGGTTGGGTATCCTATGTATTATCTATTATCATCCAGTTTTATCTTTTTTGTGATCTGTCACAAATTTACATTTCTAAATTGATATATGGTCTCCATTCACAATGTTTCATTTTCAATTAAATATAACTTGCTCAATTTTAAAGATACAGATATGCAGGGTTTTTTAATGATCTTGTTGCATTAAAAAAAAATATTTTCTGATTGACCAAATTTGTCCTAAGGGGGTCATATAAAAATTAAAAAAGTGTAACCTTTTAAAAATTAATGGGAGGACTATTTCATTAACATAGTCTTGTTTCCTACATTACTTTCAACATTTTTGCAATTTATATTGCTCACTTATCTCCAACAGGTAAAGAATTAAAGAATGTTTCAATCTTTTTGGGACACCCTGTATATATATCGTTTTCTAAAGGTGTTTTATAATATCTTCTGTTTCAATGTTTGTTCTTTAAGTTTTTGATCAGGAGTTTGGGACTATCAAATGGACTTGGCAATGCAGTTTTCTGGGCCTGATAATTCACTTGTCTACAAAAGCAAAGTTGTTCAATTGAGCATCCATGTACCAAATCTGGTAATAAAAAATAATAAACAATTTCTAGTGGTTCAAATAAAGAAATATTTTTGCTCAGGTCAATTTTTTTTAGTTGAACCATTGATTCCTAATTCTAAAACATTTGGTAAGTAAGCACTTAAATCTGTGCTGTTCATTCACAACTATCACATTGGGCGCGGTCATCACTATCACATTGGGCGCGGTAGCCCATTGGTTAGCGCGCTGGAGTTGCACTCGGTAGGCCCGGGTTCGA
The DNA here is from genome assembly GCA_951213105.1 of Amaurobius ferox. Taxonomy (NCBI): domain Eukaryota; kingdom Metazoa; phylum Arthropoda; class Arachnida; order Araneae; family Amaurobiidae; genus Amaurobius; species Amaurobius ferox. The sequence goes on along the minus strand of OX578135.1, from coordinate 137,357,594 downwards.
TTCCAGCCACTGCCAAAACTGCCGCCGTGTTCATGCGGAGTACGATCACGTTAAACATGTGGGTCCGAAAGTCCTTCCGAGAGGTTGGTGGTAGGGGAAGGAGGGTACGATCCCTGTGGATGCCTCCCCCACTGGGTTCCGGTCTAAATTGGGTGGCACTTCCCGACCGTCCAAACAGTTACCTTACACCTTTCTGGTAGGTCGGACGGTCTGGGTCTCAACAACAACAACAACTATCACATTTATTCTCACCTTTTCTGTCCAATGAAATTGCAACAATCATGTAATTTTTGCTGTATTTTACATGACTTGTTATATACTTCTAAAAAACATTAAGATCTTTTTGTTCAATACTTTTACAGAACTAACATTCTTTCTTTCCAAATCTATTATTTTTATTCTTTCCAAAGAATGCAAAAATGAAAAATTACTTTTTTCTCTAATCTTAATACTTACTAGTTTTTGATGCACCAGAAGAATATTTAGATTTTTTTAAAATTTCAACCCCACACACGTCTTATTACTCTCCTCTTTTTTTGATCAATGTGAAGCTTGTATTTGGGTTACATTTTCTTGTATTTGGGTTAGGTTATCATATGTTTAAACATTATTTTAGACATGTTTTTTTGTACTTTTACCACAACTAAGAAAAAAAATAAAAACTTAATGTTTTCTTTTTTTGCCATTCTCTACAAAATTGAAAATTTGGAACTTTTGTCTTCTCCATATGCCAAATTTATTTTTTATACCTCATTCAAATTTTTTATTTAATTTTTGTTCTCCTTCATACATTTTAAAACTTCTAACTCCCTCTTTCTAATCCACCTGAAGTGCCTGTGTTATTGTTCCTGTATTTGGGTTGAAATGATGTATCTTTGAATATTTTTTCAGTTTTATTTATCATTCAATCATTTCTTTTTCCAAAATTAAGAGAAAAATGAATACTTGGCTTTTTTTAAATTTCCTTTCAATGATTGCAAAAATTAAAAATTTGGTAGTTTTCATTTGGTCTTAATTTGCCCAATTTATATTCCACTTGAATGTTTCTAGTGTTTTTTATTTTTGCTTACCCTCAAACCACATTTTATAACTTTTTTTCTCTATTTTTCTAATCAACTTAAAAAGTGTATTTGTACTATAGTTGGTATAATATATCTCAGAAAAAAAGTTTCAGACTTTTTTCATTACTTTTCAAAACCAAGGAAAAACACAAAATGTAATGCTTTTCAGTTGTCCATTGCAGTAACCGCATAATTGAAAAAGGTTAGTATTTTTGTCTTTGTCTCAATGCACTTTATTTTCAAATACCCCACTGAAACATTTTTATAGTTTTTATTTTATTTTTACCCTTCCCCAAATTTTATAATCCCCTATAATATATTCTTTTTCTAATCAACATGGAGCATAGACTTTCTTTTTTTCTTTCTGAATTGGGGGTCAACATGAGGAGTGTACCTGTGATAATTTTTCATTTATTACTATGAAAATATAAAAGACACTATGAAAATATAAAAAAATTTTACTTTTTTTAACTGCCCTCTAGTAACACCCAAGATGAAAAATTTGGTACTTTTTGTCTCGGCATGCCCGATTTTTAATGCCCCTGTTAATTACTTTTATTGTATTGTAATTTGCACACTTCTGTGTTTCATTACCTCTATTATTTTAATCAACTTTAAGCATCTGAATTATATTTGTGTATTTGCATTGAAATAATGTTTCTCTAATATCTCTTTCAATTGTTTAATCATTAGTTACTCCATAACTAAAAAAAAAAATGAAAATTTGCTGATTCTATTGTCTCTCTCTCTCCCGGCCCCTTTCTATAACTATAAAAAGTAATAATTTAGTATATTTCTCTTAGTCTCCAGATTATGTCCTAGATTTTTTTCATACTCTACTCAAATATATTTATTGCATTTTATTTCTCACACCTCTATATTTTAGTAACCTCTTCTTTTGCAAATCACCTTGAAAAGTCCTTGTTACCTTGTTATTTTCCCTGTATTTAGGTTAAAATGGTGTTATGAAAAAAGAAATTCATAATTATTTGCGCACTACCTACTTTTGCACAATTAAGAGAAAGTGCCCCTTTCCCCTGTAACTTTACAAATAAAAACAATTACATGTTTTCCTTAACTTGATGCATCCATATTTTGATACCCCCAAATGAATATTATTATTTTATTTTAATTTTTACCTTTTCACACTTCCTTCTTAATCTCATCACCTTAAAATGTCCCTGTTTTTTAGCTGTATTTGTGCTGAAATGATGGATCTCTGAATATAATTTCTGATTTGTTTGTTTATAACTGTTTCCAAAAAGCATGATAAACAAAAACCTAATATTTTTATCTTCCACCAGCAGCACTGGCAAAAATTATTTATTTTTTTTGTTTTTGTTTTTCAAGTTTTGATGCACCTTTTTGTTTGATATCCCACTATATTTGTTCAAATGACATTTGTGTTTTGACTAAAACTTCTCTCCCCACTCCGCAGAATTTAAAATCTTTGAATTTGTTAAAGTTACTGTTATTAGAAGACAACAAATTGCTATCTGTATTCCAAAATATCAAAGTTGTTGGTTGGACAGGTTAGAATTAAAATGGATGGTGAGGAGAGACAACAAACAGCTGGTCAGTAGGATTTCTATTTGTTAATTACAAGACTCTAAAATATACTTTATATAGAAATAATTGTTTTGTTTATTTTTAAAATGTACTACATTTTATCCATTTTTATGCTTGAAATTAAAATAAAACTTGTCTTTTAAAGCATTTACTTTTACATATCTGAAATCAACAAAAAAATTTCATTTATTAAGTTTAATTTATAAATTTTCAAATATTATATATATTCTGACCAGCTCAGGCCAGCACTATCTAACACAAATGTGATATGCTCTAACTTTAGTGTAGGGCTGAACCCTGTACAACAAGTCTGAGACCATATAGACTTTTACAACCCATTACCCGACCTGTATAAACCTCAAGTAACTTTAGCTAGTTTTATTGCTTATCTTCTGGTTGTGTAGGAGAAAATCTAAGCGACCCACAGTTACAAAATTTGGTGTAGTGATAGTTCAAGTTAGGTCCCATGACCCTTTGGAGCAATATCTCCCATTCTGGAGTAATGGACCTTTTAGACCTTGAACAGTTTTCTCTTTGTTTCATATGCGTTTCAGACATGATATAAGGGAAGAGAGAATATGTCTCCCAAGTTATGACATTACAACATGGCTGCTGATCACAAAGACTACTTATAATAGAATTAGTATCAGTTTTCTATGGCACAATCAGTGTCAATTTGAATGTTTCTCAAATTAAATATTAATTTAGAACTCCAATGTTATAGTTTAATAAGGAGGATTGTGTGCTTTGTTATACATTGTAATCATTCAATAGTAAGGGATTCTGAATCATTTCATACATTTCCAGAAAATAGTTTCAGTTCCACTTTTCGAAATTTAGGATACCTGGTTACCTAGTGGAATTTTTATTTCTCTTATATATTTTTTTGGCACTATAGAGGGATTTCAAATTCTCAGCACAGCAAGTGTGGTACAGTAGATGTATCATTATTGAATGAAATAGGGTTATTGCTTTTGCATTTATCAGGTCAGATCAGGCCGATGTGCCTTGCACTCACACATACTCGAATTGCATATATCTATTGCAGGCATACGTCCATGTAGCAGGCATATATGTGATAAAAAGCTACTACAAGAAAGCTTTTGCAGTTAAGAGTTTTAAAAAATTGCAGCTGTTAATGGTCATGACATAGCCGAGTGTGCACCTGCACAGTGGGATTTTTTTTTTTTTTTTTGCTCTAAGCGGGCATATTATTAATGTCTTCTTTGATTTTCGAGAATTCGTTGCAAGAGTTTCATGTAATTTTAATCAGAGCTTTGTTTATTAAATCCTGTGTAATACCAGGTATTTGTTCCAGTTGACTATATAAAAAATGAATTGATGATTCAAAGAATGAATTGACAGAATTTATTTCATCCAAATTGTTTGTATGCATTAAATCAAAAAGTGATGTGTTCTTTAAATATGTCATAAACAGGACAGGTCTATGGTCAGTCCGTCCTTGACTCCGATTGAAGTTAAATAAAAGTGTATAAAAATGCACGAGTTAATGAAATAATGAATTTTAAATATATTAAACCTTTTATTTCAAAATAAACAGAATATCTTAGAAGATATAAACAACATTTAACAGTTTACTTTTATAACACATAAAAACAGTAACCCTCCATTAACAAAGAAGTATTAAAGCACTCAATTGTGAGTGGAAGCCGCTTAAAATATCTGATTGAGAAACATAGTTACTAAAATCCGTGTAATAGTTGTATCTTCATCAAAGTTTGCCTGTTCTGGAATTTCACTTTCCTTATTTGCAGTTTGACTAGTCTCTTCATTTTTATTATCAATATTAGAAAAAGCTTGCTCATTTTCCATTACAAATTCTACTTATGTAGGAATAGGAAGGTATCATAATATTTTTGTTGCCATAGAAACAAAAGTAAAATGAACAGTAAATTTTATACAGGGACGTTTAAGGTCAGTACCATCTCTATAATATTAATCTAGTCAACTTCTAAAAGTTAAACTTTTATAACTACGATTCAATATTACACAGTAAAAATAGCGATTTTAACTAGTTTTTGAAAAATAAAGACTGAATACTCATGTTTGCTGAGTGAGATTGGAGACCTTTGGTGTGTTGCAAAATTACCTCAATGGTGGTATATGCGCAAATAACTATTGCGCATTCTATTTTTTTCTGTTTTTACAGCAATCTTATTTCTTTGATTGACTTATGTGGCAACATTTTTTCTAGCAAGCAAATCGAACGACGACAGACGATATATCTGTTATATAATTTTTTATTTTTGTGTGCATTTGAGACCATGAGGGCTACAGGTGATGGTGACGAAGTTGTTTATGAAGTATATATTTTTAATACATTAAAATTTTGTCAGTCATATGCCATTTGATAGATTTTATTAATATTTAGTCTGACATTTTTATAATTTCAATGTGTTATAGTATGGTATATGATGCGGTTTTAATTTATTTTTCCTTTATCTTCAGACGGATGTATTTATTTCGAACGCTTTGGCTGAAAACTTGTATTGGTTACATTACCCTACTAAAGTACCAATAGCGCTAGCTGAACTTCAAGAATGTTTATCTGCTAAAATTAAGCCCAATCAGCGAAAGGTAATATATTTTGTATTATACCTGTTGTCTACTAAAATAGCTTCGTGTTCGTTGTATTCTATATTGTTTTAAATTATCTTGTGTCAGGTAGTAAATTTGTCAGACATTGTATGCGAACGCCGTTTTCGCAATCGCGGAGAAACACAGAATTTCAGATGTAAGAAAGGAATGTCTCTGATAAAAAATTCGTTGCTCTGTTCAAATTTTGTGACATTTTCGGGATTTTTGTAACCTATAGACATACTATGCACGGGGGAAAGGATTTTCGTCCGCGGAAAGAAGAAAATTTCTCGAGCAAAACACGAAAAATGCGGGAAGTACTCGAAAAGAGCATAATTCAAATCCATGAAAGAATCCTTTAAAAAAAAGAGCAAAATTTTATTTGATCGAAATTGCGACCTGCGCAAGCGGGGGAGACACTTATAGTTTTCTATAATATATCTGGCTAATTAGAAACACGTAGTACTTTCAGTGTGCCCAAATCGCGATTGACTGCGATTCACACGTAGCTACGGAATCGCGGTCCACAACAACGAGGCGACTGATCGCTATTTGAAGTCGCGAAGCAATCGGCCCGATCTACCGGCCGTGGGATTGAAGGGATTCTGGAGAAATTTAGGTCGCCAGAAATGGCGACTTACTGTAATAATTTTAGTCGCCTATGGCGACCTAGCCACCGCGAATCTGCATCTCTAATCCGATGATTCATCGGGCATCAGATTTCTCAGTATCCAATTTGAAGGAAAATAATTTTAGGCCGGAACTGAAGAGAGAGAAATTCTCGCGCAGTCTAAATTTTTACGTGAGATTTTTTATGGATTTCGCGAGAATCTCGCGGGTTCGCGCTGAAATGGGACCCCTGTTTGAATTACTACCTACAGTTCAACTGTTGCACAAAAGGGAGATTTTTATTTTGGCAACAAAAGGTTGACAAGCAATGCAGAAAATGTTGCCAGAGTGGAATATGGTGATTTTTTACCTTAGTGAAAAAACAAAAAGGATGGAAAAAGTCACGGAAAGGGTTGCTCGAATTGAATGTTCTCCAAATCATATATGAGAGATTGTCAGAATCTCACCTAAAATCACCAAGAATAAAAAAAGGATTATACTACATCTGTTCCTTTGAAACTTAATTGTATATCACTTTATTAGGCTAATCCGGAGATTAGGTCACCTTGGTTAAATCGGAGAAGACGCCACGCACTTTGTGAGGTTAAATCGGAGAAGACGCCACGCACTTTGTGAGCGCTTTATGTTGCAATCTGGTAACCTCTTGTATCGGATGTTTTCGGCGGAAATTGTGTAACATCCAATAAGAATACGTTTTTGTGTTTGCTACAGTTTTTTGATGTAAAAGAACATTTCTATCAATATTTTTGGCCATTGTTGTGCGTGTTTGCTTGTTCTTTCGTTATATGATTTATTTTGGAGAAAGTGATTTTGCTACGTGCGATATGCACAGATAAAATTGTAGCATATTCTGTGTCTGGGCGCCGCAGGCGACCGTTCCTAATAAACCGGAGATCACTGGGGGCCCTGTTCCGGTGTAGAACGACCTTTAGGTCGAACCCCTGCCCTTGTACGGACCACCGATACATCCGTTCCACAATTTTCGATCTTTAGATCGAATCCCAGCCCTTACACGGACCTGTAGGTCGAACCCCTTCCTTTATATGGATCCTCAGTTAGATGGAGAAAGCGATCTTGATACGTGCGATATGCACAGATAAAATTGTAGCATAAAAATATTAAATTTTACAAAAATCTGATTTTGGAACGTTTACATGAGTATTATTAATTTTTTTTATTCTGCAGTTTTATAAAGTTATTTAATTTTCTTAAAATACACAAAAATCTGATTTTGTAACGTTTTTTTTTAGTATTATTCACTGTTATTTAAGTTAAATTAAATTATGATTTATATTAGAAAATCTTGTTTAGAACAAACACAATAGTCTGTCTTTAGAAATAGGGTTCTTCTACCAAAACATCATTTTGCTAGGAGGAGCCTATTTCTAATGACGGTAAATGACATCACTGAGGATGGGTGGAGCCAATTTCAAAACACGGAAGAAAGCGCCAACCACAGGCCAACTTGGCCGGATTTTGTACTTAGAAAAAAATTTGCGGTGACCTGATCTCCGGATTTACCCTTTATTAATACAAAGATCTAATATAATATCAAAAGCTATTTTTCTTTTTTTTTCAATTTGGTTTTCTTTGGAGTAAGAATTTTCAATGAAACACTGTATAAAAATGTTATGTTTCTAAACCTTTCGGGAATGAGTTCAAAACAACATCCAGAGATAAGTAGCTTAGTTATGAAACTGCTCAAAATTTTCACTTCAATTGAAAGAGTTATTTTAAACTTGTCATATGTCCATAATTTGATTATAAATAAATTAATATTTACCTATTCAAAAGTTATATATGTACCACACCTAGTGTTAATTTCAACCATAATTTGACCCATGGGGTGAATTCTGAAGGTGGGATTGTCAGTCAATTCTTTTATATCAATATAAAAATAAAAAAAATGTTTTAGGTGCAGAAGAGCATATATATATTTTTAAATTCATCTAATTTATGGATCCTGTTCAAAGTTTGTTTAAAAGAAAATTTTTCGATCTTTCTGATGTTGTTAAGACATACTCTGCAATAATATTTTTGGTTGCTAAGGAAGCAATTTGTTTGAAAATCATTCAAAATCATCAGTCTTTGAAATAAGATGTGCGCTTGTGTGAATCGTGTACAAAATTTAAAAATTGCTGGAAAAACTTGAGTAAAACAAACACAATTCACGATTCCCCTGAATGTTGTTCAACTATTAAATTTTTTTAATGACTCACTTTGTTCTTGGGAGTGAATCACAATGTTTTTCCAGCATGTGAATCATGCATATCGTGTGCTTGATGCGTATGCAAGTAATTTGCATATCCGAGAGCGTTTCTGGTTACGATTGCATTCCAGAATGGCCCCATCTTCGTGTATATATACTAGGCTCATCTTAAAGCGGTTATTCCAATGCAATTCCGATGTAATTCAATCATAATTCAAATCTGGATTCAATTCAACATTCAGTTTGGTTCCGGTGGTTTTTGCCTAGCTATGACCAGGTTAAGTTTGTTCTTGTTATAGATCAAAATGTTTCTTTATGAAAGACAGATGTTTAAGTCGTGGATGGAGAATTTTGGTAATGGATCAACGAATCATTCTGCTTGGAACTAATTCTTTGAAGGAACCTTTTAATCAAGTGTGTTAACAGTTCTGGTGACTTCAATGAGTGCATGTCTAAGTGTTTAGATAATGTAACTGTTTTATTACCCTCAAATCTGCAATTGCTTTAAAATGGCCCAATATGTAGTGAAACTTCTTAGAGCTTGTTAGCTCATGGTTTTGTAAATACGAATGCTTTACCCAATGTCTTACCGCGTGATGTAAATATTGGTAATGGATGCCTGACAAAATAAAAATTGATTAGACTTTTACTTCTTGAACTTTTTTGCTTGTTTACACAAGGACAAAATCCACATGCTATTCTAGGAGAATAAATTGCTCAAAATAAATTTTTACTTATGCAATTATACCCAACATCAAAAATCTTGTACAGAAAAAATTTCCATGCATGCAACCACTGAAACTTCTTAAATTTCATAGATGAATGGTAAGAATTCACACGAGAATGAATTGAAAAGCAGGAATGAAAATGTTCCGTGGATTCACGGTGTTTTTTTCAGGAAGTTTCACATCTCCCAAGCAACTCCTCTTTTCCTGTAAATATCCGAAGTAGCACTGTTTTTCTTGAAAATTTCCTAAGTAGCTGCATCCGGCACGGATGCAAGATGCAATGCATCATTCCATTCTTCACAAGTTACTGACAAATCACGGCAAGGAGCTTTTCTAATGATGTTTAATGTTTTTCTGTGTATATTGGGCAGAACACATTAGGCATAAAGGTTCCGAATTCATTACATTTTCTTTTCTGCACTTTGTTCCAGGACTTTGATTTTCGGTAAAAGGTATTCTAACTTTTTCACATGAAATATTCCGATATCGCCAAAGGAATCTTAATTGCTTTGTCTATGCCCATCAAACGCGATGTGCCACACAGATTTCAAGCTATTTTGTACAATTAATAAATATTTATTGGAAAAGATGAAAAACAGCATCATCAGCTTATTTGCGAGATGAAACTTCGGTCCACCAAAATTTTGTTACCAAATATAGAAAGTACATTTTTTAATAATTCCTGAAATTGTGAGTTAACTTTTGCCGAAATGTTAAGAAAAATATTATAGCAACTATAAAAGGCTTTCTGATAGACCTCTTTAAATTCTTAGTAACCTAAGCAATAAACTTGTCATTTTCTCAGGAAAACCCAATTTTTTTTCATTTCTGGGAAAATATACATTGTTAATAAAATTGAGATATATGTTTAGGATAATGAAATTAAGACATTTTTATTTATTCAGGCATTTAGATTAATAAGGCCCATTAGAAATACGTTTGAAGAGCACAAATTATAATTTGATATATTCGCACCCAAAGTTGAAACTCTAATTTCAATTAAAAATGAACATCCTTCACATCTTAATTTTATTAAAAGTATTTAAAATATTTTTAGTTCAAATTATTTTGAATAACATTAGCATAGCAAGGTGCAAATATAAATTTATTCAAAATGTGCTGTAACCTAATATTATGCAATTTACAAAATAACTGCATATATTTTCCTCTTTTGTTAATGCTTTTCATTTTCAATCATAAAAAGGGTTTTCAATTTAAATTTAAAAAATAAAGTTGATCATTTTCAAATCAAAGCTGCTGAAAATATTAAATGTCAGTTTTGTAAGTCTCTTGTAATATAAAAATGTCCTTATTTTATGTTTTACCAATAAAAATTCTGTATTTTTAAATTTCCCCCCAAGTCTTTGAAAATCTGCCCTAAAATTTTTGTAAAGGTGGAATATCCCTCCTAAATTTCATGTCCTATTTCAAACCTTGATCATGCTAAAACAAACATAAAATATCAAAAAACTAATTTGAATTTAAAAATAATTTCCCTGAGGCCAGGGTCCTGAAGTAACTGTGTACCAATTTTCATGGTCATATGATATTTAGATTTTTTTCTACAGACTATACAGACAGATAGACATCTTCCTTTATTATTATAGATTCAGTCATATATAAGTTACTAGCCTCAAAAGAATACAGCATTATGAGTCTGTTATGATTGTCCAACATTTTTTAAATGCATTTTTAGTTCATAAAAAAGATTTTCAGTCAAATTTTATGTAAATTTAAGTATTTTTTAATAATTTTTTATCAGTGAAAACTTGCATGGAAATATTTACATAAAAAAACCAGAGATAAAGACTTATTACTTATAAAAGTGCAATGTCAGTATGTTAGAACAATGACTGCAACCCTGAGGCCCGAAAAAACTCATGTATACTAATTTAACTAGGCTGAATCCAAATCTAAAATATGTTTTTCAAATTACCGTATATACTCTCATGTAAGTTGACCCCCCCCCCCCCCCCCCCCCCTACTTTCAGAGAAAAAGAAATCAGAAAAAATCCAAAACTCGTGTATAAGTTGATCCCAAAAGGAGAAAAAAAAAGCATGTTTCAATAAATTTTTAAAAAACACTTGAAAACAAAAAAATATATATGTGTATGATAATAAAATTTAATTTCCATAATGAAAACTTCATCAGAACCTGTTAAAGCCCGATTCCAAGCAAGTAAGCCTATGACATGCGAGCATTGTCTCCCATTTGTTTTGGGTACGCTCGTTCTCGTGTGACAAGCTTCAGGCATTCTATTACCCCCCGCACTCAGCGTCCTCAAAATGGACGAAATACAACGATCATATGTCATAGGCCTAATACTAGAGATGCAGATTCGTAGTGGCCAAGTCGCTATTGGCGACCAAGTTTGCAGTCATGGTGATCAAAATTATTACAGTAAGTTGCTATTTCTGGCAACTGAAATTTCTCTGGAATCCTTTCAGTTCCATGGTGCCTTTTAGATTGGATCGATTGTCTCGCGACCGCGAATCGTGAGCCGATTGCCACTCAGTCATGGACTGCATACCTGCCAACTTTTACGCATTATGCGTAAAATTTACGCATTTTAACTGCTCTTTACGCTTTTACGCATATATTGCTATATTTTACGCATTTCCGCATTTATTTGAATTTTTTAACATTACTAGGGAATCAATCTCTGACGAAATTCTCCGGCTTTTTTTGTTTAAAATTTATCAATTAACCAGACATGGTATAATATCTCGGAAACACCGATTTCCCGCTTTTTTAGCACTTATTTCTACCATTCCCGGGATCGTAGCAAATCCATAATAAAATGCAGGGTAATACCAATCAAATTAACGGAGATTTACAGCCGCGTGTAATGTAAATGAAGATCTCGATCGCTTATTTTATGAAAGTAATAAATATACTTCTTCAAAGGTTGTTTCAGCATAAATCGCTAAAATGTTATTTTGTTCATTAATTTCGCATAAACACTGCGATTGCGCAATTCAGTTTGTTCTTATGAATCCCCGAGAGTACAAAAGTATCTTTTTCCATCCATCTCAATCTTCTAAATATTGCATTTTTGATTGACTAAACTAGCTTATTTTCATGTTCTAATTAATTATTATGGTTAATTTCTTAATTATTTTCGCATAAACAGTGCGATTGCGCAATTCAGTTACTTCGCGTGAATTGCCGAGAGTACTTTAGCATCTTTTTCCATCCATCTCCATTTAAATGTTGCATATTAGATCGACTAAACTAGCTTATTTTCATATTCTGATTAATTATTACGGTTAATTTCTTAATTATTTTCGCATAAACAGCGTGATTACGCAATTCAGTTACTTCGCGTGAATTACCGTGAGTGTTGAAAACTTGGTTTTGTTTACATCGCGATTCTCGTTTCGCGGGAGCGTGACGTCATTATTCTAAATGATTTTTTCCGTTCTCGTGAACGAATCACGATGTGGACAAAACTGGGCTTATCATGCAAATCACCTTGCCGCTCACGCATCCTGTTTTGCATATCCAGAGGGCGTTGCTGACAACTGTTGTGTTCCGGAACGCACCCATCGTCGGATATAAAAGCTGGACACATTTTTGGTTTAAGTATATGGACAGAGTTTCCCCCAGGATTAAAAAGGGGCAGGGTGCTGTTACCAGAAAAAGGGCACTTCTTAGAAAAAAAGGGCACATATTTTTTTATGTTTGAATAACATTTATGCTTGGGATTTTTATGACGAAAATTAGAGCATTGCAAAAAAATGTAAACACTTTTGTCGCGTATACCTCCAAGTCTAATAGACAAAAATGTAAATATATTTTCTTGTTTTGTAGAAAATGCGTCAAGATTGTGAATATATAAAATTAATTTCAATTTTTTAATATTTTGAACTTGTTTTTTGAAAAACATAAAGTATCTGTCCGAGCAAGTGTTTTTTTTTTTCATTTTGCTTATTTTCACTCGAAATATCTTCGAAACCATAAAAGACAGATATAAATAGTAAGGGATAAAAATATGTATTAGGAAACTTAGTTGCTAAATCTATATTAATATTTTTAAAAAGTGCTTATAGTTTTCGAGTAATCATTTTGCCGAGTTGAAGAAGAGTGAAAATTTCCTCTTTTCAAGTTTGTAATGCTATCTCAAAAACTAAACCTGTAAATAATTATGCAAGAATATAGCTCTTTGAAATCCCTACAAGTGTATATAATTAGATTTTGGATGAGCTCTTTGTTTGTGAAGTATAGTGGTTATAATTTCGATATTTTAGTATTTTAACCTGGGTTTTCCAATGTGTGGGAAAGCTTTAATTTACTTAAAATGTTACTATTGTTTCAGCTGAATCTGTCACTTACTCCTTGGTGAAATATTTGTGCATAAGTATGAGATAATCTTATTTTGTTTGAAAAATCAGGGCATTAAATGAAATTGGAGATTGTAAAAATGTGTAATGATTGGTTAGGTTTGAACAAAAGAAACGAAAATATACTTATTAAAGTACATATTTATGTGCCGCCAGGCACGTTTATAGATGATAGGTCAGGTTGATTTCAGGTCCGATAAGTTTAATTTATATACTGAAAAACAAGTTCGTAAAATAATTTTATATTTTAACCTGAAGTCTATGGTCTAATCATCCAGATAAAATCGTTGTGAAAACTAAAGTACTAACTAGCTATAAACAGTTAGCGAGTCATTTATAGCACTTTGAAATCCTGTAAACAATATAAATGAATCTGAAAAAATCGAATAGCTTTATTGAACTTTATTTTACAAAATGAAGTTTTATTTTACAAAATGTTATTCATTCCAAAGCATTTTGGCTTCATCGGACTGGAGCCACCACGACTAAGGTATGAAAATGTTTCTTTTGTTGAGAACAAATTTATCATTGAATAAATGCTATTTTTACATCAAATGCAATTATAGTCTTGAACAGTTGGGTTTATTAGCAATTGCAATTATTGAATTTATATAAATTTAGAGTTTATTAAATTTAAAAAGGAGAATATTAAATTTTGATTTTTAGTATTTTCTCATGAGTCAATGAAGTTAGATAATATTAAGGGATAAGATATATTTAAACGTTGAAAATATTTATTAATTGTTTGTTATGCATTGATTAAAAAAACAAAACAAAAAAAACAACCTGATTTAAATAACTAAATAAAATTCTAGAAAGCTCCATAAAATCACTATAAAGAAAGTATTGAACAATGGATTAGCAAATGTTTAGGTGCTAAGTTAATCATTATTCCATGGAGCAGAGTTATTAAGAGTGCAAGCAACGAACGTTCGTGTGTCCGTATCTTTAGCCGTAAACTCGCGTAGCGGGCGAGTACTACTGCATACCTCCCTAAAGCGGGCGCATCGTTATTAAATGACCTTTATTATTATTATTTCATGCGTCCGCGGAGCGGGTCAAAAACGAGTCCGCTGATATGAGGGGGGTTATTTTGTGTTTCAAATCTGCTATGCGGATGTCGTTTCAACGGGCTAATCTGTTAATCCATAAGCCCGCATAGTGCACGTGTTCATAACATAATGTCACACGATTTGCACGCGTATGCACAAGGTATATATCGTTATTATATGCGGATTACATACACTTGTTAAAAGAAAGCGCTTAATTTTGTAAATTCGCTACGCGAATTAAATATGTCGAATCGTTATTGCATTTAGCGAAGTTATCATTATGTTATATATAACGCGTACTACATCCGTCTGCGTAGTAGTCGGGTCCGGGCCGCTCATACAAATTTCTGGGTTAGCCTTCATATTTCGTTTTCCTCTTTTGTGCATTCTTCATGTCATCTCCTCCCTCAAAAAATTATTGGGTGCCCGACCCTTCTTAAAGGCGGCCGTGGTCAGATACACAGCCAATAGCTATTGCATGACCTGCATTGGGAGTAAATCCGCTACGTGAATTATATATGTCCGCGTATCATTATTGCATGGAGCGGAGTTTTCCTTATATTGTATATAACGCGTAGTGGTCAGATCAGGGCCGCCCATACAAATTCCTGGGTTTTTTTTCATGTTTCATTTTTCTCATTTGTGCATTTTTTATGTCTTCTCCTCCCTCAAAGATTGGTGGGGAGTCCGGGTCCCGCCACTTGAGTGGTGTCCGATCCTCTCTAAGGGCGGCGGTGGACAAATACACAGTCGATAGCTATTACACGAACAAAAAATAGGAGTACTTTTAGCCGTGACTTTCGCGCGTAGCGGAGATACGCAGTCTGCAGCATAAGAAAAGCATATTAAGAGAATTTTCAAAAAGCCACTAGGCTGGTAGATAAAGGCAATTACTAAACAATATAAAGAAAATAAGCTCTCCATTCAAGCCGGCTAAAATCACCGCGCTAATCTAACAACTTTTCACCACACCCTTTCTATCATCCTCGGGTTTTGACTGAATCGGCGGAATCAACGTAAACATCTTCCCGCAAATGGCGCAAAGAACCCTAGTCCGGAAATCTATATTTTTAAATATTTGTTTTAGAGCAAATATGCGTATGGGGTTTACATTTACAGAATTTTATAACTCAAATGCATATCAAACATGAAATAATTTAACAAAAAATTAAGTTAAAAAAGAAAACTGTTTTGAAAGTTTTCATTAGATGGAAGAAGGAATGTACGTGCTTAATATTCCCCTTTCAGTTTTGTTTCTTTCAGTGAAGGAAAGAAGTGATATGGGGCTGTCAATCTTCTTTTTATTGGCACTAGATCACCCTTTTTCTTTCTTTGAAGGAGGAGGCAGCAAAGGGGGGGGGGGGGGGAGAGAGAGAGAGAGATAGACACGATCAAAACTTACGGTAATGAACGCAGAGAAAGGGTTCTGGGACTTATCTGAACTGGTTGAATTTCGTTTGAGGACATACATTGCTCTCTTAACAAAAGGCTAAGCAGGGGATCTGATCTGCTAACAAAAGGGCAGGGAGGGCGCTTTTCCCGTACAAAGGGCAAGGAGGGCGCTGTTCTGGTAAAAAAAGGGCAGGCAGGGCGCTGCGCCCTTCCAAAAGTGCCTGGGGGAAACTCTGATATGGACATATAGATAGTTAGATCTATAGACATATCGATCGGTTCAGGAATCGATGCAGCAGACATATCTTGGATTGGATCGAGATCGCTGATCTCAGACGGATCTACATAAAGTCTTATTCGATGTTGTCGAATGTTATGATAATGTTTATCGGTTGACGCGGATGTTTTTGTGAATCTTAAAGATTTAATGGTTTTCAGTTAAGGAGACCATGTTGTTCCGTGTTGTGGACTTTATACAGTGTTAATCCGTGAAGTTTAAAGTTTTTGCCATAGCGTGTGACCAGCTATAGGTGGCATCGGGAAATGCACGTTGTTACGCAAGTTTGAAAAGTTTTATTCTACTTACTCGTGTAAAGATTGCTTAAACCAAGAATGTGTCTAAGTGTGGAACTTTTTTCTGAAACCTTACGAATGAGTTTGAGAGCTCATGTGTTTTGTATATAGTATGCTTTGATTTGTTTTACATTGCCATAAATATATTATAAGCAAATGCAATGGATTCGCTTCTTGAATAAAAGTGATTTGAACCAAATTGGAACTGTTATTTTCAACACCTCTACAGTTAGTTGTATTTTTTTTGCAACTTCTATTTTGACGTTGTTATCACTGCTATCTCTGCTTAAATTCCAGCGAAGATTTTCAATTTCGTACCTCATCAATTTTTATAACCAGAAGGTTTATCTTGTGCATCCTGACAGGTTATATACATGAGCATATCGTCTTCTATAGTTTTTTTTCTATCACAAATTATTTATAAAATTATTATTATAACCAACAGTGAGTACCTTAATATATTTTTCCATCCATCTCCATCATATAAATTTTGCATATTAGATCTACTAAACTAGCTTATTTTCATATTCTGATTAATTATTACGGTTAATTTCTTAATTATTCTCGCATAAACAGTGGATTGCGCAATTCAGTTACTTCGCCTGAATTGCCGAGAGTACGTTAGTATCTTTTCCCGTCCATCTCCATTATTTAAATGTTGTATATTAGATCGACTAAACTAGCTTATTTTCATATTCTGATTAATTATTGCGGTTAATTTCTTAATTATTTTCGCATAAACAGTGCGATTGCGCAATTCAGTTACTTCGCATGAATTGCCGAGAGTACGTCAGTATCTCGGCAATTCACACGAGCACGCAATCTTTTCCCATCCAACTCCATCATTTAAATGTTGCATATTAAATCGACTAAACTAGCTTATTTTCATATTATGGCTGATTATTAAACTAGCTTATTTTCATATTATGGCTAATTATTAAACTAGCTTATTTTCATATTAAGGTTAATTTTTTAATTATATTTGCATAATACAAATTTTTCCATTTTGAGAAATGGGTATGAACTCTGTGAAGGGATATTTTCCAAAAAGTGGTATTAAAACAATGATTTAGGCAAATAAAAAGGAAACCATTTTGGCAGGAATATAATTCAGTGCTATTTTTTCTTTTATTATTATTAAAGATCTATATTCATTACTCTCTTTAGTGAAAACTTGTGTTTTACCAAACATAAATATTTGTTTTCATTATAAAGTAAATTTCATGGGATAGAACCTTTATATATTTTTTGTTAATTTATTGTCCTGAAATTTTATAAAATTGGTGTCTTGTATTTTCATATTCTACCAGTACTATGCCTGATATTTAATGCAGTATTTTTTTACTGCAGGTACTTGTACATAGTTAAATTCATTAGAAATGTCGTTTGTCCGTGTAATTAAAAAAAATCATTATAAATGTCATCCACGCAAAATTTTACACATTCCGATTTTCCCAGGTTGGCAGGTATGGGACTGCGATTCTGTAGCTATGCTTGAATCACAGTCAATCATAATTTGATCACACTGAGGGTACTAAGTGTTCCTAATTCGTGAAATATTTTAAAGGAAACCATAAACATGTCTCCCTTGCATGTGCAGGTCGCAAATTTGATCGAATAAAATTTTTCTTTTTTTTTTTCTTACATGATTCTTCCATAGATTCGCAGTTGGGTCATTTCCAGGAAAAGCACAATTTCTGCATTTTTTTCCCCCCAAATTTAAATTCTAATTTTTCACACAACTACTTATTTCTAAAATTAGTAAAAAATATGCGGAATTCGAAAAACATAGTGGCCGAACTTAATTGGCTCATTAATATTTAAAAATAAATATTTGAAATAATTATTTGTTAGACCTTTTATAAACATAGTATTTGTAGCCAATTTACCTTTTTAGCATAAGAATTTGATGTAAAGATGTAGCTGAATATAACATAATTGCACATTTCAGACTGAAAAATATTTTTCCACAAGACTTCATATGTTTATTCAAAATTTTTTTACATCAATCTATAGGTACTCCTAGTATAGATTCTAGGCTTGGCAGAGATTAATCCTATTTTATTATTTTTTTATTCAACTATTTTCATAAATATTCATAATTTTAATAAAAATTTAAATGATATCATAAATAATTATTTTAGCCCTCAAATTCAGCTATTTATTAGCTATTTATTTTATGTAAAAATATATTAAAGAAAGCATAGACTCTTAAAAATAGTTTAAATAACTCTTATTAACCCCTTCAATTTTAATTAAAAATTTTAAATTCAAAAATGCCATTTTTAATCCCATATTTATATTTTTATGATGACAAATTGATTATATTACATGTCAGTGAGAAATATGATTACTTGTATATGCTTTACTATATATATTACTTGTATATTTTAAATTTGAAATTTTAATGCAATTATTTAGATATGTCACAAAAATGACTTTGAGTCACTGAAATGACAATATTCCAGATACCAAACTTTTTAAAAAAAATATAGTAAAAGTAGAAATTAATGTGAAGAAAATGGAAATATAAAACATTGTTTTATTTAATAATCATGTACAGTTTTGATAGAGATGGTTTTGATAGAGAGGTAAGGCAATTTTTAAGGTTTCAATTAATTCTTTCCTTTAATATTTTTCTTGTCTTTGACTGTTTCCCATGCAACGTAACTGATGACCTCTTTTGGATCTCTATTGATTTGTTAATCATCCAAATTTTTACCAAACAGGAAATCTGGCTTCTTTTCTTCAATAACCTTCAAGCTGTGCAGTTTATAAGTTAGAAACTGTATGTTCTCGTGTTTGCAAGCACAAGTTTCCCTTTCTCTTATCTTTGGGGGATCTACCCAAAAAGGCTTCATTCTACAAAAAGTTGTATTTGATATCGAAATGTTTTTCTTTGCAATGAAGTGGTGGATATCTTTAATTGACTTCAGTAATAGTCTTTTTTGCACTTTTTCATTAGATCTGGTGACATAGTCTCTTTTAGACGGACACATTCTACTATTTTGATCATCTTTGAAGATAGCTCTTGTTTCTTTTTGCAAATAATCTGATATTGAATGATTACGTTTCTTTCTTTCACAGCTTAATTTTTCACAATCAAATGTTTTTCGACGGGAAAGAAAATCCTGTGCCATATTTAATACTCTATACTTCTTCAAAATTTTTCCACATATTACTTTGTGATGTAACTGCTTTTCTTTCTGACTTGAACACTTGCCTCTTAAATTTTCTTTTAGCTGATCACATAAAACCTCACTGAAGTATAATTTTTTTCTGACAGCTTCTGAAATGTGTTGACCTTTCAACAAAGATTTGATCTTTCGGCGTGGAGTAATGGGAGTAGTAGAATCTTGTTTTAACCGTAACCAACGTTGTTTATATTTATAAACCTTTTTCCTCAATTTTTATCTTTCTTGTTTCTTTTTCTTTAATTCTTGGTAAACTTTTGACCTGCTTTTAGCAACCTTTTTCCTCCCAGAGATTTTATGTGAACTTGCACTATGACTATGACACACTGGAAGTGAATTTGCTTCTGAAGTTGTTTCAGCCATCATTTTATTTCTTCTGTATTTCTTAGTAGCTTCTTTTCCTCTGACTACGTTGTTCTCTTTCAAATTTTTCAGATATTGTCTTTATTATACAGAGTCCCTTTTTTTTACGGTATCGTTCTCTGGCTTTTGCTCTAATTATTGCCTTTTTCGCCTGAGATAAATTAGCTTTAGAATTTCAGTTTCTAGCTGAAGCCTTTTCGTGCTGTAACTTGTACTTTTGTGATGATTCTTTCACGATCTGACATTTTTTCTTTATTTTTTCATTTTTATTGCCTTTTCCAACCTTTTCTCTTTCTAACTTTGGTTTTCCCATTCTAAAAGAATTTAACACGTATTTTAGAAAGCAATCTAGCTAACATAACAGTAATTTTTTTTCCTACCTAAGATAAATTCTGGGAAATAATGTTCTTGAAATTGGGGTAACTAGGAGGGGACCAGGCCCTTCCTAGAAGACTGACTAGCCCCTTCCTCCTCAGTTCCGTAGTCAAGTTTTGGGGGCCCCCAGAGTGTGAAGACAGACTACTATATATTAAAAATGAAAAGAACATTAGGGGGCATCCCCCCCCCCCCAGCTACAGACCTGCCCCCCATTTTTCTTTTCACAGGGTAATGTTATTTATCCATTTTGATTGTCCATCTTCAGAAAAAAAATTGGTCATCCTCAGTGCTGTGAACCTAAAATGTATAATTTTCCATAATCTGTTTATTATTGCAAAACTGAAGGCCAAAAATAGCAGTTGTTAGACCGGTGACCCAAAACATGTAGGACAATTTTATTTCTTAAATTTTTGTATTTAAAATTTATTTTAGAGGGATATTAATAAGAAATACTCAAAATTTAAATTTGAAAAAGCTATGATATTGCTTACAGCCATAAAAATGGTGACTCTACAGCTAAAATATAACATGCTGAAAATCAAATTCTAGATATAGGACTAATATGGCTTCCATTGAAAGTCAATAATTAATTTTTGTTATTTATTTCACGGTATTAATTTTAGGAGCACATGACATCAAATTGTACTTTTTCTGAAAATGACTGAGTTATGTTCTTTCCGAGGAGTACTTCTTGCATTTTTTTTTTTTTCAATTTTCTTCTTTCTACAGGTAAAAATCCTTTCCCTGGTTCACAGGATGATTACAGGTCATGAAAATCCTGAAAAAGTCATGAAATCGGTTGCGAAATTTAAACAAAGCCATGAATTTTGATCAGAGTTTTCTCTTTTTTACATTTGAAAATCTGTTCATATGCAATTGCAAAATCAGCACTCGCATACGGCAATTCCCACAGTGTCTGAAAAGAGATGACCAATGATTATCTTTCTGCCACTTTTACAATCTATTTGCATTTACAGAAAAAAAGAAAAAAAAATTATTTTTCTACCGTATTAGTAGCCGAATCTATTTGCATTGACTGAAATATTTATAATTATTTCGTTTTATATACAAGAAAAAAAAAACTATTTTTCTACCATATTATTAATAAAATGAAAAGCTATTTTGTAGCAGCATGGCGAAAATCTGCATTTGTACGTGATCCTCAGCATACCTTGTTTAATTTGAAAAATATTTTCCACTTTTGTAATCTGTTTGCATAGACTACAATTTTTGTAATTAGTTCATGTTTCATACAGAAAAACTGTTTTCAAACATTTTATAAATAAAATAAAGGACTATTTTGCAGCAGAATCGCGAAAATCCACATTTGTATATTTTGTTTCATTATGAAATTATTTTCCAGTTATGCAATCTGTTTCCATTAACTAATATTCACAAAAGTATTCACTTTGCAGTGGGATTCACTCTTCTATGTCTGTGTATATGAGTATTTCATAAATCAACATACTTGAGGACAGGGCTCGACAAATCCCAGGTGCCAGGTCATCGTGGCAACTAAAAAAGTAAATGTGGTGACTAGAAATTTTGAATTAAAAATCTAAAAATTAACAACGGAGGAACTGGAATTTAAAATAAATTTAAAAAAATTGCCAGACAGAAAATTTGACTAGAATTACTTAGATTGTTTTTCATGTTTTTTATTATTTTTAATGCAATGATAATATTTGTTAGACTATCAATGGCCAAAATCTTCGTATGGTCAAACATTGAAGGCAAACTCCCACAGAGATATCATAAAATGCACGCAGCAGCGTCCTCATATCCTAGCTGCTATCAATGCAATGCCGTGAAGCCTTCTTGTAAACCTGAAAATCGTAGGGGCAGCTGCTAAGAGTTCTATTGCAGTTTTCCATTTTCTTTTTTTTTTAAATTAATTTTATTTCTCTTGCGCATATTTATTTATTGGACGTATTATTTAAATCACCCGCATGATTATTATGGGGTTGAAATTACTTCTTTATCAATTTTTCATTTTTATCTCTTGAAGAAAATAAATAATAAAACAAATATAACTATAGTTCGAATTACATAAAATTTGGATTAATGGGGTTTGGATTATCGAATTGATGCTGTATTTGATAAAATTGCAATTAAAAAGAGGAATTTGAGGTGTTATGATGGGGAATTGTTGGCATTGCTCTTTGGTGGGGCCTCTCTAAAAAGATCGCTTGGGGACTCGAGAAACCTTGGGACGCCACTGAGTACAAGCTTGATGGTGTAGAAAATGGTCTAGTACAGAAAATACGGACGGAACTGTGTAATGTTGTCTGTGTTCACTGTGTAGCACACAGATTAAACCTCTGTGTTTTAAGTTCATTAAAAGATGTCAAATACATTGAGGATCTTGATGCAATATTAAAAAATCTATTCACATTTTATGATCATTCACCAAAAAGATTTAAGAGAATTAAAACATGTAGCAGAAGGCCTTGAAATTACTATTAAAAAATTTCAGTACTTAAATAAGGTTAGATGGGTTTCGAGCAAAACTAGTGCTTTATCAGCTCTTATTAAAGACTGGAATTGTATTATAACACATTTAGAAAGTCTCATTGTCCTAAAAAATAGTGCTGCTGCCATGGCAAAGGGTCTTATTAAAAAACTCAGATTTTAAGTTCTTATACATGCTTCATTTTCTTTTAGATTTTTAAAATCAGATTAAAAGTCTCTATTATTTCAACGAGAAGAACTTTTTCTTAGCACTGTTGAATTGCATACTAAAAGTACGATAAATTTCCTTAAATCATTAATTGGTATATCAGGACGTCACGAAAATAAATTTCTAAAGGGAACATCTTTTAAAAGACACTTTTATCAAAGCATACAGTTGCATAGTTTGAATACAGCGTCAAGTGCAATTGTTAAATCAGAAAAGGAAAAAATGGCTCTGAATACTGTTAAATATCTGGAAGAAAGATTTTTGTGCAATCAAAGAACCATTGAAAAGTTTACTTCTATTTTCGATACATTTACTTGGCCGGTGGGAAATAAACTGCAAAATTACGGAAACAATGAAGTTTCAAAGCTAGCAGAACATTTTCAGTGACGGAAATATGTATCATATCCGTAAGTTATATATTGAAAATTAACGTATAATTAAATTTCTGATGAAGCTGGTGATAGAATAACTATGAGCCACGAAATTCTGGTTCCACAACTTCGTTGAAAATTTAAAACGGAGTGTTGCAGCTATAACAAACGTTAGATAGTAGTTGTAGGAATACAAGTAGCAGTAGAAGTGTTAAATGAGAACAGTTCCAGTTTAAATCAAAATCACTTTTATTGAAGAGTGAATCCATTGTATTTGCTTACAGTATATATCATGAAAACAGGTAAGCCAAATAACCAAAGCATACTATTTACAAAACATGAGCACTACAGCTCATATGAAGGTTTTTCAGTGTAAGTTCCATGCCTAGACACGTTTCTGGTTAACGTATTATTTACACAAGTAAGTGGAATAAAAGCATTTCACACTTACGTGACCACGTGCACTTTCCGATGCCACCACTAGCTGGGCACACGCTATGGCAAAAACTTTAAACTTTCCGGATCAGCACTATAAAGTCCACAACACGGGAAACATGGTCTCCTTAACTGAGAACCATCAAAAACTACTAAGTTTAGTTTAAATATCCGCGTTCACCGATAAACACTTTATCGTAACTTTCGACAACATCGAAACATGACTTTACGAAGATCCGTCTGCCCGATCTAGATCCTTCTAGATCCTTCCATCGATCAGTATATCGATCGAATGACTAACCGGTCTAATGACCAAAGCGATCTCACTTAAAAGCGATCTCCTTTAAAGCGATCTGACTTAAAACCAGAAAAGTGTCTAGCCTTTATATCCGAAGATGGGTGCGTTCCGGAACATAACCGTTGCCGGCAACGCCCTCTGGATATGCAAAACAGGATGCGTGAGCGGCGAGAAAGGTGATTTGCATGATCAGCCAAGTTTTGTCCACATCGCGATTCGTTCACGAGAACGGAATAATCATTTTAATAATGACGTCACGCTCCCGTGAAACGAGAATCGCGATGTAAACAAAACCAAGTTTCTAACAATCGGCCCCCTCATGCAAAAACACCAACTCTCGGCGCCCATGCTTTCATCCAACAAAAGGTTATTCTAAGAATCAAAGTT
This sequence comes from Amaurobius ferox, assembly GCA_951213105.1. NCBI lineage: Eukaryota > Metazoa > Arthropoda > Arachnida > Araneae > Amaurobiidae > Amaurobius > Amaurobius ferox. Next base: position 137,333,332 of record OX578135.1, on the reverse strand, counting down.
CTTAGTATCCTAAAAACATAATGTATGCATACACTAAATTTTATACATTAAAGAAATTTATAACACTTATAACATTTAGAAAGTGAATAGCCTTTTCTCAAAATGGCAACAATCAAATGAGTACACTTATCTATTATGCAGATCATAAGCATTCTTTAAATTACGTGTTTAAGGATAACATAGTCAAAGAAAACAGTATAACCATACTATTGCCCTTTCTTAAGTACTAGCTCATACTGAAGAAAGCTATTTCTTTACTATTTTTAAAATTAAAACAAACATTAAGTTTAAAATTTAAAAGTCTAAAGATATCAAAAATTTTAAGCTCTAGAAAAATTTTAGGTATAGTTATCAATTTTAATATTTAAGATTAAAAATTTAAATCTAAACATCAAAATCAAGTTGTAGAAAATTTAGTGTATAACTATGAAATTTAACATTTAAGATTAAAAATTTAAATCTAAACATCAAAATCAAATTGTAGAAAATTTAGTGTATAACTATGAAATTTAACATTTAAGATTAAAAATTTAAGTCTAAACATCAAATTCAAGTTTGTAGAAAATTTAATGTATAACTATGAAATTTAACATTTAAGATTAAAAATTTAAGTCTAAACATCAAATTCAAGTTTGTAGAAAATTTAATGTATAACTATGAAATTTAACATTTAAGATTAAAAATTTAAGTTTTTATTATCTTAGCCCATGACTAGTATACACACTAAATACCCAATACAATGGCAATGATAATAAAAGATACAGAAGGTAAATATACATATGAGATAAACACAGATTAAAAAAATTTTATGTTTCATGTGAATTATATCAATAATGTACATTCAGATAACATTTTATTCACATAAGCGAAAATGCATTATGCGTGTAGTAAAAATGGATATATATATTTTTTTTCAAGTGTAATGTGAGAAAAGTAACAGTTCATTGTCACATAACAATATATACTCAAGATACATTTCATTTGTATCAATGAGAGAGGAATAAATTATAAAATACCCTAACCATTTATACTTTGAAAATATGAATAAAAAATTTAAAGTAAAATTTTTATTTGAACAGTTAAATTCTATATTTTAAAGATATCATTACTAAATTTTAAAACTCTATCTTTAGTCATTGGCTTCGTGAAGTAATCTGCTACGTTATCTTTAGTATTAACAAAGTTAATTTTAAAAGACTCGTTTACAACTAAGTTCCTTAAATTCCACACCCAAAAGTCTTTTGACTTTTCCCAATTCTTTGATATCAAATTCTTTACTCAAAAGTGAAACTGTATGGTCTATATCATTTTGTTGTTTAGCAAACAAAATTATGTCGTCTACGTAAATCAGCATTAATACTTTATTCTGATATGTATAAGCACAGTTGCACCATTTAAATTTTAAAAAGTTTAATTTTTTCAAAGTGGTGTCAAGCTCTGTATACCATTCCCTTCCGCTTTGGTGAAGGCCATATATTGCTTTCTTAAGCAAACAAACATATTGAGGCTGATTTGGATCGACATATCCATGTGGTTGTTTCAAGAAAATTTTATCATTCAACTTGGCATAAAGATATGCGGACTTAATGTCCAGTTGAAAATGTTTCCATTTAAGCATGCAAACAAATATGGAGAAGAAAGCTCTGATTAAACTAAAATTAATCACAGGGCTAAACACTTCATCATATGAGTCCCCCTTTATCTGGGTATATCCTTGAGCTACTAGGCGAGCTTTGAATCGTTTCACATTTCCCCTTTCATCCTTCTTAATGGTATAAACCCATCTACTTCCTATAATTTTTTGTTGTGAGATGGGTGCAGGCACTAAGTCCCAGACACCCCTCTCTTGCATTGTAGCTATTTCATCATCCATGGCTTCTTGCCATTTATCGGACTGGGGAGATTCTATTGCCGATTTATAGCTCTTGGGTATCAAGATCTCAACATTGCTTGCTTCTGGTTTCCTTTTGATATCACTTACCCCCTTTTTCTCTCTAAAATTAAACATTTGCTGATCATAATGAATGTTAGCTTTTCCACAAAACTTTCTGACATCATTATGAGATCTCAGCCTTTTATTGTCACCTTTTACTGAGTAGTAAATATCCGTCCTATTCCCATCAGGCCTAGGTACTGCTTTCCGTATCCAGTCAATATCTGAGCAGGGTGTCAGACCAGAATCAGCAGGAGAGTCCTCATCCCCACTAGATTTACTAGTGTCACGGCTCTCACCTGCTTCTTCCTCTGACACTCCTCCTAAGCATTCTGATTCCGAGTCAATCGACTGAGTAACGTTCGATTTCCTCAAGGTGATTCCTTTAGGGTAATTAGGGCCCAGGACGCCTTCCGCTGCCACTCCTTCCTCAAACCTTACATTAGAAGTTTCCTCAACTTTCTTTTTACCCGCTATATAAATCCTATAGCCTTTGGTGCTTTCGGCATATCCGACCATTATTCCTATTTGGGCTCTCATATCCAACTTATTTCTAATTTGTTTGGCTGTGCCCACATAGGCTTTGCACCCGAAAACTTTGAGGTGAGCAACGGCTGGCTTCCTTCCATAATATAACTCGTGTGGAGTTTTGGTTTTGAACTTATGACATATTCTGTTCTTGGTGTGTGTAAAACACAAAATCGCTTCTGCCCACATTCTGTTATCAACCTTGCTTTGATCAAGCATAGCTTTCACACAATCTAGTGCAGTCAGATTAAATCTTTCAGAAACCCCGTTCTGTTCGGGTGTATATGCATTTGACCTTTCTGATTTAATCCCCAATTTATTTAAGTATGCCTTGAACTGGTTGTGACAGAACTCCATACCATTGTCCGTACGGATACACAAAATCTTTTTGCCTAGCTGCCTTTCTTCCTTAGCTTGGAATTCTTTAAATATCTTAAACACCTCTGATTTTTGTTTCATTATATAAACAAACACTTTCCGGCTGAAGTCGTCAGTGATTGTCAAAAAGTATCTGTTTCCGCCCATTGAAGCTGTAGGTAAGGGACCACACACATCCATATGGAGTAATTGTAAAGGTTTAGTGGACCTTATCCTACCAATTGGCTTAAAAGAAATTCTCTTAGACTTTGCTAACTTACAGTGTGTACAGTTAATTTTTGCATATTTTAGTCTAGGGAGTCCATTAGCCGCGGAAAATTTACTTGTCTGATATAAATAATCAGAGTTAATGTGGCAATATCTCCTATGCCAGAGTTCCGTTTTATTCAAAACCTCAGAAACCGCACAACTTGGTTTCTCATTAACCTTTTCTTTTGACCTCGACTTCACCTCAGAGTTACGTTTACTTTTATTTATTCTAGGCAAATTTTTCATTTTGTCAATACTGTTTTTCTTATTTAGGGGTTTTCTATCTTTCTTAGAATTTTTATCCCTACCCTGATCCTTTCCTTTAGTTTTACGGTCTTCAATATTGTTATTTGCAGTCTGAACTTCGTATTGAGGTTTTAAAAAATATAACCCTTCTTTTCGCTTAGCATAGAAGAATTTTTCTCCCTTTGGAGTGTAAAACCACAATACCCCATTAGCCCCTTTAAAAGTATACCCCTGTTCCTCAAGAACAGATGCGGCTAATAAGTTTCGTCTTAACTTAGGCGAAAACATTACATCAGACAAAACAATATTACTTTTTATGTTCTGAAACTGAACATACATTTTGACCGTACCGATAGCCTCAACTGGGCTCTCAATATCACCCACTGCTAGCGACATAGATGCACCTTTGCTTTCCTTAAATTTTGAGAATAAATTAATATCATTGCAAAAGTGCCTCGTAGCAGCGGTGTCAATTACCCAGCTGAGTCTATCGCTAGGATCCTGCACAGTATTAGCTTCAACTCTAGCAGATGAATACAATTCAATTATATTTGAGCTAGACTTAAGAATAGGGCAATTATTTTTTAAATGACCTGCCTTCTTACAAAAATAACATGGTCCTATGACCCTTTTAACTGGTTTAACACTTTTAAACACTTTGTTATTTTTACACTTTACATTTACATTACTCTGAGACAAGAATACAGATGAATTTTGACTTACATTGTTTCTATCACTACGGAGTTGCCGGATACGTCCTTCTTCCGCAGACAATTCATGTTGGATTTTCTCCAAAGTGAAATCTTTGTCCTCCCATCTGTAGATTAGCTGAACTATTCCCTGGAAGTCATCAGAGAGCCAAATAACCAAAGCATACTATTTACAAAACATGAGCACTACAGCTCATATGAAGGTTTTTCAGTGTAAGTTCCATGCCTAGACACGTTTCTGGTTAACGTATTATTTACACAAGTAAGTGGAATAAAAGCATTTCACACTTACGTGACCACGTGCACTTTCCGATGCCACCACTAGCTGGGCACACGCTATGGCAAAAACTTTAAACTTTCCGGATCAGCACTATAAAGTCCACAACACGGGAAACATGGTCTCCTTAACTGAGAACCATCAAAAACTACTAAGTCTAGTTTAAATATCCGCGTTCACCGATAAACACTTTATCGTAACTTTCGACAACATCGAAACATGACTTTACGAAGATCCGTCTGCCCGATCTAGATCCTTCTAGATCCTTCCATCGATCAGTATATCGATCGAATGACTAACCGGTCTAATGACCAAAGCGATCTCACTTAAAAGCGATCTCCTTTAAAGCGATCTGACTTAAAACCAGAAAAGTGTCTAGCCTTTATATCCGAAGATGGGTGCGTTCCGGAACATAACCGTTGCCGGCAACGCCCTCTGGATATGCAAAACAGGATGCGTGAGCGGCGAGAAAGGTGATTTGCATGATCAGCCAAGTTTTGTCCACATCGCGATTCGTTCACGAGAACGGAATAATCATTTTAATAATGACGTCACGCTCCCGTGAAACGAGAATCGCGATGTAAACAAAACCAAGTTTCTAACATTCAGAAACAACTTTTTTTTGTGCAAAATGTCGATAAAGATTATTTACATGCATTGCAAAATGAATTAAGAGTTCAAAGTTATGGGGAAGGGTAAAAATCTTGCAAAACTTTTAGAATTTAACATTGAACAATGAAGACAGATTTCCTATTTTAGGACTGTTATTATCGATTGTATGTGTTCTACGGTATACTGTGAAAAAGGTTTTAGTCATAAGAACTTAATAGAAAACAAGTTCAGGTCGTCAATGGAAATTGAAAGTTTAAATGACTTGATGATGATAGATAAGTATTAATGGTCCGTCTATGAAAGATTTTAATCCAGCAAAAGTTGTTGATCAATGGTACTCTGCCTAAAAAATTACAAGACATGTGCGTGGTCACCGCAGATCAAATGAAAAAGCATGATGTTTAAATTGAAGGATATTTATACTTCTACTTGGTTTTGTGACTATCTGCATATTACAATTGTCAAATACCTTGCATATGTTGTTTTTTGTTTTTGCTTTTCTTATTATCTTAAGTAAATGATGGTTTTAAAATGGAATTAAAATTTTTAAGTAGTAAGTAAAAAATATAATTTAATATTTCAAGTGCTAGTGTTAACCTCTGTTATATTGATGTAACTGTAATGAATCCAGCCGCTGGATACTATTTTGTGATAAATCCAGCCGCTTGCCATCATTTTGTAATGAATTTACCATTCTCTGCTGCTGGATACTATGCCTCTGCATGGTTGTTGATTCAGTAGCGTTAGCCCGGTCAGCGCACATAAAGTGAAATGTGCCGACCTAAATGCAAGTAGCCGTTCCCTTCTGAATTTGTGAGTTCGAATCAGTGATAAGATCATGAAAATAATGACTTTCTCCAAGTCTAGATAAAACAGGCATCGTTGATAAAGAAAATAAGCTTTTATTATAGCATGACGAGGAATATCAACAAGTTACAGAATAACATTCTGGTGAGGGGGAGAACCTGTGCATCAGGAGCACCAAACATGTGACCTGTCTCTACGAAAATTGTCTCGCCTCTCTCGAAAAGCATCCCTTTCGTGTATATATTCTGGTCCAAAATCTGAGGACCACCCTGACAAAGCTCTGGAATGTCTTTTTCCAAGCTCTGCATATCATAGTCCACCTAACGTTCCCCTCTGGGATTAGTTCTCCCTTCTCTGATGACGGCTCAAATTGGGTGCATTTCTCCGAAATCAGACTGTGATGACAGAGTTTTATAGCCTTGTTTTCCAAAACTGCAATGCAGGCGGTCTTAAGGTGTATGAACTCTGAAACTGTTCTGAAAATGGCTGAAAATAGGCTTGAAAAAGTGACGGGTTCGTCACATGCCCCACCCAGAGGAAAACTAGGGTTAAATACCCAGCTTTTTCCAAAAGCACAATTCACTTAAAATAGCACTACAACATTACACTCCTTGAGGATCGTCCGAACACAGGTCCATTGATCCTTATTACCCCACACAACTGTCTGGTAATGAGCAACCGCTCGTAACCCACATCACTCCTGCTATGCCGCATCTATTGTCAGAATGCACTCAAAGATTATGCATTTTCAGTTCTTATAGTGCACACCTAAAAGTTAGAGTGTCAGAGTCTGCATACACAATAAAATTTCCTTAAGTCCAGAGTTTCTGGCATTCTTTCACGGTTTTTCACCTCTGAATAACTGTTTGTAACACATGGTTTCTGGGTATCTGCCTGCTATATAGTGACTATTTACTTTGGCTGCCACCCAGGATCTCATATTATATACTTCCATTGCAACATTAAAACTCTCCCAGAAATCCCAGCCAAATAGTATAATATCACAAGCAAAACAAAAAAAAACAACTACCATAAACACTAATAGATAATCTAATATTACACTCCCCGACACATATATCTTTACATAAATTAACCATTCAAAAAATTTTTTTATCACATTTATACGATATAAATCATACACTTAATCATCCTATCAGTATCTATCTATAATCTCATCAGTGAGTTTACCTAATCTATCTTCCTAAATAATTCCCAGTTCCTTTAGAACCGTCTACACTGTAATCTCTCCCTACACTCCGGTAAGAAAAAAAATCGTACACTAAATATATAACCACTCCGGTAGAATTTGTACCCTACTATATAAAAGTTTCTAATAAAAGAAAATCCCACAAACCAAAAATCAGTACACTAATATAAAATAAACTCATGCAACATTTGTACACTACTACACATAACCACTCCGGTAAACATTAAACACCTATACATAAAATCGGAACTAACTCTCCCTCCGTTCAGTTATTCGAGGTCGCGGAAGTCTCATTTGACCCAATTTCCAAACGCTCTATCCCATACCTTTCCGCTGCAGTACTTTACAGCATTGAGAAAGACTCTGCGCCCCCCTCCTTCTATCCATCTCGTATCGCATTGCACGATCGGCCTTCTTCAGCCCCAAAACTGCGCTGTGGTTTCTTTCCTGCCACCCATCTCGAGTCTCCCTTTCTGAAACCGGAACTCTCTGTGCTGAAGAATCATACACTCTCTCCACCCCCCCTTTCCTGCCATAGTCAGGGGTTCGCATCTTTCTGCCGGGATACTCCCGAAACGAAGCCCTTTCGTGGAATATCGGAACTTTCCATTTCGAAACCGAAAGACCTCGTTCCTTCACTTCCGCTTTCGCGTTTTGGCTCCCTCGGTCCCTAATCTCGTTGGGATATTTCTTCCTCTCGCCATCCGGTACATCTACCTGTCCGTTATCCATATCTTGACTATCGGGGTTGCCCCACCCGGTCTCTGCTTGTTGCAGAAGAATTTCCAGTGGCCTGACTTTCGCTTGTCGCCTCCTTTCCGCCCTGGTTACCTTCGGAACGACTAATTGGCCTTCTCTCTCTCCTAACACATTTTGTGTGTAAACAACATATCCTCCGCATATCTTGGCTCGTTCCTCTAACTTTGCACACCTTATTTGTTCCTTTGCAGACATCTGCGATTGCGGGAACTCAGCTTCCTTTAGTTTTTCGCTTTTTGCGGCTTCTTCCCCTGCTTCTACTTCAAAATTCGAAACTGACCCTCTCTGGGGTTCATAAACTGTTTCGCTTTCATTTGCGCCCTCCGGAATCGGTTCGCGCCTACCTGGGTCTATGGCGTTCGCCTTCCCAGCTCTAGAATTTTTCTCTAATTCCTTCTTTACCTGTGGCGGTAACAATACTTCCTCTACCATATCCTTCACGACCGCGCATAAAACTTCCTGTTGGGGCGCACTATCGCTCTCCCCCCTGACCATTCCTAAAGGGATATTTATCAGTGGACATTCTACGGCCGGCCCGAATGCTCCTTGTAAACGTATAGCCGCCTCCGTCCGCGATTCGCCTGGCGCTACGTCGCTCCTTAGACAGTAATTTCCGCGCCCGAATCCACTAGAGCCCACGCCAACTTACCGTCGACGCTCACCGGTACCCTCTCTAATTTGCATAGCGGTTCCCTCTCCATAGCTTCCGGATACTCCGCCCTAACTGCATCCACCCTGGCTACGACTCTGTGGTCAGTAACTCGTGGAGCCTCCCTTTGGTCAGCCGCGCGTCTGTCTTCCCATCTCCGGCTAGTGTCCTTAGTACCATTCGGCCTCCCCTGCCTCCTTTGAGGACAGTCCCATTTAAAATGGTTCTTCGACCCACATAAAAAACATTGGCCCTTCTTTCCCCCATTTACGGGTCCCCCAATATTTGTCCGGGCTCTTTCGCCCTCGGATCGGAATTTACCCCGTGCCTCTTTCTCATTTTCACTAGCCTTGCCATTTCCTGGCCCCGACGCCGCATATGATTTTCCCCTGGCCTCGAAGTACATATCGCACTCCTTGGTCAGTTCCCTGGGCTTAAACCACCCATCACCTTGCCGTATACCTATATGGGCATAGGTCTCGACGTCCAGTCCCTGGGTAATTTTGTCCGCTACCACTAATTGGTTTACAGTCTCAAAATCCATTGCCCCCTTTAATTTGCAATAATAGTCCCACATGGACGTCGCCCGAGTCACGAACTGAACGAAATTTTCGTCCGCCCGACGGCTCGCTTTCCGGAATTTTTCTAAACATACCTGAGGCGAAGGTTGAAAATTTTCTAATACAACTCCTTTTACTACCTCATAATTTCCGTATTCCTCTTCTGAAACCCGAGTCAGCAAATTCGCCGCTCTGTCCCCCAGTAAATTTAACAAAATTGTCGCCCTGAATTCAAGCGGTACGCTCTCAGAAGCGAATGCCCTCTCTAGACTTGAGAAAAAATATGCCCACTGGTCAGACCGTGTGGGTACTTTGACTGTTAGCAGTCTTATTATTCTGACCGTCTCCTCCACCGTTTGAAACCTCATCTGCACCCCTGCCTCTATGCTTACGATCGGACTCTCTGTGCTATTGCGACTTTCCGCCCGAATTTTCTCTAACTCCAATCTTTCTTGGGATTCTAAGTTTAATTTAAACTGTTCCTGTTCTGATTTTGCTTTAGCCTCCAGTTGTTCTCTCTCAAAATTTAATCGTTCCCGTTCTGATTTTGCTTTAGCCTCCAGTTGTTCTCTTTCCACTCTTTCTGATATAATAGCTGTTAACATCCCTTCAACGACATCTTCCTCATAATCTGGGCTTCCCAAAATTAATTTCCTTAACTCCGTAATTTTTAAATTTAGCGGTACCGACTCTACCAGCTCCATTGCTAACATAGCCAGATCTGCTTTCCGCGCTCTCGCCAAAAATGCCATTTCAATTGGAAATGAAAATTATAACTATATATAAAAGTAATGTATTAACACTATCTAAACCTAACTCCTCTCTATCTCAATACTGTATTTCCAGTATTGGAATTATTATTAAAACTCTATACCTTAAATATACATGAAAACAATACATTAAATATCTTTAAAATTCACACTAAGCATTACTATCCCTATTTTGAGCTTTGATTAAAATTTTGCCTAGCCCTCTCTGAATTACCAAAGGATCCTGAGCAACATAAACCAAAAGTAAAAAATCGTCACTCACCCCTTCGCTGCTGTCACCCTCCGTTGTTGATATCAGTTTTCGTCGGTGTTTCTCGTTGCGGAATACTGGAGCGGAATTCTGTGTTGGGACTCTCGTTTTCGGCGGGCGCTCCGATCCTCTGCTGTCCTTCGGTCGTTGATCTCCGACGTTGCTCGGGTGTTGGGTTACGGATCTGATGGAACTCTAGGGCTTAAAAACACTTTCTTCGGTTGCGGGTGGGAAAATCATTCAGTCCTTCCTTCTCTGCGGTTTCTGCGTGCGGTCATCGACCTCTCTGGTGTTGCTCCGTAGCTCTACTTCAAAGGCGCTTCATTCGTTTCAGACTCCGATGGTATTTGACAGTCCAATTATCATGATCTTTCACCTGCTGCCACCATCTTGTAATGAATCCAGCCGCTGGATACTATTTTGTGATAAATCCAGCCGCTTGCCATCATTTTGTAATGAATTTACCATTCTCTGCTGCTGGATACTATGCCTCTGCATGGTTGTTGATTCAGTAGCGTTAGCCCGGTCAGCGCACATAAAGTGAAATGTGCCGACCTAAATGCAAGTAGCCGTTCCCTTCTGAATTTGTGAGTTCGAATCAGTGATAAGATCATGAAAATAATGACTTTCTCCAAGTCTAGATAAAACAGGCATCGTTGATAAAGAAAATAAGCTTTTATTATAGCATGACGAGGAATATCAACAAGTTACAGAATAACATTCTGGTGAGGGCGAGAACCTGTGCATCAGGAGCACCAAACGTGCGACCTGTCTCTACGAAAATTGTCTCGCCTCTCTCGAAAAGCATCCCTTTCGTGTATATATTCTGGTCCAAAATCTGAGGACCACCCTGACAAAGCTCTGGAATGTCTTTTTCCAAGCTCTGCATATCATAGACCACCTAACGTTCCCCTCTGGGATTAGTTCTCCCTTCTCTGATGACGGCTCAAATTGGGTGCATTTCTCCGAAATCAGACTGTGATGACAGAGTTTTATAGCCTTGTTTTCCAAAACTGCAATGCAGGCGGTCTTAAGGTGTATGAACTCTGAAACTGTTCTGAAAATGGCTGAAAATAGGCTTGAAAAAGTGACGGGTTCATCACAGTAACTATTTACTATAAGTGCTTTGTACCATGCCCCCCCCCCCCCCCCCCCTCTTTTCCTTTCGATTTTCTAAGGCGAATTGGTGGAAGTTAGGATTCTGGAGACAAAAAATTATAATATTTTTTAACGGTTATCTCCCCCCCCCCCCCCCCTCCCTCCCGATTTCCATTTGTCGACGCTACTAAACTTCAAATCCAAAATAACATAAATTGAAAGCTGGCTACCAACTTTTTATCCTGGCTCCTGGATTCAGGATAAATTTGTCAAGCCTTGCTTGAGGTCACTGTCTATGATATGTTATAGATTTTCTTTATGCTGTTATTAATTTGTATCTTGTATTATGAAATAATTTAGCTTAAATTTAAAAAATCTGGCGGAAATTTAACTAAACCTGTCTGTTTACAAAACTCATTTCATTGTAAGAAAATTTGTTTCCCTTTTGGTTTCTTTTTCCGAAAAAAATGTCACTATTTCAAATATTCTTAAGGCTGCTGCTGTTGAGGTACTCTGCTAAAATAATCATTTACCATCTATCTTCATTTTCTAATTATTCTACCTTAAAGTATCTGACTGAATTATTGTATTTTTGTTTTTCATATTCAGGTGAAATATTTGGTTTAGAAGAGATAACTACATGCTTTTTGTACATTCCAAGTTTCATATATTTCGAATTTAAAGGCATTTGTATACCAGAATCAAATCGGATTTAAGCCAAGGGAAATTTCAGCTGTAAAACACTAATCTTTTAGCATCCTTTATTTCTTAAATATATATATATATATATTCTAATATTTTTAGATATTATTTGATTACTGTAATACCTTTTTTTTTTAAGCAAATATACTCTCCTGTTTGTAAAAATTACAACACCATAAAGGAATCATTAGAATTGAATGAAATTTATTCAAACAAACAACATGTATTGATACAAATAAATGATTATATTTACAAAACAAAAATACATGGTGAAACCATCACACACTGCAATAAGTGCTTCTATACAACGTGGCATCGAATCTAACAGATTTTGAACTTGTACCTGAGAAAGAGCATTCCAGACTGCTTCTATCTGAACCTAAAGTTCAGCTATATTAGCTATGGGACGAGCATCATGAGCAAGACGCAGACCGACGAAATCCCAGACATGTTCAATAGGCTACATATCTGATGAATAGGCAGGCCAAGGAAGAAGCTGCATCTGTTGTGCTGAAAAAAAGTCTTGAATATTCCTAGCAACATGTGGACGGGCATTGTCCTGTTGAAATACAGCTCCAGGAATGCATTGAAGGAAGGGTACAAATTCGGACACCAGAACTTCTCTGATGTACCAGTTGCTGTTGAGATTACCCACAATTTTTAGCAGCTGAGATTGTCCAAGATACCCATTGGTGGCTCAGATCATCACGCTTGGTATTTGTCCAGTATGACGTTGGATAGCGCATTCCGGAAGGTGGCATTCACTGCTATAGCATCTAACGTGAATGCCATCACTGTACCTTAAATTAAAGTGGGGTTCATCTGAAAAAAATGACTTTTTGCCAATCGGCATGTCTATGTTGATGAGCCCATTGTAGCCACGTGCATGGATGGATTTGAGTCAAACGCTAACGAATTGTTGGAGCAGACAATGACACACCTGTAGCAGTGCCCCAACGTTATGCCAACTGTCGAGATGAAGCTGTACGGTCTGTCACTGCCATGCAGATGAGGTGTCTATCATCCTGTTCTGACATAACATTTCATCATCCTATGCTGGATTTGCAACTTGTCCGGTTCCCTTCAGTCCACTGCTTCCACACTCGCATCATTGGCATGGCAGTGTACTGCATATGAGTTGCTATTGCATGATAAGAAACTTCCCCTTCACGAAGGCTGATCATTCGTCCCTGTTCAAACTTTGTAACTTGCTCATATGGCACCCTCTGTCGTCGTAGAGGCATAGTGACTTCTCATGAAACATTTACTGATGGCAGACAACCATATACTATTTTCAATGTCCCTCTACAGCTTTCTATGACTAAAACAGCAGTTCAGAGGGTGCTGCTCAGCCCATGCATGCACAGTGACTCTGAAGTTCTAATCATTTGCATAGCACACCCTAATTTGCATTTGCTGTATGTTTCAGCTCAATCGCATTCCTTCATGGTGTTGCAATTTTTACAAATTATTTGGAAACTACATTTCCTTATACATATTTTTGTCACTTACTATTTAGTATTTATATATATCTTTTATAGTTTTGAAGATATTTCGAGTGAAGGTAAGAAATATGAAAGGAAACTCATTTGGACAGATACTTTTAAAATTAAAAAAAATATCCTTATCCAAAACTCAATTATATATACTTGTGGGGCTTTTAAAGATCTATAAATTCTTGCATCAAAGCTAACACTTTTAGTTTTTGAAATATAAGCATTACAAACTTGAAAACTGAACATTTTCAGTTTTCAACTTAACAAAACATTTACTCAAACTATAAGAACTTTTTATAAAAATACAGATTTGGATGCTAAATTTCCTAGTACATATTCAAGTTGCTTACTATTTATATCTATCTTTTATTAGATATAATAAAAGATAGATATAAATAGTATTGAATCTTTCTTTTTCAATTTCAAATTTTCTAGAAAACAATACTTTTTCTATACTATATTGCATAGTATGAGAGGGTAAAAATATTACTTTCTCACACTATTTCTATAATTTAAATTTTGAAAGTTTACTTTCGATTATTTAAATTAAAAAAACTTTAGTTTACATTTCAACCCTTTAAGGGCTCCTTTAAGCAATATTGCATGATAATTAGCATATCAATATTTCTCTTTTGTTAATAAATTAGAAAAATGCATAGCAAAAGTACTACAGGGTGCGGCAGGAAGAACTCCCCCAATTTGGGAAGCTAATAGACACTAAACGAAACTAGGTAGAAAAAAAATCTTTTTATACCTGAGTAGTACACAAAATGCAGTTTGAAATCAACAAGTTTTAAAAATTACATCACTTAAGTGGCGTCCTCCATTAGCGATACATTGATTGAGCCTTTCCCATTCGCTTTCCATGGCCCTGCGGGTCGTTCAGGTGGAATGGCAGCAATTTCCTGAGTGATTGCCACCTTGAGAGCTTCCAAAGTTTGGGGACGATGTTCGTATACCTTGGCTTTGAGGTGGCCCCAGAGAAAAAAAAATCACACAAGTTCAAATCTGGCGAGCCACCCAATGTCACCACGCAAGGAGATGACACGAGGCTCTCACAGAGGCCACATTTTCTGGCCCTGTTGTGGTCCGAGGTCAGCCTGGAGATTTCCTTTTTAATGCAGAGCTTGTTTTTCTGAAGTTAGACACCCAATTGTGAATTGTTTTCTTATCAGGAACTGGATCATGTCGACTGAAACGCTCGTTGTGTCGTTATTGGCGAACCACCATTACGAATGAACTCCTCGACAACAAAAGCACGGTGCTCTCCCGCCCAAACCATAGCGTGAACTGAAAACGGCATAAACGTAGCTGTCTAATGACACACTACCCGCAGTTCTACCCCTACCCTACCCCTAGCGGCGTAGTTTCCAAATCGGGGAGTTCTTTCTGCCGCACCCTGTATAAAAAAATCCACCTCCCCTTTTTTTAATATCAATTGAAAATTTCATCATTTGCTTTTATTTTGATTTTTCGAAAAAGCTATGACTATGGTTAGTTTAAGATTTTTGTTACTGTCTGTGTGTGTTTCTCACTGGAAATCAGGGTGCAAAATAAGGGAATGTTTTTTAGTAGCAAATTGCTAATCAAAATTTCATTTGTGTAGCAGTTTTGACATTTTGATTAGCAGTTCACAACTATATTACAGAACTGGTTTGAAATAAGGAGAAATATGCAAGCACAAGAAGGATAAAGCTTAAAATTCTAATTAGTTTTAAATCATACCAACGATTTTCATTATAGGTCTTTTCAGGTGTTTTATAATATTTGTTTTCCAAGACATCATAAAAAAAAATTCATTTACCATGAAGCAATTCAAGTACTTTTGGGCGCAATTTGAAATTCATTTCCCCCCATAACACTTTAACTATTCAAGATTTTTTCAGCTTTAATTTTTTGCCATAATTACAGGTTATTTCTTAATATACTTGTTACTCTCTTAAGTATTGAAGTTCTCTCATCTTTATTTATTTATTTTTTTACTTTTCTAAGCTGATAAAGAATTTACTATTATTTATTTTTCTTTTATTTTTAGAAGACTGGCCAAGAATTTTTCTTTAATTTAGGGCTATATAATCACCAGTTTTTCAAGTTTAATTACCGTGTGGCAAGTGAGAATTTTGAGGGACTCTTGTAGTAAGGAGCGATGCATGTTTGAGGAAAGATTTTTTTTTCACTGTCTGAAGTTTACATCGTAAAATGTGATGTAAATTCATTTTCACATCACAAAACACAAATTTTCAATCGTGATTTGCAATGCAATACCTATTATCTTGCACCCTACTGGAAATATATATTCTCTGCATCCTTGTGTAAATCCTTGACTGCTTGTGTAAAGCTGTGCTTTTCATACATGAACAAAATAAAAAATTCTGGATCATTTAATCCATATATAAATAGCAGCTGTTTCTCTTATGCTATGAAAATATTTGGTTATTTTATTTAATTTTTAGGTAGAATTTTGAGCAATTAACACAAATCCATTCATAGCGATCGGGAAAATTTATCACTGTTTTAACCTTAACATCATTTTAATGATTTTTCAAAGGTTTGATTATGAGGATATAGAAATTACTTTGGTATGAGACTTTTCAGAAATTATTATTATGGGGTTTTTAAAATTTAATTTTCATTTAGATGGAACTTGAATTTGGTCTTGAAGTTGCATCAGAGAATTATGATAAAAGACGAGGAGAGCATATGGCTGATAATTTAGATGGGCGAAATCCCTCTGGAGAGACATATTTTAAAAGGTAAGCTGTTCATTTTACTTTCCTTTAAACATTAAGTTTATTGACATAATGTTTAAAAGTTGTCTTATTAATGACTAGAATGAATTACCCAGTGTTGCTTGGGTTCTAAATAGGTACCTGATATGTAAATAATATAGATAACACCACCCAACATTCCTATGTTTATTTTCAATCCAAATTCTTTAGTTTTAATGCATGTGTAGTTGCACAGAATAATGTGACACCAGAGTTGGGCAAAATGTATTTTTGATACAAAATACATAGGTTTTAGGACATAAAATACAAAATACATAGGTTTTAGTACATGAAATACAAAATACATAGGTTTTTGAACATAAAATACAAAATACTTTTCAAAATAAAAAAATTCTAAATACAAAATATATGTATTTTCAAAATACAAAATACATTTTTAAAAATTAAACATTGCTGTGTATTGGACTGGATTTTCTGTGAAAAGCAGTATTTATGTATACATTTTATTAGAAATGAACAAACCTTGTTACTTTCCTTATATTCATAGCATAAGGAAAGTATGGTGACAGAGTGGAAAACTCGAATTAGTGTTTTCGACGGGAAAGTACATTTCAAGCATGCCTGAACATCATTTGAACATTTTTAACACTTTACAACAAAGTTGAAAAGTGTTTATGACTTTGTTCATTCTGTCTGTCTGTCTGTCTATCCGTTATCACGATAACTGCCGTAAAAATGACTTAATCAAAATGAAATTTTAGTATGTTGTTCAGACGGTCTGTAGAACCTATGGGAATATAAATGAATAATATTACCCAATTAGTTTTGGATTGAACCCGGGTCGAAAAAATGAAATACATTGAGCCCTATGGGACCTAATTTTTCAAACATTTTTTAAGCAGATTTAAAATTCACAAATTGCTTCGAAAATTTTAGGTAATATTCAAATTGTTCCATAAAATATATAAAAAAAAATTCAGCGAAGTATATTCAGTAGTTTTTAAAATAAAAATTAAAATAATAATTACACCTCTTATATGAAACGATCATGTGACCATGATATGAAACGATCACATGACCCACTTCAAAATGATATATGGCATCCATCTTGTTTCAAAATCGTGATTTTTTTAAGTTCTTTTTAATTCATATTGAGTGTTGTATTCGTCCTGAAACTACTTTATTTTTGCTTAAATTCTGTGCATCTACATACTGAAACAACGCAATGACAATATATTTGAGTTTAAATGCTCATCTAAATTTGATTATTTCTACAACTAAGCCTATTTTTCACCTATGTAAAATGTAAACAACAAAATATATAGAATGAGTTGTATTAGAATTCCTGTATTTTTTTAACACAAAATAATTTAGTCCATGGCGTCTGCATGGCTGATATGAATGAAATATTAATTGATTTCATAAAGAGAAGGACGATTTTTTTCGATGAAGTTTCAAGCATAGAGTTTAATTTTTTGTAGCTCCATGGTCTTAAACAAAATGTTTAAATAAAATAAATTATTATAGTATTGTGATGAATGAAATGAATAGGAGAAAGTTATGAATGAAATCCTGTTTTTATAGAGAGATCCAGGCATGTTATTTTTTCTATGACGTCATTTGAATTAATTTCAGTTGTTTTCGATGAAGTTTTCAAATATCATAAATATCATTTCAAATATCATTTATAATTATCGTAGTATTATGATAATTCTAAAACTATTACCGAGGAATGTATAACATTTTAGAGATGTTTAAACCAGGTAATTTATATTTCAATGCCGTCATTTGAATGAAGTTCATTTTTTTCGATGAAGGTTTAAGTTTTCAAATATAATAAATTAATGCAGTATTGTGATAAGTTTCAAAATATTACCGAGGAATGTATTGCATTTTAGACTTGTTTAAATAAAATTGCATTGAAGTTGGAAAGTGTTTCATAATCAATGCTTTAAGCATGATTGATCTTTCTTGTTAAGGTGATGTCTGTGTATGTCAGTGAGTCTGTAGAGACGATATCTCATGAACGAATGGAGCGATTCGAATGAAATTTGGTACAAAAATTAGAATCCGTGAATACTGGAAGCCTTTTGTTTTTAAACGCAATAAAATGCTTAGATTCCTCCCCTATATTTTTGAGTGAAATTTTGAAAAAATCATCAAAAGAATCAAAACCTTTAAAGTTATGCAAATAGACATTTCTTATGTAATTTTCTCTTAGAAAATGATTGACATAAACTTTAGAATGCTAGCATGAACCGTTCTCGAGATATTGTACAGTTTTCAAATAAATTTATCAAAATATAAATAAAAAATATATATACACTATTGTGTATACATTTTTAAAATAAATTTATCAAAAAATCATATATAAAAAAAAAAATTAACTATTGTAAAATGTTTTTTCATATGTAATATCATGCGATAAATTTGGTGACATCATTTTTGTGGATCTAGCTCTTTTCATTCATTTAAAAAGATACTTTGATTAATACTTTTGTATTTCAATGCCAATAGTCATTTATCTGTGCTATAAGTCGGGGTTGGCAAGTTTTTGACACATGACGGTTTTATCCGGTTTAATCCATGGTTTTTTAACCATCACGTTAAAAACCTGAATGTCAAAAACTGTCAAAGTGTCAAAAACTATCAAGTGAGAATGAAACAAACAATATTGCCAATCAAAATCCTGCCACCTTCAATCAGTACCGTAACTAGTTTTCATGTGCCCTGTGAAAGGTTTTACTTTCGGGTCCCTTGTATTTTTAAGGATGGGGGGAATTAATAGAACAAATACAATAAAACAATATGTATAATAAGTGAAAGAGAACAACTCTCTTTGTGCATTGTATATTTAATTGATTTGAATAAATTTATTGTTATTTTTATTATATTGGTGAAAAAAAAAAAATGGATAGCTCCTTGGAAATAAATTTTTGGAAAAAAAAATCTTTTTGCTGCCTAAAATGTAGGCCTATATACTATTCTCTTTTTCCTAACTTGTACATGTTTTCTGGTCTGGGTGACAATGAATGGCCTTATCTTGAATGCACAATACTGCGGACAATAAGTTTTAACCAGAGGCCCTGGTTCACAGCCTACTTTCCCCCCACCCACTTCTCCATAGACATTCCTGAATTCTGAACAACAATAACTGATAAGACTAAGCAATGCATACCTCTCCCCCCTTCTCTGCCCAAATTCTAGGCTAAGTTCAACTAACACTGATCTGACTCATTCTTACTGAAAAAATTTCTTGGTCTATTCCATTACACCTAAGGGGTAGGGTAGAGTTAAAAGCTTTCCTCCCTTACCCCTTTACTTTAAATGGGAGCACCCAAATCCCTAAAGGAAGGAAGACGAAGATAACTGTAGCTTGGATTTCCTACTAGTTTCACATCATTTGGAGGAGTCTAGTTGTGGGTTTTTTTTTTCTGTGAACAATTTCAAGTTGTGATAGTACTGCAAAGATATTTGTGTGTATTGAAGTTTAAGCTGAATAAAGTGAGAATGAATCGTGGTGGAAGGCCGACAGATTTGATTTGGCAACATTATTATAAAGTGGACAGGGATGGGAAACAATGTGCAAAGTGTAAAAATTGTGGAAGCATTCGAGCAAACCGTGTAGAAAGGATGAAAACTCATTTATCACAGTGTTTGCAAAAAAGACTTTAGATATAGATGGAGAAGTGCAGTCTGAGTCTACACACTCCAAAGAGATATAGCAACACTGGCCGATGCATGCCACATTTGTCTAAGTCTTATGAAATAAGATTCCCTGCAACTACACATGAAAATTGTTCTGAAAAGTCTAGAACAGGCATTAATGCTAATCCATTTCCTCAATTACATCATGCATCCGAAATATATGGGTAAAGGCTTAACAGATAGCCAAATGGAAACTGCTCGTTTTTATACTACAGAAAAAAAATTGAAGACTGTTTACCACTTCTGATTGTACTTGAAGCCCAAGAAATCCCATTCCCAACATTGTACTTCAGTACAAGTGCAAAACTCACCAATCCGATAACGTGGTGAAAAGGTATTTCGAAGTATGAAAGTTTTCAGGATGCAGATTTTCATACAGTGCAGCTTTTAAATTAGCTGAACTAGCAATAATGCCTAATCTGCTACTTCGGCTTCTATAGAAAGAATATTTTCAAATTTTTGGAATCATCCATTCTAAACTGCGAAATCGTTTAGGACTAGAGAAACGTTCTAAACTCGTTATGTGTTATAGAATGCTACGTGGGTTGTAATGAACACTAATATTAAAAACAAATTGTCCTATCTCTAAAATGTTAAAATAATAAAACTTCAGAAAAGTTATAAATATTGTTTTAAATTTGAAACAAAATCAGAATACCTTGATATTTAAATTCAAATAATTGAAAAATAATTTTTAATTGTTGCTAGTATTTCAATATTTTTAAGGTATTTATATATTTGTATTGTTGTAAAGATAATGTTTTAAAATTACTTACATTTTTTTTTATTATAATATTGTTCAAATTTATATGGGTGATCAATCTTATAATGATTGACATGGTGGTTTTATTGTTTTTAAATCAAATTCCCCTTTTGTTCGTAGCTTTTGGGTTATTGACGGTTTTATCCGGTTAAAACATGGATTAAACCAATGTTGCATCAAAAACCAGTTTTTGATGTCAAAAACCCAACCCTGCTATAAGTATAACTTATTTCTCCACCTATAATATTTGGCAAGATTTTGGCAATGAATTTGACAGAATGTCGCTAACTTGGTGACTTTTTTAATGTTGCCAAATTAACAAAAATGTCACCAAATTGATAAAAATGACAACTAATTGACGAAAATTCAATATCTTGGAAAGAATATAAGTATCTACTATAAGAATAATCTATTTTTATGTCTGTAATGTTTGACAAAATTTTGGTGATGAAATTGTTGGAATATTTCCAATTTGCTGACTTTAAAAGTTGCCAAATTGACGAAAATGTCACCCAATTGATAGAAATTTGCCAAATTGATGAAACCGACACTAAATCAATCAAATGACGACTAATTAATGTAAGTTCAATATCTTAGAAAGAACATAAGAGTAGACTAAGAATAACCAGTTTCTCCACACGTCCATCCGTAAGATTTGGCGAAGGATTTAGCTGGATGTTGCCAACTTGGTGACTATTTTAAATGTTGCCAAAGTGACAAAAATGTCGACAAATTGATAAAAATGATGCCAAATAGGAAGTAATGTTTTTCAAATTCTGATTTCCGTCATATGACTATAAGAAATGCACTTTTCTCCATTTGTCTGTAACACTTGGTGATGCATTTTAGTGAACTTGGCGAAAAATCTTGCAAAATATTGCCAACTTGGTGATATTCCGCCCCAAATTAACGAAAGTGTCATCAAAATTGCAAAAATGACACTAAATTAATGAAAATGATGCTGTTGAAGCACCTAATTAGTGTTGGCGATGATACTTGATATGGTCAGTTGGTGTTCGCCCCAAACCGAGAAAATGCTACAACCCTTTTGTAACCAGCAGTTGTGAAATATCTTTTGACGCCATTGGGCTAGCGGGAGTTCTCTCTCCAATAAAGTGTATACCATATAGTTGTGATGAAAATAAATCATTATTACAGTTCACTTTGAGTAATTCATTTTGAGCTATCCCCCACATTAGTGGTCCAGTGCGACCTGAATCCCAGTTGGGAAAGATGGAGATAATTACTAGTCTTAACAGACAACAAGGTGCTCTAAAAAACAAAATGTCAAAATTGGAACTTTTTCAGAAAAAGTTCAGTGAATTGTCGGAATCGGTAGTAGACTTAAAAGTGAAGCTAGCAAATTGTGCTTCAATTCAACAAAAAGTTAAAGAACTACAAAAATTATATTACGGATTACCAGAGACTGTGGATTTGACAGAGGCAGATGTCAAAATTCAAGATTTGGAAACCCGAATTGAACACTTAGAAGTAAGCTTCAAATTCCTACTTACAACTTTGAAAAGTGAAAATAGCAGTACTGTTAAAAATGCTTACCAAAATGAAACTTTTAGTATCAAACTTCCCAAAATTCTGTTGTCACAATTTTATGGTACATATGAGGAAGGAGCTGTTTTAAATTTAATATCAAAAAATGAAAAACTAACAAACTCAGAAGTTATATTACCTACTTTCTACCCTAAAGGGCCAAGCGAAACAAATCGAAACTGATGATGACACATTTGATTCATTATTTATTGTACTTGTTGAAAGGTTTGAAAACAAACGATTAATTATAGATACTCATATTCGTGCCGTAATTAATGAGAAAATACAACATGAATCTGCTAAGAGCTGCGTAGTTTAGTAGATAATCTAAGGAAGAACTTAAGAGCTCTTAACGTGTTAGAATTTGACAGGAATAATTTGTCAGATATAGTATTAATTAACATACTATTACAAAAACTAGACTGAGAAACACAGAAACAGTTCGAATCTACACTGGAAACAACGGGTGTTCCGAAATTTGACGAATTTTTAAGGAAGCGAAGTCTAGAACTTGATGGCATTAACCAAAATGCAGGTGTCAAATTTAATAAAAGTATACCTTCTCCGCCTATTAAAACTAAAAGTTTCATCATTCATGCAAATGAGAAAATGAAATGTTTAATATGCAGAGGTTCTCATTACTTGAACAAATGTAGTACCTTTCAAAATATGGATGTTCCCAAAAGATTAGAATTTGGGAGAACACAAACTTTGTGTCAATTGTCTAAACAGATCTCATATAGCTTCTCAATGTATTTCAAAATTTTCCTGTACCTCATGTAATAAGAAACACCATATGCTTTTACATCGCTCTTCTAGCCTTGAAGAGGCATCGATGGAATAAAGTAGGTCACTAAATGAACCTCATAAAGAAAATGAATTGAATGCCAATAATCCTCATTATGACTCAGAACAAGAAATGCCAAGAATCCCCATGATAGATGTGTGGGACCCCTAAACCCGGAGGAGCTATTTAAGGTACAAGGAGTTATCATTCGAATGATCTAATTTTCAAAAAGCTATATAAAACTTAAAATTCTATTAGAATTTTAAGTTTTATTTTTAGATAAAACTTAAAATTCTAATAGAATTTTAAGTTTTATTTTTAGATTCGCAAGAAATGCCAAGAACCCCCATGATAGATGTGTGGGACCCCTAAACCCGGAAGAGCTAGGTAAGGCGCGAGGAGTTATCATTCGAATGATTCAGGTAAAAGAATTTGTTAATGATATCAAGAGTCTCACTAAGGATGAGTCAGTCCCCTTTAACAGCAAATTAAAATGTCTAAATCCATTTATAGATAAAAACTCCCTGTTGAGAGTTGGGGGATAGTTAGTGATCATTCTGATCTCTATTTTGACTAAAAACACCCCATTATTCTTCTAAGGGAAGCTAAATTAACCAAAATGATTTTTGAGTATTTTCTCTAGAAAAACTTGCATTCTGGTCCTCAAACTCTTTTATATGCTGTTCGGAAGCAATTTTGGCCAATTAGTGGCAGAGCCCTAGCCAAAAAGGTTGTTAATAATTGCATTATTTGTTATATACAAGAACCTAAAGTTTCTGAACTATTGATGGGTAATTTACCCTTTGAAAGAGTAAATCCAACCCCTACCTTCAACATTTCAGGTGTTGACTTTTGTGGGCCTTTTTTCATAACATCATCTGGTCAATGACGTGGAAGGATCATAAAAGCGTATCTAGCCCTTTTTATTTGTTTTGCCACTAAGGTCACACATATAGAGAAAGTGTCGAATTTAACATCAGCGGCATTCATTGCATGCCTTAAAAGATTCTTTTCCAGAAGAGAGAAAAGTACTGTGATCTATAGAAACAATGCAACTAACTTCGTTTGTACTAGTTCTGAATTGAAAAGGCTTTTTGAACTGGTAAGGAAGCCTAATGACCATTTAGGATCTTATTTGTCATAAGAACAAAATTCTTGGAAATTTATTCCTCCCAGATCCCCAAACTTCGGAGGGTTATGGGAGGCTGGGGTAAAATCAGTTAAGCACTATTTACGATGAACTGTTGGCAGTGCTAACTTAACATGTGAGGAATTCTTAACTGTTATAGTTCAGATTGAAGGAATACTGTTATGAAATGCATGCCCTTGTTTACTAATTATTTTCTTTTAAAATTTAACTTTCGGTGAATTCTAATTTACTTTCGATTCTAAAGCTTGTTCTTGAAAATTTATTCCAAATTGATAAAGCGCCATTTCTGTATTTCGGCATTTTGGATATTTCCCGCCAGTTTTGGTAAACCTTGGCGTAGGGTTTTGTTCCTGCGCGTTTGTACATGTACCGCGCATTTGCATTTCATATCTTTTAACATGGGAACTCTTTTTCTTTCGTCATGAACTTGTGCAAGTATACTAAAGATGCTTATGTCTGTTTTTGGTAAATAGTTCAGTTGGCGATGTAATTCCATGGCAGTATGATGTGTTCTTGCCCGCGGGGCAAAGAACAGAATGTATTTTAGAAGGATGTATCTAAAATTAAATTAATAATGAAGTAAATTGTTTAAGTCTCGTTTTAATGTAATTTCGAAGAGTCGTGAGATTTGTTCATCATAGATTTATTATTCTGAGATGTCTAACCGGTGCAAACCACTATCGGATTCGCCGTTGTATTCAACGAATATTGCTCTGTAATGTTGGAAATCTAAGTGTAACTTCAAGTATCATCGTCAATAAATTCGATGTCTAATACTTCTTGATGTATATGATTTGAAACATGATAATTTCTCATCAAATAAAGTAAAAGGTAAATTTAAAGGATTCGAGTCATCATTGCTATCTTCTACTATCATCATGCTGCTATCAGCTCCAATTGGTGTATACAATGTATTGATACCTTGCTACATCAGCACGGATCTCCCATCTTCTCCGATGCCTGTGAGAAACTGCCCACAGCGATCGTGCTCCAGTTGCTTGTCGTGCAATCCTATTATAAATGTCCTTTGTAATTCTTATACAAATCGGTGGCATTTCTTCTTATTACAAACAGTGCCGTGAATTTCTTCTTATTACAAACTTTTCCGATGACATTTTCTTTTTATTACAAATGGTGCCTGACCATGCAAGCCTGCAAGAATGGCTTATTTGATCCTGTGGTGAACAAATTGAGGGCCTACACCTGGTGCTGAGTTCATACCAGTGTACAAAGATGACTCACAGAGTCCTATGCTGTATGATTGCATCGGTAGTGCCAAGTTGCGGCATTGCTTCTACAATTGTACCAACTCCAATGCCTGCAGAAAAATTCAAGAAACAAGTGTGTTTCCGACTTCGGGACGTCGATTCCAGAGTCTATATATATATATATATATATTCCTTTTCCGATTACCGCATAAGTATGAAAATGAAATATTGTATTGAGTAAAATTATATGCTATTGAATATATTTTCCCGGGACGTCAATTCCCGTATGTTTTTTGAGTATGGATCGAGTCAAGAAATAAATAAAGTGTATTATGTTGACCTAGAAAAGAAAAGTAGATCTACAATTGTGCTCAAATTGAGTCATCCAAGAATCCGCATCAATGCCCACATAATTTTTTGACTGCATCCAATGTCAAAGAGGCACGGAATATTCTCAGGAAATTGCAATTATTTTCAGAGGCACTCCCAAATTTCAAGAGCGGAGTTATTGAAAGTCCTCATCTGCGGCAAAATAGCCCAGAAAGCAATCGTCATGCTGAGAGCGTCGAAAGCTCATACTCGCTAGACCTCGCACACATATGCTAATTAAAAATTAAAAAGAAAAAAAAACTTTTGTTAATAATAGTATAAAAGGTGATTTTTTTTTTATTTGTTTACAATTTTGCTAATAATTTAAAATGTGTATATAATTTGTGTATTTATTTTTTTTTAAACACAGTTTATTTTAAATGTTTATATTGTATTGATATTATTAAATGTGATATTGTAAATATGTAAATTGTATTAGGTAAGTTTTCAAATCGAATGTATGATAATGATTGAAGATTAGTGTAAGTTCAGAAAAATATTTGTATAAATGGAATATTGTTATTTTTATATATATTGTATTTTTTTTTAAGACATCTCACCGGGTTAGATTATTCTAAATTATATATATATATATATATTTTTTTTGCGCTCTGTTCATGACCATCTGATATGCAATAGTGATGAGATTTTTAATTTTTGAATAGAAACACATTGAGGAAAATTTAAAAACTCAACCCCCTCACCTTTTATCTAGCATGTAAGGACATCTTTTGTGAAAATGTGTGTATGAATGAAATACTAATGTAGTTTGAGTGAATCAGATTTTTCACATCTGTCCTTGATTTTCGTTGAATTTCTTGGCTGAGAATTACACATATTTAGGAAATTAGAATTGATTGCATTTAACAATACTATTTGCATAACAGATCCTAAATTTTTTCAATTGAAAATTTTTTGTGGCATATTTTTTTCTCCAAGAAATTGTTGGGTTTTTTTTATGTCACCGCTTTATTTAGGCAAATTTGGAATATTTTTTTTTGGTTAGTCTTTGTTCTGTACCAGAACAAATCCTCGTTTGCAGCGAGGATATGTTATGAAATGCATGCCCTTGTTTATTAATTATTTTCTTTCAAAATTTAACTTTCAGCGAATTCTAATTTACTTTCGATTCTAAAGCTTGTTCTTGAAAATTTATTCCAAATTGATAAAGCGCCATTTCTGTATTTTGGCATTTTGGATATTTCCCGCCAATTTTGGTAGACCTTGGCGTAGGGTTTTGTTCCCGCACATTTGTACATGTACCGCGCATTTGCATATCATCTTTTAACATGGGAACTCTTTTTCTTTCGTCATGAACTTGTGCAAGTATACTAAAGATGCTTATGTCTGTTTTTGATAAATAGTTCAGTTGGCGATGTAATTCCAAAGCAGTCGGACATGTTCTCGCCCGCGGGGCAAAGAACAGAATTTATTTTAAAAGGATGTATCTAAAATGAAATTAATAATGAAGTTAATTGTTTAAGTCGCATTTTAATGTAATTTCGAAGAGTCGCAAGATTTGTTCATCATAGATTGATTATTCTGAGATGTCTAATCGGCGTAAATCACTATCGAATCCGCCGTTGTATTCAACGAATATTGCTCTGTAATGTTGGAAATCTAAGTCTAACTTCAAGTATCATCGTCAATAAATTCGATGTCTAATACTTCTTGATGTATATGATTTGAAACATGATAATTTCTCATCAAATAAAGAAAAAGGTAAATTTAAAGGATTCGAGTCATCATTGCTTATCTTCTACTATCATCATGCCACCATCAGCTCCAATCGGTATATACAATGTATTGATACCCTTGCCACATCAGCGCAGATCTCCCATCTTTTCCGATGCCTGTGAGAAACCGCCCGTAGTGATCACGCTCCAGTTGCTTGTTGTGCAATCCTATTACAAATGTCGTTTGCAATTCTTATACAAATCGGTGGCATTTCGTCTTATTACAAACAGTGCCATGAATTTCATCTTATTACAAACAGTACCGTGAATTTCTTATTACAAACTTTCTCGGTGGCATTTTCTTTTCATTACAATACTGAATTCGAGACCCATTTCTCCCATGTCCTCAGATTCCAATGATTTCCAAGCACTAACCCCAGGCCATTTTTTAATTGGACGGCCATTAAATGCAATTCCTGAACCAGAATTGTTAGAAATAAAAGATAACAGGTTGTCGCGGTGGCAACTCACATCAAAAATTGTCCAAGGCATATGGTCTAGGTAGAGACAGGATTATTTGAGTAATCTTCAGCAGTGATCCAAATGGATCTTTCAAAGAGGCAGTGTACTAAGGGATGAGGGTCATTCCATATGGGGACACCCGATGAGTGTTGCTCTATAGTTACAGATTTTTTTTTAATTTTTACCATGGATACACTTGGAAATAAAACCTCAATCTGAATTTGTAATGTATATATCCTAATGATGGCCCAGATACAGGCATTTGAAAAATGGTCATTTTTGCAAAATGGCGGCCATCTTGGATTTTGCACTAATGTTTAGAAATGTAATAGCTTGAGAACTAATGGCTCAAATTAAATAATTCTGTTACCCATTTAAAGCTATTTATATCAGGAATATAGGTGCTATATCAAAACAGTGAAAAATATATATTTTAATATTATTATTACATAAAAATTGCAAAAATCACCTCTGGATTGATAGGTAACTTAAATGGGCTATAAAAAAAAATGGCCCCTAATATTTTTTTCTGAAACTTGGTACAAATACTAACTAATGTGTGCGCTTTAGGTACAAAAAAAAATTAGAAAGGTAATATTTCTTATTACAGAGAAAAATAGCTTTTAAAATATATACATTTAGTTAACATTTGACATGCAATGCTTTAATCATTTAAAATATATATACATATATTAAAAACAAAACACAGGAATTTTTTACACACTAACTAGTATGTGTGCTTTAAGTAAAAAAAAATAAGATGGTAATATTTAATTTAATAACTAAAAAATTTACTGTTATATGTATAGGAAATCTGTGTAAAAATCTCTGAGATGATGAAAAATTCTAATGAAAATCTTCCTAAAACCATACAGTTATCACTCTTATTTTTATTTTCTTAGTTCAAATTATAAAATGGGCATTTTCTATATTCAGTAAAGCTGTAGATACCCATTTTTTTCCTAGTGGCCACTGGCACCTAAACCAATTTCATCTAAGAGGCAGTACAATAACCTTTGGCCTATTTATAAATGACAACTATCACATGAAGCTGGAGCTTTTCAGCATACATATAGTTAATTTCACAAAAAATAATTTGTAATTAGATAATATAAAGCACTCATTTTTATGAACAGCACTAAAATAAAAAAAAAATTAAACACAGAACTACAGCATGTCTATCACCAAAAAATATCTTTAAAAATATCACCCTGCCAGCTCCAAGGGAAACACTGGGTGATATCCCTATCTAGTTGAAATAAGTACCTAAACATAAACAAACAAGCTGTTGAAGAAGGAAATGATCCTATAGCACCAATATTGTTTCTGGAACATTTAAAAACACCTGCTTCTGGGTCCCATGAGGCGATAAGCCCAAAGGTATACCAATTCAGAAAGTTTCTCTCACATCACATGCCAAACGTCGTTTTATCGCCAGTTCTGGTACACTATTTTTGCAACTCCTGCAAAAGCGGAGATAAGACGATTGTTTTTAATCCGCGATATTGTTCATGAAGACAGATTAGATACATTTGTTTCCCATTATTTAAATCATGTTTTATGTACATTTTGGTTTTAAAGTAATACTATGAAAATACATGTATTTAAGACCTTTTTGTACTGCATACAGATTCTTTGCAATGAGTGTAAGAAATGTTCCACCCACATTATTTGAATTTATTATTTGAATAAAACGTTTATATGCGAGATTTTGGAGTAAGTATATGTGTAGGATCCGTATGTTGTTCAATACTTATATAGTACAACAATCAGTGACGAAAATTGAAGATTATTTGAAAGGAAGGAATATTTGTCATTTTAAAATGCAAAATTTGTGACATTTTAAGGAAATTTGCTTGACATTTTCGGTTTGTGGGAGCAATAAATATTACTTTTCTAACATATCTAGAATAATGCATCGTTTTTCAGGGTGGACTTTTCAGGGTTTTTGTAACCCTTGGGATTCCGCGACGTGATAGTTTCATGCAAATTGTCTTGAATTTAAAAACGTGTAAAATTTTGATGCATAATTAGAACAAATGGGGATATTTCTTATTTTGGGGTTCTACCATCAAATTAAATTTCAAAAGGGTTTCGTGAGAAAACAAATTTGAAAAACATTGATATAATGTATAGGGAAAGTATTATGACGAGGTTGAAAACTCAAATTCTACTTAGTGTTTTCGACGGTAAAGCTTGTTTCAAACATTCCTGAAATCGAATCGAATGTTTTTAAAGTGATATCTGTGTGTGTGTGTGTGTGTGCATGTATATTAATGTATGTAGTATGTGCATGTATATTAGTGTGTGTATGTGTATTAGTGTGTGTGTATGTATATTAGTGTGTGCGTCCTTGAGTCAGTGGATGCGATATCTAACGAACGGATGGAACGTTTCAAACAAAAAAAAATTCGATTATTACAATCAGTGAATACTGGAAGTCTATTGATTTTATAAGCAATCGAATATTTGGAAACCAGCTCCAAACTTTCAAATGAAATTTTGAAAAAAATCATAAAAAATAAGAACTTTTAATATTGTTACATAAAATATCATTTTTTATTTAATTTTTTATTAGAAAATGAATAACATAAACTTTGGAATAATAGCATGAACCATTCTTGATATATTGTACGTTTTTCAAATAAATTTTAAAAAATACATGAAATTAAAATAGTGCTAACTACCGTAATATGTTTCCATTCCATGTACAATATTATGTGATAACGGTGTTAGCATCATTCTGGTAGGTTTTATTCACGAGACACTGTTTTACAATAGTTTTGTATTTTGACATCAAACAATTTGTCAAATGTAATTTATTAGTTTATCTGTATGTCTGTAATGCTTGTCGATAAATTAACAAAATATCGTCAACTTGACATTTTATTTAAAATGTTTCCAAATTGGCAAAAATGACACAAAATTAATAAAAATTATGTCAAATTGATGATAGTCAATATCTTGGAAAATGAAGTTTAATTTATTTGATAATTACTGTCCCTTTGGGGAAATTAATATTCTTGATTTAAGATATGTTGAGTTTCACGGTTATAATCGTTTCAAATACAATATTTGAACAAAATAAAAGTTAATTCGGTTAAGCTGTGAAGGACTCAAAGTCATTGATTGAGACTCTTTTTGACACTCCCACCCATTTTATTCGCCCTCGAGTGAGAAACAAAAATATTAAGCTCCGTTAGGTTCTGTCCCGTTGTCGATACTATAAGCATGGGCGCCCATAGCACTTTTTTAGAAGTTAAACTCAATGATATGTATAATATCGACTACCTTGATCCCCACATTTGGGACACTGAATGTCCAGGGGAGCGGAAGTGCCTCCTTTCCCTCCCCTATGGGCGCTCATTGAAAAAACTCCCTGCTTATACTAGTAACCTCAAGACAGAACCTAACGGAGTTGAGTTTCGATTTTCCCAGGGGTGGAAAAATGGAGTCTTTCCAGACCCCACAAAAGTTTCCGTGAAGTCTAAAGCTTTACACACTTATAGCCACCCCGGCCACTCAAATAGCTGCTGTAAGCCCTCTGGGTCAGCCGAGTCTGCAACACTTATAGCCACAGAATACTATATTAGTCTGTGCTTATAGCCATCTCTCCCGGCCACTCAAACAGCTGCTGTAAGCCCTATAGGGCTAGTCAAATGGTCTGGGTCTTCAACACTTATAGCCATGGGTGCCCATAGGGGCGTTCAAAGTCACAAATGTAGGTATCAAGTTAGTCAATATTGTACTTCTCATCCATGAGTTTACCCTCTGGAAAATGTTCTATGGGCGCCCATAGAGGAGCGCGAGGGGGCACTTTCGCTCCCTCGAACGTTTAAGGTCAGAAATGTAGGTATTAAGTTAATAGATATTTACCTCCCATCCTTGAGTTTGGCTATCTCAGGAATAAGTTTTATGGGCGCCTTTGAATCCTACTCGTTCGAAACAAGGTCGACCTCTCCTGCAGTTACCACACTATATTTTGTCACACACACAACCACACTCTTTCTCTCTCGCTCTCTGTGTCTCCCTCCCTCCTTTTCACCCGTATTTTAACCACGTCAATTACATGATGATCTACCTAATTCTAATTTTTTCAGAATGTAGCTACATATAGAATTTCGTGCCTGTACGTACTCTCTCTAATTTAAAATCTCTAATTTCGAATAATGTCTTAATCCCATTTATTACAAAATATTCTACCAGTTTCTAATTTTCTACAGAATGCATCTACATATAAATTGTCATAGTGGTACGTGCATTCGCACCCCACAGATACACACACACACACTGATGGAAATATTTCCCAAAATGTTCGAAATGTGTTCATGGTGTCTTTAAGTGTATTTTTTCGTCTAAATGTCGTGATTATCCGTGAACTTCCTGTATACAATAGCATTAGAAAATAATAAAATGATTCTTTAATTGAGTCAATACTGAATTAATTTAATTTTAATCTAAGAGATAATGCATTTAAAAAGTGTCTATACTGCTTAATTGTAAGTTATATATCGGCGATAAGCCCATATTGCTTAATTGTAAGTTATATATCGGCTTCTTTAATCTAATCAATATTGAATTAATTTAATTCCAATCTAAGAGACAATCCATTTAAAACGTGTCTCTATTGCTAAATTGTAAGTTATATATCCTATAAAAAGATAAACCAAATTGCGAGAGTCCTTTCTCTTGATGTGGCTGCTATAGTAACCTTGAGAGAGAGCGCTCCTTCGCCTATCACGCTGGCGATAAAACGAAGTTTGGCGTCTGATTTGAAAGAAGGCTTTCTGGCTTAGTATACTTTCTGGCCTTCCGCTCCCATGAGACATCAGCTGCCTATAGCCTCAGAATTTTCAACTCTAATACTCTCACAGTTCTATTATATAAGTAATAGCAATTAACATATATTAGTTGTCAAAGTTCCTGAAATGATTACTGGACCAGCATCATCTGTTTTCTCTTAGGTTGAGTTCAAAATACAGTGTTATATTACATTTCTGGGTGACTTATTCCTTTCAGAGCTCATTTTTGTTCAAGTGTTCAGAGCTGAGTATGTTCAACAAATAAATCAGTGAATTGTGCTTCTGTGATTATTTCTTTTATTTATCTTCCATTAGTTCTTGTCTTATTCTATAAAAATTGAATGTTTTGTATGCAAGAAAATCAATGTGTCATTAAATACACATTCCTGTACTTGTTTATTCCTGTACTTGTGTCCTGAGAGGTAGTGTAGTATCTGCAAGATTCACAAGGATGAATATCTGAAATGATACAGTTTAAGACAGAAAACTTGCAATTCATTTAATAAATACCTCACCAAAACCAGAGCTGCACCTAATGCCAATTTCTCTCAGACTATCAATGATAAATCAGGAATTACTCATTCCAGGAAAAAAGCTCTGTACTACTTGTTATTCTTCCTTGCATTCATCAATTAGTGAGTCAGAGGTTCATACTGCTGACATGGAGATGACCAATGATGCAGATTATAGTGAAGTCAGAATAATAATGGAATAATTGAATAAAAGCTGTGAACTTTTGGATTTATCACCAATAAAGGTCAATAGATTTAGCTCTAAGAGGAAACTCAGTTATATGCAAGTTAAGAAATTAAGTAGCCATGCTGCTACTAAAACTGATACAGTATTGGGTATTGAAAGTATTAATAAGCCACAAAATTTAAATTATTATTTACTCAAATAATAATTTAAACATTATTTACTCAAATTGAACGTCTATGATGGAAAAATTATTGAATAAGTTTTCTTTAGATACATCATTTAAAGAAAAGTTGCAAATTTTAAAATTAGTCCAAGGTTCATGGATAGTCCAACAAACAAAGGCTTGTTATATTACTTCCACAGAGAATTTAGTAAAAAAAAAAGCTAGAAAAATAAAAGAAACAGAAAGGATGTTATCAATGGCTAGTGAAATATGTGTTAAATTAAATTCTGATACTTTAAAAAAATTACTAGTTTTTATTAAAACAGTCGTTTGTGTCCAGGAAAAAAAGATTGCATATCTATACCAAGTAAAAATGGGAAAATATTAAAACCAAAAAGATTAATTTTGCATAATTTAAAGGCATACCCTGCATTTAAAGAAAATCAAAATGAAGTAAAAATACTATCTAAATTTTGTACACTACATCCAACAGAATATGTAATTGTTGGAAGCAAAGTTATTAATTCTGTATATGTTTGTATCATTAAAATATTAAACTCATGCTTCATGCCATCCATATCACTGACTATACTACATCATTATTAAAAGAAACAAGTTTATTAAACTGAATCAGAAAAGTATGGTACACAGGTGGGAAAACTGTCCATCTTCAGAAATTCTTAAAGAAGTACGAATGCATCTCAATAAATTAGAAATTAATACGTGTTTTGTTAGTATATGTTATATTTATGCATTCTCATGGCCCAAGTGCATCATATATATGGCTAAAACCTCTAGATGTGTGCCAAAGATTACAATACTGGCTATTAGATGAAATTGGCTTAGGAGCCAGTGGCCACTAGGAAAAAATGGGTATCTTCAGCTCTACTGAAATACCTTTTTATAATTTGAAATAAGAAAATAAAATATAAGAGAGATAACGGGTTTTTAAGAAGATTTTTATTAGAATGATTCAGTACTCCAGAAATTTTTACACCAATTTCCCATACATATAACAGTATTTTTTTAGTTATTAAATTAAATATTACCATCCTAATTTCTTTTTGTACTAAAAGCACACATACTAGTTAGTGTGTAAAAAATTCCTGTGTTTTGTTTTTGCTCATTATTTGTTTATAAAAAATTAATTTTTTTTAAATGATTAAAGCATTGCATGTCAAATGTTAACTAAATGTATATATTTTAAAAGCTATTTTTATCTGTAATAAGAAATATTACCTTTCTAATTTTTTTTGTACTTAAATGACACATATTAGTTAGTATTTGTACCAAGTTTCAGAAAAAAATATTAGGGGCCATTTTTTTTATAGTTCATTAAAGTTGCCTATCAATCCGAAGGTGATTTTTGCAATTTTCATGTAATAACAATATTAAAATATATCTTTTTTACTGTTTTGATGTGGCACCTATATTCCTGATATAAATAACTTTATATTGGTAGCAGAATTATTTAATTTGAGCCATTAGTTCTCAAGCTGTTACATTTTTAAACATTAGTGCAAAATCCAAGATGGCCGCCATTTTGCAAAAATGACCATTTTTCAAATGCCTGTATCTGGGCCATTATTGGGATATATACATTACAAATTCAGATTTGGGGGTTTTATTACCATATGTATTCATGGTAAAAATTAAAAAAAAATCCATGACTACGGAGCAACAAGTTTTTCTTAAAATGGGTGTTTTCACATGGAATGACCCATGATCTAGTTTTAATAAAAGAGGATAACCTTCCTCCTGCTAAATGGTGTTTAGGATGAATTGCAGATACAATTAGTTGTTCTGATGGAAAGATCAGAGTGGTAATGGTTAAAACACCTAATGGAGTTGTAAAAAAGTGTTTCAAAAATGTGTGTTTTACCTATGAATGCTTAATTAATTTCACTTGTGTTAATTGTGTAGTATAATTTACTTGTATGTGTAACTTGGTTTAATTCATATAATATACGTATTGTAATACGTATAATATACGTAGTGTAATATGTATTTTTATTACTTTTAACAGTATATGTTTGAATTATTGTTCTATCAATTTTAAGTTAATGGTTACAATGAAGGTATAAAAACTGTACTTTACTATTTTGAAATTTTCATTTTAACGCCGGGCAGAATGTTGGAGCATCTAATTAGTGTTGACGATGATACTTGGTATGGTCGGTTGGTGCTTGCCAAAAACCGACAAAATGCTGCAACCCTTTTGTAACCAGTAGCTGTAAAATATATTTTGATGCCATTGAGCCAACAGGAGTTCTTTCCCCAATAAATTGTATACTGTATGGTTGTGATGAAAATAAATCATTATTACAGTCCGCTTTGAGTAATTAATTTTGAACTATCCCCCACAGATGCCTAATTAATGAATTAATTATTAAAATATTTTATTATATGGACTATATCACTTATTGAGGATGCTATAAAGATTGATAATTGTTTGTTTGGAGTTGCGCGAAATATCAGTTAATTAGGTACTTTGAAATTGTTTTACCTTTTGTCATCCAAAAAATTACCAAATGTACAATTCAATGATAAAAACACAGTACCGTGGGTCTTATACATTATTTTTTTTACTGTAAATAGAGCAAATTTATTGCATTATATAAAGAAAGTCATGTGCTGCCCACATCAGATTTTATTTGTTAAATATTAACATTGGCATTTTAAAAGGATTAAAATGTATCGAAAAAGTATGACTTAAAAGACTAAACTCTTTGAAATTTTAAATCTCCAAATTAATAAAGTAAAAATAAATAAAGAAAATAAATAAATCCATGGGAGAATACATTTTATATAATAAACAAGCATATAATAAACAAGAAATTTATGAAGAAACCATCATATTGAGGTAAATATGGTTTGTATACTTCATTTTTGACAGAACTATTAAGTATTTTAATTCACTTTTATATACATATTTCGTACAGTAATACGAATTTTCAGAAAAAAAAAAGGAAGTGTAATTTTTCTAAAACCGTAAATAGAAATTATTAGTGAATCTCATAACCCCCTCTAGAATTTGAAGTTGATCCATAACAGTCAACATCTAAGCTCTATAGATATCCTTAGAAATAGATGTTTCAAGGAAAATTGAGGCTACTGTGAAAGAAGAAAAAGCAAAAGTGGAAATCTTTAGTGAACCCCCAACCATCTCCTGAATTTTATGCTGAATTCATATTAGTCATCATCTCAGCTCTATACCAATCTTAAGAAATAAAGCTTCAAGAAAATTTCATTGAGCCGGACGTGAAAAAGAGCTGGAGGTGCGAATCCTCATGAAACCCTGACCTGCTCTAGAATTTGATGCTGAATCATAAGTCATCATCTTTATCTATAGATAATTTTGAGAAATATATGTTTTAAGGGAAATTTTTGAACCAGATGTGTAAAAAAAAAATCGAAAGTAAAAATTCTTAGTGAACCACCCTACCTCCTCTAGAATTTGATGTGGAAGCCATATTATTAGTCGTCATCTAAGCTCTATTTATAGCCAATTTTGAGATAGACATTTCAAGTAAAATGACAATATTTGAACCGGAAATGAAAAAGAACCGAAAGTGGAAATCTATAGTAAACCTTCAACCTCTTTGAAATATGATGCTAACTTCAAATCTGTCATCATCTGAGCTCTATCTGTAGCAGATCCTGAGAAATAGATGTTTCAAGGAAACACTTTACCTAAAAATAATATGGCAAATATTTTGCTACCAATAAAACTTATTGCATGATATAGCACAACCACGATTAAACAAATGCCAAGGGACTAGCATAAATACTTGTGAAATCGAGGTACTACTGCATAGAACTAAAATCTTACCTTTAGATGCGTTTTAAAATTCATTGTGGTTTCAAAAGTCTTATTTATAACCACACATTTTAGTTTGTAGAATTGGCATTCCCCCATATTTTTCCATTATCAATAGGTATCACTTTAAAACATCTTTCATCTAATACTACATACCATGCACGTCGCATTCCATTAATTCTCTAAATACATTTACATTAAGAGCAGCAGTATCTTCCATCTTTTCTCATTCCTGTGCAATAACTAACTGCATTGCATCTCCTCAATTTATATAAAAATATATACAATGCACACAGAGCAGAGCAGAACTGAGATTGCTTATGCTTCTCTTTCTACAAAGAATGCAAATTCAAGCTCTCTTTTTGCCCCTTTTCTTTACCCACATAGACAGAAAGGAGCCATCTACCAAACAACATCATTATATAATTCCAATATAAACATAAAGTTTATAACTGAAACTGTATTTTTCATAAGTCACCACAGACTCTAAACATCCCATTAATTAACATCTTTATCAGTGCCTGGTTGAAAAAGGATGTTTAGATTAATTCTTAGAAACAAATTCAATAACTAATTAGCCATTTTCCCTTTTGGAAATCGTTCATCTGCAGTTTAACCTGTTCACATCCGGAGAGTGAAGAAAGCAGCATTTCCGTGGCCCCGCGCACAGCAAGAATTAACTGCTTCTCCAGGCCCGGGCACTTTTTGCAGCTAAGCCTAACACAGTAAAAATATATTAAATCAACTTTACTTTGAAATATGTCTACAATTGGATTGTCATATAGACACCAACTTACAGATTGAATAAGTAATTGTTTAGCAATATAAAATCTAAATATAATATGAAATATAGCAGAAATAAGGTTATAAAGCAATTAAATGAAAACTTAATTCTAAACTCCAAAGTCTAAATATTACTACGAATCTGAAAATAGCATTACATTAGATAGATTTTACATTAAGAGCAGCAGTATCTTCCATCTTTTCTCATGTCTGTGCAATAACTAACTGCATTGCATCTCCTCAATTTATATAAAAATATATACAATGCACACAGAGCAGAGCAGAACTGAGATTGCTTATGCTTCTCTTTCTACAAAGAATGCAAATTCAAGCTCTCTTTTTGCCCCTTTTCTTTACCCACATAGACAAAAAGGAACCATCTACCAAACAACATCATTATATAATTCCAATATAAACATAAAGTTTGTAACTGAAACTGTATTTTTCATAAGTCACCACAGACTCTAAACATCCCATTAATTAACATCTTTATCAGTGCCTGGTTGAAAAAGGATGTTTAGATTAATTCTTAGAAACAAATTCAATAACTAATTAGCCATTTTCCCTTTTGGAAATCGTTCATCTGCAGTTTAACCTGTTCACATCCGGAGAGTGAAGAAAGCAACATTTTCGTGGCCCCGCGCACAGCAAGAATTAACTGCTTCTCCAGGCCCGGGCACTTTTTGCAGCTAAGCCTAACACAGCAAAAATATCATATTAAATCAACTTTACTTTGAAATACGTCTACAATTGGATTGTCATATAGACACCAACTTACAGATTGAATAAGTAATTGTTTAGCAATATAAAATCTAAATATAATATGAAATAGAGCAGAAATAAGGTTATAAAGCAATTAAATGAAAACTTAATTCTAAACTCCAAAGTCTAACTATTACTACGAATCTGAAAATAGCACTTATTCTAAACATAAAATATAACATTATTACAAACATATTATTATATATCCTGCAATTTTTTTTTTTTTTTTTGTAATCAGACATCTCTTGAATGTTTTGCAAGGTATGAAATTTTTCAAATCAAAGTTCAATACAGAGTCCTACATTGCAAATTTTGCATTCATAAAATGATTGCTTGTAGCACTTTTCTTTCAGGGAACTTTTAAAACAAACTACCTACACCTCCTTTGAGTTTTTCTTCCATTTGTATTAACATGTAAGCTAGAAAAATGTTGACCAGTTAACTGTAAAGGATTAGGCACTGGAGATGTTGATTTTCACGTTTTAGGTTCAGTGTATTTTTCAATTATTTGATAAATAGCCCTAGATTTAAACTATAACGCCATAAGCTGTTGGCCAGTTTGTTTCATAAGCAATATATGTGAATTTAATATTGTCATGTCTAAGAATACAAAAAATAACTTTCGATATCATTTTACTATTTTTCTGAAAGCTGGGTAATGGTGCATATCGAATCTTCTTTATCTATTCCACTCATATTCTTATAAACAACCATGCAATGTGGTTTCAAAATGTCTTCTTATGTGTTCCTGTCTTTTTTGCCAATGGATACTATATTATTTCCATGGAAATTTGTTAACATTAGTACATCTTTTTTCTTATTTTTGAACTCAAAAGTATTTATGCTTTTCTTCTGAAATGCTAAGATTTGATTTTGGAAACTTCCAAGGTAAGTTTTTAAGCATACCTTTATTGTACTTCGATACAGTACCACAAACATCTGTTTGATTTAAAATAAGGTGTACTGCTAGTTTCAGAGGAACAAAAAAGTCTGTCAAGATACAGATTATATCCATGACCCGACAAGTCCTCTAATAGAGTCATTACTACTCTATCTCCATACAATCCGCTTGTTTCCAAAAGTTGTGTCGTTCCCTGTATACACCAAAAAGTTCCATATGTAACATGAAATTTACTCACATAGTTTATAAATTTTAATTCCATATCGTGAGCGTTTTGATGGAATATATTGCCTAAAATCTAATCCTCCTTTCCATACAAAAAAAACCACTTCCATGCAAAAAAAAACACTTCATCGATACAAATTTTCTCCCCCTCCCACTTAAATTACTAAACATACCACACATGACCCTTCAATTAAAATAAACACAAAATGACTACCATGATAGAAATATTTCCTTTAAATATCTCAGTCAAATGCGCCTTTAAAATTGCCAGACAACTACAAATGCTTGCACTTGCGTTTATTTATATTATCAACTTAGTCAGCATCCTAATGAAAAACAGAAAACAAAACTGAAATATGAAGGTCAATGATTCAGGAAACTAGCTTTGCAAAAATTATGGGGTTCTAGCACCATCTAGTGTTATTTAAAATTTTTGGTAGAAACATTCTATTTTCCCGATGCACATTTGCATCGATGGACTCCAATAGCCATCTCACGTTTGAAGCAAATTTGCGCCGAGGAACAAGGATGCTCTCTGAGGTATATATGACTTGCTGGTCCTGAACTGGTTAAACACAATAGTTTAAAATCTGGAAAAATATATTTTGAGTATTTTGAAAATACAAAATACTCTGAAAATGTATTTTCGCTACATTACCAAAATACTTTAGTTTCTCAGTTTAAAATACAAAATACAAATGTATTTTTAAAATGTATTTCAAATACATGTATTTTTGATACTGCCCAATTCTGTGACACACATGCATATAAACATTCACTGCTTCCCAGTGGCATATTAGACCAGTCAATAAAGGGCAAAAAAAAAGGGTAACTTGGACAAAAATCCTAGAATCATGAAACTTGGCACAAAGTTAGTTCTAAGGGCCTACTAAAACATTCCAAAAGTCCCCAAAAATCCAAGCTGTGCTACGGCCGCCATCTTGAAAAATGGCTGCCATTTTTCGCTTCTAACGCAGCAGGCACACATGCCACAGGAATTTTCTTCATACAAAGGTTGAAGAGAAACATCTGAGCAACATTTTTTGTCATTAGACTTACCCAAAAAAGCAATAAATTAAGGTGCTACGTTACGAAAAGCCTCTATAAAATTTCCAAAATGGCCACTGTGCTTCATGAAAACTCCCCCAAAAAACCATTGCATGAATAATAGAAGTTCAATTAGACCAAAACAGTGTTAAAAAATACAAGTTCAGTCTTTAAGAAGCCAAGGATGGTTCAGTGGCTAACCACTAGTTCACATTTCGTATTTTAAGTTGCAAGAGACTCATCTGTATACCCAACTTCTTATTTTAAGTCCGGGTTTGAACACGTGTTTTGGCGGCGAAATTTTTTTTTTTCTTGCAGTAGCGCTTATTATTTAGTTTTATTGTAATTTAATATTCTTTTAATTATAATTATTATATTATATTTATATTATTATAATAAATTATTTTTTAAATTATTATAATTTTATAGGTGGTAGTAGCCAATTTAGTTTGTTGTTGTTAGTTACCAAAATTTTTTTTTAATTTATTTTGAATTATTCTGCTTTTGTTGTTATAAATATATCGTTGTATCCCCTTAAATCAAGGGCGATAATCTGTCTTTCATCTGGGCTTGTTGCCGACACCACAGTAACATGTGACCAAGCAGTGACGATAGGAACCGCAGTAATGAAGAAATTAGCTGGGAGCAACTTCCACGATGTACACCTACGTAGGAAGGACAAGGTGGTGGTTCTTGCTACCTTTACTTCAGCCATGAAGATTAGGGGTGAATTAGTGGTTGTTAATCCTCAACAGCTATTCAATAGAATATGAATAATCTGCTTTGCCAAGTGCCCTAACGACCTTCAATTATACTTTGCATATGAGTTGTGGCACCTCGACTCCCATCCTTGTTTGATGATGCGTCCTTAAGGAAGGGGACAAAGTCTTCACTAGTAGGTGCATTTAAGCCTGAAGAGACTGGAGAACTTGGCATACCTTCAAATGCTAGATATAGTTTAGATGGAGGCAACCTCCTACATAGTATTGTTTGACCAAGGCCTGCGACATATAGTCATGTACTAGACGTGTATGTTTCACACATACTTAACCATTACAGTAGTACGTGCACCGTTGTTTTTGATGGCTACCCTAACTATCCAACCACAAAGGGAAAAGAGCAGCGACGGAGATCAGCTAATAAGAAGACATCTCCAGCCATCCTCTTTGAGGACAACATGCCAACAACTACACAAAAAGCAGACTTCCTCGCTAATACACATAACAAAAAGTCGTTAATTGAAGCACTCA
The DNA here is from genome assembly GCA_951213105.1 of Amaurobius ferox. Lineage (NCBI taxonomy): Eukaryota > Metazoa > Arthropoda > Arachnida > Araneae > Amaurobiidae > Amaurobius > Amaurobius ferox. The sequence goes on along the minus strand of OX578135.1, from coordinate 137,291,189 downwards.
CAATTCGCCTTAAGCATGTGGGTATCACAGTTCAACAAGCGGAAGCCAATGCTGATGTGCTAATTGTGTCTACAGCTTTACAAGAGACTGCCGAAAATGGTGTTGCGGTTGTAGTCATAGGTCAGGATACTGCTCTCCTCGTACTGCTAACTTCATTTGCAAAGCCTAAAGATGATGCTTGGTTTCTTCATCCAGGAACAGGAAATAAGCCTTGTAGTGTGTTCAGTATCACAAGGCAGAGAGAATTGCTTGGGGACAATTGCAAAAACCTTCTCTTTGTCCATGCAATGACTGATTGCGATACTACATCGGCAATTTTCCGTAAAGGTAAAGTTCAGGTACTGAAGCTATTGTAAAAGAACAAAAAGTTGCAGAACCTGGTCCATGTGTTTAATCAACAGAATGCCACAAAGAATGACATTGCTGCTGCTGGGGAACAATTACTTCTCAGCTTGTATGGTGCACAAGCCAACTCAACTTTGGATAACCAGATACTTCGCTTATAATCGTGCTACTGCAAAATTATCTTTGCAATCTAAATTTGATTTAGCTACTCTGCCCCCAACAAGTGCAGCTGCACAACAACACTCGTACCACATTTATATGCAGGTACAGGAGTGGATGGGAAACCATCTTGAACCAACTGAATGGGGATGGAAACTTGTCAATGGTTCGTTACTGCCTGTTCCCACCATGATGGATCCAACTCCAAATGACCTACTCAACCTTATATCATGCAACTGTAAGTCCAGTTGCCGCAAGAATTGTGACTGTAAAAGAGCAGGCCTTGAGTGTTCAACTATATGTGGTCAATGTGAGGGTATTTCTTGTGGCAACTCCTCACTTCAGTCTCTGGATATTTCTGATCATGAGGATGACTGTCATACTGGTACATAGCCACAACTTGTAACCCAATAGTTAGTTAAATGTTTCTAATTTCTGATGCTTATTTTGTAGTTTTAAGGTTTTAAGTAATAATAATGCCATTTTTTTATCTTCTGAAATTTCGCCTATTATTATATGATCTCTGTTCGCGTTTTGTAAGTATGGCAACCATTTTGGAAATTTTACAGAGGCTTTTCATAATGTAGCTCCTTAATTTATCGCTTTTTCAGGTAGGTCTAATGACAAAAAATATTGCTTAGATGTTTCTCTTCAACTTTTGTATGAAGAAAATTTCTGTGGCATGTGTGCCTGCTGCATTAGAAGCAAAAAACCGAAATACGGCAGCCATTTTCCAAGATGGCGGCCGTAGCACAGCTTGGATTTTGGGGAACTTTTGAAATGTTTTAGCAGGCCCTTAGAACTAACTTTGTGCCAAGTTTCATGATTCTATGATTTTTCTCTGGGTCGGGTGTCTTTATTGACTGGTCTATATGGTGAGATGAACTAGTTTCCCTTAAACGCTAATGGCAAAGTAAATAGCACACTGCCAATGATAACAGCTAGAAGGAAAAGGAGCACTGTGCATGCTCTAATCCAAGCAAGATTTTAAATGCCTCACCTATTCATATCGGGATAAAATCATTTCTAAAGAAAATCAGTTCGTTTCTGAGAAATAAATGTACCAATTATGTAAGTTACGATTTAAAAGGGAATTTTCAGTGGAATATTGTGTAAATTATAAAAGAAATCTTTCATTGGTGGATATATTGGTATTTATTGCGAGTAGAGTGTTTTTTCTGCTGTTTTCCCTTATCGCACGCTACTGCAACTATTCGTTACAATGTCCAGTTTATGATGTTAACCACCAACTGGAAAAAGAAGCCCTTTGTGAGTTGAACCCAAAATCATAATTTTTATGCTTTTATTTGTTAACAAAAAATGGAGGAATTCAGAAAATGTTTTTATTTGAATGCTATACATACATGTTTTTGCCAAACTATAGAATTGCTTATCTTCCGTTTTTGGATGTAGCGAAATAAGAATCAGAATACCTAAAACATGCATGTTTTAATGTATTTAAAAATAAATAAATATGAAGGAATTGTTCTATGGATTCGGTTCAAAGATGGTAAAAAAGAACATTCTGTGATCTTTCTAATGATGTTAGGATAATATTTTTGATCGCTAATGTACTCTATGTGTGGTAAATTTGAGTGATATCCATATAATAAACTTTATGTGAATATCACTCAAAATCATGCTTTGACATAAAATAACTAAAAACTAATTTGTATTTAAAAAAAAATGTAATTATGGTCTGTCATGCTGGGAGTTCAGCTAAGCCAGTAATCGAATTTTGTGACTGTCTGAAGCTTGAATTTTCTGCTATAAACGACACACACAGATAGAAAGACAAACATCTTCTTTTATTATGTAAGATGTTTTTAGATCCATTTATAAGTACACAGAATGATACTATGTAGATAAATTATTACTCATTAAAACATAGTTTTAATTATTTATGAAGATGGTCTAATATCAATCGGTCATTTTATTTAGGGTAGCAGATTTTTCTTCACTTGATTTTTGAATTTCATGCGAGTTTCACACAGATGTACCCCATCTTTCAAACCCTGACAAGTTTAAATTATTGAAGTTTTTACTTCATGTTGTTTTTACTTTATGGTGTGCCTGGTATCTTAAAACCAACAGAAGTTGCATTCTCTTCCTCTTTACCATTTACTTGTTCTAGCCTTATTCCAGACAAGTAGGATAAGTCACAATGCTACAACCTCCCCTAAAAAATCAAAATCTTGAATTTTTATCAATTTTCTTGTTTTGAGCATCCCTGTTTTAATAAGAATAAATCATTTTCCAGTGTTGCTCTCTTATTTATCCAGGCAATGCAGGATAATTCATTCTAATGATTGGTATTAAAAAAATTATTAAATTTTAAGAGTCTTAAAGTTGCTTTAATGTTATTTTAGTGGAAAAATGGACAGATATATTTTATCAGCTACTGAGGCGAAGGCTCGTTTCTCCACAGATAGTTATGCTCTTGGATATGTTAAAAAAGGTATGAACTTTTTAAACATAGAATTATATATAATTTTCTGTATTTTACATTCAAAGTAATTAGATAAATTTGACTTTTATTGTTTAATTTTTGTGAAGGATATATTTTTACTTTGGGGAAAACTAGGCATGTTTATTTTTTACCAATTTGTAGATTGCCATTGTATAGCTGCCAATCTTTTCGATTTACCAGGAAAGATTCCAATTTTCAAGAATCTTTCGGATCGGAAACAGATTTCTTCCAGTTTTTTATCCAGAAACCAAAAATCCCTACTTTTCCTGATTCCGCTACAAAAAAATCTAATATATTTTGGCTGGGTGTCTACAGGTTTGTAATATAACAAAATTGCTCACGAAAGTTCCGAAAATGTCAGGAATTTTTAGATCAAAGTTTTCCTGTTTTTGCATTTAGAAAATGTTTTCCTTCAGTCGCAAAATTGGCACTCACAAGTGCGTCAGGAGACAGTACGTCCTCGGTATATTATCGATGGCCATGAAAAAGTCCTGAAATTGCACTTATCCTGTAGATATATCTGAATATCCTGTACACAACCTGATATCAGCCTTTGAAAATAATTAGCAAATTTTCTTCACTTCAAGCTAAAAAATAAACTGAATAAAAGATTTAGTCAAATGCTAAATGTTTACTAAACCAAATTATTTATTTACATAAATAGTGTGATTGCATAATTTCGTTTGTATGGAGATTGCACTGTTCCTTCTTTTTCCTACGTTTTAAAAATGGTTCCTACTTTCCTTTTATCCTTTATTTTTCTACTTTTCTGCAGTTGGAAGCTCTGCATTGCTTGTGTGACCAATCACAAGCATATTAAGAAAAATGTTCGAAGAGATAATGATACAATGTATGAAATGAAGTGAAGAAAATCTGTCTGAAGTTTTTTTTTATGAAATAGTGCTAAAATTTGAAATTTTTAAGAAAGGGCATTAAAATTCATAATTTTTACTTTCTCATACTATATAATATAGACAAAGTATTGTTTTCACAAAAATTTGAGATTTTGATGGCAATATGTTTTATAGAGCATCTGAACACATTTTGACTATATTTGGAGTAATGTCTATCTGTCTGTAGTTAATTTCTGGTGTACATGATAGCTGCCACAAATGTTAATGGGTTATGAAACTTTATATGTCTTTGTTATTGAAAAATCTTGAACTAGATAGAATTTTTTTAAATTCAAGAGAAAACTGTGAAATTTTATATTTTTTAACATGGCAGCATAGGACAAAATTTGACACAATCATGCATAAAAGGAGTTTTTTTATGGTTCAATGATCTCGAGATTTAATAGTTTCAATCTTTGTTGTGAAAAATAGCCGCAATACAGTTTTTGTTGTGACGTTATTAGACCTCCCTGGGGTACATTTTCAAGTATGGTATCAATCAAAGTGTTTTTTCAAGTTCTTTAAAGTGAAGATAATTTATATTAAATGTATTTTAGTACTTTTGAATGAAATTGCATGTTTGAGAACTTCTAAATAAAATAATATAATATTAGCACTTTTAAATAAAATCGCAAATTTGAGTATTTTTTTTCTCTTAAAAGTCATGAAATTCAGTGCTATTTGAAAGAAATTGTCTTTTAGCATTATTTTTCAAAAATCTCAAATTTATCCAGTTTTTTTGCATTCTTTCTCAAAAATCATAAATTTCAGTACTATTTAAAAAAAAACTACTATTTAAACTGTACTTGGCATTCTTTAAAAAAAAAAAAAAAACTTTTAGTGCTCTTCCTTGAAAATTTTGAGTTTTAGCACTCTGTCTCGAAACTCAAATTACTGTGCTCTTTTATAAAATTCTTAAGTTTTAACATTTTTTCATAAATTCCATAAAATTTTGTACTTTTAAAAATAACAAATTTTAGCATTTATAAAAATTGTGAAAATACTAAATCTTGCTATTTAGATAACTTTGATTTTCAATAAGCACATAAAACACACAAAATATTAAGCAATGTAATTATGCATGAATTATTATACAATAACACAACATATATTTAGCCCATTTGGGTTTTTTTTTTATTTATAATGTTTAACAGAGAAGATTCATTTTTGTGTTATAATTTGTGCGTAATTATGTTGCTTTATCTTCATTTTATTGCAGTGACTTACTTAATAAAATGCAGCATTGCTGCTTACAACTTCCTTTGACAATATTTATGGGATTCTAATTATATTCTTCTGTTTCTGAAATTTTCAGGGCAAGTTCTGTAGTTTGCTGGGTGCGTGCCTCCACAGTTTGCACAAACAGCTGGGGTGGTATGGGTTTTTTTGTAATAGTTGGATGTTCCTTGGCTCATTTTGGACATCTATACAGAAGGTTGTTCGCACTTTATGGAATGAAAACGATTTTGTATTTGTTTCTCGTTAGCATTTTGAGATTGGTATTTTCAATATTTGGCATTTTTCAATATTTTCATATTTGGCATTTTCAATATAGTCATCTCTTACTGTTTTGTTTTGATTGGGATGTAGAATAAAAGATTTATTTTGAAAATGGCTCCTGAAGTTGATAGATGGCTCGAAGGTTACGTAAATGTGCTTTCCGAGGAAAAATATTCACATCAACAAATTGTAAAACGATGTAAAAATCGAAGTTATTGCATTTCAAAGAAAGGTATTTTTAATATATTAAATTTGAAAGGGAAAAAGCATCTAGCTGAAAGTAAAAATGAAAAAAATGACCGCAAAATTGCATCATAAGACTGTTCGAATGCGGATAAATGTTAAGAAAGTGAAGTCTCTGATCTTAAAAGAAAATCCACCGACTCAAAGATCCATTGCATCGAAACTGGGAATGTCTTCTGGCACTGTAAGTAAAATCATTCATGAAGATTTGAAGTTGAAAAAGATGTTTACATCTAAAGTTCATCTGCTTTTGCCAAAGCATATTGCGGAAAGGAAAACAAATTGTAGAAAATTATATGAAAAACACCTAGCTGCTGATAAATGGAAATTTGTCGTGATACTCAATGAGGCATGGATGTATTTAAGTGACTGTAATAAAAAAGAGCAATTTTCAGTAGCAGCTCGTCAATAAGTGCTGCAGAGCTGCAGCACCCCCTGCAATTTATTTCAAAATATATAAATTTTTATTTATTCATCGCATTTGTATAATTTTACCGCATAGAGTTTACACTTTGCACTGAATGAATGCAGATCAAAGTTCTAAACAAATTTTTGCGGCCGCAATGTAAGTGGGAAGATTAATTTTCATATGAATGTTTTCAAAGCGTGTGGGAAAAGTATCTTTCGAGCTGCAAAACTCGCAGCTCAGTTTCTCTGCTAAAATGTTTAGTACGAATGCTCAGAGTGATGCATAGGGTGAAGAGGTTGCCTTTCACAATCATCGCAGCATGCTGCAGACTATGCAGATCCATCTAGAGCCCTACTTGAATAGAAAGTGTTAGAGTTCTTGTCTTTTAGTCAGAAACTGTTCGTTTATGTCGCTTATTTGTTTCTTTTGGAATAAATGACTGTTTAATGTCTGTGTGTTTGGAAGTTAATTAAACGATGAGTGTGTGGTCGTTGCAGAAAGTTGATTTTTCAGGATGATCTTTGACCGAAAAAAATTACTTTTAAAGTAATGGTCGCTCTCTGCTGGACTTCAAATTATTCATACATCATTAAACAGTAAGAGTGCATACCAAAAAAAAAAATTAAACGAGAAATTCATGCTAAATATGACTGGTTATGTGGTTGTAAAAAGAGAAATACAGTGCTTTATTAGCAAAATTGTTGGCGTCCGGACAATTTTCCCATTTTTGTAAAGAATTTCCTTCAAAGGAATTAGATGAAACAGTATTACCATATCCTATGGTGAAAAAAAAGAAACTGAGAACAGAGCTTTCTGTTCTTTATGAGCGAAAATAATTTTTAAGTTCTGCAAATTTAAATCTTCACAAATTGATTGTAAGCACGAGTTTCAAAATTTACTTTGTGAAGTGAGCCGTTTGCTAAAAATTGTCCTGACAACATCTGAACCAGAATGATGTTTCTCTACGCTGAAGAGAATAGAGACCATTTTAAGAAACACCATGTCTGAAGATCGTCTATGCTCAGTGAAGGGAAGAGCTTAATGGACAAAATTAAAAATTTCAATGAAAAAGTTATTGATGAGTTCGTTCGTCGAAATGACAGGAGAATGTCACTTATATATAAATAAATAAAATATTTATCGGTATGCTGTTATGTAAATTATTACTTTCCTTATATACAATAATGTATAAGGAAAGTATTGTGACGGGGTTGAAAATTTGAATGAGTTTTCGACGGGAGAGCACATTTCAAGTATCCCTGATCACGAATCGAACATTTTTGAAGTGATGTCTGTGTGTGTGTGTGTGTCAGTGAGTCTCTGGAGACAATAACTGACGAACGAATGGACCGATTCGAACGAAATTTTGTACAAAAATTGCAATCCGTAAACACTGGAAGCCTATTGTTTTTATACACAATCGAATGTTCAGAACCAGGGGCGGCAAATAGGGGGCGCGAAGGGGCGCGGTCGCGCCCCCAAATTTTTCTTATTCTGGACCAAAACTGAAAAGGCGTAAAAAAATTCCAAGCAAATTCAGTGAAAAAAAAATCCCCATGATGATGTTAAATCATATCACAGAATCAATATTCAATATGAAATTATAGAATCAGTATCTAATGAAATTGAGACAAGATTTAATGAGAACAATATATCCGTTTTGTTTGCCCTTAGTTCAGTATTATTTGGATCAGATATCGGAAAAGAAAAAGAAAAAGTTTCAACCATATGCAAAGTACATAACTTCCAGAAAGAGGAATTGCTATGTGAATTGCGACTGTTTTATTCGATGGTGAAAAATGTAAACATAGACCATCCCAATTTTAAAAGTTGCCTGAATTATTTTCAAGAGCGGAATTTAAAAATGTGTTTCCTGTCATAACATCATTAGTTAAATTATTTTTGACTGTGCCAATCAGCTCAGACAGTTTTGAAAGGTCTTTTTCGTGTCTCAGGAAGTTGAAAAATTATTTTCGCAATATAATGGTACAAGAAAGACATTCATCTTTAGCTACTTTAGCTATAGAATAGGATATACCACTAAATTATGATGATATTGTAACAAAATTTTCTTTTCATCCAGACTCTAAGAACCGGCGCTTAAAACTTCAATAACAGGTAAATAAATATAGATATTTTTATTTAGAAAAATTATGTTAACAATTATGTTACCACAATTATGTACAAAAATTATGTTAGCAACAATTATTTTTTCTCAACATCAATTTAATTTTGTGATCCCTCTCCCCTCTCCTCCCCCCCCCCCCCTCTGTTAACAAACATTTTATTTATTTCATATTGGGGATTTTCATACAAATCTCGCACCCCCAAATGAAATGCTGAAATGCTGAAATGCCGCCCCTGTTCAGAACCCCCCAAAATTTTTGAGTGACATTTTGAAAAAATCAAAACCTCTATAAAGTTATGCAAATAGACATTTCTTATGTAATTTTTCATTAGAAAACGATTGACATAAATTTTAGAACGCTAACATCAAACTGTTCTCGAGATATTGTACATTTTTCAAAAAAATTATCAAAAAGTCATATAAAATTAAAAAAAAAATATTTCCTATTGAGAAACATGTTCGCTTTTCATATATAATACCATGCGATAAATTTGGTGGCATTATTCTCGTGGATCTAGCTCCTTCCATTCATAAAAAAATATACTTTGAGTAATACTTTTGTATTTGAATGCCAATAGTCATTTATCTGCTGTAAGAATAACTTATTTCTCCGTCCACAACGCTTCGCGAGATTTTGGCGACGAATTTGGTGGAATGTCGCCAACTTGGCGACTTTTTTAAATGTTGCTAAATTAACGAAAAACTCGCCAAATGGATAAAAATGAATGAATCAATGAAAATGATGACTCATTGACGAAAATTCAATATCTTGGAAAGAATATAAATATCTACTATAAAAATAATATATATTTTTTTACTGTAAAAGTAGTAAATTCATTGCATTATATAAGGAAAGGCATTTGCTGCCCACATCAGATTTTTTTATATTGCTGTGTTAAAAATCTAGTTTAGTTTAAGATACAATTTATTTGCAGCCCTACTACAACCCCAACTCACGAGCTGCTACTGGCAATTTTTATTGCTCAACGGACGAAAATAACCTTAAGAACTAGTTTTGTCAATGTAGAGAAAAGTTCCCAAAGGGATTCATGATAGTTGCAGGATTTTGTTACAATGGTAAATTAAAACTCACAAAAGTCTCAAGTAACGCTAAAATTAATTCACTCTACTATCAGCAGAATATTTTAGAACCAATTTTTGATGAAGAAATTTCAGCCTTATATGAAGGAAACATCAATAAAGTTGAGCTTCATATGGACAAAGCCTCTAGTCACACGTCTAAGTCAACTGCCACATATTTAGCAAAGAAAGAATCAGAAACAGGAATAAAATGTATCCCATTTAATGAAATACCTGTAAAATCACCTGACGCTTCTCCTATGGACTTTTTGTGCTTTCGGTTTTTTAAAACGAGCCTTAGGAAAACAGCATCCAAGAACACTGAACGGAATTTGGAAAACGACTCAAGAGGAGTAGGATAAAATTGACATGACTGTGCTAAGAAAAGTTTACTTTCATGGAAAATTTGAGCTATAGGTATAGTCAAGAATCAAGGCTATCAGATAGAAGCAAATCGCTGTAAGAAATATGCCATTTATGCATAAAATTTAATTATCAAAATTGTTTCCATAAAGTGCGAATGACCTTCTGCAGTCATGGGTGCAGGAGTCACTGCTGTCATATTACATTGCGAAAATCCATTTGATAAAAATGGTACAACCTCAGTGTAGGTATAGTTTACATGCTTAATTTTATATAATTCTTCCAGATCTGTGGAGGGGGGCAGGTGCATTAAAAGTTGGGGAGGGGGAGATTTCTACGGTGTACTTTTAGATTTTGGAAGCTCTCTGATTAGAAAAATTCTTTAATTTCTTCTGGGGGCAATAGCAGGGAAGTAGTCTTTTAATTTCCACTTTTTTAGGTTGGTCAACTTTTAATTTTATTGAGTGAAATTTATAATTTTTGGTTATGAGATACTTTTGAACAGCTCTGTAATGGTTGTTGGTTTTTGTATAAATTCTAATCATATCGCCTGAAAATGTGCCATGCATTTGATTTACAGTCAAGTTACTCAGCTCTTTTATTAATTCTTACGGATTTTCTTTAATTTCCATGAACAAGTGTTCAGGGTAACGTTCTTTTGGGATTATATTCTTGGTCAAATTGTCTTTTTCTTTGATGGTTTTGTGTTCTGGGTCTGGTATTAGAAATATTATTTACAGCAGGAGTTTTAGCTTTTTGAATTAATGGTTAGAATATTCGGTTTATGGGTCAGCACCTTCATCTACAGTCTTAGTGTGTAAATTATTTGTTTCAAACTCCAAATGTTGAGTCTCCAACTCAGAATAAATAATGGGGAGAGGGGATTTTTAGTCTTGTTGAAGCTTTAGAACTCTTATTCTGAATACTGGTATTTTTTAATTTAGATTTGATTTGGATTTTTTAGAAGATCTGGTAATTCTTCTTTTTCCAACAATAGTAAAATCATCCGTTAAATAAAATTGCTTCATTATATTTCTTATTGGTACTAAAAATTGAGTTAAAATTAATGTCTGTAAATTTAGGGGCGAGGTGAGCACTTGAGTATAATAAGTTCAGAGCACATACCTCTAATTTCATGAACAATCTGATGACAAAGTTTTTTAGCATGATTTAATGGAATTTTAATGCATGTTTTGAATGTAAACATGATAAAAACATCATTTCGGTGACACATGGTTTTTGTGTCTAAAATGTGCAGAATATCAAAACACTAAATTTTTTGCACACCAACTCAAGTAAACAATGCAAACATATGATTTCTAATGCATAATGTGTAAATATTAGGTAATTATTTTGCAAAATTAAAATTTTTTTAATGAAATTCCTCCTTAGGTGTAAATTTTTTAGAGATAACTTTACCATAGCTTTTCTGTAAACAGATTTTACGGGCCTCATTTTTACAAATAGATAACATCATTCAAGGTTGATATTTTCAGTGTTTCTTAGAAAAATACATTTATTTTATGAGGGAAAATATTCATGTCACCTGAATGGCACAGCATCTCTGAAATGACTGTTTATATGAAAGGGCTAATTAAACAGTATTATTATAATAATTTTCATTTAATCATTGAAAAACAACTTTTATTTTGTTATACCACAAATTAACTAAAATATTTTGCAAGAAAAGGTAAAAATTCTTTAACACATAACATTACAGCCTAAACAATAGAACGTATAAAAATTAAACATTGCCACCGTCATCCATGCAGAATTTCACTTAGGTAGAACCACCTGTAGGAGGGGGGGGGGGAACAGACTTCCAATCAATATGTATATGTGTGTGTGTATATATATATATATATATATATATATATATATTATGGGAGAGACAACATGAAAAAAATCACATAAAGGTAAAAATCAAATATGAAGAAAGGGGGCCCCATGATAAATGTTTGTAGGAAGCGCTTAATTTGTATGGGCAACACTGCCCCAGGCTGTTATAGAAGAGTGGAACGCAATGGCTGCCTTTTTGTTATCAGAGCAGTGCCCTGCTTGGCCTTTTGTTGAGAGAGCAACGTTTTCCACATCCTGTTATCTCCCAACAATAAGTGCATAAAAATAATAAGATTAAACTCTGATCTAGAATCAAAGAAAACATCTCCCACCATACTTTCTTCCATCAAAAGGAACAAAATAGAAGTAACAGAAATGGGAAGATTGTTATGGCAAAATATTCCCTCTACCTCATGATTAAAACTTTCAAAACTGTGTTTAGTTATTTTTAACTTCAAATTTTGTTAAATTATTCCATGTTTGGTATGCATTTGAGGTAAAAGGTTCTAAAAATTAGAACTCTGTAAACATTTTTGCTCTAAAACCAATATTTAAAAATATAGCTTTCCGGACTAGGGTTCTTTTATACCATTAGCAGGAGCTCCTGTTTGTTTGTGTTGAATTTGTCAAAGTCAAAACATAGGAAGATAGGAAGGGAAATAATAAGTTGTGTCTAGATGAGCATGTTACAGTAACTTCAGATTTTTTCCTGTTTTAATGAATAGGAGAAAACATTTTTCCAGATATTATTTACTAACTGCCTTCAGTAACCAGCACAGTTGACTTTGAAAAAGCTCATAACTTGCAATAGCTTTTTTTGCAGTAACTGTTGGTCGTATACCTATGCTACGCACTTATGCCAGCAACAATTCATACAGGAGTTGTTAACCGTGTACACATGCAATCCGTGTAAGTTATAACGATAACTTCACTCCATAAAAACAAAACTCAGACTGTGTGATGTAACTGTTTTATTAAACATTCACAATGTAAATTCTTTATTAAACATATGTCTTAAGATATTTCATTCTGTATTAACAGATTTCCTTAAATTTTGCAGAAATTCTGATTAGCGATGTTAATGTTTTATTAAGAGGATATTTTAATTAAAATATTTCATTTTGTATTAACAGATTTCCTTAAATTTTGCAGAAATTCTGATTCATGATGTTAATGTTTAAGAGGATATTTTAATTAAAATATTACATTCTGTATTAAAAAATTTTCCTAAATTTCTCAGAAATTCCTATTTGTGATGATCCTGTTATTGAAAACTACAGAAAAATCATTAAAAGAAAAAAATCCTACCATCATTTCAAAGCCAAATTGGCTGTGCATCATTCCGCATAACATAAATTATTGCATTCACATGACACAAATGACAGTGACACAGTTGATGTTTATGTATATTTTTATCCTGCACAGAAATCGAAACTAACATTGGAAAATAAAATTTACATTATGCAAAGTATGCTTTTATATGCTAACAGAACGCATTTTACTTTCGAATTTTTATTCATATTAGCAATAATTAAATGCATGACACGGATGATGTATAATAAATATATGCATCAAAAATGGATAATAAAATTGCATTTTTCACTTTCCTTAATTATTGTAAAGTGGGAAAACTTTAAACAAATATAAAACATAATTCTAAGTGATATTATTTTAGGATTTAATGCCGCTGTTATTGGCCATCTAGTGGAAGAAAAAGATGATTTTTCGAACATTGTCGCACTATCGCCGATTCTTGGGGACAAGCATTTATTATAAGCATTACAAGTTAAAATCATAATTTCTTAAACTTCACTCATTTATTTCCATTATTGGGGGACAGTGACAGAAATGACAAATTTGCTGTTTTATAAAGTCAAAACTGTATTTATTATTATTGAAAAATATTTTTTTCTTGAAAAATATGTAAAGCAGACTGTAGCAAAACGGGACTTTAAATAAAAACGGGAAAAATATCTGCTTTATTTATAATTTTCTTTTAAAGCTGAAGGGACACAAAATTGGTGATTATCAGAAATTCAGCCCTATACACTTGATTGTCCAGTATCAGTCAAAAGTGTATCTATATTTGGTATCTGGGAGTAGTTTCACCGTGCTGCTGTAACACATGGGGTTAGCTATCACAGGTTCAGGTGCTGGTTCGTCAGGTGGGGGCAAAGTCAGCAGTGAAGGAAAAATATGTCCGCTTTTGCTGAAACTCCTGGTTTCTTTCATTTTTTTTTTTTCCTGCTACTAAAAATTTACAGATTTTCAACCATTCAGAGTTGGCAGCTATACTATTGTTTCATTTGACATTCTTTGTAGGGTAAGTGCTCTTATGTATATGTTTAGCCCCACTAGTAGTCAGCTACATTTTGATAAAATCCCTTGCAATTAATTTATGTTAGGCTACACCTTTATTTTGATGCAGTGTTCAATTTAGAGAATAAAAATTGTTGTTGAGACCTAGACTGTCCTACCTACCAGAAAGATGTAAGGTAACTGCTTGGACGGCCGGGAAGAGCCACCCAATTAAGACTGGAACTTAGTGGGGGAGGCATCTACAGGGACCATACCTCCTTCCCCTACCACCAACCTCTCGAAAGGACTTATGGACTCACATGTTTAACGTAATCATACTCCGTGTGAACACAGTGGCAGTTTTGGCAGCGGAGGGAATCGAACCGGGCTTACTGAGTGCAATTTCTGCGTGCTAACCACTGGGCTACCGCGCCCTAGAATAAAAATTGTATAGCAGCAATTGTTACACAAAATTTATCTTGCATAGCAATTCAATGTGTTTGATTGAAAATTGAATTTAATGCTTTCGAAAAGTAAGTAAACAGAAAAATTCTGTAAAAAGATTGCTCTCCAAATGTGTTTCTAATGAGCCTAAATCATTCCTAAATAAATAATAATGTTCCTAAATAAATAATAATGTTTTGATAACATTGTTTTAAAAATATGCCTTAATTTCATTTATAAAATATTTTGCAGATAATTTTCATATATAAAAATCAAAATAAATATAGCTGAAGTATTAGTGAATGCAAACAAATTGCAGAAATAAAAAATATTTAAAAATAAAACTAAATATATTTGTTTAAATGCAAAATTATGTGATATTGCTAACATTTCTTTAGTAAATTACTAACTAATTAATGAAACATATTCCATAAATATAGTAAAGGGATTTTTTTTTTTAATAATAGGAGGTTAGAGGTCGGTCAATAATAGCCATTTTCATTCAAGTGCAGGATTTCATTTAAATATATATTTAAAGAAGAATTTCCAAAAACCTATTAAAAAACCTCAAGATTTGATTATTTTCTTGGAGATAAAAACATCTGATTTTTCTGAAAAAAATTAATTAGAATAGCAATCCCGATTGAAGCTACTACTAAAGAAATTTTCAGAGAAAGTGGAACTTTTTAGAATAAAAACACAACGCAGATTTGCAGAACACTTTTATCCCTGTTTCACTGCAAAAGTTTCTTGTGGTCAATGCAGATTACGAAACCAATACCACACGAAATATCTGTTAAATATTTTTGCTCCACAGTATTGAAGCAAATTTGAAATCGAAATAAGAAAGAGATGATCTGAAGTTGGTCTTATAAGTAAAAGCAAGCTTTTTATTAGAAATTTTTCAGTATGATGTCATGTATTCATTTGATAAAAGCACACTAGCAATTTTACAGTATGACCTCACACATTTAAAGGCATAGCAATGTCACACATCCGTTTGAAAATATGCATGTGTTAGTGTGGGAATTCTGAAAGCAAACTTGTAATAAAAGACTATCATTGCTACGGAAGATGTATCACAATTACTGCAAATCGTCACAATTTTTCAGTCACTTTTTATGTGAATTTGATTTGCAATTTGAGATGTAATACTGCTTAAATCAAACCCTGTTTTAATGAATTCTCCAGTGTTTAGTCATTCTATCAAAAGGAAATATCTGAACAAAAATGTCTGAGTATACACAGTTTTGCCACTGCTCATTTTTTTTCATTTCCGTGCTGTCAGTTCTATATTTATGCTATTTTTCAACTAATTGCAAAGACTACTTTTTAAAATGATATATAATAATTTTTTTTATTAGTTTTAAGAAGTATTAATATTGTGGTTTATATAATATTCATAACAAATGATATCATCATAATATTTACAACATTTAAAATAAATCATCAAAATGTCAATAAAAATATCAGTAAAACAAGAAAACATCCTGCCTCTGTTCTTTAAATTAAATGTTATTCTAGATCTAACATTTTACTTTTCAAAAAGAGTAAATACGTTGATGCTGAGATTATTGTAGCTAATTTCCATTCATTTATTCAATCCTCTCTGCCACTCACGCACTGAATAACTCTCCAGTCTTATGTTTCTCTGTACTTTAAATTAGTTGTCTTGAGGGTGCTGAACCAGAACTGGAATTCTGTACCATGAATAGTAGTAAGCTTCTTAAAAGTTCCAACGTCATCTAGATTTTGAAAATCTGCAATGTTCAAGAAGTGCTTCAGAAAATAATATAAATAGATTTCAATACATGTAATTATTATTTAAATTGAAGTACATTGAATTTCAAGTTAAAAGAAAGAAAACCTTCAAATTAAACATTTGATTTTAATCATGACAAAATAATTGTGATCTCATTCTCCATGATAATGATACATCTTCATCTTTCTAAAGTTAGTTATTCATGGTGTCACAATTTAAAATGATTAAAAACTGTTTATTACTGATTAATAAAAACATAATAAATGAGTTTTCTTTGATGTGCTTCTGTTAGAACAATTTTTGGACAATACTAATACATAGTTGTGGCACTCTGGCACAGTTGGATACTAATACAAATGCTGCTGAAGGTCAAGTATGCACATACATGCCACATCACTCGATAATTGGAATTTGATAAGCTTCATCTCCTTACAGAGGTATGTCAGATGGTCTGGGTCGAAGAACTCCTTACAGAAATTTTAAACTATTTATGAGTAAAAACTACAGGGCTGAAATAACATGCATGAAAATGGATACACTTTGTATAATGTCACCACATGTTAAATTTACATATACATGTGTTGTTGAAAATGGGGATATTTGATAGAGAATATATGGATATATTATGGAAAATCAATTAAACATTATTATGTGATTAACATGTACACCTTTGCTATATAGGATGTCCCAGAAAGATTGAAACGTATTTTAATTCTTTACCTGTTGGAAATAAGTGGGCAATGTAAATTGCAAAAGTGTTGAAAGTAAGGTAGGAAATAAGACTATGTTGATGAAATAGTCCTTCCATTAATTTTCAAAAAGTTACACTTTTTAAATTTTTATACGACTTCCCTTAGACAAATTGGGTCAATCAGAAAAATTTAATTTATAATGCAACAAGATCATTAAAATACCTGTATATCTGTATCTTTAAAATCAACTGAATTATGATAAAGGAAAAAATCTGTCTTGTGCCACTTTTCTGTACCATGTGAAAGGCTGTTTCATCAGTGAAAATAAGGATCATAAACAAATTGATGATGGAAATTGTTTAGATCAAAAATACGTTAATATGTGTCATAATTTTTATCACAAATGCATCTAAATAAAGAACTACACAGACAGAGATTATATAAAGCTGTGGTACTCACTACGCTGTTGGAGCACATAATTAAAATTATCATCCAGTTTTATCTTTTTTGTGATATATCATAAATTTACATTTCTAATTTGATATATGGTCCCCATTCACAATGTTCAATTAAATATAACTCGCTCAATTTTTAAAGATACAGATATGCATTTTTTTAAGCATCTTGTTGCATTAAAAATAAAAAATTTCTGATTGACCAAATTTGTCTAAGGGGGTCGTATAAAAATTTAAAAAGTGTGACTTTTTGAAAATGAATGAGAGGACTATTTCATTAACATAGTCTTATTTCCTACCTTACTTTCAACATTTTTGCAATTTACATTGCCCACTTATCTCCAACAGGGAAAGAATTAAAGATTTTTTCAATCTTTTTGGGGCACCCTGTATATGGCTTGATTTATAGACAATGTTGTCTTGAGGTTTGATTTATATGGACAATGTTGTCTTGAGAAAGTTGTCTAAAATTTTTGACTGATTACTATCCAAGATGGTTTCATCTTAAATTCACTGATATTGATGTATAGTTTCTTTTGTTGTGAATAATTTTCAATCATTTATCTATATAAATAAAATTGAAAATCTGTATGTCTGTTTTTCCCACCATCACGGGAGAATGGCTACATGAAATTTCATGAAATTTTAAGGATAGCCATGAAATAATCTCACTTAAAATTTAGTTCATGTTTCTAGGACCAGGGGTTATTGAGATATTAATAAAAAATGAACCTCCCATAGAGATAGCATTATGCAGCTGATATTTTTATCGCCAATTTATTTGAAGAAAAATATATCATGCTGCTTAATAATGGAATTAAATCCAATGTATTTATGTATTAATTTTATTAAATCTTTTTTTATTTAATTAATAAAAAAATATATATATAATTATAAATTTTATCAGACTTGCATTTTTGACTAGATTATGTCCATTAAGGCCGTCAGGTTTGACGATTACATGACAATTATTGGTATTTTTAATTTCTTACATCATCTGTTTTATTTTGGCAAAGACTTTTCATATTCATATATCATGCGTAACTCATATGTCGTGTTTAGAAGATTGTTGTGTGTGTGAAACCGAATAAAAACAGTACTGTTATAATACCATTTTAAACACTTTCATTTTGGCATATATTGAGCCAATTTCATTTTTTTTTATAAATGTGTTTACAAACAAGACCAGGATGTTTTATTCTTCAGATCTGCATGTGAAGATAATTCTTATACTTTTTAGGAGAATTAAATATTTAATTAAACGGTGTTTTATTAAATATTTATTTTATTAGAATATTTTGAATAATAATATCAAATCAATACTATAAGAATTTGCACATAATTGTGAATTTTAATTTTTTTTATATTATATATTCTGTACGAAGAATGGGTATACCGTTAGTTTTAAATAATAGAAGTTTCATAAAAGTAAAGCTTTATTATTATTTTTTTTACACAGCATCAGCATAAAACAAATTAGTAAAAAGGTAAGTAGGCATCTGTCTTAAGGTCAGTTATACTTTTGTGGGTGTGGTTGTTCTATCATTGTATTCTGAAAAGGAGACTGGTCTTTTGTCTTCTGAAACTGGTTGATACCGTTACTAATTTGTTTTATGCCATGTTTTAATAAAGAGTATACTTTTTAGCTATTTCCACAGTAGTTTGAGTGATTTATTTAAAATTTTAATTAGATGGTTCTTTAGTGATTGATTGCTGAGTACTGAATTTGCCAGGCTAACTAGTGGTAAATTTGTTAACCAACTCCTCCCCAACTTTTAATGCACCTGCCCCCCTCCACGGACTGGATATAAATGTTTCTTTTTATAAATATCATTTCTCCTTCAAGTAATAAGAAAATAACATATTTATTTAATGGTTTAAATACAATTCTTATTATTATATTAGCTTATCTAAATCTAGTACAAGGGGCACATTAAAGTACAACATGTGACTGCTTACAAGTGCAATGGAGCATTGTAATTACAATTTACCATACATAATATACAGACTTGGAATGTGATCTTATATCAATGGAATAAGAATATAAGTGTTTAATTTATATTCTTCTAACTCGCAGATTTGTGAAATAATTTCCCTTTTTGTACCCATTTCTTTACTTTGAAGCAAAGAATCATATCAAATCATTATATGTATTAGTGTAAGAAAAGCTGTATAATTTTACTATTAAATTAATGTATTATGATTCAGAATGGTTATGATTTTATTTTTGTGTTGTTTAACTTGCATTCTGAATATATTTCATCCCATCTTGAACAGTCTAAATGCTAAACTGGATTGCTACTTTTAGGTCAACTTCATGTCACGCCTCTGAAATCTGTAGTGGAACTTGTGCGAAATTTTAAATACATGGATAAAATAGACAGCTTAAGTAAAAGGTCTGATACAGTTGGTAAGATTATACAAATTTTAATTAATATTTTTAATGTGAAATTATATTTTACTTTATCTATTAAATATAAGTTTTTATTTGTCTTTTAGATTATTTCTAGCTACGATGCCCACAGTTAGTTGTCACTATTTTATTGTGGTCACTTCTTCAGCAATCAGTTTTCTTTTTAAGAAATTAGCTCATCTAAAAATTTAATTCATTTAATTCTCTGCTACACAGTGTACCCCTTTCCGACCACTCAAATTGCTGCTCGTGCCCTAGGATGAGTCTGGTAGTCTGGGTTTTTGACAGTGTATCCCTTTGTATCAGATATATATATCAATAGAATAAGAATATTAGTGTTTAGTGTATTTTTCTAACACCTAGATTTGTGAAATAATTTACTCCGTACTACACAGCCTCATGGCTCATATACATCCTAAATAAACGGTAACCACACTAGCGAAATATACACTGCTGCGGTGCTGGTAGCTAGCTATCATTTTTTTAGCTTTAAGAGAAATAAAAAAAATTCCAAAATATATCGTGTATTATTATTTAGTATTTAAAGTACTTTTTTTTTTTTAAATGAAACTCATGTGTGCACTCTCCCTCCTTACATAAATCTTAACACAGCTTTGTTCATAAACTTTTACATAACTCACGTACAGGAAAATAATGCATTGTGGGTTCACAGCCAACAGTTACTTCTTTAGCAATTGATGTTAATTAACAATCATCATGTTTTTAGCAATGATGCATGCATAAAATAATGAGGAGAAACCCTCACTATTTCCATTCAAGAATTTAAAGGAAATACATCAACTCAGAAGAAAGAACCTGATGTAGACAGCTGCTTTAAGTTCTTCCTATGCTTACAAGCGGTATCAATATAGAGTTTTTAGAAGCCAGTGATGTCTGTTTAGCACTTCTTTATAATTTACATTTAAAATTATATTAATTTTTTTTTTAATTTTTGCATACATTCATAAATTATTGCTTCATTTAAAATAGAACCCTGTAGCAAATTTATAGCCCAAGAATTAGCATGTAAATGCTCCAGATACACAAGTATTAAATTTTGGGCTTTTTTTATATGAATAACATATATGGTTGGAGTATCTCTGGCTGAAATTAAAACGTTATAACAATATAAGCACTTTAAATGCTTATACCTTCAGACCTAATAGATGAAAATGTACATAAATTTTACTTCTTTTATCAGAAATAGGGTGCCATATGAATCTATAAAAATAATTTCAATATTTTAATATTTAAAATTTTTTTTAACTAAAGTTTTTGTCGGAGCAAGCTATCACCTCAATTTGCTTACTTTTACTCAAAATATCTTCTAAACTATAAAAGATAAATATAAACAGTAAGTAACAAAAATGTTCAGTAAAAAATGCAGTTTCTAGAACACTGATTTATGTTTACACAACTCTTATAGTTTTTGAGGAATTTTCTTGTTGAAAAAGATTAAACATTTCCCTATAAGTTTATAATGTTTATATCACAAAAATTAAAAGTATTATCTTGGATCATGCAAGTCATTTATAGCCCTTTGAAATCCCTACAAGAATATAAAATTGGATTTTAGATCAAATTCTTAATTTTTAAAATATAGTTGTTTGATATTTTAATATTTTTTAACCATTTTGAAAAGATTGTTCTAATTTCAGTGTTTTAATCTTTTAAATTGTTTTGCAAAAGCCTAATGAGGAGAAACCACCTACTAGGAAGATGTTGCACTCATATCCAAAAGTAAAGCAACAAACAAAAAAATTAGCATATTTCTAAAACTAGCATACCAACATTGCAACATTTTTTAACAAGGTATAAAAACTAAATTAGGTATAAAAATGAATTAATTTAATTAGGTATAAAAATGACCTGCTTTGTGCAGTGCTTGTATCTCCTCATTACGGATTCCAGAAGGAAACTTGAAATAGCCAAATTTTGAAAACTGAGTAGGTAACGTCATCTGAATGGTGCCAGGTGATGTGAGGTAATAGGGTGTCTTGAAGGAGACCAATGACAGTCTAAAGTAGCCCGGACCCTGAATGTTAATCATTCTGTTATTTGCAACCTATAGAACTGGTATCAAAGTGAGGAAACAGTGTTGCAAAGACCAGTAACTGGACATTCAAGGGTCACAACTACTCAGGATTGCCAATTTCTATGTCTGCAATCATGATGCCACAGGTTAATCATTGCACATCACCTTGCTTCTGACCTTACAACATCAGCAAGAAGAGCTGTATCTTGGCAAACTGTTTACAGACGGCTACATGTACGTCATCTGTATGGAAGATGACCAATGGTTTGTGTCCCACTGACGCTCTCGTACAAAGGGGACTCACTTAAACTGGGTTCGAGGTCACCTCAGCTGGACTCCACAACAAAGGGGTACTATGCTCTTCACGGATGAGTCACGGTTTGTTGCAGAGTGATTCCCAATGATTATTGGTCTGTAGGATGCCTGAAACTTACTATCATGTCAGTAATATCCACGAAATGCACACATAGAGGCGGTGGTTTGATGGCTTGAGCAGGGATTGCTGTCAGTGCCCACACTGATCTCCACATCTTCCCACTGTGATAGCAGCAGTGTGGTAGAGATGACATCTTTACTCAATATGCTTCTCCATTTCTTGTGGCCTGGCCATTTTTATAGATGATAATGTGCAAGTCCACAGGGCTCACATTGCTGTCTAGTACTTAGAACCGGAAATACTTCGTATGGAATGGCCACTAAGATCACCCAACTTGAATCCCATTGAGGGATTATAGGACATGTTTGGGAGACATTTAAGTTCTCTCCATGACCTTCTCTGGAATCTTTACGAGCTAATAACATGTCTGCTCTGGATAGGCACATTTACTCCAAACTACCATAGATTATTTTATTCACAGACCTCCACCAATGAACTGTTTTTGCCACTCAAAATCCCATGTTTTTGTTTATCTTTATTATTTTATTATTTATTGATAAGTTTCTTTGCATTTCGCCATGCTAGTATCTTTTATTATACCCCATGATCTGTGAAAGTTTCAATGAATTCAAATAAAAACTTTCCTTTTATCTGCTTTTTACACTTTGTTGCTTAACTTTTGGACATGAGTGTATTCATGCAAAGCCATTTCAGCTCCATCAGATTGAAGCCACAGCTAATTTTTTTTTTCTTCTTGTAATTAAACATTTATTAATTTTTTTTTAATTTTCAATTGTTTTGGGAACATTCCCAGATTGTTAGATCATTTGAAAAAAGCTATAAGTGAAGTTGCGATTCCTGCGAGACCTGAAGAAAGCTATTATTTGCCTTTGAAACTAGTTAACCAAATTTTATATGTATGCTGTATTTACGGTTTCATTTACTGTATTTTATTGCAGCAGTTTTTGAGCAATTATTTGATAATTTTATCTCAAATATAATCCTAATACAATTATATGTTTGTGCCCATAGAGGAAGAAGAGGATGAGAATGAAGAAGCTGTTGCTGTCACTGTGCGCTTTGAAGGCCCTAATGCTCAGAAGGATAAGGAAATAAGACAGAAGTCCTATTCATATGTTCAGCAGAAGAGTGCCAGTGAGCCATGGGTGAACATTAACTATCATCCTCTTGGTGTAAGTATCTGTTGATAATTATGTTTGTCTATATATGAGTCATTCCATGTGAAATCAACGTATAAAATATAGATTTTCAACCTGACGCCTTTCAATTTTTAAAAAAATGTGAATGGTGGTTGCAGACATTTAGCAAATCATAAATATTAAATATAACCCTCGGATATATTTTGGTTCAGTAAATATATTACCTTGAAAATTTGACAGACCAAATTTTAAATCATATCTTGCCATCTAATATAGTTATAAACATGAAATTTGTTAAAGTATTTTGTATGTATTGTAATAATTTGGTGTTGAAATAATTGTAAAGAAAAAATAAACAAGGGTTTTTAGAAAGCTGTAAACCCAATAGGTTGACTTACCTGCAGCGATTTAAGATTAAAGGTTACCAATGTTGCTTTTGATCTTGAATATTTAAAAACTGTAAATTAAAAATTGTCACCCTTGTTATTGTAAAATGAAGCATGCCAATTTTCAAACTAGGACTGTCATAAAAAATACATAATATTTTATGAAAATTTTCAAATTGCTATAAAGCAAATATGCGCAAATGTTTTAGAAAGTCCAACTAGGTTGTATCAAACCCAGCCAACCCTGTGAGTGTGACACATATAATCATTCTGTAAATTGTCATTTACTTCTAACTACAAAATTGCATATACCAATGTCATAGCTGCCAACTCTTCCGGTTTTTCTCTATATCTCCCGGGTATGTCGCTAAATCTACCGGTTTTTCACTCAACTAACCTTATTTTCTTTCCCCTTTCTAGACCAAAATAACGCTATTTTCCTGCGTGTCAATTTTCTGCTACCGTGGTGTAGGAATAGATGTTGGGAAATAGTTTTTCTTCAACTAACTGTGACTTAACCTTAAGGTGAAGTTGTAACTGTGGACCGTAACTGGAGAAAGTGTGAGTATAAATGAGTGTGAAATGAATGGTTACGAGCGACTGAGATTGGCTGAGACACAGAAAGAGAGTAAAGCATTATGGTAGTGGATATATGCTATGTATTGTCGCAGGATGTGAATTCTAATTTATATAACCTAAGATAGGTATTTAAGTTTGTTAATAAATTTTTGTTATTGAAGATGTCTCTGCATATCACTCAAGAAACGCTACAAAGGGTTATGGGACCAGTCTCTACACTCAATTAAAAGTGCGTAGTAAGCCCTACTGTGCAAAAATGGCGGAGCAAGCAATTCCTAGATTTGATGGAAAAAACTTCAATAGTTGGAAGTACCGTATTAAAAATATACTTCAGGGAAAAGGGTTAGACTTGTATCTAACTGATAATCCGCCAGAAAAGGAAGCAGAACTAACTGAGTGGAAGAAATACGATTCTCAAGCAAGAGGAATTATTACATGCACGTTAAGTGATATGCAAGTTTGCTTGATTCTTACTTGTAATACTGCCAAGGAAATTTGGACTTCCCTAAGCAACAGGTATGAAGGTGATCTGAAAGGAAGAATAGAAGCGAGAACCAATGTGTCACGATTACAGATGGAAAGGAACGAAAACTGGAACGACTATCTGTTGAGAGCTGAGAAATTGCTGGAAAGTGCACGCATACTGGGTGCAAATATAGATGATGAAGAATTTATAAGCACTTTGATGAAGGGACTCCCGCCAAAGTATAATTTAATCGCAATGCAATTTGACAACTTTCAGGAAGCTACCATTTCTGATGTTCGTTGAATTTTCATGTTGCACGAGCAAAGATCTAACGAAGCTGAAAAAGCAATCTCGTCTGTGTTTAAAGTACAGGATAGCAGAAAATATAGAAGTCCGAAATCATACGATGATACAAAGCAATTTGAACAAATTTATAGCAGAAAAATTTTATGCTATATTTGTAATAAAACTGGTCATAAAGCCGTGAATTGTTGGCATAATCCAGCTAATCAACGAAAATCAAGTTTCTTGAAGGATAGTTTTAAACAAGCAAACCGGCAAGGATATTCAAAATCAAAAATTATGTGCGACAGAAATGGATCAAAAAGAACTTTAAAAGCTACAGAAGGTGTATTGCAAGCCAGATGGATCTTAGACAGTGGAGCGACTAGTCATATGACTGAAAATCTTGACTGCTTAAATGAAGTACAGGAAGATAAAAGAAATATTTTGTTAGCTGACAATAGCAGGATATCTTCTCAAGCAAAGGGATCCGTGACATTACGAGAAGTAAGTGGAAAATTTAATTCAGAATTAGTGCTAAAGGATGTACTTTATGTACCTAAACTAAAAAGTAATCTGATATCTGTTCGAAAATTGACAGATGATAATATGAATGTTTTATTTGATGAATCTGAAGGGCATATTTTAGATAGGAAAGGCAATACAATATTAAGTACAAAACGATCGGAATTTTACGTTGCTGATTTGAAAGCGATCAAGGATAAGAATTTTATTTACAAAGCGGGTAAAAGTACTTCTTGGGAAATGTGGCATAAAAGATTAGGCCATATTAATGAAAAATATATGAAACTTATGTTAAAAAATTCAATGGTATATAACTTTGAGTGTAAGCAAGAGTCAAATTCGAGTGATTGTATTGCTTGCATTCAAGCGAAATACGCTAGAAAACCATTTAAGGAAGTAATCAGTGAGCAATCAAAAATGCCGTTGGAACTTCTTCATATGGACTTAATCAGTCCAATACAAGAAGCTTCTTTAGGAGGAGCTAAATATGTTTTAACAGTAGTGGATGATTTTTCAAGGAAAATATTTGCAAAATTTCTAAAGTCAAAAGCGTATGTTTTCGAAACATTCAAGTATTTGATATTTAAACTTGAAAAAAGTACTAGAAAAAATGTTCAGAAGATCAGGAGTGATAACGGAACGGAATTTTTAAATGCAGAAATGGAACAGCTTTGTAAAAGTAAAGGTATTGATCATCAGAAAACAACATACTTCTCACCAAGCCAAAATGGTCGAAGTGAAAGAGCAAACAGAATTTTAATTGAAGGTACGCGAGCTTTATTAATAGAAGCTAATTTACCTATCAAATTTTGGGCAGAGGCCATGAATACATTTACTTATATAAAAAACAGAACTCCTTCAAAATCAAGAAATAAGAACACACCAGAGGAACTTTTTACTGGAAGGAAACCAAGTGTTTCATACTTTCGAGTATTTGGATGTCAGGCTCATTATTGGAAACCAAAGCACAAAAGAAGCAAGTTTGATAAAATTACAGATGCTGGAATATTCGTGAGATATTCTGAATCAAGAAAAGCATATAGAATCTGGAATCCTAAAAGTCAAGACATAGTAGAATCTCGAGATGTTAGATTTCTTGAAGAAACTAAGGGAAATGAACTGTTAGAACAAAATCGAGTATATTCAGATTCCCCGGTAAAAATCTTAGATTTTGGTAAAAATCTGTTAAGAAGACAATTTTGATGCAGATGAAGAAGAATCGACTAGTGTTGAAACCGATCAACCGAGAAATGATCAAGATCCTGGTAATGGTTGTACAACTCGCAGTTTAAGACCTCGAACTAAAATTATAAATTACAACGAATCATTTGAAAGTGATGATGAAGCTGTAGATCCAGATTATTATCCAGATCAAACCATACTAAAGGCGAAAGATCGACGAAATATACCGTCAAGTTATGAGGAAGCTGTATGTTCTGATCAAAAGGAAAATTGGATAGAAGCAATGGATAAAGAAATGGAATTGCTAAAATTTCATAATGTTTGGACTTATGAAAAGATTCCAGAAGGAATCAAACCAATAAACTGTAAATGGGTATACAGCATTAAAAACACCCCAGAAGAATCTAACATGATATACAAAGCGCGATTAGTAGCAATCGACTGTTCTCAGAGGTTTGGAGTAGATTATACTGAAACTCTTTCACCAGTTATTAAAACTGATAGCGTAAGAACACTTTTAGCATTTGCATTAATGAAAAATTGGAAAATTAATTTTTATGATGTTGAAATTGCTTATTTGTATGGAAAGTTAACAGACTATTTACATGGAAGAACCCAAAGGATATGAACGTAGAAAGAATAAAAATATGGCGTGTAAATTAAACCAAGCTATTTACGGGTTAAAACAGTCTGGTAAAGTGTGGTATGAAACTTTATCTGATTACTTACTAAAATGTGGATTCAAAGTATTTAAATCTGACAAGTGTGTTTTCAACTACGAGAAGGGAAATTCTCGATCAATCGTTGGAATTTACGTAGATGATCTGATAATTATAAATTCTGATGATGAAATTTTAGATTATGTAATTAGAAAATTGAAAGAAAAATTTAAACTAAAGGTAAACATTAATATGAAAAATTTCCTAGGATTAGAAATTTCAGTAGAAGAAAATCAAATGATCATCAAAAAAGAAGCTTATGCAGATGAAATATTAAAAAGATTTAAAATGCAAGATTGTAACAGCATTGCAACACCAATGGATATAAATGTGGACTTTGACAATTACGAAACTTCAGAAAAATGTGATCCCCACAGATATCAAGAAATTATTGGTTCACTATTGTACCTCGGAATGAAATCGAGACCGGACATCGCGTATGCTTTAGCAACCTTGTCAAAGTACAATAAGGATCCAAGAGTAATACACATGACTGCTGTTAAGAGAATTCTTAGATATGTGAAAGGAACTAAAGACCAAGGATTGGTATACGTTAAAGGTGATTTTAATCTTTCAGGATATGCAGACGCAAATTGGAGATGTAAGGAACCAAATCAGAAGTCAACAACAGGTTTTCTTTACAAAATTGGCCCAAATCTAATTAGTTGGACTTCTAAATCGCAGGACACTGTATCTATCTACTTGTGATGCCGAAGTATCTGCATTGGTAAGCTGTATGAAAAAAGGGATATCTTTACAATTATTTTTTGACGAACTTTTACTTAAGACTCTAGTAAATGTAAAACTTTATTGTGATAACAAATCGATTTTCATTTGTGAAAGCGGAGTAACTTCAAGTAGATCAGATCACATTATTCGTAAAGTAAGTTGTCGCGATAAACTATCACGACATAGTACTTTCACAGGCAAGGGACAACCGGACGTGGACCATTCACATCGTGAACCCCTTTTTAGGAGAAACTTCTAGAATTCTCGAAGCTCTCCCTTGCTTAGTAACAGCGGTCAGGCAGAAGATCCGGCCAATCACTCGCGACCTTTGACCTAGCAACGGAGAGCCGAGGATGACATCGCCCCTCTCTCGATCGGTGGACGCGACAGAGCAAGGTCGCAGATTTTGTGCGCAAATTTTTGATTCTCGGGGAAGGCGGTATCCTCGTTCTATCTGCTCGAACCGAGGAATATGTTTTCTTTCAAAAGTACCGAAAAGTCCAATTCATGAAATAATTACATATTTTATGAAATATAGCATTTTATATTCTGATCTTCTATTCGAGATAAGTGTAAGCACGAGAAAAAAAATGATGGCGGAGGATGCAGTGAGACAAAGCGTAAGAGGACACCCTTCGTGGCCAGTTTCTGTTGAGAATGATGTCCTAGCAAGATGGCGGAAAATCATAGGTAACCTGCTACGACTGGAAGCTGATGCTACAAGTTTGCCGGCCCGAAATAAGGAACGGAATGCCATTGCCGTCCTTTGAGGGTGCTCGAGGCATTTGTAGTGGAAGAATGCGAATGGGATGATCCAGCAGAATTCGGAGGAGAGACACCATTCTTTGTCTAAGGAGTAACCAGATAATCCTAATAGCATGACCCAAGATGTCGACGAAATAGTGCCGGATAGGATAAAAATAAGTACCACATATTCACTAATAGAACAAGGCAAGATGCTACGTGATAGTGCTGAATTGTGTAAAAAGCAACTAAATACGTGTGTGATTGATATCGCTATTAGAACAAGTCAAGACGTCTACGAAATAGTGCCTGATCTGATAAAAAAAAAGGTGTGCAACACCGACTTACCCAACGAGATACAAATTCGTTTGTGAGTGGCGTCAGCGATTTCAAGCTGTGTCAACGTAAAATAAAAATCTCCTAGTGCAATTGAAAGAATTTTTTTATTATTACAGTAATAAATTAAGAGATATTCTGGGTGAGTTTCTTTTGAATAGAATTTAAGAGATGACAAGATCTACAAATTTAATACTGTTTGCTATAGCTGATTTTAAATTTTATGAGTACAGGAGAGGAATGAGAAACGTTAGTATTGTAAATTTGTATATAGTGTATTTAATGGTTATTGTATGAATGTATTTTAATTGAATAATTTGATAAAATGTGAAATATAATAACCTAGCAAAGGGATCTAAAATGTAATGATCTTGAATACTTGGGATCATATTAATGAGACGGAGTTGAATTGATAGGCATACACTATACATATAATTGAATCATAGATAGATAATTGATACTGAATTTTGAAACACATAATGATGAATTATCATATATAATAATTTTGATACACATGCTCTAATTTAATTTTATATATGAAATATTTGGTTTCTGGATAAATTTAAAATACATATTCACATTGAGAAAATTTAGACACATAATTTGACAGGTTAGAATTGTGATGAAATGATTTAGTATAGATGAAGGGGATAGAAAAGAATTATTATAAATATTTTGTTGAATAAGTTTGACACCCGTAGGTATTGACACAATATTTTTTTTCACTTCTGATGTGAGCTAGCCTCATATCAGGTAGAAGTCCTGACAGAAGTTATAATTATAGCGTTCCACTATAATTGGAGATATATATATTATGCCTGCTGATTTTCTTACTTAAGAAACTTAAATTGCTAGAGAGTACATAATAACATTAAAATTTTAATTGCTGCATTATACATTTTGAGTTTTAATAGAGCGGGAGAACAGGTCACCTTTAATGCAAATAATTTTGTTATAATTTTAATAATTATTTAGCCTCAGTGCTAGGAAGGGATCTCTTAGTATTCCGACACAATTCCAAAATGAAATTGTTGGGTTAAATTTTAATATTGATGATATGATCTACAATTGAGAAATGACAAATAATAAAACATGATACATTTTAATTGAGTTTTTAGAGGAACATAAGTAATACGATGAAGTTATGAAATGTATGAATTTATGCTAGTTGAAAATGTGATTTATGGTAAGAATTATATACAATGAGGAATTTTATTAAAGATTAGAATTATGTATGACAAATATGTGTCTTATAAAAATAATTATTTAGCCTCAGTGCTAGGAAGGGATCTCTTAGTATTCCGACACAATTCCAAAATGAAATTGTTGGGTTAAATTTTAATATTGATGATATGATCTACAATTGAGAAATGACAAATAATAAAACATGATACATTTTAATTGAGTTTTTAGAGGAACATAAGTAATACGATGAAGTTATGAAATGTATGAATTTATGCTAGTTGAAAATGTGATTTATGGTAAGAATTATATACAATGAGGAATTTTATTAAAGATTAGAATTATGTATGACAAATATGTGTCTTATAAAAAAAAAAAAAAAAAAAAATGTATAAAACTTGAGATATTCTAAAATACTGATATAGGAGAACAAGAAGAAATGACGAAATAGAAACAAAGGCATGTTGTTATTGAGATATTTAAATATGAATGCTTTAATAAATTTCAATTTTGGTACCCATTCAGAGAATTGGTTTTTGTTTATAATAATATTTGTGTTTCAGAAAGAAGTCTAATTTACAGGTGAGTTTTTATTAAAGGTAAATGAATATAAGCAAAAAAAAATATAGATAAAATTTTTGAATTAATTACAACTGAAAAATAATCATCATTTAAATTTTAATGTGTAAGAATTTAAATATGTAAGATTTTTTTAATCCCTTTAGGATTTCTCTCTCTCTCTTTTTTTTTTTAAATTTTATTCTTACATAAGTTTTATAAATGAGAACTTAAAATCTCAAAATTTTGAACTTATTTATGTATTGAGTAATGACAATCTAGCAGATATATTAACTAAAGCTGTAAGTAAAGATAAACTGTTAAGATTTAAACAAACATTGAATGTTATGTAATGTAATGTAATGGTTCTACTTGTATATCTATGTTTGTAAAGTTGTTAACAATAGATCGCTAGTGACATTTGTGTTTATATTCTTGTATTTGTATCTGCAGGTTTAAAAAAATCGGAAATAGACCACAAATATTCAGAAAATGTTATGAAATAAGAAACGAAGTCACAAATTTTGAGATCGAAGTTTTCCTGTTTTTTCATCTAAAAAATCAGTTTCCCAGCTATCGCGTAATCGGTGATCGCAAATGGCAATTATTCCCACAACATCACGAGAGAGAGAGAGAGATCACCAATGATTATCTAATTAATGTGGGAGAAACACATTTGCATCCACTAAAATTTTGTTACATTGTTTTGTTTTTTATACAAAACTATTTTTCGAATGTATTGTTAATGAAATGAAAGGCTTTTTTGCAGCAGTTTCGCTAGACTGCATTTGTGCGCGATCCTCCTTATATTTCGTTTTATTGTGAAACCATTTTTTCACTTTTGCAATCTATTTGCATTGACAAAATTTTTTATAATTATTTCGTATTTTATACAGAAAAACTATTGTTCAAACGTATTATTAATGAAATGAAAGGTTATTTTGCAGCAGTATCGCGAAAAACAGCATTTGTGCGCGATCCTCCTTATATTTAGTTTAATTGTTAAAAGAATTTCCACTTCTGTTTGCATCGCCAAAATTTTTTATAATTATTTTGTATTTTATGCAGAAAATCTCTTGTTCAAACACATTATTAATGAAATGAAAGGCTATTTTGCAGCAATATGGCGAAAAATGGCATTTATCATGATCCTCCTTATATTTAGTTTAATTGAGAAAATAAATTAGACTTTTGCAATCTGTCTGCATCGTCTAAAATTTTCGTAATTATTTTCTGTTTTATACAGAAAAACATATTTTCAAACTTATTATTAATGAAATGAAGAACTATTTTCTGAATAACAATAAAATAATAATTTGGAAATTTAAGATATACAACCATTTCAAAAGTATAAATTAGAATTTGATGCATTTGTATAATTTACATATTTTTAGAATTTTAATTAAAAATTAATATTTGTTTCATCCTTTAGTTTAAATGAAAATAGCATAATAATGTTAGTTTAAATGATTTCTGAGAATAATGAAAATGAAGTGAATATAAGTTTAGAATTATTAGAGCATGCTGAGGAAAGCTAAATCGACTGCAATGAATTTTAGCACTTAATAAAAATAATTTGATAAAATTATTCCATTTCATTGTTGATTATGTTTTAAATAAGCACAATGTATGTGAATATCAGTTGCTGTACAATTTAAGGTTTAATTGCATTAATGAGTCCTGTTAGTGCTGCCAAAAATCTTAATTTTTTTTTCTCTCACAAAATGTGTGCCTATTTTTCTTTCTGTTAGATTGGCAATTTTAAAATTATCTAAAGGTAGTGAATTTGAATATGCTTTTTGTTCAATCTGTGCAATGGACTTCAAAATTTCACAGTGGAACAGGGAATATTATTCCCCAAGCCAAAACCAAAAGGCATGTGGACAAAAAAATTTCAATTAAAGGAAATGCTGACATCAAATATTAAGTTCTTGTAAAAGGCAGGGATAAAAATGTTTCACAGATCCACAGTATTATAATTTTCCAGAAAGGTATATGTTTTTCCAAATTTTTCCATCCTTTTTCCATTGTGTTTTTCTAAAAAGCGGAACATTTGCAAAATTGCCTCTTCATACCACCACAATCATTTCCACCAAATCATTACTTTCTTTAGTTTCAAATTGTTTCCACACGTACGTTCCCCAACTGGAAAGCAAAAAAAAAAAAAGGCGATCCTTTATCTAGAAGAGAAGACTTGGTTTAGAACACAATGTGAACCTGAGTAGGAGCAGTTCACCAGTTAGAAAATTTGACTCTTAATTAAGAGAAATACATGTGCTTGAAAAATTACAAAAAATAAAATGTAATAATTCAAATAAAGATTTTTTTTTTGTTAGAATGTGAAGATGCAACTTTTTACTAAACTATAGAGCCATAAAAAAAACTATTTTGAGTCAATCAACAACAAAATCAAATCTTGAAATGCGTGAAAACCGATTTTTTAAAATTTGAATTATTTTTTTAGTTATTTAATATTTTATGCGATTTCGTCCCCTTTTCCCCCCTTTTTTCTACACCATCCAGACGTCGTAGAAAAAATCAAACACACCACCGGAAAGAGCAGACAATTGCGAGTAAAAATATATCAATTTCAAATCTCAGGGACAAATTCTAATATTTTTTAAAGATTTTAAAGCAAAAGTCACTTTTGGTTCAAAAAAACGAACTTTCGTTTTTAAATCCTCCCATCGGGAAAAGTTCCGAGAATTTCGACTAATAATTTACATTTTTAGAAAGCTCAAATATCTGGCATTCTTACAAGTCCAATCTGGTCAAGAAATATTCCGTATTGCCCACAGGATCGGGATTTTAAGATTTTCCGAATTTCAATTTCTCGACAATCCGCTAAAGAAGTCCTTCACCGGCATTTTCCCCCCGCAGAAGAAAGAGGGAAGGTGGTGGGGACGTCACAGTTCTGAATACGCAATAGCAAAATCATTGAATGGAACATATATATATTCGATATTCATCTATTTTATTGGAAACATGGAGACCGTGCTTATGGAGACTGCTCTTCCGGTGTTAAGAGCTTAGCATATGTATTGTATACATTGGGTGAAATTATTATATTTATATGATATTTTAAGTGGATATTGGTCAAGAAATAATGAAAATTGCCCGCAGGATCGAGATTTTAAGATTTTCCGAATTTCAATTTCTTCGCAATCCGCTAAAGAAGTTCTTCACCGGCAATTTTCCCTGCAGAAGTTTTTTCCCTGTTTCCATGAAGACCGCACTTCCGGTTTTAAATTAAGAGCTTAGCATATGTATTGTATACATCGGATGAAATTATTATATTTATATAATATTTTAAATGGATATTGTAATTTATGGATATTTTAAATGAATATTTTAAATAATTTAAATGATTGAATTGTGGTGATGTATTTGAAATTATTATATTTATGGATTTGTGGAACGATATGGATGATTGATGGAACGATATGGATTTTTTAAATGGATATTTTAATTTATGGATATTTTAATTTATGGATATATTTTAATTTTATGGATATTTTAAATGATGTAACGATGGATATTTTAATAGAGCTTAGCATGTGGTCATTATAGAATTTAAATTAGGGCATGGGAATTGTACTCGATAGGCCCGGGTTCGATTCCCGCCACTGCCAAAACTGCTGCAGTGTTCATGCAGAGTACAATCACGTTAAACATGTGGGTCCGTAAGTCCTTCCGAGAGGTTGGTGGTAGGGGAATGAGGGTACGGTTCCTGTGGATGCTTCTCCCACTGGGTTCCAGTCTAAATTGGGTGAATAAAAAGAAAGTTATGGAGGAAAGTCATGGAGGACGCAGTATCCCAGTGGTTAGCACGCGGGAATTGCACTCGGTAGGCCCGGGTTCGATTCCCGCCACTACCAAACTGCTGCCGTGTTCACGCAGAGTACGATAATGTTAAACATGTGCGTCCGTAAGTCCTTCCGAGAGGTTGGTGGTAGGGGAAGGAGGGTAGTCCCTGTGGATGCCTCCCCCACTGGGTTCCAGTCTAAATTGGGTGGCACTTCCTGCCCGTCCAAACAGTTACCTTACATCTTTCTGGTAGGTCGCGCCAGCGAGTTTGCCATAGTCAGAATTTGCTACGGTCAGGATTTTCAAGGGTAGCGAACAGGCTGGTCGCCAAAGGCGTCTAGTAAATGAAAATAAAAGAATGTAGGGTGAAGTTGAATAAATTAAAACATCAGGAGATTTGAGATGAATGTCTCATATTTTTTATAAAAAGTTCCATATGTTGAGATAACTCTGAAAAATATCAAAACAACCCTATAATATCAAAACATCTATAATTTAGCAATTTTCTAAGTCAAATTTCCTATTAACTATTAAAAAAAACAGCCACTTCCTTATAGGCTATGGCAGGTCTATCAAAGACCTGCCGTAGTTTGAGTATAAATTGTGTGCATAATTTCTTTTAGTTCCATTTCCATTGGAATATCTTCCGACGTCTGTAGACAGAGAGAGATTCGTCTCTCCTGAAAATCCTGCTTGAGACTTAGCTTTACCAAATGAAGTAAAAGTATTTTGTTTATTTACACAGAGAATGTTTTATCCATTTTTTTTTTATAATATATAATTAAAATAAAATTGATCTCAAATTATTTGGATAGACACCATCTCCCTTATCAGCCATAAAACCAAAATAAATAAAATATTTCTACAAAATTAACTCTTTATAAAAACTTAAAACAAAATTCTAACATGTTACATATATAAACGTACAAGGTTACCGAATTGATTTTTAAATGAAATTATAAAATCAGTGGTGTGCAGCGATATTTTGCTTTAGGCAAGTACAACATTTAATTCTGGTATATAAAAATCAATAGGAAAAATATATTGCAGTCAACCCTCCAATAACACTGTACTCTCATAATGTGGTTTCTATATGATATGGAGCAAAAATTGTGGCAACTCTCTGATAAGGCGGTACTCATAAAACTCAGTAGTCTTGTAACGATGTTTCTGTATAGTACAACTCAATTAGTTTAAGCAGTCTCCCTATAGCATGAATTTTTGTATTACACTTTTAAGGTCGAAATTAATGGAAATTCCCCTTTTTTTGTCATCCACGTACATCACCATATTTCAATTTCAGTTATTAGGAAAATCCCCTGTAAAAAAATTTTATACATTCACCTCAAATTCATTGGTCTATGAAAATATGGGTAAAGAATGAGTTTGAAATTTCAATTTAAATGATGTAAAAAGGGGACTGGGTTTGGGTAAACAATTAGAAAATTACTTTGAAAATGACCCTTCAACAGTCAGTGGAAAGTGCAAAGTTTAAAAGAGAATTACAAAATTGCTTAGCTCCTTATAGAGAGATTTTGGTAGAGTTACAAAATAAAACTACATTTGAAAACGAAAATGAAGATATGCAAAGTGAAAAGGACATTAAAAGAAAAAGAATTAGACCACTAATATTTAACAGTGATGATGAATGTTAATAGGATTTTTGTTAGAAAAAAGTCATTAAGGTTATATTTCACATTG
Source organism: Amaurobius ferox (assembly GCA_951213105.1). Lineage (NCBI taxonomy): Eukaryota > Metazoa > Arthropoda > Arachnida > Araneae > Amaurobiidae > Amaurobius > Amaurobius ferox. The sequence goes on along the minus strand of OX578135.1, from coordinate 137,254,929 downwards.
TTTTTTTAATTTTCTCATATAAAGTCTTGAACTCAATAAAAATAATTTGAAATATGTAAACATATTTATTGCCTTTTGTATCTATAAACTTATATTTCATAACTATATTCATCATAACATGGTACTCTAAAAATGTAGTTTTATAAAATGTACAACGAATCAGCCTGATTTATATGTTCAAGTTTCACTTAATGCAGTTTTCGTATAATGATGTACGAATTGTTCTGTTTTGTACTAATTCTGAGTTTCTTATGCAGTTTTCATATAACATAGTACGAAATAAGCTGATTTGCACTAATCTGAGTTTCTTATAACACAGTATGAATTAATTGCATTATGGGAGGGTTGACTGTACTGTTGAACCTATTTGTACATAAATTCCAATCTTTTGCAAATGCATTAATGATATTTTTGTAGAAATTAATAGTTCTTATTTCTCATGTTTAAAGAAAACTTTTTAAGATGCAATAAAAGTTTGTATCTTTGCTATTAGATGATACATCATCACATATCAATAAGAAATTGATAGATTGATTTTCTAATTAAATTATTTTGTGCTAATTGGACTTTTCTGTTGGTACTGACATTGTAAGCATGCAAAGCAATATTGATATCAGGAAGATTAATTTGAGCTTGGTGACCAATGATCTATTATCAATCACTGTTTCACAAATACAAATTCTGCTGAAATTTTATAGTAAAAAAAATTTATTTTTTTTAAGCTGATGTTAGGTAAGCAATGCTTGCATTGCTTCTTTGGACTGCATACCACAGGACAAAATCTAACTAAGACTGATAATATTTAGTTCATATTTGAAAAGTTTCTACTATTATGACAAGTGTCCGCCAATCATGACCAGGGAGTTTGAAAACTTTTTCATAACCACTGCCATTTGAAAACTTGTTTCGGTCACAGTCCAGTTATAACCAGAACGACCAATGATTTTCTCCATCGATGTTAAGTGGTTACATGGTAGACAGAATACTTGTTTTGCTTGAAATGCTGTCGAGAACCGTGCAGAATAACCATGCTGTTTTTTCTCTGGTGAGTGACTAATAACTGATAAACAATTGTTAACTGAGATGACTATTCAATTAACTTTTCAAACATACCCTTAACGTGTGCGAAAGTTATACAATAAAATCAATGCACAACTCATTGATTGTTTCAAAGTTGGACAAAGTCTTGTTTAACATAAATGATAACAGAAAATGAAAATTGCAACAAAATTACTTACTTCTACAAAAGAAAGCTTGTTAAATGAAAATTTATCCAAAAGTACAGTAGAGCCTTGATTATCAGACGTAATTGGGACAGAACCTACATTGGATAATCAAAATTTCCGATAATAGAGAATTTTTCAATAATCGTCTAGTTTGATATGTAACATCGTCATCGAACTGCTATTATGACTATTTAAACTGCTAAACAAATATCTAAATTCAAATTACAGTACAGTATAATAGTACATGAAAATTTATTTTGAAACAAAAAACTTACAATGATTTAAATGGAAGCTTCATCTGGCAAAAATTGGTCATCCTTTGTCGTGCAGCTCTGTCACGAAGTTTTTTTAAAAGCTTTAGTTCAGAGGAATCACACTGTTCTTGTTGTTCCAACCAAGCAAGGCCTTTTGAAAAACACTCAAAAGCATCATTGTTACTAATATCTTTACTTGGGAATCATTCTCGCCTTCAATCACATAACAATATCATATTTCTCCTCTATGGTTAGAATGACTCGTTTTCTCTTAATGGAAACTATGATGAAAAAAGCAAACTTCAGTAATAAAAAATTACAGTCAAAGACACTTCACCACAGCAACAAACAGCAGAAAAAGAGAACAAACAGTTACACGCTAGAATTTCACCCATCTAAGCATACGTAATCACCTTTTTCCGGAGTAGAATCGTCCACGAAGGGTAGGCACGCCAATTGTAATTGAGCACGTAGTGATTGATACACAATTGAGAAGAATTTGATATTTTTGTAAATAATACTTGAATTTGATGTAAAACAATCTTGAAATGATGTTAGATTACTGTTAAAATGAAATATGCATTATTATACATATTAAAATATAATACTTACTTGATTGATACCTTGTTAAAAAATTATATCCAGCATAATAACCATAATAATATTGTAGCGTAAAGAAAGAAAAATTGATGTAGCGGAAACAAAGCGACATTTGGGTTTTACGTCACAATGACCCCGGTCCCTCTCATACTTACTGCTAGAACCTTATATTAATATATGCACCCTGTAGGGGCAGCACTTTGAAATATGGCTATTTTTTTTTTCTTGCTAGTGTCTACACTAGCTTGATGACAACGCCTGGCAACTTAAAGTTTAATTTATGCTGTTCATCTACTTTTATGAATTTTAGTTTTAAGGAGGTTTCTGGGGTAATATTAGTTTATCTAATTTTATTAGGAGATTCTTGGCATGTATATTGTTGAAGGCCCAGACCACACGACCAACCCAGGGGTTTATGGTAACAAATTGTGTGGCCGGGAAAGGCATGTATATTGTTGAGACCCAGACCGTCCGACCTACCAGAAAGGTGTAAGGTAACTGTATGGACGGCCGGGAAAAAAATAAGGTTCGATTCCCTCCTCTGCCAGGCATGTATATTGTGTAAAACTAAATTAATGATTTATATATTCTTAAAAGTTTTATTCTAAAATAATGAATTAACAATTTATCTTGTAATTTAAAGTTAATTTCTCTTGGTGGACAGCACCGGGTGTTCCAAACTCAGGTTTTCAGACCTAAGAATGATACGTACCTGAAATGTAATATTTTCAAAAGTTTAGCTTAATGTGTAATGTCTATCTTTTACTGGTATGACTATTTGAAATTTTATATCTAATTGTTAAGGAAATATTGAAAAATATATTTAATTAAAGTGTAACTCTATAAAGGAGTTTTCTCCTCATGCCTTCTTTAATAAAATAATGTTAGGCACTTACCTGTTTGTAGTTTTGTTCTTTACCTTTTAATAATATTTTAGACTGGACTGAAAGGTAGGTATATTGTTCTAATTGAGTGTTCAGTGCAATAATGATCAAATATCTCTTGTGGACTTATGAGTATAATATTTAAAATTAAATGACTTAGTAATGATCAATAATGAAATAAATATAATCATTGATCATAATAACAATGTAATTTAAGTAACATAACTAAACAATAATTTAATAAATATCAAATAACTATATATAAAATGGTTGGGAATGAAAATCTTCCTTTAACAGTAGTCTAGAATATTATTCCGAAGTCACATGGTTGTATCTTTAAAAGCGGGGAAGATACAGCATTTGAATTTCAGAAAAAGATAGTCATTTTATAGTTTTCTTCTCCTGCACCTTCTTCTTATACAGTCAACATATCTATATGAAAAAATCATCTAAATTTAACAAAACTTTCAAAGATATTCACAAATAGGGTGAGATAGGTTCCCTAAAAAATTTGAATTTCTGGATCAAATCTTTATTTTAGATTTAAAATCTTTAAAAACTTATTCACTTTTGACAAACATGTCGCAAAATGAAATTTTTTTTTTAAATCTGAGTTCTGCCATTGCCATATTCGATTTGCATTTTTGTATTTTATATAATATAATGAAATGGCCAATAAAAACATTGAGTTAGGAAAAGGTTATGTTACTGTTTAGCCCCCCAAATTAAAGATAATTTGATCAAAAAATTTGTAACTGTTTTTTTATTTTAAATTTTATGAAAGGATTGGTATTCAAACTAATTAATAAACAGATGGTATATTAAGTATGTTTCAATAGGACATGTGTGTCCATATGTCCAACTTCGTGACAAACTTGACGACTTTTTTAAAGTCGCCAAATTCATGTAAATGATGTTAAATTGATGAAAATTATGCCAAATTAATAAAATTAGTTATGAAATATAACTAAGTAGGATTTTCATTTTGCATTTTATGAATGGATTGGATTTCAAACTAATTAATAAATGGATGCTATATTAAACATGTTTCAATAGGGCCTGTCTGTCTATGTTTCCCACTTGGCAATAAATTTGGTGACCTAGATTAATATATTTTCTGTTGTGCTTTGCTGTATGTTGTTGTTAATAGGATATTTGACATTTTGTGTAATATAAAAATCTGTATAACATTTTCTGATTTTAGTCACAGCACTCAAAATTAGAGTATGAAAATCTTATTTGCTCACAAATGTATAAAGATGCTACAGATTCTGATGTTTCATCTAAGGACTATGCAAAAGAACTTATTTCTCAATGCCATCAACAAAGGCTGTAAGTTTTATTTGTAGATATTTTTCTAAATAAATTAGCTATGCTTGTTATTGAAGTAATCTCCAGGAATTTCACTTTTAGTGCAGCGACCAAAATTAATAAACTTATGTTTTATTCTTGCTAATAGATTAAATTATCATAATCACTATTAGAGATGTGGGTTTTCCAGAAATTTTTCAAATGATGTTTCATTTGCATTTGTCTGTCAGTTCAACCGTTCTACTTAGTAACACATTTAGCTAATTTTTAAAATGCCACTAGATTGATATAAATGTTTGTAAATCCACAAAAATATCTTGAAATTGATAAAATTGCGTTAAATAAATGAAATGAATTGTGTTTTGTTAGGGTATAGTATTGTGTTGATGTTTCATCAATTTGTCGCCAAGTGGGGCTGTCAGTTCTACAGTCCCACTTGGCGATAAATTTGGTGATTTTTTAAAATGTCACTAAATTGACAAAAATGTTGCCAAACCTTCCATAGAGATAGCATTATTCAGACGATATTTCTTTCACCAATTTATTTGAAACAAATGATATGTCGCTTAGCAACGGATTTAAATCCAATGTGTTTATGTGGCAGATTTTTTTTATTAAATTTTTTCCGATTTGAATAAAGAAGATATGCATATAAAATAAATTTCATTGCTATTGCATTTTTGACTGAATAATATCAATTACGGTCTTCAAGTTTAAACATTATTATTATTGATATTTTTAAGAAGTTATGCCATTGTTTTATTGCGGCAAAAATTGTTGAAACTCATATATTGTACGTTGTACGAGTAATCTTCTGCAAATGCACAGGTATATCTTCTAATCTACGCGAATATAAGTAGTACAGGTATATTGGCATATATTTTGACATATATTGGCATATATTGGAATCAAGTATGACCTTTTGGTATGAAGACTACGGGGATTATTAATATTTTCAATTTATTACATCATCTGTTTTATTTTGGTAAGGATTTTTGAGACTCATATTGTAATATGGGTAATCTTCTGCTAACACTCGGACATATCTTATAAACTACGGCATTATAATTAGTACGAGTATATCTTCCCATATAATTTTAGCACTTTCATTTTGGCATATTTTGGAATCAATTGCTACCTTCAGCTTTAAAGATTACGGGTTTATTGCTATTTTCAATTTATACATACAATCTACTACAACAGGTTAGATCTTATAATATTCGCGTATATAAGTAGTACAGGTCCCATACAATTTTAACGCTTTTATTTTGCATATATTTATTTATTTATTATTTTATTTATTTTTTTCATAAATTTGCTTATAAAAGGGACCAGGATGTTTTATTCTTCAGATCTGCCCATGAAGATAATTTTGTATAGCGAGAACAGAGATTCTTAAACTTCTTTTTAGGAGCATTAAATTAAATATTTTAACAGAATATTTTGATTAAAAATGTCGTTTAGTATACTATAGGAATTTGCACATGATTGTGAATTTTAAGGTATAATGCTTTGCAGGTATAATGCTTTTTATTTAATCTTAAAATGAATTTTGCTAGTGTTGCGTATTTTAATTTTAATATTTTTATGAGTAACTTGATCATGTGTTTTAAGATTAAGTTAAAAGTATATCATCTTTTATATTGATGTATGATGAAATTTTATACTAATGTAGGGTTGAATCCTTCGGAATCCTGATTAATTATATGTTTATCTTTAAATTTAAAATTTCCCTATTTGTCGACAGTTAGGCTAACCATACTTAGATCTTTAGACCTGGGGGGATTCAAACCTAGGAAATATTAATTTCCTAAATTTTTGAAAGTGTTTAATCTTTATCATTAGGAGTTAAAGTTGTTTTAATTTTCATTCTTAATTGTGAGAGTATCTTTCGGATATTCATCGAATTAATATTGTAACTAAAATTGGATTTTTGCTTTACACCCAATTTTAGTTACAATATTAATTCGATGAAAAATTGGATTTTTACTTTACACCATGGGTTCCAAATGGCATACGGAGAGAACTTCGGGGCCGGTGTTTACTCAGATATGTTTTCATATCGTGTATCTCTTGGTCCACATGCATCTTCCTTCGAGGGTGAGGTTGAGGCTATCAGAATAACCACCTAACATCTTTTGTTGAGAACAGGGGTTTTTATTAATGCAGTGATTTTGTCTGACTCAAAGGCTGCAATTCAAGCGATTACCAATTTCGATTGCGTGGATTCTTCAAAAGTTAAAGACTGCATTCTGAATCTGAACATTTTGAAAACCAAATTAAAGATCATTGTGCTTCAGTGGATCCCTTCTTATTGTAGAATTTTTGGTAATGAGAGGGCTGATTTGCTGGCGAAGGAAGGAACAAGAATTGTTCAATCCCCAAATAGCTCAATCCCTTATACAACTATGACAAGAATCATTAAACATACTATGAAAAATAATTTCAAATCTGTACAGTCGAAGCTTATAAAAAACAAGACTTAGAAGTCTTAGGCTTGATAAGATCTCTAGTTTTCCGAGAAGCTATGCAGTTGCAGCATTTTGCCTGGAAACTGGTTATGACTGTTTAGCTAAATATCTTCATAGATTTAATCTAATACCAAGCCCAAACTGTGTAGTGTGTGGTGCTAATGCAGCTATGGATGCTGTTCATCTAATGAACTGCCCAGGACTCTCTGGTGACATGTACGAAAGGTATTGGCGTGCAAGGGAGAGGATGCAGGCCCTTCAAGCTGTCTGACTGTTCTGGATTTGTGTTTTTGGCTACCGTCCATGTATTTCCTATGTTTGTTTTATTGTTTTTGTTGCTTGTTCATGCTTCTTGTTTCTTGTAATAGTTTTTCTCCTGTGTTTTTGGTATTGTGTATTTGTACACCTGTGAATGATTTGTATCAAGTACTGCTGCTAGAAATAAAAAAATAAAACTTTACACTTCCATTTTAATAAACCCTAGTTGTTATTTTAGTTCTTATCCCTTTTAAAATTAGGCTTGACTGAAAGCCGGATGTTTGTTTATAAATAAGTATTTAGTATAATTTGTATAAAACTCTGTATTGATCATTCGATATAGCAATTTAAGTAAATGAATAAAATATAATAAAAATGGTTAAGATAATAATTAATAAATAATTCTAAAAGGTTACTTAATTATAATAAAGGAATAAAATAACTCAAAAATGAAATAACTCTCAAATAGTAAAATTGTAAAAACTTTATGTAATCAATTAAATATAATAAAGTGTTATGTAAGGAATTATGCTATGACCAGGTGCTTTTAGAATTTTGTGATAGATTCCTAAAAAGCACCTCGGATATATTTTAAGACTCCTTGACTTCCCACAGACCCCTTGTAATGTGACTGGAATGTATAAATAATGAACTCAATACATGCTAATGTCTTTTATTTAAATTTTTATTTGTAATAGTCTATTTCACATGTTATTATTTCAACATGTCCATTTCTTGATTTGTAACTAATTATCACCTTTGTTTCTATATATTTTTGGTACAGAGATTTTTTTTTTTAAATGGGTTTAAAATACATGTTAAATGTATTACAACATGTAATTTGATATGGTAGATCAATCTAATTGTATTTTATTATCTCTGACATATTACCATTTGAATATTAAAAAGATTTTGTTATTTTTTAAGATATTCTTTCTTTTATATATCATATTTAAGGTGTTATAATGTTTTGATTTTTTGATTTATATGTTTATTTGTTTGTACATATTTTTGTATATGCATTTTATAGTTCTGGATACCACTCAACTATGGACAAAGAAACTGCTTTTTCAGCAAACCAGCCTATATCTGATCAAGTTAGGTGCCTCATGGTAAATGGTATGTTAGTTGACTATTTCTTAATGATACAGTGTCTTAAAAAATATTATTTTTAATGTTTCCAGTTGAAATAGCCACTCTTTTTAATTCATAATTTTTAATAGTTCCTGTCATTTTGTGTTGGAACCCCTTGTATGAAAACACTTTTGTTCAGTCCTCGCATAAGGGGGTGTTTAACTTTGTATAAATCTATCCCTTTTCTTCCTTTTTTTCTTTTCCTTTGTGCATTCATAATTTCAGTGTTAATGAATGCTTTGCAAGTTTAAAAGGGATTTGTTTGGATACCAATTTCCTATATGGCCTATATAATGAAGTGATTTTAATAACCATGCAGAGAAGGAGCTTATAAAAATATCTTCTGAAAAATAACCAATTTAAAAAAAATAGCATTAAAAAAATGAAATTCAAGTGAGTATCTCATAGTTTTTTTTTTTTTTTTTTTTTTTTTTAGGTATGATGTTTGCATAGCTTCAATTACATACTTTTTTATATGCCCTATTTATGCTATAAACACAAGAAAATACGAAATCTGGTATAATACTCAGTGTAACATAATACAACAATATGATACTATTTCTGTAAATATAGTGATCCTTTCATGTTAATTTATAGGTGGACACGTATTCCATTATAAGTATATTAATAGGAAAAGATTGTAGAAAATAGTAGTCTCAATTTCATCCCCCTTTCTAGTCAAAATATTTGTTTATTAATGTAATTTAATAACAACTCATTAATGACACTTTAAGTTTTGTTTGAGTAACTTAGCATAATTCACCACTTTGTTTGTCAGAAAATTTATGAAATTTTGTCTCATATTGTACATTATAACTAGGAATAATAAATTCCAGGATCCCAGCCAAAAGAATAAAGGTTCAGAAATCCCATGATTTCAGGATTTATCTCAATTAATTACATTTATTAAATAATACTTTCTAAGTAATTCAAATTTTGTATGGTATTTTTTTCTAACTATTCTGCCTGACTTATGAAATGATTTGTACAACAATAGATGCTTAATGCTGAGCATGCATCATTTGATAATAGCTTCTCACGCCCAGTTTCTAAATTATGCTTTGAGGTACTAGTGTAATTCTATTAAAACATTTTTTCATGGAAAAAGTTATTTTCATAAATCAAAAATAAAATTTGGTTTTGTTACACACACACACAGAGATATATATATTTTTAATAAACTTACAATGTGTGAAATGCATTTATTTTTTGATGTTTTATACATGAATTTTATATGCAGTTCATTCAATATTGGCAATTGCATTTTCCAGTATATATATCAATATATGCCAAAGCATATCAAGAGTGCTATTCTAATTTTGGGACCTATACGAGGGTTTTATTGGTATGATTCATTAGTTTTAGTTATGTACGAGTTCAATAATGGATATCAAAGTGACTTTGTAGAATTGATTGTTTTTCTCATATGCAACCTCAAATTCCTTACCTCAGGTAAAAGAAGTCTTTATATATATATATATATATATATATATATTCATGGTACAAACATTCATTAGTTTTCCAGAAATTGCTAGTTTCCAACCCAGAGCCTAAAAATACCTTAGTATGCCTGAGCATCTAAACCTTGTGTCTTTATATCGTATATGAAGTTACAAGCAACAAATTAAGAGTCACAGTGATGATATGCAAGTGACTTGTAAAAAATGAAGTGAAATAGCCAGTGGCTGTGAGCTTCATATGTACAGTGGAACTGCATATTTTAATTTGGAAAGGGAGAAAAACATGTGTTATAATGCTACTTTGCTATATGAACACTACATAAATATACATTGCAGCATTAAGGAACCCACCGAAAATACCCTAATAACCAATTATTTACTGTAAGTTCTTTATATAAGTTAGTTTGAATGTGTATTGGCCGTAGGTGAAAAGTCTTTCGGACATTGTCATTATTGGGCACTGTCTGTTATCTGTATAGAGTTGCTTTTGTTAGTTTATCATTAAAATCTACAGAAATTTTACAGTTGGACCCTACTTGAGTGCTTTTAAAGGGAAAGGGACCAATAATATTTGTTAAATTAAGAAAATCACTAAATTAAGACAATATTTTAATGTCATTTTGATTGTAAAATTGAAAAAATTATCCTAATTATTGCATCAGCTTATATCTAACAATTTTTAATTTGTTTCTTAAAATTGCAAATTTCTTTAAATAAAGTTTTTAATGCATCATATAAAACTATTTATTACGGTCATTTTTTATTGTGTATATATATATACAGCGGAATCTCGTTACAACAAATTTCTAGGGACCGCAGTAAAAATTTGTTATTTTGAAAACTTCGTTAAAGTGAAAATTCAAAATGGCAGACGCCTAAAAAGTGGAAGACTGTATAGTAAGAAACATAATGAAACCGTACTATGTGCTGTGATATATTTTAAATTATATACAAATACAACTGTTTCATTTTTTTGTTGTCGTTAATCAAAGATGCATTTTAGAATAAAGAGGAATAAATTTATCCCACACATATTTAAATTACGTAATTGTATTGATTGTAGCAGCAGATTCTTTATGTAAAACATAATATAAAGCAAATCAAACATACCTAAAACTGCCAGCATATACAGCATATAAATAATGTTTCTCAATAGGAAATATTTTTTTTTTATTTTATATGTCTTTTTGATAATTTTTTTGAAAAATGTACAATATCTCGAGAACGGTTCATGTTAGCGTTCTAAAATTTATGTCAATCGTTTTCTAATGAAAAATTACATAAGAAATGTGTATTTGCGTAATGTTATTAGTGGTTTTGATTTTTTGACGATTTTTTCAAAATTTCATTCGAAACTTTAGGGGGGTTCTGAACATTCGACTGCGTATAAAAACAATAGGCTTCCAGTGTTTACAGATTGTGATTTTTGTACCAAATTTGGTTCGAATCGGTTCATTCGTTCGTCAATTATCGTCTCCACAGACTCACTGACACACACACACACACATACTTTCACACACACACAGACATCACTTCAAAAATGTTTGATTCGTGATCTGGGATGCTTGAAACGTGCTCTCCCGTCGAAAACTCGAATTCGAATTTTCGACCCCGTCACAATACTTTCCTTGTACATTATGTATATAAGGAAAGTAAAACATGCTGTTAGGGTTCGACTGTTAAAAAATTACAAAACTGTGTGTGTACACATAGACATAGCATCCTGATGAGCAAACATAGAACTAGAATTTATTCACTACTACTATGATTATTTTATATAATTTAATTTCCCTATAAAATAAAATAAGAATTTCCTCTTGCTATGCAAAGTTATCTTTAAGGCAAAGCTAAAAAATAAACAGCCTAGCCCTATATCTAAATCATTATCCCAAAACATTAAGTTTAGTCAACATGTACTAAAATGAAAATGCTGAAATAGCAAAATATGTTCCTATGCCAAGATTTCTAAGATTTAATTATGTAAAATTATAATAATATACATGCTTGTATCTATATGTTGAACTGCCAAAAATAGCCTTAATACAGAGCCTGATTTGTGCATAATCCTATGGAGCCTACACCTTGGCCACCAACATTTTAGGAGTACCAAATGAATTTGGAATTTTTTTATAATATTTATGCTTTATTCAAAATACTTAACAAAAAAAAGAAGAAAAAAAAATACAAAATGAATATTGTAATATATTTACCGTTAGAAATTAAGACCATTTTCTTTCTTTATTAATTTCATATATAAATATAAATAAAGACTATAAACTTTAAAATAGGACATTAACCAAGGACTTCATATCTGGAATAACTGTCATGGCATATGTATTATTTCGAAATATGCCATCGCTGACATGGGAACACTGACATAGTCATCGCTGACATGGGAACCATCATCACCTGTATTTTGGTGCTTGCATTAACATATTTGGTACTAGCATATGTACCCAGAATTTCTCATTTAAAATATGCACAAATTTTGTTAATTTGGCAACATTTAAAAAAGTCACTAAGTTGGCGACATTCTGCCAAATTCATCACCAAAATCTCGCTAAGCATTATGGACAGAGAAATAAGTTATTCTTATAGCAGATAAATGACTATTGGCATTCAAATACAAAAGTATCTTTTCTCATGAATGGTACAAGCTAGATCCATGAGAATGTCACCAAATTTATTGCATGATATTACATATGAAAAGTGAACATGTTTCTCTACAGTTAATTTTTTTTTTTTTAATTTATGGGATTTTTTGATAAATTTATTTGAAAAATGTGCAATATCTAGAGAACGGTTTATGCTAGCGTTCTAAAGTTTATGTCAATAGTTTTCTAAGGAAAAATGACACAAGACATGTCTATTTGCGTAACTTCATTGAAGGTTTTGATTTTTTGATGATTTTTTCAAAATTTCGCTTGAAAATTTAGGGGGTTCTGAACATTCGATTGTGTTTGATAACAATGGGCTTCCAGTATTCACGGATTGTAATTTTTGTACCAAATTTCATTCGAATCGCTTTATTTGTTCATAAGATATCGCCTCCACAGACTCACTGACACACACACACAGACATCACTTCAAAAATGTGTGATTTGTGATCAGGGCTGCTTGAAACGTTCTCTCCTGTCGAAAACTCTTAATTTGAATTTTCGACCCCGTCACAATACTTTCCTTATACATTATATTATGTATATAAGGAAAGTAATAAAGTTTCACTAAAGATTGGCTGTTCAATACTATTTTATGAAAGTGTTAATTTTGTGTTTTTAATAATATCTCAACAATCCTTGGGCCCAGAAATTCAAACATGTATGTGATTCCCTTCAGTGAAAAGTAATGAATAACCAAATTTGAAAAAAATTGTCAAAACTATGGATTTGTTTATGGAATAAGAATAAAAACTGTCTCAATTTTGAATGATCACACTTTAATTAGATATCAGAAGTAAATCATAGTTGAAGACCCAGACCGTCCGACTCGTCCAGAGGACTAAGAGCAGCTATTTGGACGGCCGGGAACAGAAGTAAATCATAGTGTAAAAGGAATATTTTCTGTTGAGCTCAATCTCAGAACATTTTAGGTATAATGATCTTGCATCATGGAGCTTGATATTTTTTTAATTTTTCCCATCATTATATTTTGCTACTTTTTTCCCCACTGTTTAAATCTTATATCCTTTATAAAGAATTTTAAACTTCTGTGCCTTTTTTTCCTTCTCATTTTTAACTGAATATGTGCTGTACATTCTAGTAGTAGTTATGCTGATAGTTGTTGTCAGTACAGAACGACTGAAAATTTTGCATTTCTTTCATAGCCCATGTTCTGAGGTTTTCGAATATTTTAGAAAAATTGTCTTTTGATGTGGATCCTACTAGTGTTGAACGATTAGTTCAGCAAGTGGCAGTGCTTGTTCAAGGATGTTGGGTAGTTAAAAGGTACCACCTAATTTGTTCTTAATAATGTGTTTTTTATTACTGCATTTAAAAAAAAACATACTAAGCATTAAATGATGTACTAAAAGAACATTTTGATGTAAAGATTAATCGCTTTACGCCAATTTCATGTTGCTTAATCTCTCAAATTTGTATTTTAATCTGCTAGGATAAAAAAAATTTCTGTTTTAGTGTGTATTATTTTTTTTCTGCATTTTAAAAGCAGAAACTTTATAATAATCAAAGTGGCATTATGTCTGTTTCAACTAAATAAATTAAGGACACAACATCGTTAGAAGGTCATTTAATAAAAACATCCTGAAAACGTACAAAGTTTTAAAAACAAGGCCTTGTTTTTAAAACTTTATATGTCTTTAGGATGCTTTTATTAAATGATCTTCTGTCTAACGATGTTGTGTCCTTAATTTATTTAGAAACTTTATATTTTATGAACACTATTTTTAGTTTTAAGAATAAATTTGTTAAAATATCAGGAAAAACATGCATATAAGTGAAAAAGGAAAAAAAGCTATGCAGAATACTTACTAATCAAAATTTGTCAAAATCATTTACTTATATGGGAATTGAGTATTTAATTCCTGTAACAATTCCTTTAAACTTGTTAATTTAATATTGTATGTACTGCAATAAATGAAAACTTCATAAATATTATTATATATATATATAAAAAGAAAAACTGGTCTACCAGCTTCAAAAGCAAATAAAAGCCTTCTTCAAGACTGACAAGAAGCCGACCTCACTTACTCAAGTCAAGCCGGCAACTGAGGATGGCATCATGAGATTGAAGGTAGGAGAAAAGAAGTTGCCAATGCCATGGGAAGAAAAGGAAGAGGAAAAAACTAAAACGACAGGCAGAAAACAATAAATGGACAAAACCACAGTGGAAAGATAATATTTAAATAAATTTGCATTTCAGTTGGAAAGTGTTTCATAATTAATGCTTTATGCATGATTAATCTTTCTTGTTTTTATTTAATGCTGTATTTATGAAGTTTTTATTTATTGTATTTTAATGCAAAAAGATTTTGTTTTTTTAGAACAATTATTTGATTGTGTATACTGTTGTATTATTATTTGAAAATAGGCTAAAATGTTCTACCATTAGCTATTTATACTAATCACCTTAGTCATTCAAATTTTCAATTATTAGCTTTTAATATTTTGAACATCTGTCGCTTGACATGTTTTTGTAGAAAATGTATATTTTATCTCTAAAAGTAATTTAACTAATTTACTTCCAAATCTTTGAATAATTATTTATTTTGTTCTTGGAATTTTTTTTTTCTGTTCTGTTAGAAACCAGAATTATATGCATGATTTCTCAGTATTGAAGAATTATATTTACTTGATAAGAAGAATAGTAATTTATCTTCTGTAAGAGTTGAACTCTGAATTTTGTAATTAAGCCGTATTGAACCTGGACAATTTCAAATTTTAATATAATAGCTAATTGTATCAGCTGATATAAACATGTGAAACATAAATAGCTATAATTTGTACTTTTTAGTAACACAAAGTATAGCAAACATTAGAAAACTTCACCTAATGAATATGCATTTTAATCTATTTGTAATTCAGATTGATATTTTATATATTGATATTTACTTGAATAATATTTAATAATTTATAGTAATTTTAATGATTTTTTTTATTAAATCACACGGATCATTACAATTACTATATATAGGAGGGGTCAAAAAAAAATTGTGGGGGATTTCTAATTTTTTGAACGGTAGAAAAATATATTTGTTATCAATTTGAGATCATTTTAGAGCAACATTTATAAAGTCAGTTAGTTATTCATTGATAATTTATAAGATTAAAATGTTTATATAAATATAAAAATATGCCCATAGCCTATTGTTTCTGATGCTGATCAAACCAAGTCATAAAGTAAGGATTTGATCTATGGCTCTAACAGTATGAACAGGCTATATTTACTAGTTTTTGTTTGTTTTCTTAAACATAAATATAGAGCTGTTTCTCGTAGATAGTCCTATTGAAATGCATCCCTTTTGCAGTATGTTCATATCTAGGTCCACCTTATTTTATGAAATCTCCCATCCTTCAAAATAATCATATTCTAAAGAATACATTTGCATACCTGCCAAATCTCCTGATTTTTCCGGGAGTCTCCCGAATTTTTACAATAATTAGAAAAAAAACCCTACAAAAGGGATTTTCCTTAAAAAAATCCCTATGCAGACGTGCCAACTCTCCGGATTTTTCATTACTTCTCCGGCCTTCGGATTACTAACGAAATTATCCGGCTTTTTTTGTTGGAAATTTATCAATTAACCAGACATGGTATAACTCCTCGAAAACACCAATTTTCCGCATTTTTAGCACTGATTTTTATCATTCCCGAGATCGTAGCAAATCCATAATACAATGCAGGGTAATGCCAATCAAATTAACAGAGATTTACGGCCGCATGTAATGTAAATTAAGATCTCGATCACTTATTTTATGAAAGTAATAAACATATTTCTTCAAAGGTTATTGAGCATAAATCGCTAAAATGTTATTTTGTTCATTAATTTCGCATTAATTTCGCATGAACACTGCGGGGGCGCGGTAGCCCATTGGTTAGCACGCTGGAGTTGCACTCGGTAGGCCCGGGTTCAATTCCAGCCGCTGCCAAAACTGCCGCCGTGTTCACGCGGAGTACGATCACGTTAAACATGTGGGTCCGTAAGTCCTTCCGAGAGGTTGGTGGTAGGGGAAGGAGGGTACGGTCCCTGTGGATGCCTCCCCCACTGGGTTCCGGTCTAAATTGGGTGGCACTTTCCAGCCGTCCAAACAGTTACCTTACACCTTTCTGGTAGGTCGGACGGTCTGGGTCTCAGCAGCAGCAGCATGAACACTGCGATTGCGCAATTCAGTTTGTTCTCATGAATCGCCGAGAGTACAATAGTATCTTTTTCTATCCATCACAATTTTCTAAATATTGCATTTTTGATTGACTAAACTAGCTTATTTTCATATTCTGGTTAATTAGTATGGTTAATTTCTTAATTATTTTCGCATAAATAATGCGATTGCGCAATTCAGTTGCTTCGCGTGAATTGCCGAGAGTACGTTAGTATCTTTTTCCATCCATCTCCATCATTTAAATGTTGCATATTAGATTGACTAAACTAGCTTATTTTCATATTATGGCTAATTATTAAGGTTAATTTTTTAATTATATTTTAAAATACAAATTTTTCTATTTTGAAAAATCGGTATGAACTCTGTCAAGAGATATTGAAGAACAATTTAGTAAGGAGTTCTTAAAAAAAGAAAAAACAGCTACTACTTTATTAAGTAGTAAGAAGGATTGAATTTGACATTTTTTAATTATATAGAACTTTTACGTGCTGTATTTTTACTTACCAAAGGATTTCTTTCATTCAATATTTGATCTGCAGAGAAGTGTTTTTGTGTCAAAGACATGTGAATGATTATTAAACAGTAACCAATGACATTTTTCTTTATGCATCATATTCAGTGTAATGAACATTGTTATAGACTCTGATGAGAATAACTCTAACGAATGTGCTTATTTTTTAAAAGATATTTTAATTCTTTTGTATTCGTTGAAATTAAATTGTGTTTATAGATACAATACAGATTGTTTATCATATTTGTCTATTTTGTATGGTGCAGTTTTATAGTAGAGGGAAAAAAATCCTTATTCTGTCTTGAAAATTCCCTTTTATGCTTTCTGTAAAAAAAAAAAAATTGTTATTGCGCTGTGCAATTTTTCGACTTTTGACGCGAATTGCATACATTTAAAAATCTCCCTAATTTTCATTTTCCAAGGTTGGCAGCTATGCATTTGTAAAAGTTTTGAATTTCTAAAACATTCATTTAACTTTCATGTTTTGTCAAATGTTATTGTATAATTTAAATTTGTAAAATTAATCTACATTTGAAGAGTTTAAATGTATTACAGTTTTGATTATATATATATATAGTGAACTGCTGTATAATGAAAATTCTGTGAGCTCATTTACTGGATTTAGTGGAAAAAATCTCATCAATTCTCGGGACTATGTGGTAATTTTATCTATTTTATTATACCATGTGTGAGATATTCTGTGCTTATTAATGCAGTGTATTTATTACATCTGCGAATTTTCCCTGGAAAATTGTCATCACATTTTAGTGGAGAAACAGGTTTTTCCAATAGTGTGAATGCACACATGAGACACTCATACAAATTTCAGATCCCCCTTATAAAATAAACAGAGGGTGAAATGTGTCTCCTACATTATGCAAATAAGTTAATAAATAAAATATTAATGAAATTTGAAATCTACTACATTCAAACGTTTTCCACACATTCACTGTATACTGCATAATCAAATTGCAAAGATCATAGAAAGATCATTCTTCACATCTAAGTCCGGCCATGCGTACTCATTCACGCATTACATCCCGATTCGCAGGTTCTCAATAGTGTGTGTGAATGTACATTTTGGAATCTTAAGAACCATGTTTTTCAGGTCTGAAATGTAAATATTGCAACATTATGTAATGTTGCTCTACTTTGACATATATATATGTATATATATATATATATATATATATATATATATATATATAAGGATATAAACAAGAAGAAAAAATAAGCGAGAACAGGAGTGACCATATGATTTGCATAGAATGGCTGGGGTGGATTGCGACACCCCTTTCCCGCTTAAAGCAGCTTTTACGACCCGGGCAACGCTCACGGCACCAATGTAACTCAATGGTCAATCTCCCACATGTGCAAAGACAGAAGCACCCGAACGGACAAAAGAGCAAAGATGGAACCAAGCATGGAAGAGATACACCTTACTATCCAGCATGAAAACACAACATTTTATAAGGGAAAGTCGCACATGCGCGAAAAGACTTCAAGATGATAGGATCGCAGATATGAAAATATATATGATTAAGAATTCTCATTTAGAATCAAACAATGTACAATTTCTTTCTTTGAAAAAGGAATAGTAATAATGTTGTAAAAAATATCTAGGGTAATTTCTTTTTAATGCATCATTTATTATTTTATTACATTCATGAATGCAGTCTTTTTTAAAAGTACTGTAGTTTCTGTTTCTTCTGAAGTACCCGATAATAATATTTCTGAATATATTTTTAGTGAGGTTTGAATTCCAATCAATAATATTATTAATTTTGATATTGTATGAATTTCTCTTGTCGTGTATGGTTGTATAAATTCCATACTGTTGGTGCTTTCTTATTGACAAATCCAGGAAGTCTGTCGATCCATCCTCATTGATCGGGTTTTCAATTAAGTCCAATTCCCTTGGGTAGAATGCAAAATCTATGTCAGGGGTGTTTGCATAACCCCCTAATATCACATCGTCAACATAACGGAAATAAGGTATTTCCGATAATAGATGGGTTCCTCTTTCATATTTGGATAGATAAATATCCGCCAATATTGATGAGCATGCACCACCCATGGGTATGCCTTTGACCTGTTTGTAGAAATGCATACCGTCATATAGTATGTTTTCATTTAAAACCAACTCAATCAAATCCAAATATCTTCTGAGAGTTATATATGGTTTTAAATTATACTCTTCATGTAATTCTTTCAAGATCATTTGTAGGTTTGTTAAATCGATGTTATTAAACAGATCCCTGAAATCGTGGCTTCTGAAGTTTAAATCTTTATGGCAAAATTTCAGTCGGTCTATCAATTCTTGTCCGTTTTTTAACATTATGGAGTTTTGCTTCTTAATATCAGTCATAACATATTGGAGTAATTTCAGAAGTTTTTAAAGACTGCATTCATGAATGTAATAAAATAATAAATGATGCATTAAAAAGAAATTACCCTAGATATTTTTTACAACATTATTACTATTCCTTTTTCAAAGAAAGAAATTGTACATTGTTTGATTCTAAATGAGAATTCTTAATCATATATATTTTCATATCTGCGATCCTATCATCTTGAAGTCTTTTCGCGCATGTGCGACTTTCCCTTATAAAATGTTGTGTTTTCATGCTGGATAGTAAGGTGTATCTCTTCCATGCTTGGTTCCATCTTTGCTCTTTTGTCCGTTCGGGTGCTTCTGTCTTTGCACATGTGGGAGATTGACCATTGAGTTACATTGGTGCCGTGAGCGTTGCCCGGGTCGTAAAAGCTGCTTTAAGCGGGAAAGGGGTGTCGCAATCCACCCCAGCCATTCTATGCAAATCATATGGTCACTCCTGTTCTCGCTTATTTTTTCTTCTTGTTTATATCCTTGTATTCCACTCTGGATGCAGAGCTGCTATGCGCCACATCCTCTGTAAGGTTTCTGTTTTCTCCTTTACTTAAATAGGAGTTCCGTTAGTGATATACTTATTTTTATATGTATTTATCAATATGTCTACATCCAGCTGCATTGCGCGGACATAGTGCATATTTTACCACATCCAATTCAGCTTTCTACGTAAAGGCCACTTCTCGTACCACACTGGCGAAGTGTAGGTCTTCCGTGTGTCGTGGGATGGGAGTCATCCGGTGGATATTGGAGCGGTGTAATCAGGACGGTAAGAGTCATTTTGCAAATGTTTTGATATTAGTTTTGTACCTTGAGAGACAATGTATGGTGGTATATTTTAGTGTGGTATGCATTTGTGTAATCTCTGTACTTTAGTCTTTTAATTTTTTAATTATGTGGTTTTTAAGTATTTTTATCGCTTTTATTGAATCTGGTATTTTCCAATACCTATTTTAGAACGAATTCTATGAATGAATCAAATAACTAGGGGGGGAAAAAAAAAAAAAAAAAAGTATAAAATAGTGCTTAAATTTGTCATACAGCATAAAATGGGCAAGTGTGAAGGTAGTATACTTGAACGTTCTATGATGCTTTTACTGTATTTGAATGTGCATATGAAAAAACTTTTCGTTTATTTTTACTATAAAGTTCTTACTCCTCAACATGAGTTAAAAAACTGTTGATATATAATATGTATGAAGGCTTTATATAAATTTAGCGACTGGCAAATTTATTCCATGCTGAATATATGCCCGGTGACACATTATCAGGGTATATGTGTTATCGAAATACAGTTACCCTAATCTTTATATTGAAGCAAGTGATGAGCAGTGTTTATAAGCCTTGTACAATTGTCCATGATAAAGCTGTGACAAACATAAAAAATGTAAATTCTTTTGTAATAAATGACACGATCTATAATAGATCATCTTTTTTTAACGACTTTTATCAACACTACCACCATATGAAGAACTTCAAGTTCAAGAAATGCAATTCTAAGCGATGTAAGCTTTGTCCCGTAGCCAATCCACACCAAATTTCTACAAAAAAGGACAATATAAAAATCTTTTGCAAAACTTTTAATGTAGTATATTGCATATCATGCCTTGCCTGTCAGGCAAAATATATAGGACAGATGCAGAATTCCCTGAATATCCGTATAAATCTGCACCGAAGTCAAGTGGGCAAAATCCAACAGCTATCCACCAATAATAACTTAGAAGTACGACATTTTCAAGTACACCCCTTCAGCAATATTATGGTAACTATTATTGATATAGTACCAGACCTTTCTGAACGCTTGTGGTGGGAAAACACCCATATAAAGCAATATAATTCTGCATATCCATATGGTCTGAATACTTTATTATTCAAGGAAAATTGCAATAAAGAAAGATGCAGGAATAGTAAAGCATACCCTCTCTTAGAAAATTCAATACCTAAGAAAACTTATAGACACCAAAGAGGAAATAAAAAGCAACAATTTAATTATATCAAAACAGAAGAAAAATCTCAGCCTTCATAAAGACAGAAATAACAGTGAAATTCGGATGGATCAAGAATATAGCCAACAGTATCAAAATCAAATACTTACAACGTATATGGAATTTTATTATAAATTTCAATTTAAGTGAAAATAACTGCAATACAGAAGATACAAACACTAATATAGACATCATTCTGGATTTAATTAAACTCAGAGCCGCAAAATATAATGTAGCACTTGAACCAAAATATCAAATAAACAAATCAAAAGAATTTTTTATCACAACATTTAAGAATAAAATGTTCGAAAATATTCCATTCAACCAAATATTACATAATATAGAAGAACGTCTTCCTTTGCCTAATCTAAATATTAAGATATCCTATCGCTTTGTAAGAACCAACGGTAGAAGATTATTCAACTACAATAAATTATGTAAAACCGTGTCTTCATTTAATATTGAATCCTGTCAATGTCATAAAAATATACATTGTGATCCCTACCACAAGCATATAATTACTGGAAACTTAGATTTTATAAAAGATAATAAACTCAAAAACTTATTACAACTTGGTACTAAGTACCGAATACAAGAATATAATGATATTTATAATGAATTTAATTACGATCTGGAAACCTTCATATACAAGATGGCTGTCAAACACAGTATACCTGTACAAACTTTTAACGCATGGAAATATGCCTTTTACAGTGCTTTTTGCCAATTCTACCCGAGAAGAAACAAGGATTCTGGGAGTTCTCAATTTCCGTTTTCAATCAAACATTTTAATGAAGAATTCGTATTGACATACACCGACAAAATCGTATCGAATTTTGCATTCACGTGTAAAAAATTCTATGTCGATACTTTAACACAATGCTATAAGGATTGTGCCATGTATACATTAATTCCTAGTAACGAATCAATCATCACTAATAGAATAAAAGCACTGTATAAAAGAATTGGTATGGATATTAAATCAGTAAAATTTCCATACTTGATCCTCATTCCCAAGTTACACAAAAAGCCAGTCAAGTTCCGTACTGTAACAGTGGGATGCGGATCATACCTAGAACATGCAAATAAAAAACTTCTGAAATTACTCCAATATGTTATGACTGATATTAAGAAGCAAAACTCCATAATGTTAAAAAACGGACAAGAATTGATAGACCGACTGAAATTTTGCCATAAAGATTTAAACTTCAGAAGCTACGATTTCAGGGATCTGTTTAATAACATCGATTTAACAAACCTACAAATGATCTTGAAAGAATTACATGAAGAGTATAATTTAAAACCATATATAACTCTCAGAAGATATTTGGATTTGATTGAGTTGGTTTTAAATGAAAACATACTATATGACGGTATGCATTTCTACAAACAGGTCAAAGGCATACCCATGGGTGGTGCATGCTCATCAATATTGGCGGATATTTATCTATCCAAATATGAAAGAGGAACCCATCTATTATCGGAAATACCTTATTTCCGTTATGTTGACGATGTGATATTAGGGGGTTATGCAAACACCCCTGACATAGATTTTGCATTCTACCCAAGGGAATTGGACTTAATTGAAAACCCGATCAATGAGGATGGATCGACAGACTTCCTGGATTTGTCAATAAGAAAGCACCAACAGTATGGAATTTATACAACCATACACGACAAGAGAAATTCATACAATATCAAAATTAATAATATTATTGATTGGAATTCAAACCTCACTAAAAATATATTCAGAAATATTATTATCGGGTACTTCAGAAGAAACAGAAACTACAGTACTTTTAAAAAAGACTGCATTCATGAATGTAATAAAATAATAAATGATGCATTAAAAAGAAATTACCCTAGATATTTTTTACAACATTATTACTATTCCTTTTTCAAAGAAAGAAATTGTACATTGTTTGATTCTAAATGAGAATTCTTAATCATATATATTTTCATATCTGCGATCCTATCATCTTGAAGTCTTTTCGCGCATGTGCGACTTTCCCTTATAAAATGTTGTGTTTTCATGCTGGATAGTAAGGTGTATCTCTTCCATGCTTGGTTCCATCTTTGCTCTTTTGTCCGTTCGGGTGCTTCTGTCTTTGCACATGTGGGAGATTGACCATTGAGTTACATTGGTGCCGTGAGCGTTGCCCGGGTCGTAAAAGCTGCTTTAAGCGGGAAAGGGGTGTCGCAATCCACCCCAGCCATTCTATGCAAATCATATGGTCACTCCTGTTCTCGCTTATTTTTTCTTCTTGTTTATATCCTTGTATTCCACTCTGGATGCAGAGCTGCTATGCGCCACATCCTCTGTAAGGTTTCTGTTTTCTCCTTTACTTAAATAGGAGTTCCGTTCGTGATATACTTATTTTTATATGTATATATATATATATATATATATATATATATATGATCCATAAATGATCGTATGGAAAATATGAAGAAGGATGACCATAATTAAAATAGAATGTTTAATGACTAATATCCCAGGCATTTTTATTATCAATTTTAAAACTAGATTGCAAGAATTTCGCCAATATTTTAGTCTCAATGGGCAATTATTTATTGATCAAAGAAATTTCAGATTTCTGTTTTTATAGATCATGGACTATTTTCAGTTATTTATATGTCATTGGCGATATAAGCAAAGAAAATGAGTAACCTAAAATCCTAAAATTTTTATAATTGTTGTGTTGTATACAAAAAAAAGCTATTTTTCAGACATTTATTATTAATTAAATGAAGGACTATTTAGTAGCAAGCTTGTTGCATACAAAAAAAAAGCTATTTTTCAAACATAGTATTAATGAAATGGACTATTTTGCAGCAGTATCGTAGAAAATCATAGAAAATGCAGTAGAGTATCATAGAAAATGCAGCAGTATCATAGAAGTAGTCATGCACGATCCTCAGTATATTTTGTTTAATTTGGAAATATTTTCAATTTATCAAAAATTAAAAAAAAAAAATTAAATTCACAATATATGAGCGTTATGTATACCTGTTGGGTTGCTTTTGGCTATTTAATAATTTTAGGAATTTTGTTTTTAATCTAAATGGGTTCAGAAGTTTTAGTTACATAGTTATTCTCTTTTTTTAATTTAGTTATCCATTTTCCATTTGTCTAGGTTTTTGATGTTCTTCTGTTCCAAATGCATTCCATAGGTTTTGTGCTAAAAATGGCAAAAGTTCATTCTTTTTAGATTTTAGCAATTTAAATTTATTTCAATTGACTAATTTAAAGTTCCATTTATTCCCTTTGATTTGATTCAAAATTTGTTATTTTCGGTTAAGAATTTGTTGATTTATCGCACTTTTTCATTTTTATTCTATTTTCAGCTTTTTAAAGTTTTCAGAATCGTCCATTATTAATTTATTACAGAATTCGTGTATTCCAAATCATTTCATTTCTTTTAAAATTTCTATTCTCTTCTTTAAAATTTTGAGCTTTTGATTGGTTGACCGTAATATTATAATCGTCTGTCATTAATTCTTTTATTGTTTATCGATAGTTTTGTTTATGATGTGTGGCAGCGATTTTTGACAATATGTAAATAAATTCACGCTCTTTCTCACACTCTTCTCTTCTCTCTCTCTCTCTCTTTTTTTTTTTTTTTTTTTAAATATATTAGAACTTAAAGATGTAGGCCACGTGTTCTGAGGAACAAACATTTTTATTTTGCAGCCTTTTAACTTTATTGTATTTATTTTCCTGCCATGGAGGCGATGTTTAATCTATACACTCAAGAACCTCTGAATGTGTTGTGTCCTGATGACAGAAAGCTGTTATGTCAATAAAGACTGAATTGATGTTGTTTGGATCTCCTGCCTCTCCTATCGTTGAAATAATGTTAAGAGCGATGTAGTCGATGTCTACCAAAGTATCTTTGGTGCCTTTGGAATAATTGTTTAGTAACAGAAGGTCAGATATGTTCTTTCATGATGAACTGAGTCGCTTCATTTTCTGAGTCACAGGACCGGACCTCCAAATGTTTACTTCTTGGGTTTTTGATGATGGAACCGTCTGTGCTTTTGTTCTGAACGATGTCCACTGACGATCTGCTATGTTCAACTAGTTTTCTCTGATGTGAAGGAGCTGCCCATTTTTGTGCTGATCAAGTTCAGGAGTGTTCTTTTCATGAGATATTGGAGCACCATATTCCACTCAAATGGCTGGACTCACTTGGTGTACCAGTGCTTTATGGGAGATATGTCTCAATTAACTTTTTCTGGAGCAAAAGAAGATTGCACCAGAGCTGATGATGAATGACATTGATTTCCTTCTCGAGACTTTATTTCGTCCGTTCGGCGCTTTCCCATATATGGATGATATATATTTTTTAATTCTATTCCTCAACAGTAAAATGCGTATTTATTCTAATTTGGTATGAATAAGACCTCTTAACCTATAAATTGTAGATATCCAGAACCTGTTTATTTTTATGTGGTTTTTCTTTGGGTTTTTAACTTTTGGTTGTGATCTTTTAATGTTCTAAATTTCCTTTTGGCTAACTAATGTTCCTTTTTATTTCAAATTCTCATTTGGCAAATAATTCTATAATTTTAACAACTTAATTTAAACATTAAAAGCTGTTTTCTTTAACTTTTAGTATTCTAACGTTTTGTATACCACTATACGATCGTCCAAATTTATTTATTTATTTGTGATGTTAAAGTTTTGTTACTTACCTGGCTGTTCACTGGTATGAAGAAATTTTAAAGGATTTTCAAAATTTTAATGTTATTTAAATAAGTAACATATCCAGATATTAAATTATTTTAAACTTTTTATAATCTATGTGTTTCTGGTAAAAAAGGATGTTACTGCTTCACTTGAAATATTTTCTCCTGCACAAATTTATGTCAATCCTGAATAACTGGAAGAACCACTTCTGTAAACTTTCAAGCCACATGAATTCGCCTATATTTTAATTCAAAAGTTAACTAATTGTGAGTTCATTTTACACTAACAGTATACCCATTCTTTGTATAGAATATTTAATATAAAGAAACTTCAAATTCACAGTGAACTTTTAATATTGAGGTCTTTCTTTTGAAATTTTATAATAATTCTAACAAAAAGGAAAGAGGTTAGTTATCCTCTGTTGAGATAATACAGACAGATAGAAGCACATCTTAACAAGGTTATTTATATAGATAATAGTAGATGCAACCAACACTGCTTGTGATTTAATATATTTGCAAATTCCTGTGGTATTCTAAATGACATTTAAAACATTCTATTAAAATATTTAATTTAATTTTCTTAAAAATAACTAAAGTATTTTAATTATCATTGCTTCTTTCCATTTTTCTGGTACTTTCGCAATTTTCCAAATAAGGTTAAACAGAGTTTTTAAATATCTAGCTGAAAATTCAATATTAACTTTAAGCATTTCTGCAGCTATCATATCATATATAATTTCCACAGACTTTATTGGATTTTAACGCCTTCAAAACATTTTTAATTATCATTGCTTCTTTCCATTTTTCTGGTACTTTCTCAGTTTTCCAAATAAGGTTAAACAGAGTTTTTAAATATCTAGCTGTCACTTCTATATTAACTTTAAGCATTTCTGCAGCTGTCATATAATTTCCACATGCTTTATTGGATTTTAATGTCTTCAAAACATTTTTAATTTTGATCAATGGAATTTCCTCTGTAGAATCAATTCCTTATTCTTTCTCTTTTCTCAATAGTATTTTCAGCTGTTTCTCTGAAAATAATTTGCAGCTGACTCCACTGCTCATCTCTTTGATGTTATACAAGTTGAATATTTAGTTAAATATTTTGAACTGCTCGCATTTCAAATATATATATATATATATTGTTGCAGTAAATTAAAATTTATACGATATATTTAAGTAATTTTACTAAATATTTAACTTCAATGGATTACCAGCATTTTTCGACATGAATGTGTGACTTTGAGGCACACCATAGCAACAACATTTTTGAATCCCTTATAACAAGAACCACTTTCTCATGAGAAAAAGTTTCCCGAGATAAAGTTCACATGCAGCTGGCCATTTAGGAAACATTCCAAGAAAAAATGCCAGATATTTCCCACAGTCTCAAATGACCAGTGCAATATATTGCACAAAGAGGAAAGGACATTCAGTTCCCTGAAAAAAATAGGGAGTGTCGACTCAAATGCTTCAACAATATCCCAAATGGCAATTAAAAACATTGATGCTGTAAATATACTGAATTTAGCACTTTAAATACACACCTACTCTCATATATATATATTACAGGATCTATTATTCGGAATGCTTGGGACTTCAGGCATTCTGGATAAGGGGTTTTTCCGTAATTCGGAACACTTTTTCTAAAACTTACTGGAATGGTCTCAAATGTTGTTATAGAAAACTATAATTCATTTTAAAAACATAAATGTATTAAAAAAAGCTTTTTTACAATCTATATGGATTAACTAAAATGCAAATTACATGTAATTATAGTATCAAATTTAGTGATTAAGAGAAATTTTGAAAGAAAAAAATATCTGAAAAAAGTTGATTATTCAGGGTAGTTATTAGAAGTCTTTTTTTTTTTAACATCTCAACTAAAGTGGGCCCTCACCATATTCATCTAATATTTTGGCAGAAGCACCTTTGTTCATATGTTTTAAAATATTTTAAAGTACTTTTAATTAAATTAAGATGAGAAGGATGTTCATTTTTAATTGAAATGGGAGATTCAACTATGAGTGCAAATATATCAAATTCTAATTTATGCTCTTCAAATGTGTTTCTAATAAGCCTTTATAATTCTAAATGCCTGAATAAATAAAAAAATTTTAATTTCGTTATCCTAAACATATATCTCATTTTCACCAACAAGATAATATCCCAGCATAAAAAGCACAAAAAATATAAAAATATTAGTGGATGGAAGCAGATTGAAAAAATGTAAAATATTTAAAAATAAAACGAAATATACCGGCGATCGTGTTTAAATAAAACAAATTTCGCGATATTTTTAAACTGTCTTCTATAAATTACTAATTAATAAATGTAACACGTTAAAACCCCATAAATATACTGCAATGGAACTTTTTGCTAGCGTCAATTTTCGGTCCAAAATAGCCATTTTCATCTAAATAATAGGATTTAATTGAAAATGATTTTGATCTTGGAATTTCATTAACGTTTTTTAAAATATTGAAGATGTGTATATTTCCACGGAGATGAAAAAAAATGGATTTTCCCGAGAAAATGACAAGTTTATTGCTTAGGTTAAGTATTTAAAGAGATCAATCAGAAGGCTCTGAATGACATTTTATAGCTGGTATACTTTTCTCTGCATTTCGGCAAAAGTTAACTCTCATTAATTTCGGGAATTCCTTACTTAAACGTACTTTCTATCATCTCGTAAATGTGCTGATGACTCTTTTTTTTTCATCTTTTCCAATAAATGTTTATTAAATTGTGCAAAATAATGTGAATTCTGCGCGGCACATCGCGTTTGAAGAGCGTAGGATTTCTTTAGCGATATCGGGATATTTCTAGCGAAAAAGTTGGAATACTTTTACCGAAAATCAAAGTCCCGGAACAAAACGCAGAAAAGAAAATGTAACAAATTCGGAAAAATCGAAACCTTTGTGCCTAGTGTGCTCTGCCCTATACACCCAGAAAAAAATGAAACACCATTAAAAAAGCACCTTGCCGCAACTAACTCCTGTATTATACTATACAGGAGTTAGTTACGAACAAGTCGCGGCTCCTATCGAAACTAGTGGAGAATGGAATGACGCGTCTCGCCGTCAATGTGACGGTTTCGCCCGTGCTGGATCGTCACCTCCGAGAGCTACTATCGGGGGTGATGGCCGGATGCAGCCGCTTCGGAAATTTTTGGGGAAAACGGTGCTATTTCCAATGTTTTCCGGAAAAGAGGAATTGTGGAACTTCTCGGAAAAAACATGATCCACGGAATATTTTCATTCGCTATCGCGAGAATTCCTTGCGTTCGTTTCCGAAATTTAAGAAGAATCAGCGGTGGCGAGTGCGTGCGGCATTTTTTTCTGTGCGGGAATTTTGAATTTCGTGCGCGGTTTGCGCGTCCTATTTCAAACCCTCTAAAATAGTATGTTTCAATGCATCTTTTTTTTATTGATATTGCTAATTAAAGCGAAAAAGCATTTGGCGGGATTTTAAACAAAAAATCGCTATTTGGCGCAATATTTAGCAAATAATCGCTTGTTGGCCCAGAATTTAGCATTATTTTGCCGTATTCCGGTTTTGGGAGAGTCCGGATATTGGAACGCCGGATAAGAGGTCGCGTACTGTATTAAAATAAAAGTGCAGAAGTGCAAATCAGTAAACGCAGCATCAAATCACAGGTAATATAATAACATATTTAATCATAGAAAGTAAAAAGTAATGAGGAAAGGCTGGAAAAGTAAAGCTTGGAAAGGCCAGGACAAGGAAAATAAATCAATGAATAGTATATCTGCCAGAAACGTCTTCAAGGGCACATTCTAGACAGATATACTAAAATCCCTTGTTTCTATGATTGCATAAAATTTTAACCATGTATTTTTATGCAATCTGTGCCCAACAATGGAATAAACAAGATTAACAGAAAAATGACCCAAGAGATTCAACTTAAAAAACATAAAATACCACATAATTATGAAAAATATAGCTCATAAATGCACAAACATGCAAATAAAGAGCAACTCACAAGTCTGAAGGCTGCCAGCATAAATAATCTTCATGGGAGTCCACCACCTGATCCAGCTTGAATACTTATCAAGCGAAAAACCATGATGAAATGGAGCAGACCAGAGAGTGGATGTAGTTAGTTGTACATAATTTTGGTGAGACAAACCCAAGAGTTCAAAAACTAACTGAGAAGTGGCCTATGATTGAAAACATTTAAAGTATGGCTGACACTGTTTTTTAGAGCCGTAGCTTGTTTTAGTTTTATTTGCTTTTTAGATATCCGCCTTAACAGTTTTATTAGTGTTTTAAACTTTTTTCTTTACTTGCCGAGGTGTTTTTTTTTCTAATTTTGCACGTTTTTTGTGTAACCGAAATTACTGTTTTTGTAATATTTGCACATTTTTATTTTTGCCAACCAGGGTGATGTTTATTTTATGGTGTTTCCACTACTAATGAGTATCGTACTTATACTGCGGTCTACAAATAAAGTGGGAAAATTGTACCTATAGCATAGACTTTTGAAATTATTAATATGTGATAGTGTACACTTATTACTATCCAGGCGTTTGATGCGGAGCAAATAGCTAATGATTAGATTTTTAAAAACTTTGTTACTAAGGCAAGAAAAATAATCAGGGAAGAATTTTACTTTAAATTTGAATTGTCTCTTAACATAAATAGTAGTAAAGAATATATATATATATATATTATATATATATATATATATATATATATATATATATATATATATATATATATATTTATTATATATATATCATTTTATCAATTTCCATGTAACTTAATATGCCAAAATAAAGGTTTTGCTCTAAATTTACTTTGTTAAAATTTAAAAGCAGTGTTTACTACTTTTATACCTCTTAAATACAACTTTAAGCTTTGTCATTTTGAAAATTTTAGTAGTTGTGTCTACTGCATGGCCCATCAGTGATATTTTACTGCACATCACCCCAAAAATATATGCTGAGTTAAAGGTGTGCACATTAGAATTGAGGAAACAAACAACAGTGATATATAACATCACTTTTTTACATACCTTTTCTTTAAAGTAAGTTTTACTTCCCCTGAAATTTTGATTTTTTTCCTCATGTAATTCATTCCTAAGTATATTTTTACACATCTTATTTAGTAATAAGATATTCAAAATTTATTGTGTGCTTTTAGTAGTTCCTCGGCCTCAAAATGTTCTGAAATATCATTTTGAGGATTATAGTTTAAAAGATATCTACCCCTGGTTGTTACAGTGGCATATGAGGGGATTAGATATATAATTTGAATTAGTATGTATGTGCATATATGTTTAAAGTATGTTCTCTCACGAAATCATACAAGAAGTAACAATATAATTTAAACTTGCCTTGTTTAAAAGGTTATTAACCCATGGCCTTCCTTTACCAATGTTGTATTCAGTAGTGTGAAGTTTTGGCGATACAAAATGTATCGAGTATACCCTAGTCTTTAAATATTCTTGTATCATATAACTTTAGCTTCTTCTGAAAGTATCTAATAAATTGTATCTAGATTTAGTTTCACAAAATATCTTGTATCGAGTATTGGCAATACTGAAATTATCTTCCCCAGCTATGGCTGAATTGTAATTAGTATTTTGTTGGATTAGTTCAACAAGTTTTTAAAGCAACAAAAAAGTGTAATTGTTTATTTACTTGAATTTTTGATAATTGTTGAGTATTATTATTTCAATTTAGACTATTTTAACTTAATGTGCATTATTAACAGCTTACTGTATGCTATGCCCTTTTCGACATCAGCATAAAATAAAGATAAAAGAAAGGTAAACAAAAAAACTAAAATATTAATATTAAATTTAAAAAAACTAAACAAAAGAATTTTGACTCACTTTTACTTTTGAATCAATGCCCAAACATTTTAGGAACTTACTCTAAAATTACAAATTTGCACTGTGTATTACCCCCCAAAAAAAGATTACATTAAATAGTAAATTATTACTCAGAGTCATAGTGATAAGAATTAAATGAAAACCAGATTAAAAATAAAAAGGAAATTTATTGGAACATTTTTAAAACTTAACATTTCACCCAGGGTCACAAAGAATAAAAAAAAAGGGAATTTGACAGCTCTGTTTAAGTACAAATTTAAGGAGATATTAAATCAAAATATAAATATTGTAATGAATGAAAACCATTTTCACAGAAAAATAGAAAAAAATAAAATATTTTGCTGCAATTTTTGGCATTTGTAGCCCAAATAAAGTGTAGGGCAATAAAGCCATGTAAACCTTCTAAATATATATGGAGCACGGTGCTTAAAAACTTTTAAGATGAATGAAAATGAAGAATTTATCTATCTTCTTGTATGTAGGCATTTGGTTTGTAGGCAATGCTCATCTTGCCAAAAAAAAAAACACATCAAATCACAACTGCTCTTCACCTCAGTACGGAGGCCACGCATTTTGCCGGAATCGCACACACACAATCTTCTGCTTCTCCCCGTGAGGCCACTAGCACTGGCGGTCAGACAGTGCCGGGATGGGTGTTTCGTTGGTCATCTGCTGCGAGCTTGGACGATTGATGGACTGTCATTAATTCTATCTCTGGCCTTGTAAGTGCAGGGACCTCGGATACGTGGTAAAGCCGCCGATGTGTCGAGAGTAACGAGTGGTGACTATCCGGCCTTGTGAGTGCAGAGGCCTTGGATACGTCGAGCCGCCGATATGTCGAGGATAACAGAGTAGTGACTATCCAGCCTTGTTAGTGCAGGGGCATCGGATACGTTGAGCCGCCGGTGGATAAGCATGTTGAGGGTGACAAGGTGATGTTCGCCATCCAAAGATTATGGATGTGTTTTTGAGATAAAGGAATAGAGCATCCTGCTCCTCTTCTTTAAAAAAAATGTTAGAAAATTTCTGTGCACATGGTTGAGTGACTCCGAGAGGAGTAGCAAAAAACTTTGTCATCGGGCAGCAACTATACATGCTGGTGTTTACATCCCGACTGAGGAGAAAATCCTCTCTTGGCATGAGGTCCCAGAACGGCAACACCTTTTGGCGTGAAAGAATTTGAATTCCGGTCGCCGCGGTTACAACTGATAACTGGACACCGAACTTCTTGGCGAGCTGAAGACGCCAAATCTTTCAACCCAGCGCTTCACATCTGTTTTGCTCCTTCGAACATTTGATATGTCTGTTTCTGATCGCCATCTTGAAAACTTTTGTATTTCACGTAAAAATGCAGTTAAACTCGCAAAACATGTACATTATTAAAAGTAGAAACATTTGCATATCGTTATTTAAACATCGTTAATTTCCCTGGGTGAGAAAAAGAGGACATAATGTTTACAAAACTTGTACGCTACATCGTTTACAAAACTTGTATGTTATATCGTGTTTACTTGATTGCTTATAAAGCAGTTTTATTCACAGTATTGGGATGGGAAATTTCCAGCAGGTGTAACATTTACTGGGAAAAGGTGTATTTAAAAATGATCACAAAGTCCTGTTAGGCAGGTAAACAGTTATTTATTAAAGTTACGTTTATTTACACTTTTTCAAAGCTTAAAATAATCATTACTTGACTTGAGCAATTACTAGAAAAAACAATATTAAGTGAGTTAAATAAATTTATATAAGTTAAAGATTGCTCAATTTAAATTCACTAAAGTTAAACAAACATAAGAATCAATTAGAGTTATTAGTTTAGAAGTTTAATATTCATTAAAAGGTGAGTTATTTTAGTTTAGTTATCATTTAGTTAAGAGTTACTTATTTACCTTTCATTTAAGAGTTAGAATTAAGATTATAATATTTTTAAAGTTATATTGTAAGTTATTTATCTGAAATTAAATTAAAATTATTTATTACTGGTTTAAGAGCATAGCAATTTAACTTTCTCAGAAATCACCATAACATGTACTGGTTAATTTTAATACTAACACCATAATATAAAACCAATTTTTTCCCACATATAACCTATTTCAATATAATCATTTGTAATTGCTATTTATTAGCCATTAATATTATCTTTTTTTAATAAAAAGATTTATATGTTTTGAATGCTACTATTCTTTGGAAATGTTTAATTACCTTCCTTTTTTAGATATGGTTGTTCACAAAATCAAGACATATTACTCGCAGGGAAGTGATTTCTGCAATTTATGTAACTATTTAATTTTTAGTATTCACTTTATCATATTCTGTACCTAAGCATGTTTTAAAGCATATATATTATAACAAAGTGTGGGTTTCAATATAGGGGAAACTCCTTAAATTGATATCTCAAGGTATTCCCTCACAGGAATCATGCTTGAAATGTAGAAAAGGTGTTCAGCCATTTTGGTCTAATAGTGTTGAAAATTAAACTATTTTGATTTTGTTGCAACCCCATAACTGAGAACTGAATTGTACAAATTAAGAAAAATCTTTGTTCTTTAGTTTTAAAATTTAAATTTATTATATATATATATATATATATATATATATATAGCACCCACTTTGATCTGCCATTTTCTATTATTTTGCTAGCAACAACACTCTTATCACACTGCCCATTCTAGCCTTGGAAGCTAAGATAGCTTGAGCTTTTATTACTGTTTCACCCAGCTCTGTTGCTAACTATTGTACCAGACTAGTATATTACTTACAAATATACTAAACTAGATTAATTTTGAATTTATTTGAGTTCGGAATTAATCTACTTTTTAATTCTGGAAATACAGAAATACATCGTATATATCATGTCTACAGGTACCAAATACACTCTTTAGTTGAAACATTTGAGACAAATCATTGAACATGTTAAATAAAATAATTACAGTAATTTATTTGTCTGGGAATGGTCCCTTCAATAAAAATAAATGTGCAGTATGTAGAGATGTGAGCTTTCCAGAACATTTTCCACAGTGGGAAAATTTCCAGAGCAAACAGGGCATAACCCCTCGAACCCCAGGGGTTAAACTGAACAAACTTAGTTTAAACCAATAGGGGATTTAAATCAGCCAATCCTTCCACTGATAATTGAAAAGAAAATCTGAAGGACTTATTTATACGCTATAGCATGTAAATAATCCTAACATTTTTTAAAGGAACACATTTTAAGCATTACCATTGCATAGCTGCCAACTCTCCCAGTTTCACCGGAGACTCCCGGTGTTTCTCTATATCTCCCGACCTCCCAGTTTTCACTCAGCTGCCCTTATTTTCCCCCTTTCTAGGCAGAAATAATGCGAATGCAAATCGTGACTTTTAGTAGTTTTCCGCATGTCAATTTTCTGCTACTGCAGTGTAGGAATGGATCGCCATCGTGACCGACATTTGTATTTGTATCTACAGGTCACAAAAGTCAAAGAACTGAAATAGATCACGAATGTTCCAAAAATATCATGAAATGAGAAATGAAGTCACAAATTTTGAGATCAAATTTTTACCATTCTTTCATCTAAAAATCAATTTCCCAGCTATCGCGTAATCGGCGTTCACAGGCGGAGATTATTCCCACACCATCACGAGAGAGAGAGATGACCAATGATTATCTAATTAATGTGAGAGAAACGCATTAGCAATGCTAATGCATTTAGTCGATGCTAATTTAACATAGATTAAAATTTTATTTAATTATTTTGTTTTATATACAAAGCTATTTGGCTTTTTTGCAGCAGTGTCGTAAAGAACGGCATTTGTATGTGATCCTCCTTATATTTCCTTTTATTGTGAAACTATTTTTCCACTTTTGTAATCTATTTGCATCGTCGAAATTTTTTATAATTATTTCATATTTTATACAGAAAAACTATTGTTCAAATGAATTATTAATGAAATGAAAGGCTATTTTGCAGCAGTATCGCAAAAAATGGCATTTGTACCTGATCCTTCTAATATTTCATTTAATTGTGAAAATAATTTCCACTTTTGCAATCTGTCTGAATCATCAAAATTTTTTTATAATTATTTCATATTTTTTACAGAAAAACTATTGTTCAAACGCATTGTTGATGATATGAAAGGCTATTTTGTAGCAGTATCGCAAAAAAGACTTTTGTGTGCGATCTTCTTTATATTTTGTTTAATTGTGAAAATAATTTCCACTTTTGCAATCTGTCTGCATCATCTGAAAGTTTTGTAATTATTTCATGTTTTATACAGAAAAACTATTTTTCAAACTTATTATTAATGAAATGAAGAACTATTTTCTGAATAACAATATTAAAATAATAATTTGGGTACTTAAGAAATACAACCATTTCAGAAGTATAAATTAGAATTTGATGCATTTGTATTTAAATTTACATATTTTTAGAATTTTAATTAAAAATTATCATTTGTTTCATCCTTTAGTTCAAATGAAAATAGCATAATAATGTTATAGAATTTGATGAATTTGTATTTAAATTTACATATTTTTAGAATTGTAATTGAAAATTATCATTTATTTCATCCTTTAGTTCAAATGAAAATAGCATAATAATATTAGTTTAAGCGATTTTTGATAATAATAAAAATTAGAAAATATAGGTTCAGAATTATTAGAACATGCTGAGAAAAGCTAAATCAGCTGCAATGAATTTTAGCACTTATAAAAATAATTTGATAAAATTATTCCATTTCATTGTTGAATATGTGTTAAATAAGCTCAATATATGTTAATATCAGTTGCTGTAGAATTTAAGGTTTAATTGCATTAATGAGGCCCGTTAGTGTGGCCAGAAATCTTTATTTTTTTTCCCCTCGCGAAATGTGTACCTATTTTTATTTCTGGTAGGTTGGCAGTTATATTATTTTGAAATTATCTAAAGGTAGTGAATTTTAATATGCTTTTTGCTCAATCTGTGCATTGGACTTCAAAATTTCACAGTGGAAGAGGGGATGTTATTGCCCAACCCAAACCCAAACGGCATGTGGACAAAAAATTTCAATTGAAGGAAATGCAGACATCAAATACAGTTTCTTTGCTATTGGAAATGAAATTGTGATACCTGCTGAATCTTATAATCATTGCATATTTCAGTTTTATTTGTTAAAAAATGTCCTTTTTATGATTAGATTAAGTATAACAGTAAGAAGTATAGATTGTGTTGTCGTACAAAATCTCCCGGTTTTTTCATATTTGGAGGTTGGCAGCTAGCTATGCCATTGTGTCCCCTGGACTCTTAAAAATTTTCATGATAAAAATAGATATTTCTTTATGATTCACATTTTAATTATGCAAAAGACATATCATTTTCTAGCCATTATCAAAAGTGTTTCAAAAATTATGTAAATGTGCATTATGGCAATCTTAAAACAGAATGTGATGCATACAATTTTTGACACTTTAAATTGATAAGAATGTTTAATATTTGGCACTTCTATAAATACTAATAGCAATATTGGGTGTATATATATATATATATATATATATATATATATATATATATATATCATAAAAGTTTGAAAATCCAATGAAAGAATAGAGAGAAGTTTCAACTCAAAAAACCCCAACATTAAAAAGTGCCTTACAAATAAAAGTATCTAACAGAATCGTCAATCAAGTGTAAAATAAAATGCAAACCTGTAGTCATCAAGCTGAAGACAAACAAAAAAACATCAATGGAAAGGAATCAATAAAATAAAATCCAAGCAAGAAAGCTTTACAAGTAGACAAGCCCTAGGCCTATATATATATACACTTATCCCCCGATTTACATGACACTTGTTTTACACGATTTTGCTTTTACACGGTTTATAAATTAACAGATTTCAAAAAATTGATAAAAATGTATATTCCACTCCATATACGCCTATACAAAGATTTGATGACAGTTTTGAATTTTTTTCCTTTGGTAACACTGATGAAAACAACAGGGGATTTACCAGTGTTGTAAAATATATACATTTAGGGGAATCCCTGTATAGGAAATCCCTGTATGTATTTCACAACAGTAAAGCTATCTGGTTCATGCAAGTACATAGTGCAGAAACATTTTAGCAGCAAAGCTTATATTATTGTGCGTTTATCTTTTGAACTGGTAAGTTTTCAACATTTATAGTTTTTCTTGCATCTTTATAGTTTGCATAAATTTCTTAAGGTTCTATAATGTCAAAGAATTTGAAGAAAAATCAAATGAAAAGGAAAGTTATTTCTTTAGAAACTAAAATTCAAATATTAGACCGTCTATGTAATAGAGAAAGAGTAACGGATGTTGCTAAATTTTACTCCATGAATGAAGCCACAATAAGGACAATAAGAAAAAATGAAGACTCCATTAGAAAAAGTGTAGCAGCTGGAACCTGCAGCAGTATGAGTACGACTTCATATGTTAGAGATGTTACAATGGAAAATATGGAAAAAGCCTTAGTGATATGAATAGAAGACCAAACTCATAAGCGAATCCCGATTGATACCAATGCTGTTACAAATAAAGCTTTGAAGATTTATCAATCACTTAAGAATCAGTCGACTTCGTCCGATGAAAAGAAGGTATCTTTTTCCGCAAGCCATGGGTGGTTCGAGAGATTCAAACAAAGACATTCTTTACATAATCTGAGAATGAAAGGTGAAAGTGCATCTGCTGATTCGGATGCGGCACAACAATATCTGGCAAAACTTGCTGAAATCATTGCCGCTAACTCCTACACTTCTGATCAGGTTTTCAATGCTGACGAGTCCGGATTATTCTGGAAAAAAATGCCGGAAAGAACCTTTAGCCAAAGCTCACAAATCAGCTAGTGGTCATAAAGTAGCAAAAAGTCATATTACAGTTCTTTTCTGTTGCAATGCTTCTGGCGATTATATGATGAAACCATGGGTGATTAACAAATCAAAATCACCACGATCATTCAAAGGAATAAATATCAAAAACCTTCCCGTCTATTGGATGGCTAATAGAAAAGCATGAGTCACTGCCATAGCTTTCAATGAATGGTTCCATAACTTCTTTGTTCCAGATGTCAAAAATTATTTAACTAAAAAGGGATTGCCTTTTAATGCTCTACTATTAATTGATAATGCACCAGGTCATCCTCCAGATTTACAACACGAAAATGTAAAAGTTGTTTTTTTACCAAAGAATACAACTTCCTTATTACAGCCTTTAGATCAAGGGATAATTTTGAGTTTTAAAGCACTGTACATCAAGCAAACTTTCAGGTATATCTTAGAACAAATGGAGAATGATGAATCTCTTACTCTGATGGATGCTTGGAAGAAATTTACAATTTTAGATTGTGTTGAGCATGTTGGACTGTCATACACTCAGATCAAACAATCAACGATCAACGACTGCTGGAAAGCAATATGGCCAGATGTTGTTGAAAGTGGAAATGATAAATCACCAATAGAGCATGAATATTCTCAGATCACTGAGTTGGTCCATACTATAGGAGGAGAATGTTTTGAAGATTTAGCTCAGGCAGATATTGAAGAAATAATGGCTGATGAAGAATTGAATGAAGATGATTTAATTAACATGACTCGTGAAACAAACAAACATGATGAAGACAATGATTCTGATGAAGAGCAATCTGAACCAGTTACGTTCACAGCAAGAATCATAAGTGTAGGACTTGGGAAGAAAATTGGGCAACCATTTCTTACAATATGGCACAAATGTTGATCGAGCTCTCCGATTCCAGCGAGACCTTCGTAAATGCTTAAATCAATATGAAGATGTCTATAAAGATTTGGCAAAAAAACCTACGCAATTGTTAATTACCGATTTCATGACAAAGTCTTGTCAACCCGAGATCTTGCCTAATTCGTCAACCATTGAGCCAGAATTGCATCAAGAAAGCTCATGAAAGTGATATCATACCTATCAGAAAGAAAAGACTGATAGTACATGAAAGTGATGATAACGATTAAACTTATAATTAATTTTTAAGGGTCTTTTTGTTTTTTTTGTTCTTTGTTCCTAATGTAAAATAAATTAAATATGTTATATTACTACATTCATATGTTTGTTGTTTTATAAACTAAGTATAATTTTAAGTTTTCTAAGATGTCTTACTTATGTTTCACTTAAATGAATGACTGAATCATGCACATTTTGGGGTTATTTTCGTTTTACACGATTTCACTTTGCAAAATCCAAGATTTCAATTTACACGGTTTTGTGCATAACCTATCTTCCATGTAAATAGGGGGACAGGTGTATATATATATATATATATATATATATAGCAACAGACAAATTGTCCAGAATTCTCCAGTTCGATAGCTTTCTACATTTTTGAATTTTCCAGATTTCTGATCGCCAATACAGATGCTAAACAGGGTATGGTATTGTGTTGATTTGGTGCGTATGACATATCGTTGTACTACACTAAATACACTATGAAATGTTATCTTTTTTATAAATTATATATATTTTATAATTTAAAACATAAATATTTTATTTACTTTTTATCACATATACATTGTTATATTTATAAAAGCTGATGCCTCTGAAAAAAGGAAAAAACTTTATTAGAAAGTAAATATGTGAAAAATACAGTAGATAAAATAAATAACTTTCCTTATAAAGAAAAATACCACTCTTCTCAATCATTTTTCTAAAATACGATGAGTCATTATTGGACTTGGGTGCTGGTAGGGAGTGGGGAATGTGAAGAAAGGAATGTGTGCAAAATATACAGTTTATACTTTCATTAATGGAAATAACTGTGCTATTGTAAGGAGGTTTGACGTGAGTGCAGAACTTAGGTATTGAATGATTGAAGTGTTGGAGATGAAACAGAATCCATTGAAGAATGAGATCTAGACTATAATGAAGTGAACGACTTCAATTTTCATGAGCGTTTTGCAGTTGAGGAGGGTTTAATATCAACAACATGATTCATGCTCTACTTAAGAGCTGATTTATGGACATCC
Source organism: Amaurobius ferox (assembly GCA_951213105.1). Lineage (NCBI taxonomy): Eukaryota > Metazoa > Arthropoda > Arachnida > Araneae > Amaurobiidae > Amaurobius > Amaurobius ferox. The sequence goes on along the minus strand of OX578135.1, from coordinate 137,214,093 downwards.
ATTTTCGTATCCGATGAATATGTCAACCCCAAAATTTTCATCTCGATTTTGAGATTCAAAAGTCGACTTATACACCGGAAAATATAGTATTTGTTTATAAAATATGATTCAATATAAATAATTGTACCCTGTTTTAAATCTGTAACTTTGGCTGAAAGGTGGAAAATTTAAAAATGTCCTGATTTCAGAGATTTCCAGATTTTGTATGTCCAGATTTTCAAGGTTGTTCTATACTTGTTTTATATCACAAGATCACTATAATATACATTTAAAAGTAAAGAACTATTTTGTTTTTCGTCTTATTTATATTAAAAGAAATTAGCGACTTCCATTGAAGACACACATAATGTATATATATATATACCATATAATATATATATGTATCCAGGGTGTCCAAAAACATTGACCTTGGCTTTTATTCCTTAAATATTGGTCTTAGACATATATAATAAATTACAAAGTGGCGTAAAAAAAGGGTACAGAATTTTATGAAATGGATAAAAATTTTCAGGAGATTAAATTTTAAGAAATACAAAATTTAAATTTTTGTACGGCCCCTGTACAAAAACATTCCCAATGAGTAAAATGCGTCCCGTACACTAATAAGATGATGTACAAAATTTCAACATTTTATCATAAAGTCCCAGAAATATGTTTAAACAAAGTTGGTGAATGATTAATCACAAATTAAAAATTAATGAGGCCCGTTAGTGTGGCCAGAAATCTTTATTTTTTTCCCCTCGCGAAATGTGTACCTATTTTTATTTCTGGTAGGTTGGCAGTTATATTATTTTGAAATTATCTAAAGGTAGTGAATTTTAATATGCTTTTTGCTCAATCTGTGCATTGGACTTCAAAATTTCACAGTGGAAGAGGGGATGTTATTGCCCAACCCAAACCCAAACGGCATGTGGACAAAAAATTTCAATTGAAGGAAATGCAGACATCAAATACAGTTTCTTTGCTATTGGAAATGAAATTGTGATACCTGCTGAATCTTATAATCATTGCATATTTCAGTTTTATTTGTTAAAAAATGTCCTTTTTATGATTAGATTAAGTATAACAGTAAGAAGTATAGATTGTGTTGTCGTACAAAATCTCCCGGTTTTTTCATATTTGGAGGTTGGCAGCTAGCTATGCCATTGTGTCCCCTGGACTCTTAAAAATTTTCATGATAAAAATAGATATTTCTTTATGATTCACATTTTAATTATGCAAAAGACATATCATTTTCTAGCCATTATCAAAAGTGTTTCAAAAATTATGTAAATGTGCATTATGGCAATCTTAAAACAGAATGTGATGCATACAATTTTTGACACTTTAAATTGATAAGAATGTTTAATATTTGGCACTTCTATAAATACTAATAGCAATATTGGGTGTATATATATATATATATATATATATATATATATATATATATATATATATATATATATATATATATATATATATATATATATATATATCATAAAAGTTTGAAAATCCAATGAAAGAATAGAGAGAAGTTTCAACTCAAAAAACCCCAACATTAAAAAGTGCCTTACAAATAAAAGTATCTAACAGAATCGTCAATCAAGTGTAAAATAAAATGCAAACCTGTAGTCATCAAGCTGAAGACAAACAAAAAAACATCAATGGAAAGGAATCAATAAAATAAAATCCAAGCAAGAAAGCTTTACAAGTAGACAAGCCCTAGGCCTATATATATATACACTTATCCCCCGATTTACATGACACTTGTTTTACACGATTTTGCTTTTACACGGTTTATAAATTAACAGATTTCAAAAAATTGATAAAAATGTATATTCCACTCCATATACGCCTATACAAAGATTTGATGACAGTTTTGAATTTTTTTCCTTTGGTAACACTGATGAAAACAACAGGGGATTTACCAGTGTTGTAAAATATATACATTTAGGGGAATCCCTGTATAGGAAATCCCTGTATGTATTTCACAACAGTAAAGCTATCTGGTTCATGCAAGTACATAGTGCAGAAACATTTTAGCAGCAAAGCTTATATTATTGTGCGTTTATCTTTTGAACTGGTAAGTTTTCAACATTTATAGTTTTTCTTGCATCTTTATAGTTTGCATAAATTTCTTAAGGTTCTATAATGTCAAAGAATGTGAAGAAAAATCAAATGAAAAGGAAAGTTATTTCTTTAGAAACTAAAATTCAAATATTAGACCGTCTATGTAATAGAAAAAGAGTAACGGATGTTGCTAAATTTTACTCCATGAATGAAGCCACAATAAGGACAATAAGAAAAAATGAAGACTCCATTAGAAAAAGTGTAGCAGCTGGAACCTGCAGCAGTATGAGTACGACTTCATATGTTAGAGATGTTACAATGGAAAATATGGAAAAAGCCTTAGTGATATGAATAGAAGACCAAACTCATAAGCGAATCCCGATTGATACCAATGCTGTTACAAATAAAGCTTTGAAGATTTATCAATCACTTAAGAATCAGTCGACTTCGTCCGATGAAAAGAAGGTATCTTTTTCCGCAAGCCATGGGTGGTTCGAGAGATTCAAACAAAGACATTCTTTACATAATCTGAGAATGAAAGGTGAAAGTGCATCTGCTGATTCGGATGCGGCACAACAATATCTGGCAAAACTTGATGAAATCATTGCCGCTAACTCCTACACTTCTGATCAGGTTTTCAATGCTGACGAGTCCGGATTATTCTGGAAAAAAATGCCGGAAAGAACCTTTAGCCAAAGCTCACAAATCAGCTAGTGGTCATAAAGTAGCAAAAAGTCATATTACAGTTCTTTTCTGTTGCAATGCTTCTGGCGATTATATGATGAAACCATGGGTGATTAACAAATCAAAATCACCACGATCATTCAAAGGAATAAATATCAAAAACCTTCCCGTCTATTGGATGGCTAATAGAAAAGCATGAGTCACTGCCATAGCTTTCAATGAATGGTTCCATAACTTCTTTGTTCCAGATGTCAAAAATTATTTAACTAAAAAGGGATTGCCTTTTAATGCTCTACTATTAATTGATAATGCACCAGGTCATCCTCCAGATTTACAACACGAAAATGTAAAAGTTGTTTTTTTACCAAAGAATACAACTTCCTTATTACAGCCTTTAGATCAAGGGATAATTTTGAGTTTTAAAGCACTGTACATCAAGCAAACTTTCAGGTATATCTTAGAACAAATGGAGAATGATGAATCTCTTACTCTGATGGATGCTTGGAAGAAATTTACAATTTTAGATTGTGTTGAGCATGTTGGACTGTCATACACTCAGATCAAACAATCAACGATCAACGACTGCTGGAAAGCAATATGGCCAGATGTTGTTGAAAGTGGAAATGATAAATCACCAATAGAGCATGAATATTCTCAGATCACTGAGTTGGTCCATACTATAGGAGGAGAATGTTTTGAAGATTTAGCTCAGGCAGATATTGAAGAAATAATGGCTGATGAAGAATTGAATGAAGATGATTTAATTAACATGACTCGTGAAACAAACAAACATGATGAAGACAATGATTCTGATGAAGAGCAATCTGAACCAGTTACGTTCACAGCAAGAATCATAAGTGTAGGACTTGGGAAGAAAATTGGGCAACCATTTCTTACAATATGGCACAAATGTTGATCGAGCTCTCCGATTCCAGCGAGACCTTCGTAAATGCTTAAATCAATATGAAGATGTCTATAAAGATTTGGCAAAAAAACCTACGCAATTGTTAATTACCGATTTCATGACAAAGTCTTGTCAACCCGAGATCTTGCCTAATTCGTCAACCATTGAGCCAGAATTGCATCAAGAAAGCTCATGAAAGTGATATCATACCTATCAGAAAGAAAAGACTGATAGTACATGAAAGTGATGATAACGATTAAACTTATAATTAATTTTTAAGGGTCTTTTTGTTTTTTTTGTTCTTTGTTCCTAATGTAAAATAAATTAAATATGTTATATTACTACATTCATATGTTTGTTGTTTTATAAACTAAGTATAATTTTAAGTTTTCTAAGATGTCTTACTTATGTTTCACTTAAATGAATGACTGAATCATGCACATTTTGGGGTTATTTTCGTTTTACACGATTTCACTTTGCAAAATCCAAGATTTCAATTTACACGGTTTTGTGCATAACCTATCTTCCATGTAAATAGGGGGACAGGTGTATATATATATATATATATATATATATATAGCAACAGACAAATTGTCCAGAATTCTCCAGTTCGATAGCTTTCTACATTTTTGAATTTTCCAGATTTCTGATCGCCAATACAGATGCTAAACAGGGTATGGTATTGTGTTGATTTGGTGCGTATGACATATCGTTGTACTACACTAAATACACTATGAAATGTTATCTTTTTTATAAATTATATATATTTTATAATTTAAAACATAAATATTTTATTTACTTTTTATCACATATACATTGTTATATTTATAAAAGCTGATGCCTCTGAAAAAAGGAAAAAACTTTATTAGAAAGTAAATATGTGAAAAATACAGTAGATAAAATAAATAACTTTCCTTATAAAGAAAAATACCACTCTTCTCAATCATTTTTCTAAAATACGATGAGTCATTATTGGACTTGGGTGCTGGTAGGGAGTGGGGAATGTGAAGAAAGGAATGTGTGCAAAATATACAGTTTATACTTTCATTAATGGAAATAACTGTGCTATTGTAAGGAGGTTTGACGTGAGTGCAGAACTTAGGTATTGAATGATTGAAGTGTTGGAGATGAAACAGAATCCATTGAAGAATGAGATCTAGACTATAATGAAGTGAACGACTTCAATTTTCATGAGCGTTTTGCAGTTGAGGAGGGTTTAATATCAACAACATGATTCATGCTCTACTTAAGAGCTGATTTATGGACATCCATTTTCGTATCCGATGAATATGTCAACCCCAAAATTTTCATCTCGATTTTGAGATTCAAAAGTCGACTTATACACCGGAAAATATAGTATTTGTTTATAAAATATGATTCAATATAAATAATTGTACCCTGTTTTAAATCTGTAACTTTGGCTGAAAGGTGGAAAATTTAAAAATGTCCTGATTTCAGAGATTTCCAGATTTTGTATGTCCAGATTTTCAAGGTTGTTCTATACTTGTTTTATATCACAAGATCACTATAATATACATTTAAAAGTAAAGAACTATTTTGTTTTTCATCTTATTTATATTAAAAGAAATTAGCGACTTCCATTGAAGACACACATAATGTATATATATATATACCATATAATATATATATGTATCCAGGGTGTCCAAAAACATTGACCTTGGCTTTTATTCCTTAAATATTGGTCTTAGACATATATAATAAATTACAAAGTGGCGTAAAAAAAGGGTACAGAATTTTATGAAATGGATAAAAATTTTCAGGAGATTAAATTTTAAGAAATACAAAATTTAAATTTTTGTACGGCCCCTGTACAAAAACATTCCCAATGAGTAAAATGCGTCCCGTACACTAATAAGATGATGTACAAAATTTCAACATTTTATCATAAAGTCCCAGAAATATGTTTAAACAAAGTTGGTGAATGATTAATCACAAATTAAAATGCAAATGTTTACAGCAAGAGTGCAAATAATGCAATGCAGAAATGCATCATAGGCTTGTTATGCGAATGCAGCTCTATATTGGCATGGATCTGGATGGAAAACTTTTTGAAGAAGCTATGTAATCTTTGTGTAAAGTTATTATTTCTACACATTGTAGATACTTTTGTACCAATCAATAGCAAAATTATTATTTATTTATATAATCATTGTTTCCTTTCGTAATTTGCATATGACCCCTGAAACGCGATCTGCCGACATGATTTTTTTCCCTCAGAACCCATGTCGATGCATCAGAAAGTGGTTTAAGTCAGCATTTTTGTCTTTTCATGTCTCTGGGACTTTTTATGATAAAATGCTGAAATTTTGTACATTACCTTATTAGTGTATGGGGCACATTTTACTCATTGGGAATGTTTTTGTACAGAGGCCGTATAAAAATATAAATTTTGTATTTCTTCAAATTTAATCCCCTGAAAATTTTTATCGATTTTACAAAATTCTGTACCCTTTTTTATGCAACTTTGTAATTTATTATATATGTGTAAGATCAATATTGAATAATTAGATAATTAGTTTGCATGCAAACTGCTTCTCTTCAGGGTTCGGAGCAATTCACATACAATTATAATACTGAACTTCAACTCTATATATATAAAGAAATATAAAGTCTGAACCAAGCACTGGAGAATAGTAATGGAAAGTGAGAAAATAAATTAAACAAAGCAACATCTTACCTGTTACAGAACAACCACTATGACCAAATTTCTGAGAAGTTTTAAAAGCAAAGTAAATATTGTAGTAGCATCATTTGTACTAGAATTTCCCATCTAACAATTAAAAGTGTTTATAACCGACTAGAAAAGTCAAAATATTTGACTTATAAAAATAACATATTTGAAAGTATTTAGTTTTAATATGTGTGAACATATTTGAAAATTATTAGCTCTTAAGAAGTGGAGAGACACTATTTAAATTCACAAGGAAATTCTAAATGATTAGAATTCAGTATGGTTGGAATATTTATATAAAGTGAATGGTAGCTTCATCTATCATATAAAACTCAACTTAAATCTTTAGGAATAAGATTGTTTTGAACTAAATTGATTGTATTTGAGATTTGAAATTTACTACAAGCAATATTTTAATTAAAAGTTTTTGTTTTTGATGGAGTAAGATAATTTTTGTTTAATTTTAACCCATTATTTTGCAATAACCTATAACTATCATTGTTTAAAAATTGAACATATAAGATAGTTGACTATTCCATGCACACCCATGTTGCAAATGGCTAGGTTTCTCAGAAGATCAATGCATGTTTTTTGGATAATTTTTACTAGAGATTTTTTTATTCGTAAAAGCTGAATAAATAAAATGGTTTTAAACATATTTTTATGTAGGCATGAACTGTAATGTTGAATTTCACATATAGTAAACAAGAAGTTTTTTTTATCAAATAAATTGAAAGGGTTTTTTATCATTGTCAATTTTAATATCAATATCCAGAAAATTTACAGAGTCACCAGTTGAATCATCATATATTAGATCTACATTAATGGGATAGTAATCCAACGAAAGTGGTGATTCAGAATCATTAGTCTGAAAGACCATCATCATCAATATATCATAACACTAAAAAATTAGGATTAAATATTAATTTCTCATAAAAATATAAATGCGAATTTCCTAAAATACATGAGAATTTTCCTTCTTGTGAAATACCAACTTGCTGTAGATAGGTAAAAGAGCCTTAATGAATAAAATTATTAAATAAAATAAACTTAAGATTTTTTAGAGTGGCGACAGAGAATCAAAACTTGTAATACTGTTCAGAGTAGTAATAAAAATCAATGATAACATAAAACAGATCTTATAAATCAATATTGATAAAAACATCTTTAAAGTCATATAAATATACATTGTGAATTTTTTTAAAATGATTTATTCTTGTAATCAGATCATAGCTATTTATGATGGGTTATTACCCAAATAATTATTAGTTGTTGCAATTATTAGTAAAGCAATAGGTTGTTTGAGATTTTGGTATAATTGTAAGGTAAGGGTAATTTATATTTTCAATTTTCAAATGAAGTTATTTGTAGGAAGCTATTTGTTTTTTGAAGATTATATTAATGTTTTGAATAGTGACTTTGTGGAAAACATTAATTTGTAAGAGATTTTGTAATTGTTCCATATAATATTTTTTACATATTATTGCATAGTTATTGAATGCTTTGTCAAAGTGTAAATAATGGTCAAAGTGTAATAACACATTTTTCTTGTAGATCAAGAATATCCTTTCTAATTAATATAGAATTGTATTTAGGTTGTAACAAAAATAAAGTATCAAGGCATAACTTAAATTCGCAAACTAACATCAATTTCCTATGAGTAAAGACTTCAAATGGGTAATTGTATTTTAGAGATACTTTATATATTAATCTTTCAACATCTAGGCAAAGATATTTTAGAATTGAATTTTTATTAAAACATTTAAGTGTTCTGAATTTTGTGTGGGATTTTTTAAATTTTTGTCATGAACTATATTTAGATTCCCTGTAATAATATGTTCAGAATTTTTGTATGAGCTATTTTCTGGAAGTGGCCAACAAGAGATTGGTATATCTTTTGTAGCAATTTCTTTTCATATTTTGTTATAATGAAGATTTTCACCCTAAGGGAATATTGTATTTAAAAGCTTTTCTTTATATTTGTTTATAATTAGAAAAATGTTTTTGAGGTTTTTGAAAATATTTGTAAAATTAAGTACACATATTGTATCTGAAAAGATTTTCTTAACAGAACAGTTTTTTTTATGAGGTAAATATTTACAAGTTTTGCTTTTATAAGAATTAAATCATAAAAAAAGATAGCAGAAATGTTTTTTAAAACAAATTTTAGAAAAATATTGTATGCTTGAATAATGTAATGTTTTTGTAGTGCAAAAATCCAAATCCTGACATATTTCTAGTTAATGTTCAGATTAAAATTTTCAGACTAAATGACAGATTGCCATGCGATATTTCTTCTGATTATTGTTCTGCACTCGTGGCATAAATGTTCAGTTGATCTGATAAAATTTACTGTCATATGCCGTAATTCAATTTGACACTCTTGCAGACATCATGAATAGTCTGTTGACTATCTTTTCATGTGATTTTATGCACTTTTGCAGTGTTCTCTGGGATTGTGGTGGTCAAGGGGTGTCCAGAATGATCATAATCTTCAACTGACATTCTGCTATTTTTTAATCAGTTAAACTTTTTGTAGATTGCCATCTGGCCAAATGCTTATTTAAAGGCAATTATTTCAGATTCATGATTATAACAGTACTCTGTTTATTTTAAGATAATCTTCAGTCTATTTTAATAAAATGTCTTCAGTGTATTTTTAGCTTCTACATTTTGAGCTCTGCTTTACTGAAGTATAGCATTTTTGTATTTACTCATGCTTGTTTTATTTTTTTTCTGGTTGTAGATACCTGATCAAGATTTACAGAATATGTTGAGCCAAATTGCTGTCAAATCAGATCGGGGATGGGAGTTCAAATATCTGTATGATTCTGATTTTGTTGAAAGGCAAGTTCAAAACTGTTTGCTTCCTATATTTTATGCAATTTTCCCTCCTAATGAACAGTGCTAAAAAGGGTCTAACAACCCTAAATATCTCACATTTTATTTATCAAATTTACACTATTTAACTTACATTATATTTTATTGTTTTTTTATTTTCTACATAGTACCAAAAACAGAAACAGGGATTAAATCCTGTACCAATATGGTAGGCAAATATTAAAGCATTGAATAAACAACATTTTCCATTTGAGTCATTTAATATCTATACTTTTAAAACCTGCTTGACCATGCTATTAAGTTTGTGACTATATATATCTTACTTATTCCAATGCTAATATTTAGCCCAAAACCTCGTGCATTTTTTTCCTCTATTCTTTCATTTTAGCTAATAATGCAAAGAGTTTCGTAAAACTTTCGAAAAAATTGAATGGATTTTGTAAGGAATGCATAAAAAGATTTTTTATTCTAAATTTTGTGAGACCGTCACGGGCTGGTTTCCTGCCCATGGTGGTCAGAGATGTCAGTCTTAAAGTCTGACTTTGGGTGGGAAAAGGCACCATCAAAGTCTTGGTGATCCAAGATTCTATGAAATATCTCAGGGTGGTTTCATAGTATCATGGAGGTCCTAGATAGATATATACAAAGGAGGCAGACTTTAAAAGAAGATAGAGATATAAGACAGGAGGGAAAAGATGCTTATTGAAATCACTAACTATATTGATAAGTGGATCTAAGATAGCTTTGTCTTTTGCATAAAAATGCACAAAACTGTGAACTTCACTAAAAAAAAAGTATTGTAAATAGATATATATGCCGGTGCTGAAATGTCCGATGGTCCAGGACAAGAAAAAAAAAATGCAGTGAACCACTTAAGTTCTTTGTTTAGTTGGCCACCAGACCAGTAATTTTTTAAAAAATAAACAAAGAAATGTAAGCGAACATCCTAAATCTTTATGCACTAGAACTGCAGATTCATTTATTTTTGTCTCCATGCAGGGATATCATTTTGGGGTGACAGAGAAAAGGCGATGTGCTGTGTTGGTGCTTTTCCTTGGTTCCATGGGTTCTTTGGGCATTGTTTGAAGTTGATCACATGATCTCTTTCATAATGTACACATTTTATCTTTTCCATAAGTGGCCACTGGCATTCACAAGTAAAGCGATCCTGGGCACACTTTGGAAGCATTGTACAGTTTTCAGAGCTGTGGTTGAAAGCCTGGTATCAGTAGAACATTTTGAATCCACAAGCTCTGAAAGTCTCTACTTTTTCAGCCATATATGTAACCCTTTTTAGTCTGTACATATTTTGCAAAATTTTCAAAAATGTTACAAAAGATGTTACTATATTTAAACTTTGCTCAGTGTTAAGTATTTATAATGGGGACCAGTAATATTCTCTATGGACAGTAGAATTGTTTATGGACCAGTAATTTTACACATATTGGTGGTCCTGTGGACAGTAGAAATTCTGAATTTAATTCTAGCCCTATATGTGCAAATTAAAATAAATGCATATAAGCTTGAAATGCACATCAGAAGAGTTTTATCTCTCTTCCTATCTGGAAACACCCTGCCAATTCCTAACTTATGCTATCGCATTAGAAAGAATGTTTATTTCCTGCGAAATGGCCTGAGCATACTATTTTCACTGAAGATTCCCGGTTATCTAAAGAATCGCTTACAACACACAATTAAGAATGACAGCTGAGACGGCATGCTATAGATTTTTCAATATTTGCAAAAAAAAGCCTCCAAATTGACAAAAATTAAAGACCTTTTAAACACTATCTTCTCAATTAATTTATGCACTGCAATCTTTATTTTTTTCTAACAAAAGCTAAATACAGTGATCTCTCACTTATGCGCAAGCGCAGGGAACAGCAAGAAAAACGTGCATAAGTGAGAGACGCTCATAAGCAAAGAATCACAAAAGGGAGTTTAAAAGTGAAACATCAGTACATTGTACTACATTATATTGTTAATTAATACTGTGTATACACTACTGAAAAATGTAAATTAGTTTCAAAATGCAATGAATTTATTTTTTTAATGAATTACTATTTTTTAAGAACACAAAGAAAATGGAAATGCTTATATACTCAAAGTTCGTTTTACTCCTATTACTGCTTTCTCACAAAATAACTTAAAATCGAGGATTGTTTTTGTTTTCATGAATTTTCAAAAAGAGTGTTTTCAAGTTCATCAAGACGTGAAAAAGTTCCTTCACTTCTGGAATCGAACTGAAAATAGGCACCCAGAGTTTCTAATGCTTCTAACGCTACTGTGTGAGTTGGAGGAACTTTTGCCGCATCTTCTTCATCGTCGTTGTCCACCTCTTCATCTTTGTCAGCACCATTTATTTCAGCTGCAATGTCTCCAATTTCCCATAATTGAACTGTGATTAAATTTTCATCTACATCCACGAATTTGTTGAAAGTACACGTAGCGAGTCCACCAGATACAGTATGCCAATCTTCTTCGTTTATGTCATTTTCACAATTTTCACTTTCATTTTCTGGCTTCTCGCATTCATTTTCTGCTAGAAACGAAAATCCTGCTTTCTTAAAGCAGCTTTTAATACACTTGTCAGTGATGTTTCTCCATGATGAGCACAACATATGAATTGCATCACGGGCAGTAACTTGCTTCAATTCATCTTTCATTGCACTTTTTTTTTCTAAAGCAGCCAGAAGTCAACGGATTAAAGTTGTTCTATAGTGCACTTTCATACAACAAATGATACTCAGATCCAAAGATTGAATGTTGCTCGTACAATTCGCAGAAAAAACACAACTTTCGTGTTGTTGAAAGTTGGAAGATCTTGTGGGTGAGCAGGACACTGATCCATGAATAAGAGAACTTTCCGTTTTTCTTTTTCCATTTTCCTGTCGAATTTAAGAAGGAAATCCAAGAAAATGTGCAATGTCATCCACACCGTTTTGTTGCTAGTGTAGTCGCAAGGAAGCTTCTTCACGTTCTTAAAACAGTGAGGTTTGTTTGATTTACCAATGACTAATGAAAGGAATTTTTCCGAACCATAGGCGTTGCAACACAGCAAAACAGTTGGTCTTTCTTTACTTTTTTTTTCCCACCATGGCATGGTTCTCCCTTGAATGTTAAGGTTCTGTCAAGCATCATTTTATAAAAAAGACCAGTTTCGTCACAATTGTAGATGTTTTTCGGTTCGTATCCGTTTACTAAAGTAGCCAAGTCTTCTTTCCATTGTTCTACAGTTCCTTCATTGACACTCGCACTTTCCCCAAAAAATACACGAGCTGCCAAGCCATGCCTATTTTTTAATTTTTCAATCCATCCATGTGATGCAGAAAAGTTTTCCATTTCAAAACTCTTTGACAACTGTACTGCCTTCACCCTTAGAAGCTCAACGTTAACAGGAATGTTCGAGGCACAAGCTTCTTTAAACCATAGCATCAAAACTTTCTCAAATTCTTCGTACTTTCCGCCTTGAATTCTGCTTCTTTTTTTTTCGACTGAATTCCATATTCTCGATGAGCTACTATTATCACCTCCCGATTTTTTACAATCCCTCTCAATGTCGATTCTGGGACATTAAAATGCTCCGCTAAAGCTTTTTTCGAGGTGCAAGGATTTTCTTCAAATTTTTTAATAACATCCATTTTAAACAAAAGCGACAATTTCGTTCTTTTTGCCATTTTAAAGCATAACCATCTAACCAAAACTCCAAAGATTGTTCTTTCGTTAGCGATCAATGCCACGTGGTACATACCGTACTAACCTCTCTAATTGGCTGCGACTTTTACTGACGCCAATCACAAGAATCCCCCATGTACACCCCTGTGTATAAGGTAGAGGAATGTGCTCCTGGAATCTGAACAATAGGGGAAGGGCGGGGGGATGCATTCTTAGAAGCAGAACAAAAAGGGTAAAATTCTTGCGATAAGCAACACCTGACTACTTGGGGAACCTACTTTTTGAACCGAGAAATTCTTTTTTTTGTGATGCCCATAAGTGAGAGGTGCTTTTTTTAGTGCAGCGCATAAATGAATAAGAGTTATCATTGTTTTCTTATATCCCTGGCTGGGACTGCGGAAAAAACGTACATAAGTGAAAAACGTGCATAAAAGGGGGCCCGTATAAGTGAGAGATCAATCACTGTATGTGGAAATTTACAGGTTGTTGTACTACTCAAACTGTCTGACACTCAAAGGTGTAAGATATCTTTTTGAAAAAATAGGAGAGAACTACCAAACTTGGATCGGAATCCAATGAGGATCATAACTGCAGTGACCATCCTTCTCCAAATGCGTCACTTCTCAGATGTACTTTTAAACCTACTGAATTATCATGGCCATACTTTACGTAGATACAGGTTTAGTTATAATATAGTTTTGGGTATTGCCAAGGATCGAACTAGGGTCAAGTGTTGCATTATAAAAATTAAAAAATTCAATAGATTATTTTTATACAGATTTTTAAAGATTGACAAAATATTGCATGAGCTATTTTATTATTGTCTGTCGAAAACTAATGACAGTGGATTTTTTTCTCAATGATGTCCCCAAGAGATATCTAGACACTTGATTATGATAAAATTTGAGATTTTCTAATTTTGGGGATTTTAAAGATAAAGCTTCAGTTTTTTTAAACATACAATTATTTCAATATTGTGCATGTTTTTTTCAAAAATTTCTCAAATTAGATGAAAATTGCCATGATTCCAATTACAGTCCTCCTGTTTTTTCATCTGCACTTTTATTTAGCCCATGTTGCTCCTATTAACAGGAAAATTTTCACTCTTATTTTGGATATATTTTGTCTGCTATCTGGGTGTACCAGGATTACAGCCACTTATTAGCAAAGGTCATGTAGCAACCGAAGCACCCTATGCCCATGCACATCAATGATTTTTATTTAAGGCATATCACACCCGCTGTGTGGGTATACCTGGATTGCATAAGTGAATCGAGTGGACTGCATTCATGAATTGGGCACTTATTAACAAAGACTGTATAGTAACTAAAGTGCCCTGTACCCATATAGCAGGTGCATTTTTTTTTTTCTGCTTAAAAATGTAAAGTGACTACTAGCTGTGGTCACACAGTAGTAATATAATAAAAATACATTTGGACATCAAAGGAACAATAGAATGCAATAAATACTAAACAGACACTTCTATAAATAAACAATAATATCATATTTCAACATCCATTTTTCATTTAGTTTTTTAATATTTCTGTTTCATTATGAATATCAAAATTTATGATAATTAGATGCTTTCTTGAGAAACTAACTTTGCATTTTTACTTGTCATAATAAAGCAATATATTCGTTCAATCATCCTATTAAGATTATCTATTATAGATTAAGGAAACAAACAGATTTTAAAGAATTTCTTAACGAAAAGAAATTTGAGGTGTTGCAATGAAAATAGTGTATTTTTATATATGCTGCAAAGTAAATCTGAATGTGCTGATACTACAAATTTTAAATTATTTTCTGCTTAAACAATATATTTTGCTCTACTAATATTAAAATCTCTGAGAGTTTATTACACATATTATTCAAATTAAAGATTTGAGAATTTAGACTTTGGATATTTCAAAATTTTTCTTTCAAGGTTTAGGAACTAGTAATTTATTAAATTCTGAATTCTTAATATTATTTCAATTGAAAGATTTTTATGAAAGTTTATTTTTTTAGTTGTTAAATTATCCACTGGGCTAAATTATCCATTTCATGATTACCATGTGATGATACATTTAAGATAATGAGATATGTTCTTTACCATTTTAATGTCAATAAATTTAATATATTTTAATAAATCCTGTGTTATTATTAACATTTTTTTAACACTTTACAACTTAGTTGAAAAGTGTTTATGACTTTGTTCATTTTGTCTGTGTTCGCACGATAACTGCCGTAAAAATGACTTTATCAAAATGAAATTTTAGTATGTTGTTCCAATGGTCTGTGGGACCTATGGGAATATAAATAAATAATATCACCCAATTAGTTTTGGATTGAACCCGGGTTGAAAAACTGAAATATATTGACCCCTGTGGGACCTAATTTTTCAACCATTTTTTAAGCGAATTTAAAATTCACATATTGCTTCAAAAGTTTTAGGAAATATTCAAATTATCCCTTGAAATATATAAAAAAAAATTCAGCAAAATATATTCAGTAGATTTTTCAAAATAAAATATGGCATCCATTTTGTGTCAAAATCGTGATTTTTAAAGTTCTTTTTAATTAATATTTAGTGTTGTATCCATCCTAAAACCACTTTATTTTTGCTTAAATTCTGTGCATCTACATACTGAAACCACGCAATTACAATATATTTGAGTTTAACCGTTTCCTGACGGCGGCATTCCGGAACTACCGTGGCCCAAAGAACAAAGCGCTTTGCTTCCGAACTGTTCCTAAAGGACCGCTAATTTTTTGTGCTAACCCTAACTCTCGAAAACAAAATCATGAAAAATCATCTATTCAACACAGAAATCTACTTTTTTCAGGAATAAAAGAAATATTTATTTTCTATTTGATGTATATTTTTCTTACAAATCTCAATACAAAATACTCGTTAGTTGCTTCCATTCTTTTATCCGAAATAAACGAATAATTTCACTGTCGCACAGTGTTCTAAAACCCAAACTTAAAAAATACTCTCTTATATTCCTATGATTCACCAACGCAATCATTAAGCTAAAATCAAAACGAGATCCGAAACTCAATTATAAAACTGTAGATGCTACAAGAAATGCTCTGTTTATTTACATTACTAAACCATGTTTCACTGCTCCAGATGGAGAAATAATTTATTAGATCCACCCCTAATCAAGGTCAAGTGTCTACAAAATACATTGGAGTTGTTTGCATGGGCATTTAACACCATCTAGTAGATAAAATTTAAATAAATTCAAATGAAAACGTTTCATATGAAAATGCACTCACTTGGCCGCCATCTTTTAGGGTAAATTTTTCCGAACGCGGATATGTGACCGTCGTACTTGAATACAAGTTCGAAGCCGACACGCGGGCGCGTCAACCTTTGCGAAAGGGTTAAATGATCATCAAACTTTGATTATTTCTACAACGAAGTCTAATTTTCACTTATGGAGAATGTAAACACCAAAAGATGTAGAATGAGTTGTATAAGAATTGCTGCATTTCTTTAACGCAAAATTATTTAGCTCATGGAGTCTGCAATATAGCTGATATGAATGAAACATTCATTGATTTTACACAGAGAACCCAGACAATTTTTTCGATGAAGTTTTAAGCATAGAGTTAAATTACTTGTACTTCCATCGTTTTAAGTTTTTAAATAAAATAAATTATTATAGTTGTGATGAATGAAAGAATGGAAAAAAGTTTATGAATGAAATGCTGCTTTTATATAGAGGTGATTTATATTTCGATGATGTCATTTGAACAAAGTTCATTTGTTTTCAATGAAGTTTTCAAATATAATACATTGTTGTAGTATTTTGATAATTTAAAAAATATTACCGAGAAATGTTTCGCATTTTAGAGATGTTTAAACCAAGCAATTTATATTTCAATGCCGTCATTTGAATGAAGTTCATTTTTTTTGACGAAGTTTTAAGTTTTCAAATATAATAAATTAATGTAGTATTGTGATAATTTAAAAAGTATTACCAAGAAATGCATTGCATTTTGGAGATTTTAAATAAAATTGCATTGAAGTTGGGAAGTGTTTCATAATCGATGCTTTATGCATGATTGATCTTTCTTGTTTTAATAAATCCTGTGTTATCATTAAAATTTTTAATTAGGACATTTGTAAAATTTGTGATATTACTAAATATCTAATTGTTATTGCTTTTCTTGCAGTCACCGGTCAGTAGAGCAAAGCCAAGACATCAAATGGAATTTAAGATACAAGAAATTGGTTAAAGATCTGAATTTGGGAATGTCTGAATCTGAGGGTACTTTTATTTTTATTATGCTTTTAGAAATTTTTGTATTGTATGATACAAATGTTTTTGTTCCCCCCCCCCCCCCCCCCTTAAGTAATTACTTTTGCTAAAGGGAGGTCTTGTTTTCGTGTCGAACATTTTTGATGATATTTATTAAATTAAAAAATAATAATAATATTCTTACTGTCTGTTGGCAAATTGATACAATGGTTTTTTCCGAATTCTAAATTTGTTCAACTGAATAAAATTAATATTTGTATAAAGTTTTGTATAATGCTTCATGAAGTAAACAATTTTTCCCCCATGGGGTGTGCTTTTGCATTTTATTGTAATTTTTTCAAACTACTCAGCTAAATGATACCAAATTTGGCACAAAAATAGGCTGTTACATCAGTGAGTTCTAGTTAAGTCTTCAATAATTGTTATAGACTTAAAAAAAGTTAATAAATTAAATACCAGAAAACACACTTCTTCCCAGTGGATAGTCTACTTCGTGCTACATGCTGTTTAGTAATATGCCCATTGGAAATTTTTGCCAGGGGGGTGAAAAAGTTCGCGTAGGAAGGTGCATTTCGTTGAAAGATTTTATGTACTTAATATTTTAAAAAAAAAAAATTTCAAATGGAGAATGTAATTACCTAAGAAGTATGATAAAAAAAAAAAAAAAAAAAATGTAGTCTCCTGGAAGGGTACATATATTTTCAAAATAATGCATGCAGACCAACATTTTGTACTTTATTTCTTTTGGATGCTTGGAATTTTCTTTTGGAATTTTTTGATTCCCAATGCATTTAATTGCAGTTTTGACCCCTAGTTTATACTAAAAATGAATTGTTTGAATCTATTGATTCGGCATATTCCTGTGGAATCTCTAGCATATTTTTAGTATTCACATGGGATTAAAGATTTTTTATTTTGCCTGTGAAATACATGAAATAATGATTTTAAATCGGAAATTTTCTGTCTTCTTGAAGGTGCATCTTTTCGCAAGATTATGTATGTAGAATAAGATTTTTTACATTATTTTATTTATTTGCTAAAGGTTTTAATTTCTGTTGCATCTAATCACATATTTGAACTCAAGTTTATCCTAGAAATGTTCCAACCTATTTTGTTCATGTATTCCTGTAGTATGGAATCTGTAGTACATTTTTTGGTATCGAAATGGCATGAATTTTTTTTTTTTTTTTTTTTTACACCTGTGAAAGAGAACTGAAATTGCAATTTAAACTGTAATACTTAGGTTGTGTCAAATGTACACCATCAAAATTTTAGTTCTTTTGAAGAAACCATTTCATTTTACGATCATGTACTTTTATCTAGATTATGTACTTTTCCTCACCCTTTCATTATTTCCTTTCTCTTTTTTTCCCCTCCAAATTCCTACCAAATTTAAGCATATCAGCTATTCAAAAATGTAGTTAGACTTAGTGTAACCCTAAAGCATCATACTGGTATCATTGACTGTACCAATAGTTGCATTTTATCAGTTTTTAATTTCAAACTAATATGGCTTTACACCCCTTTCTGGTTTCTCCAGTAAGCAGGGTTGACAAAACCCTGAATTTTTGAACAAAAACCCAGCCCATGCTAGTTTTTGTGGGTATTTCTGGAGTTTTCTGGGTATTTGTAAATACTTGTATAATACTGTACATGTAATTGAAAATGTAGAAATAGTGGATAGTTAAGATGATACATATTTGATTTTTATAATTTATGTTGTACATTGCATTGTTTAGAGTAGGCATATCCACAAATACCCACCATTGATTTCTGCAACTAAATACTTACATCTGTAATGCAAGGGAGATTAATTTGGATTCAATGGATGTACCACTCATTTAGAACGATTAAATTATTTATTTTATATGGCCCTATATTTTGTTTACATTAAATGAACTTAATCATATCCATTGCTTATGCCAAATGCCAATACGAGATATCATCCTCTGTATCTTTGAGGGGAGGTAGATTTAGTGATATTTAATATAATTGAAGTTGTGTAATATGATGTTGTTAGGAAACTCTGAATCTACAAAAGCATCTTTTATATCTATCCACTTCATCAGATCAATTACAAAGTGGCACAACTACACTGTCTCTTGCTGGGGAAGTTTAGAAGAACTTGATTGGATCAGAAGAGTTTAAAATTATTCAAAATAGAACAAGAAAATAATGGAGCCAGAGCATTTTCTGGCTAATATGATAGATGCACAATTTAATGGAAGAAGGCCCAGCCCGGATGTAGAAAAAGCAGAACAGTGAATTATGAAAACCATGCAGTGGTTTCCCACCATTATGACTTTTAAAATTAATGTTGAGGAATTTTTTCAAAAATCTCTTTTCTGAATAAAATATTGTATCATAATTTTCAACACCAAAATAGTGAAAATTCTTAGAAGGTAATGAAGGAACACAAGATAAATGCTAATTTCTGTACCTTTATCCAGTTCCTGCATTCCTTAATGGCAAGTTCAGCATTTATAGAGTAAAAATTTACAAATATTACCATGAGTCTTAAAGAACAAGCTGATAATGACTAGTAGATTATAAAAATGAATTTTCCTTAGAAATAGTGTTTGATATGAAATTTCGTAATTAATAAAGGTATATCTGTAACATTGTGAATAATTTTCCATGAATAATTATTGCTAAATAGTATATTTTGTTGAAATAAAAAGCTTGATCTAAAAATGCTATTGTTATTCTGAAGTTACTTAGACTTACTTCATGTTAGTTGTTAACATTATCATGAAAATTGTATCATGAAATCCTTTTCCTTTTTAAGACCCACCTGGCACTGGTGATTAACAATTCACATATTTGGATAATTTATTCCCCTTGAAATATTTATTTTGTCATTTACATAATTACTGTGTATCCTAAGTTTTATAGCAGTTTTTCATCAAGTATACACAAGAGTTTGCATGTGATCTTTCGGAATTTGAATATTTTAAAGGAAATTGTGAAATAGTTATGAACTGTGTTTGATACCACACCACAAAAGATTTAAAAAGTTTTTTATGTGAAGTTTTTGCAGTCAACCAATAACTAGAAAAAGCCAAAATATCAGAAATATGTTTTTGGGATTTGTGTCAAATAAACATCATTCTCAAAAATTTTCTCCCTGGGAGGGAAGGAATTATGTTGGGCATTGACGTAAAAATAATACAAATATTTATAATTGTATAAAAATACGAGATTAAAAATTCTCATCAGTGTATTGCTATACTGATACCTATTTTTAACTTGTATTACAATACAATGATTTGCCTCAGTATACTTAATCTAGTTGTTGCGATAAATGGAAATGATTACAATATATATCTTTGTGTGACTTGTAGACTACATTTAGGGCTTAATAATTATAAATAATTAAGAATTCAGATATTAATTACCTGACAGCCAGCGACATTTGTGGACAAGCCTGATACAAGACATATATTTTGATGACATGTAACTGCTTGTCATGTCAAGATACAAACCAAAAATATTTTACACTGTTTAAAATATTTTTTTACTAATTTATTGCATCATTTTGATTCATGGCAAACCATGGTATTGACACCCTAACTGTAAAAACTAGATTTGTTGAGGAATTTAAAAAATGGACCAAGAATTCGTAAAATTGTCTCGGAAATCTTAAAAATCCAAAAGCAGAAATAGCTAAGGAACTGTAAAATTTAACTAGCATTTTAAAATTTATTTTTGTAAATGTTTCCAATGTATCGTGCTTTTTGGTGTATTTTGCTTGTCTTAAGCATAATATAACATTGGACAGTTAGCTATTCAGCTCCATATGTTAACTCTTAATAAGGTAAAAAATGTTGATTGCAATAAACGGTCAGTAGTCTAATATTCAACTAGTTTATGTTAACTTTTCTGCATATACATATATGGTCGAATTTTTGTCATATTATCTTTTATGCAAAGTTGCCGCAGTCAATTGGTCAAAGATAAAACCCGAAATATATTTTTGGGTTTTGTTTCAAATATCAACCTATAAAAGGTTATAAATCCATTTGTTTGTTTACCTGGAAAATTAAAAACCTATTTGAAAACCCTTAAAAAGTCAAGGAATTGTATTAGAGGGAAGTGGGACACCTTAGGGCAGTTTCCACTTTATTTATTTTTATTTTTTATGTTTTTCATATGGCTTTAATTACTATTGCTATGCATACAGTTTAAACATTTTTTTTTACTATGAAATAAAATTGTATTGAACACAGTATTAATTATAAAAATAAAAATAATTGTTTTAATGTTTCAATATCCCACTTTAAGGTGGACATTTTGTAAAAATAAATTTTATAATTGTATAAATTAAGTATTATTTTTATATGAATTAAATACTAAGGTTATTGAAATTTTATTGTTTTAATCTTTTGGACTATTATTCTGAATGCCAAATAGCAATGTGTTCTAATTTCTTTTAGGTCAACCTTCAAAATTGCCTTATCCTGTTTTACCTCGCCCCAAACAGAAGCGTCATTCCCGTAGTTCACTCAGCGAAGAGGGGGAAGAAAGTGGTACTGACACCAGTACGTCTGGCCTGAAAGATTCTAAATCTAAACGAACTTACAGTCCTAAAAAGCGCATGACTTCCAGCCCATCAAAGCTTACTTCAAAATCAAAACCCTTTCACATTGCTACCCTTGATGTCTCGCCAACTTTTTTAGAAACTTCACCCTCTGAGGGAGTCAAAGGTGAACTGAAAGAATTTTTAGAGGATGTGATTCGATCTCAATTCATAATGACTATAAGTGAACTAAAAGAAGGTGTGTCCGACAGTCATTTAAGTGGCCTTAGTAATCGTAGTGATTTTGAAAGTCTTATAGAAGAGGCTCTTCTAAGTTGTGGTGCCCAGAAATTGAAAAATAAGGTATTTATTATTTGTTAATTTCAAATAACTTTAAAAAAATTTATTTAATTTATGCTTATTTGATTTTCTATCTATGTGACACTTATTTTTTGCCTTTTCATACTTTTTTCTAGTGGCCGCAAAATACAACACCTGAGTCTCTATATGCTTTCACTGAATTTGGAAATAAGTTAGATAGGGTAAATATTATATTAAAAAAATATTCCTGATCTAATCAAATGACTTTTTACTTTAATGTAGTGGCTGTCAACTGTATGTTTGTTAAAAATGCCTTTCACCAGAATCATAAGCCTGCATTAACATATTTTGAAACATTGATTTTAGTTTATGTTGCCTAATGCATCAATTTACAATTTCCTATTACTTATGTTGTCCCTGATTGCATAGTGCTGATTTATTACAACATTGTTTTCGAATTATATTAAATTTCAAGTTGTGTATTTATAAATATGGCACATTCATTCTAAATAATACCGAGTGACCATCATTATAGTAAATATTTAATAAGCCAATGAGAGAACTTTATACATGGAGTCACTGACAGTCAATCACACATTAATTCATGCCCTACCTCCACCATGTGTATAAACATCCATGCTTCCTAGAAAGATTTTTTCTATTCTTTTCACCCATGACGTCTGATAAAAAACATACACTTTCTAGTAAGGGTAGTGTATCTAAGGCTCGGAAAATTGTTAGTAAGGTTAGGGATGTGAGACTGCCAATCATATAGTATTTGGAAGCTTCTTTGCATCAGGTTGATGTTAGTAAATTTTTTAACTTGGCTACATTAGCGATCAGGATAATTATAAAATAAGTAAGCAAGATTAAAACTTCTGCCACAACCTTAAATTTACACTCTACTATTAAGCATTATTAAGGTTCTTTGTACATTGTACAAAGTTTGTTACTTTCATGATTGCTGTATATAGTAAGTAATTTATTGTATCTATATTGAGGGGGTGGGGGACTTTTTTTTTATCTGGCACACATTACCATTTACATTATATGACCTCTCAGCACTAATTCGTATAAGCATCCTCAATGTTATACAGTGCCTCAGTGCAATGCAGCTAACCAGTAAAACAATTCCTTCTGTATATTCTTTTTAATTGATAGAAACATGTTTTAAATGAAGCACCAGTCATTAAATTTTTTGTCTAAACCATGGGCATCACTGCTGAAATGAATATGACAAAAATGTACTATGTGCGATAATGTTTTTTTTTTCTAGTACCGAAATATTCTCCTTGAACTATTTTCTACTACTGCAAGAACAAGAACCAATTTCTTTGTTAAAACCATTGAAGATGAACTTAGAGAAATTATATCCGAAAGTGATTGTCGACAAATATTTGGTGTAAGTAGCTTTCGCTATACATGTGTTAATTTTTACTTTCCCTGTAGTACATAATGTATGCAGTGGCATGTAATAAGGTGGAGCAAGGGAAGCAAAGTTTCATTCATAAAAACAATGGCATAGTGTGCCAAAAATGATAGCAAAAAAAATTTTCCCTGCACTTTACTCTTACCGTTTTACCATATCAACATTTGGATGCTTCACCTGTGAAGCTAATAGTTAAATTAGCTGCAGCTAAAGAATGGATTATCTAGTAATCAATCGATTTAAATTTAGGCTGTTATGGATATTTTGCTCACTTTTTACGAGTGTAGAGCTTCATCCCCTACTTCATTTTGCTATGGAATACTATGGATATGCGTAAAGTATTGTTTTTGAAAGATTTACACATTTTTAACATGCTGTAACACTCAACTATTTTTATGTATATGACACATAGCATCTATGTGTTTACTACTTTAGCTCAATTTCGTGAAAATTGCCAATTTTGTAAATTAAGCATTACTTTGATACTAGTTATTTTTATATAAATTAAAAAAATGAAAATACAGTCAAACTCCATTATAACAAACATTAAGAGACTGGAGGATTTTCTCCACAATGGCCGTTATTTGTTATAACCATCATTCGATAAAATAATTTCTTTAAAATTATATCTTGTTATAACCATTAATATGCAAATTTATATCAATATACTGAATAAACTGCTATTATTTTTAAGATTTAAAAAAAATTAATATTTAATGAATAAGATAATTAAAATTTAATTACATTTTATAATTGGTATATTTAATATAAAAATATTGCATGATTATAAAAACTATTATGCATTTTGTACTCGCAGTTATCTGTGTATATAGTTAGTGGTACATACCTGCTTAAGAAACTTCAGTTTCGATTATGTTTAATAATGCTTAAAGCTTTGAAAAAACTGTCATTTTGTATCATTGTTTTCAAATAAATGCTTTGGTATGTCAAAGACATCTCAAGCATTAGAGTAAGATGGTGTAGGTTAATTAATAAAGAATCTGTATTTTAATCGATTTTATCATCTAGATTTTCTGTTTGTACAGCATTTAGTGCATCACCATCTGTTAGAATTCCAAACATTATTATCAATTAGTCTTGAATAAATTTATCAATGTCAGTTAAGTGATCAAAATGTATAATATTATGATGTTTAAACCATTCTGAAAGGAGGTGATCCGTCGCCTTCATCAAAATTGTCATTGGTTTAAGGTAAAATATTTTGTAAAAATAACCCAGATTTTCTAAAGCAGTGAGAATGCATTCCATTTTCTCTATGGGAGCAGTCAGAATGTTTATGAAATCTGATGTTTACTTTTAAGTGTTTCATAATAAAATGTCTTATTGCAATTAGAGAGATAAAAATTCCTTCACCATATCTGTGATTCGTTATATCCGTGATATTTCATACAAATTAATACATTAAATCAAACTAAACAAAATCATTTGTTTGATATAAGGGTGAATTCATTGCATCTACATTTGACTATAACTCTTTTTTCAGAATAGCACATGAAAGTAAAAAGCAATGAGATAAAAAAATAAATGATTATCTGTTAAATAATTTTTAATAAAATGTATGCAACCACATCTACTATATTGAATAAATCAATTTCAAAATAACCTTCCATGTTTGAAGGATTGCCAGTATTCGGAGGGCTATACAAATTCTAAAAATAAAATTCAAAATTTCATTCGTTTTTGTTCTTTATTCTAAACTATGGTTTAATATCACTGAAACACATTATTCTTTATATAAGAGACCATATATATGCACAAAATGGCAATTAAAGAAATAAATGATATCTGCATTCTTATTCAAATCTTAAAATTTGGCAAATTAAAATTTATAAAATCATATGCACATTATTAAATGTTTATATCTTTTAGTTAAGAATAATGGTGTTTATTGCTTAAGAATAATTTAATCAGTCATGCTTTTGTGTAGGTTTGTAGTATTATCTTAATAACTGTTCATGCAACATATATTTATTTAGAATTTTTTTCTCTATGAGCCCTTGTTTTTTCAACTTAAAATTTGGTATAAGAGATAATTAGCATGTCAACTATATATATATATATATATATATATTAAATAAAGATGGTTTTTTACTGCAGTTCAAGGTCAAAGGTTAAATCAAGTGTCCTTGAAATGAAAAATATAATTTACAGCATCATGTGATGTATCACAAGAAAAGTCGTACTTGAAGCTTCAAAATAAGCCTCATTTCAGCACAATCAGTAGATTTGGTCAAAATATACAGACATTCAAATATGTCGAGAATCATAAAAAATTACCAAATTATCAAACAAAGATTATCGAAATTAAGGGCTAAAATTTTTATGCTAGTGTGTTGCATGTGATATGACATGTTATTTAATTTTTTACTAAATATTGAATATTTCACTGTTTTTCATTTTTGAAAGTTGCAATGTCATTTTTAAACCATTTGCACTTATTTCACACATGTTTGCTTCACTGCATTATGAAAAATTCCATTAAGTAGTCATAAGATTATATATTTTTATAATGCTCAAATGGTGGTCCCATTTAAAAAAATAGCATATTCATTTTAAAAATAACAAGGATGGAATACATTTTTTTTTTTAATAATTTAAAATTTACAGGCTTTTTTAAATATTCAAAGCTAAAGGTCATATTGGTGAGCTTGAGAATGAAAAAATATTTTTAGTTAGTTTCATTTCAAATTATTATAATACACACACAAAATGTTTTAAAATAACACAAATCTGATGTTTGTAACTATAATTGGTGATGACATATGATTTTTGAAATGGTCTGTCAAAATGTCATAATTTTCAAGGTGACATGTTTTCTGAAATATAAGGTATTTAGGGGTAATATTTCATACTTATGTTTTGCTAATTGCCTTCAACCACCATACCAATTTAAAGAAAAAAAAATGAAAGAGATTAGGTTGAAAATTTACATTTTATTCTGTGATTTCCTATGGAATGACTCATAAGCATAATACAAGAAAATTGCCTCAGCAAAAGGAAAGCTTCAGTTAATAAATTGATATATAAGCTTAGCCATTATGTGATTGGGAATGAGGAGTGCATTCCTTGTCATATGTCTGTGTGAAACAGTCGTACTGTAAATGTTCAAGTAACGCAATCAAGAAATTGTATTCTTTAAAAGTAATTTTTTTTTTTTTCAGTTTAAATTCTGTTTATTTTACTTTCAAGGGGGTGGGGTGGGAGAATTTTCTAGACAATGTTTGATAGTTTCAAAGAGAATAATATATAAATACATTTCTGTTTTTATAAATTTCATAGATTGCACATTATATTTGTTTAATGATTCGTTTAAATTTAATATTTCGTTTTTACCTTTTATATCAGTGTATCTCAACCACCAAGCCAGACCCTGGCATCAATTATACCGGGCCGCAAGAGATTCTCTTGGAATTTGTCATTTGTTTTCTAAGCATTTTTTATGAGTAAATATTACATAGTGGAAATATTCTAAGGAGAATAATATTCATGAATGTGTCGTAAAGCTTAAAACCAGAACTCTTAAATACTAACATCTGTGTTGCCAATGTCAGCGACCGAGCCGCAATTTAATTTTAATATCAATAAGAGACTGCTCAGCTGGCTTCTATGGTGAATCAGAATGGATAAATATTTTTCTCAATACAGTTTTTTTTTTTCAAACTAACAGCAGTAAAATCAATTTAATAATACAATGATTTATTTTATACTGTATAATATTATAAATTTTTGGTGATCAGAATGGGATATGTTGTGAAAATCAGCACATATTAATTTAATGATGTTAGCCTGAAGAAATTACAATATGCTACAAAATTTCATCAGTTCAGTGATTGATAACTTATTTAAATGTAATTTTATATTTGTTTACCTGCCATACCATATAAATCAATGTACTTATATGCTTTATGATTATGCCATGATTAATATTTATGTAAAGTTTAATATATGAGCTTGAAAAAATTAGTAAGGTATTTACAAGTAAATTTATTGGGCCTTTGTTTTATATAAAAAGTATTTACTGGGCCACGGTCTCACAAAGGTTGAGAAATGCTGCCCTATATTATCCAAGCAAATATCAAATTTTCCCATTTAAACAGTAAATTTGCTTACTTCATAATAAAATGCTTGATAGTAAATAAGAGTTAAACTGCATTTCATAATTAAGTGTCTCTAAAAAATATGATTTACTAACCCTTTTTGATATAATTTTTCTAACATTCATTTAAAATTCAATTAATTTGAAAATTTGTTTCACTTTTATTATTTTTTGTATAGTACTTTGATTTTTTTTTTATTTAACCTTTTACAGGATTATTGTGTTCACAAGTCTGGGTATTATTACCTAAAGGGCACTATATCACTAGATTCCTAGCAGTCATTCATTGTCTTCTAGTTCCTAGCATCTCCTGTACATACTACAAACATATTTTATTGGTGATAAATAAAGAATTTTTTAAAATTGTTTGCAAGATATACTTTCTTAAGCATGTTATTTATTTTAAATTGTTTAATTGTTTATTCATTTTACAACAAATATAATAAAAAATTGCAATTCAAATTCTCTTTTTTAACACTTTACAACAAAGTTGAAAAGTGTTTATGACTTTGTTCATTCTGTCTGTCCGTTTGCACGATAACTGCCGTAAAAATGACTTAATCAAAATGAAATTTTAGTATGTTGTTCAGACGGTCTGTAGGACCTATGGGAATATAAATGAATAATATCACCCAATTAGTTTTGGATTGAACCCGGGTTGAAAAAATGAAATACATTGAGCCCTATGGGACCTAATTTTTCAAACATTTATTAAGCGGATTTAAAATTCACAAATTGCTTTGAAAATTTTAGATAATATTCAAATTGTTCCATAAAATATATAAAAAAAAATTCAGCGAAATATATTCAGTAGTTTTTTAAATAAAAATTAAAATAATAATTACACCTTTTATATGAAACGATCACGTGACCATGATATGAAAAGATCACGTGACCCACTTCAAAATGATATATGGCATCCATCTTGTTTCAAAATCGGGATTTTTTAAAGTTCTTTTTAATTCATACTAAGTGTTGTATCCGTTCTAAAACTACTTTATTTTTGCTTAAATTCTGTGCATCTACATACTGAAACAACGCAATGACAATATATTTGAGTTTAAATGCTCATCTAAATTTGATTATTTCTACAACTAAGCCTATTTTTCTCCTATGTAAAATGTAAACAGCAAAATATGTAGAATGAGTTGTATTACAATTCCTGTATTTTTTTAACACAAAATAATTTAGTCCATGGAGTCTGCATGGCTGATATGAATGAAATATTAATTGATTTTATAAAGAGAAGGACGATTTTTTTCGATGAAGTTTTAAGCATAGAGTTTAATTATTTGTAGCTCCATGGTCTTAAATAAAATAAATTATTATAGTATTGTGATGAATTAAATGAATGGGAAAAAGTTATGAATGAAATCCTGTTTTTATAGAGAGATCCAGGCGTGTTATTTTTTCTATGATGTCATTTGAATTAATTTCAGTTGTTTTCGATGAAGTTTTCAAATATAATAAATTATCGTAGTATTATGATAGTTTTTAAAATATTACCGTGAAATGTATTGCATTTTAGAGATATTTAAACCAGGCAATTTATATTTCAATGCCGTCATTTGTATGAAGTTCATTTTTTTCAATGAAGGTTTAAGTTTTCAAATATAATAAATCAATGTAGTATTGTGATAAGTTTTAAAATATTACCGAGGAATGTATTGCTTTTTCGACTTTTTTAAAATAAAATTGCATTGAAGTTGGAAAGTGTTTCATAATCAATGCTTTAAGCATGATTGATCTTTCTTGTTTTTTTCTTGTCAGTCTATGAATTATTTACTATAGTTAACAGTTAAAATGCTAACCTTTTGACACATGAATTTGGGCCATACTGTTGATTGCATTTTTCATAATTTTGTGATAAATTATCCATTTTAACAATTACTAATCATTGGCAAGGACCTTGTCAATGATTTCTACTGATATCTAGATCAAAAATGTTAATCAAATTTTGCATAGCTGTATTAAATAAGAATTAACATTCAACTTTTATTTCTTTTACTCCAATACTAACAGAAAACCCTGGTATTTCACCGGAATATACAATGTTCAATAAAATAAAAAACTCTCAATTCTTCCACATTTTTTTAATTTATTCCTTCATTGCATATCATTTAATTTGTATTTATAAAAACTATTTTATATTTTAATTAAACTATAGGCATTAATTTTATTACTAATTGTGTGTATGAAATGATTTAGAGCCAACTTATATTTAAAAACAAGAAAGATCAATCATGCATATAGCATTGATTATGAAACACTTTCCAACTTCAATGCAATTTTATATAAACATCTCTAAAATGTGATACATTCCTCGGTAATATTTTTAAAATTATTTATAATACTACATTAATTTATGATATTTGAAAACTTCATCGAAAACAAATGAACTTTATTCAAATGACTTCATCGAAATATAAATTGCCTCTATAAAAGTAGTATTTCATTCATAAACATTTTTCCAATCCTTTCATTCATCATAATATTATAATTTATTTTATTTAAAAACTTAAAACGATGGAGGTACAAGTAATTTAACTCTATGCTTAAAACTTCATCAAAAAAATCATCTGAGTTCTCTGTGTAAAATCAATTGTTTCATTTATATCAGCTATATTGCAGACTCCATGAGCTAAATAATTTTGCATTAAAGGAATTCAACAATTCTTATACAACTCATTCTACATCTTTTGGTGGTTACATTTTCCATAAGTGAAAATTAGGCTTTGTTGTAGAAATAATCAAAGTTTGATAATCATTTAAACTCAAATATATTGTAATTGCGTTGTTTCAGTATGTAGATGCACAGCATTTAAGCAAAAATAAAGTGGTTTTAGGATGGATACAACACTAAATATGAATTAAAAAGAACTTTAAAAATCACGATTTTGAGACAAGATGGATGCCATATTTTATTTTGAAGTAGGTCATGTGATCTCTTCATATAAAGGGTGTAATTTTTATTTAAAAAACTACTGAATATATTTTGCTGAAATCTAAAACTTTCTAAAGAATTTGTGAATTTTAAATTCTCTTAAAATATGTTTGAAAAATTAGGTCCCATAAGGTTCAATGTATTTCATTTTTTCAACCCATGTTCAATCCAAAATTAATTAGGTGATATTATACATTTATATTCCCTTAGGTCCCACAGACCGTCTGAACATCATACTAAAATTTCATTTTGATAAAGTCATTTTTAAGGCAGTTATCGTGCTAACGGACAAACAGAATGAACAGTCATAAACACTTTTCAACTATGTTGTAAAGTGTTAATAACAGGTAATGCAAGAGATATAAAAATGTCCGGTATTTGAGTAATGATATTCTGGGTATTGTTAATAATGAACAAAAATGTAAGTATATTTAGAAAAATGCACATTTGATTTAGGCAAGGATGATTGATAATAGTAGAGGTAATTAGCATTCATTAGCCCATTATTTTTAAATTGTTTGATAGATATAATTCCAAACACACCATTTGTAGTGAATGTTTGTTGTAAATTTGCTTTTATAAACAAATGAAATCATTGGTGTTACTATGTAGGTATTGATAGTCTAATAAGGGTAGTCGCCATTAGTGACAGCGTTTTACAATAACTGGTGCCCACAGCTAGCGATAATTATTTTATCATGATCACTTCTTTAGATATCACTTTTTTTTAAACAAATGACCTAAAAATATGCACTTGCTTCGTGACATATATGCTAACTAAGACACTAAAGTGTGATCTATGTGAATTAAAAATAGGCTGCATCCTTGTAGCCCAAATACACCCTAAACCTTAACTTACGATCACTTCTATCTCAATCACTTCTTCAAAAATCCAATTTTTTAAACCAGCTAAAAATATGCACCAACTATGCGTTTTATTTGCTAAGAAAAACTAACATGCAGCCTCATAGCAAGCATATGCTTTAAATGGTAAATGAATCAATCATATTAAAATCAAAAATTAAAATCCCACAATAGATACAATTTAACTTAAAGCTGGTCACTTTTATAGCAGATTTCAAATTCTGTTGCTAATGAACTAAAAACATTATAATAATGAAATCATGTCTTCTGTTAATAGTCACATTTTTAATAGTAAATATTTTGGGAAAATGCCATTAAATTTTTATAAATTTTTTTCAGCTATGCACAGTTTTTGAAATTCCATAATTGTAAACGGGCTCAGAATTCGAAATTCCTTTTCATCATACATATTTATAAACAACACACCATCCATTTTCAAATATTCAACGTTCATTCACACACATGTTCAGAACAGCAAGGAATAGCTAGCTCTTTGCAGAAAGCACTTCAGCCTATGATTTTAAAAGTTTTATGCTGCATTAATGCTGTCTGAAATTACAATCGATCAACACATGATCCCAGAAATGTAATTTTTGTTTTGGAGCAGTATATAGTATTCAGTTTTGCTCCTGTTAAATTATGAATATTTGATTGTCAGTGCATCTTTCTATAACAGAATTTTTAAATCAATTAAATGTTCATTGTGCAGTTTTTTGGATTCTTTATAAAATCGGGATATTATCTTACAGATTCTATTCAATTTACTCATTTGAAAGAATGTTCTTAAATCTTTACAATGGTGTTAAGATTGAAACTCTGCTATAAAATTTTCAACTGCTAAGAAACTGATAGCTGTAATATTTTCTCAGTATTCTTCATTAAATAATTTTTAAACTAATTTTAAAATTTCAAATATTTTGTGTCCAAGCTAAGATTTAAAACATTGAGTTTCTAGGCCAAGAATTGGTGTTTTAAATCAAAACACATACTTGCATACTTATGTAGTCTGAGAAGTTTTGAGTAGATATTTTAAATCGTTTTGTAATGCATCTTATTTTTGGTCTTCCAATTCCACTTTTGGCTATTGATTTGACCTTAAAAGCAATTTTTGCGATGGAGGCATTTCTTTAACATTCCTATATGTCCTACCCAATTTACTTAAAAATATTTTATTTCTTGAAAAGTTAATACATTTTGTAGTTATATTTTCTTTGCCATTGCCCCTCCTATTGTGCAGCTTTATAAGTATGGCATAAGATCTTTTTCTCAAAACAATATGCAATGAAAATTAATTTTCAAATGAAGTAAATATGTATTTTGTAAATTTGTATCTAACATTCAATAAGTTGAGCAGTAAAAGAAAGCATCAGTTTTAGTTTGATACCCAGCATGGATATATTTAGTTTTAAAATGGTGTATATCAGAAAAATTGGTATTTTGATTCCAACTTTTTGTTAGTATTTAAGTTGAAATCATTTTTATGTTAGTTCAAAATGTGTAGTCTCAGAGTACAGTAGTTTTTCAAGAATCAAATGGGAAAACCACACACACATTAAGCTTTAGAAATGGATTTTGCAATCTCTTCCTTACACTGCCATGAGTAGTGCATTGCTCTTCTTTCACAATTTTTTCCTTACATTTGTTGATAAGTACAATCAAAAGTCAAAGATAGATTCTCTGCTTCATCTATTACATAGGCTAGTCGGCTACATAATTCACTGGAAAATGTTTGGATTTTAGTTGGGGGGAGGGGGAATAGGGACCATGTAATAGAGGATAGATTTCGCCATGAGCATAACCCCGATTTTGGAGTAAGCGTGTATGAAGGCAGTTACATTTCTGCATTTAGGCTTCCAGTATGGACCCTATGGGTGAAATAATGTAATTTTTCCATAAATGCTTGAACTCTATTGCATACACAACTAGATTCCACAATTTAAATCCTCTATTGTTTGGCTACTGTATTTCCTGAATGGTATGATGGTTCAGAATGTTTAAAAAAATTGAGCAATTTAAATATATAAAAATTTAATATTTTAATCCAAATATTAAAAGTTAGATTATTTGATTTTCTTTAAAATTGCAGAAATGGTAAACCACAGATTCAGGCATGAATAAGTTCAGCATGAAAAGGTCCACTTTATGTGTACTTGAGGAGCTTGGATGAGTCAGGTAAAATAAAAATTTGATCCAAAAGTCCAGAAATTGTCAAAGGCCCCAAACTTCTGAAACAGAAATTTTATTGATATATATATATATATATATATATATATATATATATATATATATATTTGTATGGTATATATAGGACAATAATAGCTAAATGAATATACATAGGAGAATAATACTGGCAGAGGGTAATATGTATAGTTCCTAACAGTTCTTAAGCACCCGAGTAACTTGGCAAGGAAAGATCTATGACTGGACACCTTAAGTCTAATTGTAATGAAATGATCATGTTTGATCAAATAAAAGTAATTACAGTACGTTTCATGGAGAATTTAAAAAGTTAGGATAATAAATTCGGCAGCAAAGCGAGATAGATGGATAAAAGCCAATTATAAAATTGTATAGCATTGTCTAATGACTAGGAATCGATGTCAGGAACGCCCAAAATATAGAAGGCTATAAATATCTGTTGAACAGTCGTATCATCAGGACCTTTAATATGGTCACACCTGCAATGCTTGTCAGTCATATTGTTTTGCAGTCTTACTCTTTCTCCATTTCAAATGAGCATTAGTGCTGACAGAGAGTATTTTGAACAGGCTGTGCGTGCATGTAAATGTTGTTTATTTTAGGATTTCTAAATAGGAATGCTAAAATAAGGGCATTTCCATTAACCAATAACCTTAATGTGTCGAATATATACCTTCTGTAGCAGTTTTATAATACACTTGAGTCCAAAATTATCTTTATATGCACAAAATCACAGATTTCTCAACAACTGTTCGATATAATTGAATAACTTTTTGAAACATGATTTGCATAGCATCATAACATATAAATGCAAACTGAAAAATGGAATATGAGTGCATACAGTATAAAACTGATGAAACAATTTGCAACTCCCATCAATCTCTGCCTAGCCTCTAAACGGCGGACAGCTCGACACCTCAAATATTATTTCCAAATAATACTTCGGAGCCATAAAAACTGTTTTGAGTCAATAAGCAACCGAAATCAAATCCTAAATTGCAGAAGTTCGCAGGGTACTTCATGCATAGGGTTTGCGCCGCTTTTTTTTTTAGGTAAGTACAGATGATTTTGAACACTTGTGCAGATTCCTACTCATTTGACAATACTCAACAACTTTGTAATTGGATTTTTTCTTTTATATCGCTTTATTGCCGAGTTCGTGATTCTAACTTTTTAATTCTCCACTAGAGGCTCTGTAATCCCTTTAATTTGATCGGACACTGTCACTTTATTCTAAATATGCTTAACGTGTAGTACACTCATGGACCTTCTCTTACAAAATTATTGCTGTGCTTAAAGACTTTCCTAAGAAACCTGTATAACCTAATAATAGTGTTAGGCGAAAAATACCAAAGTCCTAGACTGTTAACTTGTTCATTGATGTATCACCAGTGGCGCACCCAGAATATTCCTAAGGGGGGGGCCATTGGTGCACAAAATTTTTATGAAGGAGGATGACTCCTCGATAAATTTTCCGAGAAAAAATGATCAGAGGCCATATCAATTAACAAGGCGGTTGTCTTTTTTTGTACATTTATTTTTATCAAATTACTAACAATTCTTTAGTGCAGTGCAAGAGAATTGAATGATTAGAAGAAGTAGTAGTAGATATTTATACAAAACAACACAAATTAAGAAATAGATGAAGATAAAATTATTTGTTCTGGTCTGCTTATACTATATACTTGTTTTCAACCACTCTCTCATGATTACATATTGTTATATTATTCAATTATGATCTATACATATTCATAAAACGAAGTCCATCCTCCTGTTTTTCTTTGTAGCCAGAGCATTAATTATCTGGTCTGGATCAATTTCCACTTCACGGTGAATGTTCACTGACGCAAGTCCATTCAGTCTGGTTTCACTCATACTGTTTCTCAAGTAAGTTTTCAACCTCTTCATTGTGGAGAATGACCTCTCAGCACTGCTTGTTGATACTGGGAGGGTGGCATACACTTTTAAAAGTTCAAACACAGTTGGAAAAGTCCTTTGGTCACAAAAGTTAAGCAGTTCGATTGGGCTTTTAGTTTTCTTGTTCAATGCAAAGACCTTCATGTACCACAGATGTAGTTCAGCTTTTAGAGTATTATCTGATCTGGGTCCTAAATCATCTGCAAATTTCCTTGATAAGGCAACAAATCTCTCGTTTTCTTCCAGTGTCGGCTGCCTTCCATTCGGAATGACAGATGCAAAACTTTGTAGAAATTCCTTATGTTTGAGAAATTTTTCATGGAGGTGAGTGATGAAATTATCAATCCATGGAATGAAAATAGAAAGTCTGTAGTATTCTTCAGGAGTCTGTACGTTGAAATTTGATCTATAAATTTGTGTGGTGGCACGGCGTGGTAGAGTAATGTTTTCTCCATGCTGTTCCAGCTTCTTAACAGCTTGTTCAAACAGATGGTGAAACTCGTTCTCTGCGTTCTCTCGAATTATAGATATAGCTTTCAAAACGTCTTCTACGTCACTCACAGCAGTTGCCAGATCAAGGTTAACTTCCTGCAGCTTTTCACTCAGACGAACACTGTAGCTGAGTAATCTGTCAGCTGAAACAAGTGCTATGACAAACTGTGATGTTAACATTGAACATAACAAGGTATGAGCCTCTGTTGATGTCTCCTTGTCATTCCAGGTAGTAATCTCCTCCAGAGCCTCGATTACTTGATCAAACAATGAAACCATAACTGTGACGGCATCATGTCTCTCCACCCAACGAGTAGGGCATAATTTCTTCAGTTTTTTGGCACTGATTTCTGTCTCTCCCTGATTAGCTGCATTAATTTTGCTGGTGAGAACAAGGTTTCGTTTTGGTGTGTTGAAAAAACTAGAGATTTTCCCTATTATTCCAAAGCTGTTTCGGATATCCGGAACTCTAGATGAATAAGTTATGGCTAAGTTCAAACAGTGTGATGCACAATGAACGTAGGGGGCTTTGGGGTGTTGCTCATATATAATTGCTTGGGCGCCATTGTACTCTCCACTCATTGCAGAAGCTCCATCGAACCCTTGTCCACGGAGGAAAGACGTATCAATGTTGCAGTCTGCAAGGCCTTTAAGAATAGCATCTGCAATTGCTCGACCTGTAGTTTCAGTCAGGGGCACAAACTTAAGGAAGTTCTCCACTATCTTAAATTCAATTTTATACTTATCATTTGTTTCAAACCGTTTCAAATAACGAACGCAAAGTGTCATTTGCTCTACCGTTGCAATATCTGTGGTTTCGTCACATAAAACCGCAAAACATTTGGCCTCATTCACCTCAGTTGCTATGTGCTTCACAGTGGAATCATTGCATGCTGAAATAATCTCATTTTGTATATTCCAACTTATGTAAGTTGCATTTTTTGCACAACCTTGTAGATGAGTTTTCAGTATTTCTTCTCCTGCATCAACTCGGAGTCGCAAAAGGGCTCTAAAATTTCCTTCGCCTTGGCATGGTTCTGACAATACGTCCAAATCCCCACAGTCTCTATGCCCTCTCATGGCCAGCCCTTGCCTTCCACAAAAAATCACTGTTTTGATAATAGGTTTAAGAATAGCCCTATTCTGCAAAACTTGTTTTTGCTTTCCTCTGTCCATTACTTGATCCACAGGAACCGTTTTTCCTTCCGTGACCCTTAAGAACTCATCGGCTTTGAGAACTGAATCCTTATGATAGAAAAAATTTTCATGTTGACTGAACTTCTCCAAGGCCTTCTTCCAATTATTAAATCCTTTTGAAACAAGTTGACCTGTAGCTTGTGTGGATCTTAAACCGACTTCATGGGGTGCAAAGAGAACACAAAATTTGCAATAGGCACTGTCCTCTGCCTTTGAGTAAGCTAGCCAGTTATGCTTACTCAGCCAAGATGAGCAGAACTTCCGAGTGTGGTGAGGTTTTCCTTGACTTGATACAGCACTAGTGACAGTAGCAGGAAAACTGTAATTTGCATATGGTTCCCAAAGATTTTTTAGCGCTGTTATCCTATCTTCATCTGTGAGGTTAGATTTCTTGACATAATTAGAAATATCTGCAGCCAGAATTTCTATTTCAACTGTGTTTGGTATTGTGTTTTGTCCTACCTTTACCTCCTCACAAGCGTTTGAAGACAGCCCAGGGTCACGGCTGTTGCTTGCTTCGACTGCAGCCTCATCAATGTAACAAGAGCTCAGGGAAACGTCGTTGGGAACGTCACTATTTTCAATCTTACTTTTTTTTTTTTAAAATAATTTCCCAGTGTCTGTTGGCCTAGCCCTTTTCGTTTTTCACTCATTGTCTTTTTTTTTTACCTTGCTCCTCAGTTATTCAAGAACAAAATTTGCTATATAGCCGAAATACGCACATAAACACACACACTGATCGTTAAAGATGCATTTCACTGTAAGATCAGTTGAAAGTTCAGGACCATTATTAAATTCAGCTATTCACCACGCAGGCCCTCGTTCCGAAACTACCAATTCACTGTTATCACCTTGTGTCATAACGTCGCACTTTATTTCAACTCACAGCAACACTTAATTCGCGAAGCGTTGGCACGATCTATTTATTCACTTCCACAATTTTCTCACTGGGTAAACGAAATCCTCGAGTTTTCGAGCGAACAGCCGCTTCCCCGCCGTTCACTCTTTATATAGGGCCACGGAGGCGCCTGTGACGTCACTCTACACAGCACTGGTATAGTACGACTCCAGCGAGAAGGCATTTGGGTCACGTGATTTTGGACGAGTCCATTAGTTAAATTCAATCACAGGTAGAACGTCTTAAGAAGAACGGGTTTCCAGAATTGGCGCCTTTAGTGCGAATTAATTTATAATTTGTACAGTACGATAAAGAGCTTTATATGTATAATTACATTCAGTGTAAGTGTTGGGATATGCTGGAATTGTTTTCTTCACAATGATTAAAATTATTTATTACAATAATGGTTGTAAATGTTTTTTTTTATACTTTCTCGAAGGCAGACCTAGTTCTCCCTTGTGCTGACAGCGCCCTTCGCGTTTTTCTTTGTCAGCCCAAGGGGGGGGCCAGGGCCCCCTCGGCCCCCCCCGTGGGTGCGCCACTGTGTATCACAAATTGTTTTTTAGATGGAGACCAACTCCCATCCAAATATTCCTATCATTGTGAACTTGCATACCGAACTCAATACGTAATTTTCTTCTGATGTTACCACTTAAGCTTAATTATAAAAATAACTCTGGTTCAAAATTAAAATTTAGGTATGTGGCATCGAGACATCTGCACTATGCGCCAGTATACGCTCATCGTGCGCTCACCCTTATGGAGTGACTGCAAACATTACATTCAAACGTTTCATTGTGGATAACTTCGTGGTTTGTGGTCCGAATCAGGCAAAATTAAACTGCATTCTATAATTCTATCAGAACTGTATAATTTCTCAAAAAATAAATGAACCTTTCTCTAGGTACCTTGTAAACCATTGCTACACACACCTTTTCCATCCGGTAAATGGTATGGTGTTTCTAATCAATCTATAACGAGTAGCAGAGTCTCTCCCTATCTTTTCTACTCATTTTGAAAGCTATTCATATCTGCTTTTCGACTACGCCGAAAGTTGGAGACACATCTTGGAATGTTTGGAAGAAAGACGTTGTCCTACTCAACGCTGGGGCATTTGGGCCCCTGTTTCAGATAGGCCCTAATTGCAGCATCAAAAAATGAACAACTGCTTCCTGAAAATCAAATTCTGATGTGGGCACAAGGCTTTCCCTACAAAACTCAAATTCATTTTCTCTTTCATAATTCATTAAACTGAGTTTGATTGGACAAAATAACGCTGACACTTGAAATCAAACTGAATTTGCAGTTTTAATTCATTTTCCTTTTCATTTGGCGACTGAGCCTATTTTCAAAGGCGAAATGCAAGAAAGC
Organism: Amaurobius ferox; assembly: GCA_951213105.1. NCBI lineage: Eukaryota > Metazoa > Arthropoda > Arachnida > Araneae > Amaurobiidae > Amaurobius > Amaurobius ferox. The sequence goes on along the minus strand of OX578135.1, from coordinate 137,174,724 downwards.
TGAAATATTTCGAGAAGAAGTTAGTCCTAGAGTAATGCTGTTAATCTTATTCTTTCGTCAACAATTAAGCGTAAAACTAGCATTTAATTGACACATTTGAGCGTATGCAGTCTTTTATATCAGATTTTTAAAATTTTTGCGGTTCATTTCGCAAAAAAAGTTAGATTCTTTTTTTCTGAATTGTACCAAAATCTATTCAGCACCAGAGTAACCCATGACTTATTTACCAAATATTGTGAAATTTGTCAATTAGTTTTTGAGCTTGAGTGGATGCATACATAACACTGATAGACGCACACACATATGTTACAATAAAAATAGTTTTTTGGGTTCTAGACTGTTCAAAACTAATAGATTCGTCGAAATCCGGAGTTGCGAGATTCGATATGATTCCAATACTTTTCCTGTTATTACTTTCCTTATATGCATAATGTATAAGGAAAGTATTGTGACGAGGTCGAAAATTCGAATTCGAGTTTTCGACGGGACAGCACGTTTCAAGCATCCCTGATCACGAATTGAACATTTTTGAAGTGATGTGTGTGTCAGTGAGTCTGTGGAGACGATAACTGACGAATAAATGGACCGATTGAACGACATTTGGTACAAAAATTACAATCCATAAACACTGGAAGCCTATTGTTTTTATACGCAATCGAATGTTCAGAACCCCACTAAATTTTTAAGTGAAATTTTGAAAAAATCGTCAAAAAATCAAAACTTCTAATAAAGTTACGCAAATAGACATTTCTTATGTAATTTTTCATTAGAAAACGATTGACATAAATTTTAGAGCGCTAACATGAACCGTTCTTGAAATATTGCACATTTTTCAAAAAAATTATCAGATAATCATATAAAATAATAAAAAAAAAAATTCCTATTGAGAAACATATTCACTTTTCATATGTAATACCATGTGATAAATTGGGTGACATCATTCTCGTGGATCTAGCTCGTTCCATTCAGGAAAAAAGATACTTTGAGTAATACTTTTGTATTTGAACGCCAATAGTCATTTATCTGTGGTAAGAATAACTTATTTCTCCGTCCATAACGCTTGGTGAGATTTTGGCGACGAATTTGGTGGAATGCCGCCAACATGGCGACTGTTTTAAGTGTTGCTAAATTAACGAAAAACTCGCCAAATGGATAAAAATAACGCTAAATCAATGAAAATGACGACTCATTGACGAAAATTCAATATCTTGGAAAGAATATAAATATCTGCTATAAAAATAATCTTTTTTTTTTTTTTTTACTGTAAAATTAGTAAATTCATTGCATTATATAAGGAAAGTCATGTGCTGCCCACATCAGATTTTTTCATATATGTCGAGAGGTGAAAAAGGACCCGAAAGGAATGTCTGCTCCGAGCCCGAGTTAGGCTAAGTCAGACCCTGGCGATAAGGGTATCAAGGGTACTGTACTGCTATCATAGAGTAGGGCTAAACAAACCGCATCTTTTTTACTTTTCTTATAGTATAATGTATACTTGTATAGGGTAAGTATTGGGACGACATCAAAAATTCGAGTTTTCAACGCAAGAACACGTTTCAAGCATTCCTAAACTCGAATCGAACGTTTTTGAGGTGAGGGGGTGTCTGAGGATGCGATATCTCTCGAACGAATGAGCGTCGAATATAATTTGGTACGATTATTACAATCGGCGAATACTGGAACTCTATTGATTTTAAACGCGATCGAATGTTCGGAAGATCCCCCTAAATTTTCGAATGATTTTTTTAAAAAATCAGGGCATTCAATAATGTTAAATAAATAATTAGTGTATATGTAATTTTTCATTAGAAGAAAGAATAACATAAACTTAGTTTGAACGCTAGCTCGAACCTTTTTCGAAAAATTGTACATTTTTCAAGTAAATAATTACATAAAATTAATTATAGTAGTATTGTCAAATATGTATCGTTAAAATGTAGTTATATATTTGGCGTACTTAGTTGCTAATTTTTCGAAATATGGTAAACGTAGCAAAGTTTCGAAAATGTTGCCAAATTTGCAAAATTGACGCTAAATTAACGAAAAGGACGCCGAATTGCTAAATTAATTATTAAGATCTTTTTAATATCTGGACTGTATTGTTTAGCAGTATTTCTGCTAGCAATAGCAATATTTCTAATTGTCGAGTTAGATTTTTGCGAAATGCGAATGCATTTGGTTGACACTTGAAATAGATTTGCATGTTGCCATCCAGAAGAGCGCTAAATGCTGATGTACAATTCATTGGGTAATAAAACATCGCATCGTGGGTCTTACACATCATTATTTCGCCGTGAAAGAAGTAAAGTTATTGCTGTCCACGTTAAATTTATGAAGTTCTCTTCGGATGCACACATATTTATTTTTAATCTTTTTTCACAGTATTTCCTTTATTCTTGTAAGCATAATATGCATTTTCTTTCAACCTGAAGATGAAGACGTGGATTCAGGGGAGATAAGTTCAAAATTCAAGGGAGGTAAAGCTCAAAGATTCAAAATTAAAGGAGATAAAATGTGAAAATTCTCTGGTCGATTAGCTACTTCCAGCGACTCCTAATGGTATGATATTCTACATCTGGAGTTAGATTTGATGACAGAGTACTTTGATGTCACAAAACATCTTATTTCCAAAGCATTATGGTTTTTTTTTTTTTTTAATATTCTGCAGAAAAGTTAAATGATATTTATTTTATTCAACTTTTTACATAGATAAACACACTTCCTGAAAATTATGTTTCTAGCATACAATTAAGAAATTTAACATAAAATATTTATATTATACTTCAAAAATAATTAAAAAAATCTGATGTGGGCAACACATGACTTTCCTTATATAATGCAATGAATTTACTACTTTTACAGTTAAAAAAACGGTATTCTTATAGTAGATACTTATATTCTTTCCAAAATATTGAATTTTCTTCAATTAGGCGTCATTTTCATTGATTTAGCGTTATTTTTATTAATTTGGTGAGATTTTTGTTAATTTGGCAACAATGAAAACTTTCGCCAAGTTAGCGACATTCCGCCAAATTCGTCGCCAAAATCTCGCCAAGCGTTATGGATGGAGAAATAAGTTATTCTTACAGCAGATAAATGGCTATTGGCGTTCAAATACAAAAGTATCACTCAAAGTATATTTTTTCATGAATGGAACGAGCTAGATCCACGAGAATGATGTCACCTAACTTATCGCATGGTATTACACATGAAAAGTGAACATGTTTCTCAATAGGAAATTTCCTTTTTATTTTATATAACTTTTTTGATAATTGTTTTGAAAAATGTGCAATATCTCGAGAACGGTTCATGTTAGCGTTCTAAAATTTATGTCAATCGTTTTCTAATGAAAAATTACATAAGAAATGTCTATTTGCGTAACTTTATTAGCGGTTTTGATTTTTTGACGATTTTTTCAAAATTTCACTCGAAAATTTAGGGGGGGGGGGGTTGAACATTCGATTGCGTATAAAAAACAATAGGCTTCCAGTGTTTACGGATTGTGATTTTATACCAAATTTCGTTCGAATCGGTCCATTCGTTCGTCAGTTATCGCCTCTACAGACTCACTGATACACACACACAGACATCACTTCAAAAATGTTTGATTCGTGATCAGGGATGCTTGAAACGTGCTCTCCCGTCGAAAACTCGAATTCGAATTTTCGACCCCGTCACAATATTTTCTTTATACATTATGTATATAAGGAAATTAAAAAGCATATCTTTATCTAAAAAAGGAGCCTCTCTTTATATAGCTTCGTATAACGAAGGAAATGTTTGCAACGTTCACAGTAATACTAGACTTGGAGTAACTTTTCATGAATCTGCTTGCAACATTCTACTTATACAAAATCTATTTTTTACAGTATTTTGACAATGTAAAATATTGAAGATATTACTACAGTACAAAAATGAACTGGAATGTGGCTCCAACTCGACTTTCTTATACCAGAATTCATTTCCACCAACACACCCACACCCATTTTCATTTTGCATTAATTACCAAATTATTACAACTTATAGCGTGTTATCCTTCATTTTAAAGGGCTTGAAACAATCTTTCGATTGATACCATACTTGACAATGTACCCCGGGGGGTGGTAACTTACCCCCTAAGAGGGGCTAATGACGTCACGAATAAAAAAATCTGATGTGGGCAACACATGACTTTCCTTATATAATGCAATGAATTTACTACTTTTACAGTAAAAAAATAGGTTTTTCTTATAGTAGATACCAATATTCTTCCCAAAACATTGAATTTTCGACAATTGGTCGTCATTTTCATTGATTTAGCGTCATGTTTATCCATTTAACGAGATTTTCGTTAATTTGGCAACATTTCAAAAAGTCGCCAGGTTGGCGACATTCCGCCAAATTCGTCGCCAAAATCTCGCCAAGCGTTATGCACTAAGAAATAAGTTATTCTTACAGCAGATAAATGACTATTGGCGTTCAAATACAAAAGTATTACTCAGAATATATTTTTTTCATGAATGGAACGAGCTAGATCCACGAAAATGAGGTCACCCAATTTATCGCATGGTATTACATATGAAAGTGAACATGTTTTTCAATAGGAAATATATATATTTTTTTATTTTATATGACTTTTTGATATTTTTTTTTAAAAATGTACAATATCTCGAGAACGGTTCATGGTAGTGTTCTAAAATTTATGTCAATCGTTTTCTAATGAAAAATTACATAAGAAATGTCTATTTGCGTAACTTTATTAGCGGTTTTGATTTTTTCACAATTTTTTCAAAATTTCATTCGAACATTTAGGGGGGTTCTGAACATTCGATTGCGTATAAAAACAATAGGCTTCCAGTGTTTACGGATTGTGATTTTTGTACCAAATTTGGTTCAAATCGGCCAATTCGTTCGTCAGTTATCGTCTCCACAGACCCACTGACACACACACACAGACATCACTTCAAAAATGTTTGATTCGTGATCAGGGATGCTTGAAACGTGCTCTCCCGTCGAAAACTCGAATTCGAATTTTCGACCCCGTCACAATACTTTCCTTATACATTATGTATATAAGGAAAGTAAAAATTGAATTGCGGCTATTTTTTCGCAGTGGTTTAAACTATTAAGTCTCGTGAGTATGAGCCATAAATAAATCCTTTTGTTTATGATTGTGTCAAATTTTGTCCTATGCTGCCATGTGATAAAAATATAAAATTTTGAATCAATTTCGAAGTTTTCGCTCGAATTTAAAAAAAAAAAAAAAATCTATCTTTTAGATTTTTTATAACAAAGGCGGATATAAAATTTCGTGAAAATCCATTAATATTTGTGTACACAAGAAATCGACCACAGATGTTAAACAGACAGACGAACATCACTCCAAAAATAGTCATAACGTGTTCAGAAGGTCTTAAAGCATATATTGGCATCAAAATCTCGAAATCGAAAATTTTCGTGAAAACGAAACTTTCTCAATACTGTGTATGAGAAAGTAATATAAATTTTATTACAAACCATGGCATGGCTGTTTTTGACCATATGCAAATTTGGCAAAGATTGGGGGGGGGGGGGGAGGGTTGCAAAGTTCTGGGTGCCTAGCTTTCATGCTCACTGTACATTTAAAAAAAAAACAAGAAGTTTTATGGAGAAGAGGGGAGGCGACTAAAATTTACTCTTGTCTACAGGATCCATCATGGGTGAAAATGGCCCTGAGTAGGGCTGCGACTCAGATTTTATATTTGTGAAAAGTAGGTTCGCAGGGTCTGATTTACATACAGGTCACGGGTGAAATTGAAGAGCCTTCGAATTTTACAGGGAAGGTTTGATATTAAATTACTCAAAATATAGGAAATATCTACAAAACTAATCTGTTGTTTAAAACTTAAATGATTTTCGGCTTAATGTATATCGCAGTGATTATTTGCATTCAAAATGTGAAGTCATAACGCTATTTACTTTAGACATTTATTTATGATTGACGGTATATACACGTAAATTATGTTATAATACACGTAAATTTTAAAATCTTTCGTGGTGATGAAGGAGGGATGGGGGAACAAAAGTCAACTAGATCTAGGGTACCATATTCCGTAAATCAGGCAAAGAATTCATTTGAAAAATAGGGCTTTGTTACTTTTATGTAAAAGTTTAAAATTTTGGTCTGCACAAACTCTTGCGCGTTTCTATTTTTGTTTAGGTCAGAGATGTTCTCAGCATTCATCAACAGAGGTGGTGGTGGGGGTCAAAAATTAGATTTGGGGAGGTTATCTATTCATTTAGAAAAACTTAAAAATAGGGTTTCCAGAGATTAAACTGGAAGAATGCTAACACACCCGAAGAGGTTTTGAAAAATTCGTGGTTAGTATTAAAAGTACACCGGCATCATAAGTTTTGTATAAAACTTCATCATTCTCATTCTCGGAATATAAGAACCGTCATATTTAAAATATTTAATATTCCAAACTAAACTCCGGAATGAAATAGCGTCCATTAGACGGAATTCAACAGGTGGCAGCACTAACGCTTCCCAGGAGTTGAATTGGAGAATGGAGCAGCAGAAGATCCGAGGGAGCAGACGATGGATTATCTCTCCTTCACGAAGACGCGTTCTCGCTCCTCTTCAGATCTTGCAACGTTTTTCGTAATGTGTGAGCGCGAAGTGTGAACATCCGATTTATGGACAGGTGCGAATCATGTCTTTCTTGGATCCCGATAGATTTCACAGGGCAGCCCGCGATGGACATTTAGATCTGCTGCAAGAAGCCAATCGGAAGGATCTAAATTCAAGGGATGAGGATGGAATGACACCGGCTATGTGGGCCGCCTACTATGGACATTTGGATGCACTGAGACTCATTGTTGGAAGAGGGTAAGTTATTTTCAGTGTTTTGGGGAAAATATTGATATATTGAATTTTTATTTGTTATTTAATGACGAATTTCGAACCTTAGATTTTTTCCAGAGGAGCATTTTTCTCATAAAACCTAAATATGGGGGTTCTCAATAAAGATCTGCACGAGCCGAAATTTCAGACTTCTGTCTAGTCCGGCTGGACACTACCAATGCTTAAAACCGGCCCGAGTCCAAAAGAATTTACAAATGCAATTTTCCCGGCCCGGATCGAGGACATTAAATCTCGACCCGGAGTGATTTGTATTCAAACGTGTTAAAAACACGACGTAGTGAAATTTTTATGCAAAGAATTGGGATATTCCCCCCCCCCCCTTTTTTTTAATAACATCCATCTTTACATAGCTGGAATTAGCAATTTAATATATTCTATTAAAATTCATTTAAAAAATTTTCATATGTTCAGGTCGTCCCGAACCGAATTTTTAAAATCTAAGCTCGAGCTTGGGTCGGGCCATATTCGAGCACATGCAGACCTCTAGTTCGCTGTACCACTTACCACATACTCGCACTTTTTATATTTTTGCAGGGATCGCCAAATAATGAATTAGTACAATAGGACCCTGAGTATGACGAGTAGCCCGGGATCAACTCATTTGCTCGTTAAATCCAAAACCTCACAAAATCCGTTTTGCGCAACGGGGCTGTGCATAATTTACGAAATAGTTAGTAAGAGCGTGGCCAGGGTTTTGAGGATGATGTCACCAGAGGGCTGTAAAAGTGTGTGAAGCAAGATAGCGGACACCAATCTATATACCTACTATCCTACAAAACAACCTAGCAGTCCTCAAGAAGAAATATTGATTCATTCTAGAGCCTTGTGCGAGTCGAATTCGCACCCGCAACCAAAAGAAAAATTCTCGACCCGAACCCGAATACCCGACCCGCAATGGAATTATATTTCAAACTTCTATTCAGTAAATTTTAAATATGTTCTTACTTATATGCACAATTTTCTGCTGTTTACAGTTTGTAATCTCCGTTCACGCATTTATCCAGTTAATTTCCTTTTTAAAAAAAAGGTAATACTTGTATAGCCTTAAAAGTAATTTTTGTGGATAGACACGCAACTTGAAAAGTAAAAGACACCCGGCATGAAGCAGGGCTTTAGTTCCGGCTAATGGCTTAAGTATACCATATCATTATATAATATTTTACTTCGGGTATAATGTGGCGCTTTGTAGCGTTTGCAGGAACTATGTCAAGTAGGGGGGCACAGCCCAGGGGTTAACTCGCGGTGATTGCACTCGAACGGCCAGAGTTCGATTCCCGCTTCTGCCTAAACTGCCTCCGTGTTCAAACGGAGTACAGGCACGTTAAATATGTGGATCCGTAAGTCTTTCCGAGAGGTTGATAGTAGGGGAAGGAGAGTATGGTCCCTGTGGATGCAGCCCCACTAGGTTCCGGTCTAAATTGGGTGGCACTTACCGGTCGTCTAAACAGGTACCTTATACTTTCGGGTAGATCGGACGGTCTGGGTTGAAGGAAAAAAAAGGAACTATATCAAGATAACAATACTTAGCAATATAAAATTATTTATTAATATAAAATAAAATCCGGGTTGCATATGAACTGAAAAAGAAAACATCACGTAATGGGTCCAACGTAACTCAAGGATCCTCTGACGTGCTCTCTTAATCCCCGCTTGAGACAGCAATCCTCTTTTTAAACTGTTTAAGCCGTAATTTCTGATTGCAGTTAAACTACTTAAGCAAAATTATTTCAACACATATTTACTTCCTTTGGAACGCGATTCCTATTTATTTTTATCAAGATCATTCCCAGAAACTCCATAATATCATCACCGCTTTGGCAGCTGTCGTATATTAGAAGACTTGTTATTTATTTGCTTTCTAGTTCGTAAGCGAAATAACATTCATTTCTCTGAGGCTTAATGCACAGATCTTCAGATCTTCTAATGCAACCCGTAAACCATACCATATTTCCTAACTTCTACAATCATTTATGGATGAAATCGACCCTTATCTTCTTAAAAAACTTCTCAAGAGAATTCGCGATTTTTGTAATTGAGTTTTGTGTTTAGAGAATCCATCGCAGGTCCGATATTTTGTTTTCACTTTTTGCACGAAAGAGAATTTTCAAAAATTTCCTTTCTTCCTTTCATTTTAATTGCGTCCTGTTTTACTGAAAAATGGATTCTTTTTCCATATAAATGGTTCATTATAATCCACGTAAGTTATAATTAGACTCGGCCTACTTTGACTTTGCAACTTGTAGTTTGTTTCAGACAGTTATAATTTCGCTGGGTTAATTTCGCACTGACGTCAACAGTGATCTCCAAATGTTTATGACCACGTACCCCCAAGACCTACTTGCGTACCCCTGTATTAAATACAGATGCGGTTTTTTTTTTTCTCTTACTTTTGTTCTAAACGGGCATTATTTTTAATACAGAGGCTCTATTAGAATAGAGCAAAAATGTTTTTTGTTCGGACGTTCAATAAAGTAATATTCATTATTATTATGTTCATGATCGTTTAATTTAAATATACTACGAGTAGTGTATATTTGTTTCTCTTTAATTAAGTTATTTTTGTCAATATAAAATTTGTCCTAGGAAAAAAAAAAATACAAAATGAAAATAATAAATTTATTAGCTTACCCCTTCGTATCGACTTGTGTACCCCCGGGGTACACTTACCTCACTTTAAAGACACTGATTTAACACATAGAAGAGCTAAAGGGCTCTAAAGTAGATTACAAACCATGATGAGCGTAGAAACATAATTCAAGATTCTCTCTCATTACACTTGGAAATTGAATGCAGCAACCATCGTCAAAGAAACAATTGAAATTACGGCTAATTTATTTTCGTATGCAAAGATAATACATACATTGAAAAAGAATATATTTTTTTTTGTACTTTTGATAGGTTTTTTTTTTACTTTTGTAAGCAACAGTTTTCTATAAAAAATAAAATAATGTAACTGTATCTAATCTATAAGGGTTTCCCTCGATTGTAAAGTGCAAGACGTTTATAAAGTCTACTCTAGAAATGACTTACAATTTAAAAAATAAAATCATTTTAAAATTATAGATATTTATTGAATACATTCTGCATGTGCATCACCTTAAAACTCTAGATTTAGATTTCATCCCAGGGCGCTTCAAAGATTATTTTGTGCGCTATCCTGTCATATTATATTATGCGCAATTCCTACAGGTTTTTAACCTTTATTTATTTAGACTTGATTTAAGAAAGCAGGCAAATGTCTCTAAGATGGCATCGTAAATCTACAATTTTGGCGAAGAGGGATATATGTGTGACGCACTGTTTGCTACTTCCACATCCGACCCCAATGATATGAAGACCATTTTTTTTTTTTTTCCTCAAATGGCCAGGCACTGGACTTCCATCATTCGCCTATATATCGGCCAGGAACGTGAACCATTTAGCCGTCCTAGGACGTTGCCCTAGGCACACCAGAGGGGGGCGGAACACATTGCGCCCAACAACACAACATCCATGCCTTACGTGGGACTCGAACTCACAACGCGGTTGTCGAACGATCGTTTGGAAATTCTCACCTTGACCGCTCGACCACCGCGTCGGAAATATGAAGACCATTATTTCTTATTAAGCACATTAACATAATTACTAAGACTTACGCTTAACTATTCAATTAATGTATATAGTCTATCATTTAACTATCGGATTCCTCAAAATTAAGAGTTACTTGATTGAAATACTATATAAGGACTTTATAAATGGAATGGGAACTTGTTGCAGCGAACATGGTTTGTAATAAGTATTCGTTTTTAACGCAGTAAATGCATAGTTCTGATGGCAGTCCTTGCACGCTGTGTTGAAGCTTTGAATTGAAATCCTGGGGAACTTATTTTAAACACAAACTTCTCAGTATTGTGCATTCAAAAAACAAAAAAGTCCAAGGGCAAGAAGGAATGCATGATATCAGCGGCGACAGAAAAACAAGCTTCCTTTAAACCAACTCTAAAATTTTATTGTACTGTTTCTAAAATATTTTTGTGAACGTAAACATAGAGAAGAGGGGGTTCATACCCGCTACCATTAAGGATAAAAATAGATACATTCTCCATAGTGTCCCCATTGAAAAATAAAGTCCCCCTCCCCTCTTTGTCGTAGCTATTCCCTTTTAAAGATCCTGACTATGCCATACATGTGGTTGCAAGAGTCAATATCTTACTTTTAATGAACTTTGGCTATACTGCCAAACATATGCACCCAGTTGTTCTGTAAGAATTGGAAATCCAGCTGTAGAGAGCCCTAATCCGGCTTTCGACTGTGCTGGGGTACCTTTACTCCATTAGACTAAAATAGCCGAATACCCGTTGAAAATCAACGATGTCACAATAATCGTATACCCAACAGTAATATACATAATTATATACTTGTGAGATTTTAAGTGTTTCATATCTTATTATTATAAATGATTAGAATTAGGCAATGTCTTGTCAACTTTATCAAACAATCTTACTTTCCAGCTTATCTTAATTACTTTCTTAATTATTGACCAGTCTACCTAATTCTCTATCTATATCTCATTTAAAGGAATTGTTTTAATATATTCGGCCTATCGAACATTTCAGTCCGCGGTACCCCTGAAGTAGTAAATATTGGAAAACTGAATTCGTACACTTTTTCCCTTTTGAACGATTAAACCCTACACCAAATTTAAAGTCTATCCCATGGCGAAGTATGTTTTTCTTTCATTTCACGTTTCAAATGTTGGATCATCCTCTTCTCTTTTGGACTTCGGGTTTGTTGAACCTCTTGCACTGACAAAGGGGATCCAACGTATCCTCAACACAGCTGTATGCTGCATTATCATTTTATTTGTGCTTATACGTTGCTCAAGTTTTCCGTATCTTTCGCATAAAGTGCATTTTACTTATTAATCGCTCTAATTATTTTAGTAAATATTTTTGAATTGGTTACTATTAAATGAAAACTCTTCAGCACTGATGCTTGTAATAAATGAGATTGTTGCTGTTTTTATTTCTTAAAATTTTGCAATAATAAATGAATTCTTACTTTGCCTAACAAGAATCTGATATTCATTAATCGTTTTATAGAAAGAGGAATTCATATTTTGTCAAGCTATATGTTTTTATTTCATTCTTGACCGTTGCAAGTTATTATAATGCATTTGACATTTTCAAATAGATGATTGTAGTTTTGAACAGAAACGGATTATTTCAGTTTGACAGTCGTGAAAATGATTGTCACTCAATGATTGAAAATGATTGCTATTCATGTTATACTCAAATGATTTTAGTAATATGATTTCTAAAAGTATTTAGATTTAATTATTTTTACTGCTTTTGTAAACTGTTGTCTGTCACATTTGATTATATTTTACTTTACTTTATGACACTGTTTACTAACGACACACACACACACACACACAAAAAAATTACGTTTTAACAGGCAATTTATTTGAAACTTAATAATTGTTGAAATAATTGAAATAATTGTTGCTGGTTAGAAAATAAATTATTTAAAAAGTTTCACTTTTTTGGATTAACAGATGTAATCTGTAATCATTTATGTGAAACACAATTCTCGCTCTTTCCAAGTAAGTAATATATTTTCCCCTTTCAATAAAAAGTGAAAGTGAATCTATTTTGAATTTTAATTTATGTTCTACATAATAGTAATACATTTCCCACTATTGCTTTATGGTGTCAAAAAATTTTTTGTTGTTGTTACTATTTAGGCTGCAACCATTTTTTTCTGATTCATGTAGAACTTTAACACACATTATTCTCTGAAGGATTGCGGTTTCTCAATGTTGGTATGTGACCTAATCAATTTATTCTAAATGTGAAACAATCAGCGAAGGTATACGATATGGGTGTATATTTTCAGATTTCGTACCTTAGTTATTCTTTTAAAATGTTTCGCAATTTTTTTTTAAGTTTCTATTTTCAAGTTGGCACCACCTTCTTCAATGGATATATTTGGCTTATATGAGTTAATAAAAGTTACTTTTACGCCATTAATATCTATAGCTTAGTTCAAATTACCAATTTACTCCATATATACTGTCATTGTTTTTTACAGGATACAATACTATAAAAATTTTAGAATTTAAATAATTTGGGTTGTAATCATGAGAATTACTAAAATTTATATTTGGCTTTATATTTTTACTTAACGTGTCTACACTTAAAATATCAAGGTGGCACTTCATTTGTTCTTGAGTTGTCGTCTTTATTTCACACACACACACGCATACGCACGCACATACACACACAAACAAACAAACAAACACACACACACACACATCCACTAGAGGCTTACTCAGGTCTAGCCCAAGGACTTTGGTAAAATTTGTAAATGCTCACATAATCGTTTCGGTAAAAACTCATAGTTACAAAGCTGGTTTAATTTATTGTGGTTTTACAATAGATTTTGTATAAAATGCCATATGAAAGTTATAAACTTTCACATAGGGCGTTTTTACTTTGCCTGCATAGTATAATCTATAGGGAAAATATTGTGACAGGAATGAAAATTTGTGGTCGTCTGAATAATTACAAGTAGTAAATAAAATTTAAAAGTAAAAAGTTCCTGTATCAAGGGGAAGATGCGTCCGTCATCTTGGGCCTGAACTTTTTTTTATTGAAAAATGAATGACTGAATGGTAGGAAAATTATAATATACATCATAAATGCCCAAAATTTCAAATTGTTTAAATTCTAAATGTAAGTGAACATTTAAAATTGAATCCATTTAAAAAAATATACTTTTATAAAATTTATATTTACTTAAAATGAAACATTTTAAAACTAAACAACGGCGTTCTGAAATTTAGGCCGTTTCAAGAACTAACAAAGCATATTGAAAATCTAAATATCTGAAAGTAAAGAAGAATGACATTTTAAAATTTAATTTACATAAAAGCGGCACGATATGTTTTTAAATTAGCAGAAAATGAACAAAATACAAATATTTACGTATAAAAATGTAAATATTTCGCTCCTTTGAAAAAGAACGCGTCCCGTTCCAATGTTCCAAAAATTCGGATGGCGTTCCTAACACTGGTAATCATCTTCATCATTCAGAGCTTGAATACGATTTCTGAAGAGGTAGAAGGTCTATGATTTAGAGAGAAAGGGGAGGGGAGAAAGTGTGTATAGGTGTGATCTCTCCATTATATTGGCCAGTGTCGGGCCATTGGTCTCGTATTTTATTTTGGATATCTGTTTGCTTTTCGTGTTCTAATATCATTACCTTTTGCGACTTATATTCATTCTTCCTTTTTTAGCTACTATTGGATGCCACGGTTCGGCGATTTTTCGATTTCCTTTCCCTAGGTGAAATTGGGGATTAGAAGAAAAAAATAGGAAGGGGGGAGGGGAAATTGGAATGGCACCAGAGTCCACTTTTCATTATTCATTGTGTTCGAACCTGGGTTGTGGCCGTAGCAGTAGGCTATTCTTATTTGGTAAACAATCGTCGTGGCAACGATTGGTTATTATTTACAAAATGCAGCATCAGTCGCTTAATTTAGATTTTAGTGTTTGTGTATATATTAATTGATTGGTTTTCATATTTTGGGTTTGTCGTGAATAAAATAGATGGATGGATAGAACTTCCTAGTGCAGCCTTTTTGGATGAATATTTGGCAATATACTTTATAAGATGTTTTTTTATTTAATTTGCACCTCTGTAAAACGTTTGACTACTGAAAATTGAACTATACAGGAGTCAGTGTTATTCCATATATTCATTGAAGGATGTATTTTTGTCTATATCCGAATGTAAGGGGAACCGTGCATTCAATACTAGCTCCCAAAGTATAGCTGTCGAAATTTGCATAATGGAACCGAGTTTCTACGTAACGAATGAGTTTCCACCTTAACGAATATATTGGCTTTAAAATGCGTCCAATATTTTGCTATCTTGGTGCTTTTTAAGGCTCCACTGCGTATGATTTATGGAGACGCTTTGTGCCATGATTGTAATATACCAGTTTTGTTCTCTAGAAATTGTCCTTATGGTGCACAAAGTTTGAGCATTTTTTGCGATTCCACATTTTATATTTCCACACAAACTAGTACAAGACCTGAAAGAGGAAAGGGTTTTTAAGGGTAGATAATAGTTTTCATGGGTGAAAATTATATATATTTTTTGCTATGACTTGCATTTTGAATAAATGAGCAGGTTTTTCATATTTTCAAATATAAATTTTTATACGTCAACATTTGTATATTGTTAATATGAAAATACTGCTGTTTTATTAAAACATATCTTAGGTGATTTTTAAACATATAATTTCGAAAATAAGTCATAGTTAAAAAAAAAGTCCATTGTCTTTAAGATTATTTTTTAATTAAAATCGCTAGAAGTCTTTTTTTTTTCATTAAAGTGGAGCTATTTAATGTTTCTATGCATTAAATCTAAAACATTTGAAAATATTTTGCAAAAAGGATATTTTTGAGAAATGATAACTGCTAATTTTGATAGTTTCTTTTTTTAACCAGACAAGCAAATTATAAACTAATGTTTCAAATGTAAAAAGTTTAGTGCATGCATACTTATTAGTTCAATATAGAATTACTTTTTAAAAGCAAGTGAGATAATAGCTTTATTTTATATATAATCATGCGGACGGACACAAAAATTTGAAACTTCTAAAAAAAGGTTTACAGAAAAGCCGAACTACGGAAAATTGCAATATATATGAATACACTTTTATCGCTGTATGTTTAATTTGCGTCCGATTTTGATAGAGTTTGCTTTAAAATATTTTTTTAATTGCATTTGAGAATTCTTTTTTTTTTAAGTTAAAAACTACTACCTCCTCTTAAGGGGACGGTGGACGTTGAAATTTTTTTTACTTATTTATTGACTTAGAAACATGAAAATTTGTATAAATATTCCCCTTAACATTACTATATACAATACTATTAATTTTTTTTTTTCAATTTTGTTATAATTTTGTATTTATTTTTTTAATTTAATTTTTTTTAACGAAAATTTGAAAATGCTCCTTGCGTGCCATTTGTTCACATTTTTGATTCATTTTATATTATGATCACTCAAAAGCACATTATGAACAAATTTGGGTATTCATTTTTAAATCCCTTAGAAAGTTCATTTTTTAAAAATATTTTTCTGCATTAATTCTTAATTTTCATCATTTAATTAGGTTCTTATTCACTTTCAATTACCTTAATAAAGTCCAATTATAAAATGCATACCCAGTTTCATTAAAAAGTATGAAAAGTGTCTCCTTGCCCAATTTCATGTATCTCAAACAAAAATTAATATGCATGGAGCATTTTAAAAATGCAAAACCTTTGAAAATTCCGTTTTGAAAAAAATGCATTCAACCTTTTGCTTACGGGTAGGATAGCGTCCATCCCGAACGAAGAACCTCACAAAAAGACAGGTATTTGATATACCTTATCCCAAACAGTTTGACCCCCTTTGCAGGCATTGACGTCCATGGAAATCGCCGACAGAAACATTACACCTGCTGCAGCAGGTATATTTTTACGTAGAGGCCATCTATGCCACGAGAAAAACTATACCTTATTTATCATGTGCGCTATGATATTATTTTTTTCACACAATTAAAGTATAAAATAATAAGTATAAAAGTGTATAAACTGCATTATTCTATATCATATTCGTGATTCCTTATATCCACTTTGCGTTTCGCTATTCAAGGATTCATGTCTTGCTAAAAATATCTTCCATATTTCCATAGCCATGAAGGCTTAAAAGAATGTTGGATAAAATATGACACTTGAAAATTTTTCTTGAAAGCTAAATAAAAAGCGTGAATTTACGCACAATCAATAATGAACTGGTTCACAACGTAAAATGCAGCGCAAATAAAGATAAATGAGCAGACGTGCGTATCGAAAATCATTTCGATTTATTTCTTCAGTGCAACAAGTCTGGACCTGAACACCCACATAAACGGAAGACTATAATGTATCCCAGTCTCGAGCTTCTTTATGTATTTAAGCCCAGACTTGTTGCACTGAAGAAGGTAATCCAAATGATTTACGAGACATACGTCTAGCCATTTATCTTTATTTTTGCGGTATTTTACGTTATTAGTTTATTATCTTTAAATAGCTATTATTTTTAACAACTTCTGCCCTATAACAAGGCGGGGTAAGAAAGTGTTTAAATGCAAAAGAGTGGCAAAAAAGTACTGCCCTGTTATAGGACAGGAATCGTTTTACTTAAAACCTAAGCGCTTAAAATTTTATAAACGGTGGAACTAAAATAATGTCCGGCATCCCTACTGGTTTTCAAGTAAATGCTTCTACCAGAAAAATTCTGAAATTCATGCTTCAGGGATTTTAGCGCCCATTGATCATCTATCTTCTTGCCTGCTCCTTGCCAGTGAGCGCAAAACCTCCACATTTGGGAAGGATGATCAGTTGAGCTCTTTTTTGCTCTTATTTATAGGCTAGAAAATGTGACCGGCGTTGCCCAAGATTTAAAGCAAGGATTAATTGAATTCATTCATTTCATTTTTCAAAAGGCCCAGTTGCGCACCGTCATACCATGTTATCTTTATCGTCTGCTTGAAGTGCCCGAAAGCATTTTTACGATAAATACATCACTGCTTCCCATAACAACGGACAGGTTGCGACATCAGTTGCAACGCCGTGTATTAGTAACCGGCGAACAGAGGAATGAAGCCTTTCAACAGAATCAGAAATTTCAATTTTTATGCTTTTGTTTGAAAATTTTTAGAAAATAGAGAAATTATAATTTTTTTTGTTAGACTGCGTAGATATATACACCCATATTTTGTCAAACTATAGAATTGCGCTAATGCTCCATTTTCGGATGCGGCGAGATAAAAATCAGATAACCTAAAATATGCATATTTCGATGTAATTAAAAATAGAAAGAACTGCCCTACGAATTCGATTCAAAGATCGTTAGAAAATATGCCTTCCGATCTTTACATTGATGTCGTGGTGGAAACTCAACTTGTGACGATCCTTCTGGCGACAATATACTGGTGACAATATTTTCGATCGCCAAGGAACCGATTTGTATAAAAATAAAAATCGCATCGCTCAAAATCGAGCTCCGGCATAAAATAACTAAAAATCTAATTAGAATTTTTTAAAAATCTCGCCAAGGCACACTATCAGTGAACCTGAAGCACTTCTGTAGCAAATTTCACCACTATCCGACGCTTCGATTTTACGCTACAGACGACAAACAGACAGATATATTTTTTATTATGTAAGATGAACACTATGAAATCAAATAATCAGTGCATTTCCGAAATTGAAGTTCACAGTGAGCTCGTTCTTCAGCGCCACTTGTATTTCATTTCAGCCGCTCTTAAATTTAGTTTCTGGTTACGGTTCTGCATCATTCTGTTCCAAGAGAAAGTCAAACCTTCCCCGGAGAACCCCATGAAACAATTATCCTGTCGGCGCTCCCACCGCGATTATTTTTTCATTAAATCTAGCTGTTGACCTACTCTTTTCTCTCTGGGTGAATCTTCTCTCTTGTGGGTGATTAGCGCCTGTTGAGTTTTTCCTTGTGCTTCTTTTTCTCTCTCTCTCTCCTCTTCGTTCTCCAACGAGGTGCATCGAATGGTTCGGGTCAGAACCGGAAATTAGGCATGACCGATTTTGTGTGCAGAGATCCACTCATAAACGGAAGATTCAATAACAGCACACACATAGTTGGTGCTTTATGGATAGGTGAAGGGTCAGTTAAGCTTGCCATAATTTTCCGGAATCGAGAAGTAACGCTCGCATGTGTGCGTGAGAGAGATATTCTATTTATTTTCTGACCCCTGCCGTCAAAGCGAACTATTTAATGAAGTTCATTTATTGAGTTTAAGCTAATTTGTGGTGGAGTGGTTCAAAAAAATTTGACCCCCTGAATCACAATGAGTCATGGAGAATTTTAAATAATTTTTATCCGATAGTAACAGATATACCCGGCTGCGCTCGTAATTTCAAATATGTGAAAATTCTAAACGCATTCATATTGCTTTAAAAAAAAATTTCATTAAAATATTGAATGTAATTCCCATATAAAAATACAAAAAGTATAAGAGCGGACAAATCTAAAGAATCTTGGAACCGTTTGTAAATGAATGTTCAAAAATATTCCTCAAAAATATTCCTCAAAATATTGTTCAAAAATTCCCAAGTTTGGGAGAAATGGTTGTACTACAAAATGAAGGCGATCAAATGGTACCAAAACTTATTACCCATTTTTCAGCCCTTTACAGCAATCATTTAAACACACTCGGAAACATATGAATTAAAAATATTTTTTTTTTTTAAATATTACTATAACCATATATTACACGGCTGTACGCAATATGAGTTTCAAATTTCTTCATAAAAATGCAGATGACAGGAAGCATCAATTGAAAATATAAAACATTACTGTAATATTTTATCCGAAGTCCGTGACTGATCAAAAATATATAACTGTTAATTTATAAAATTGACTTTATAACAATTTATTTGTTATATATTTAAATAGTGTAAATAAAATAAAAATCGTCTGCAGAATAAACATATACTATTTGATTTAATTCCGTTATTAAGCAACATTATCATTTTCTTTAAATACAATTTCGGAGAATAATAGTCTGCATAATGCTACTTCTAAGGAAAATTTAATTTTGTCTTTTTTATTAATATGTCGATAACCCCTGGTCAGACATTATATATATATATATATATATATATATATATATAATTATAATAATAATAATAACAATAGTAGTTTGAAAGTCCGAAAGAAAAGTGAGAAGCTGTAACTCGAAAAACCTAACTTTCTAACAAGCCTACAAAATAAAAGTATAAATCAGCAAATCTTCAATGAAATGGAAAAAAATACAAATTTCGAATCATCGGTTTAAAAAAAATCATCAAAAATCAATGGTATTGAATCGATAAAAGAAAAACAAATAAAATCCAAGCATTAATGTTGTATACGTGGACAAGGGCTAGGCCTAAATAATGGATTTGTTCACTCTTCTAATAATGAATTTGTTCACAAAACTCTTCATCGGGTTCAAGTATTTTGTCGAAGCAAACACAAAAAATGTATGCTTCTGAAGAAATAAATAGATTATATCTATAAACTATTTCTACTTGGACAACATACATAAAGAAGAAAAAATAAAAGGAAACAAGAATACCTGAAAAAAAAACACTACAAATGCACGAACCTGTCGAACCCGGGAACCCAGAACGAAGAGACCAGTGTTGCCATTCGCAAAGGAAAAAGAAATGATCTACTGTTGCCATTCGTAAGAAATAAATAACAGTAATGCGAAAAGGCAAGAAGAAGTGATAATATACAATCAGAGCTACTAAAAAGTGGGGCTAATAATAGAAATGCTAATGTTTAAGAGGATATATATATATATATATATACAGGGTGTCCCAAAAACATTGACCTCGACTTTTATTCCTTAAATAATCTTAGATATATATAATAAATTACAAAGGTTGCGTAAAAACAGAATTTTATGAAATCGATAAAAATTTTCAGGAAATTAAATTTGAAGAATTACAAAATTTAAATTTTTATACGGCCCCCGTACGAAAACATTTCCAATGAGTAAAATGTGCCCCATACATTAATAAGGTGATGTACAAAATTTCAGCATTTTATCATAAAATGTCCCAGAGATATGTTTAAACAAAGTTGGCGAGGGATTAATCACAAATTAAAATGTAAATGTTTACAGCAAGAGTGCAAATTCGCAACGCAGAAATGCATCGTAGGCAAATACATATCTGCCTCTTATCTTTAATGGATCTTTGGCATGGGTGGAAAACATTTTGAACAAGCTTTGTAATTTTTGTGTAAAGTTATTTCTACACAGTGTAGATACTTTTGTACCAATAAATACCAAAATAATTATTTATTTATCTACTCATTGTTTTCTTTCGTAATTTGTGCATGACCCCTGAAACAGAGAACCAACCCATCTCTTGAACTCCCCTCTGAGAACCAATGTCGATGCATAGAAAAGTGGTTTAAGTCAGCATTTTTGTCTTTTCATATCTCTGGGACTTTTTATGACAAAATGCTGAAATTTTGTACATCACCTTATTAGTGTATATGGGGCATATTTTAGTCATAGGAAATGTCTTTGTACGGGGGCAGTATAAAAATTTAAATTTTGTATTTCTTAAAATTTAATTCCCTTGAAAATTTTAATCGATTTCATAAAACTATGTACTTTTTTTTACGCAACTTTGTAATTTATTATATATATCTAAGATCAATATTTAAGGAATAATAGCCGAGGTCAATGTTTTTCGGACACACCCTGTATGTATATATATGAAGAAGGGTTCATGCCGCATGGTAATACAAATTTTCTTAATGTTTTTTATCTTCATTTTTTCATGCCTGTAGTCTGAGTTTGCGTATTTATAGTAATGTACTATTGCTCAATCTGAAACAGGTATTTGTTTGGGTTAGTTAGAGTTAAATACTCAGACATGAAGAGGAATTTATTTCTGACTAATCATCGAATTTGGGCTGGTGCTGTTTCTTCTCTTCTCTTATCGGCATTATGGCCGTGATTTTACTTCTATGGTGATGTTAATATTACTTGAATTTTTTATTATTACATATTTCTAATATATATATGTGTGTGTGTGTAAAATTACCAGAGCACCTGGAACGCAGATATGCCCAAGCTGTATAAAGAGCCATCGTTCAACAATTGAACACATTACAGAGGTACATTTCCTCACTTGCACCTAAGTCTATTAGCTCTAAGTTACACCACTGGTTGAGTTGAGTTATTTTGTTACTGTATGGTCGTTTGAGGAGCACATGAGAGCTGTACGGAACCAAAGTTTCTAAAATGAAAAGTAATTGTTTGCGGAAACAATTACTTTTAACTTACTCAAGTTAAAATAAGTTAAAATAACTTACTCAAGTTAAAAAAAAAATTGTGAACTTGCTGATATCTGAAACACAAGCTTGAAATAACATGGACCCATAGTGCAGTGGTTATGGCGTTGGCTATATTATTACATGGGGTTCGATTTTCAGTTCAGGAGGTCATGTTGACAGGTTGTATGCGTGTTAGGTTTTGTTGTTATACTAGTCATAGATGGTTTTTGGATTCTGCCCATTGAGGACATAAGCACATTGATTATACGCCATTATTAGTTCCCCTATGGCTAAACGGTATATACCAATGCAAACCCATATTCGCTCAATTTATCCTCGATTTCAAAATAAACATACATGTAACGTAAATACAGCGTTATTTACCTTAAAAATTTCTCCATAAAAACATCTCTTTCTTGGTAGCATATTCATATTTGGTAAATATTTCTCTCTGAATTAACATGGAGCCCTCTGTCTTAGCACCATTGTAATGCCAGAAGAATATGAGAAGTTTGAGGAAATATGAGTAGGTATTTAAGCTGCCTCATGCTTTTCAGTGAAAGAACAGACGTAGGCGTAAACCTTTGTGTGTTAGGACTCCCACCTATAAAAATAAAAATTGTTCCCAAGAAAATCCATAACTCATTCCGGAAACTCGTTTGAGGAACTGCATTTAGGAACAAAACTCGTCTGGAATATGAAGATAAATGGAAGAATTCATGCAAACTAAGTTTGCGCGCCATACTTTCACTGTAAAATAAAAAGAAGAAATAATTAAGTTTCACCGTTATTAATCACTGTTAGTTTTGTAACTAACACTTCAAAATAATGGATCCTATTTATGTTTTGTATTTGTCAAACAAGACATGCTAATTCAAATACATTTAAAAATCTTCTCGCCTGCAGTAACATGCACCTGATGGAAAGTTTGGGGACGATAATGACCTCTACAGTAATGATGAAATGCGAATAAAAGTTAACTCGATATATTATTCGTATTAACTTATGACAACACTTCAGTAGTATGAATAAATAGCTATTTCCATCCGTTCTTCCCGCCGGCGAAGTAGCCAGTAGTCACTGTGACATATACGCACATAATAGAAGTTCTGAACATGGAGTTAAAAAGGAGATAAAACTCCTAAGGATGAAACGGATTTGCAGATAACTGGATCCAGCCTCTGAATGAAGCCCTAGAATCGTGTGCTTCAAAGATAATATAACTTATTACCGTTTTGGACCCCCGAACACAGTTAATCTGTTACTGAAAGTTAGAGTCCCAAACCATGTTTTGCATTATGAATGTGTTACAACTAAAATCTTTTACCGGATTCCTACTTGATGCACGTCTATTTTATCGAGGATTGAACTCATTTCAAAAGCATTATTTAAATGTCCGTTTGGCAGCAAGTATCTTGCTCGGTCCGATCTATCAAAGGGCTGCCGAACAGTTGTACAACATGCCATTTCTTTGTTAACCCAAACTCTTAAGAATTAATTATGGCTTAAATCGTGACCCGTGACCAAACACTCGCTCTAAGTAAGTTAGCAGTCATTCCAATCGTCATGGAGATTAATTGGAAGGAAGGTACAAGGAAATATCTGATTAAAGTCTTTGATGCGTGTGGAGAAACAGACCACACCGTGTGTTATTGTGATTGAATTCCATTCTTCTGATTGATGCTTTTGGGGCAGTCATCATTCAATCGACTTTAATCTAATACGCGCTGGCCAAATTATTTACAATTGCGTATATGTTTATAAAGAATTATAAATACTTTTTTATATATATATAATCGGTGGGATTTGTTAAATCTCTTTGGAAATGAAACATAACTTTTTCTTTTAAATAAAATAATTCGTTCAAATTGCTGTCTAAAGTATTTAAGAAAGATAAAATATTTCATTAGTAAAACATCATCATACGTATCACTCCTGCGAGTATTCAGATACCCACAATAATCGATAGATACGGCAAAACTTTGAACAAAATTAACTTTCCGTGTTTTGTTTGGAACAGTATTATCAAAATATTTACCTATTCAAATTAGAGTTGGAAAGAACCCTAGAATTTTGAAAGCATTAGAAATTTCGATGGGAAGAAACTAATTTATACCTGTTTTTTATATGCTCTTGCTAATCTGGCACATTATTCAGTTTAAATCTTAATGATATGGATCACCATTTAAATAAATTTACTACATCTTTGTATTAGTTTAAAGATAAACTCTGTGGCGACTCAAATCCGTTTGAGTCGCCACAGTGCTACCTTCACGTGCTATCTTCGTCGGCGCTACCTCTAAGGCTCCTATAGGAGCCTTAGAGGTAGCGACGCCGTTATAGAGGTTCTATATAGGAGCCTTAGCTACCTCCACGTGCCTGACGTCACCAAGCAAGTGATTTGCCAATGACGACAGGCACGACGTATACATTATGCAAATCTGAAAACAAATTATTATACAAGGAAAATAAAGTTTGAAAGTTCAAAAATAAAGTTTAAAAAATGCATGAAAGTATTTAAGTCGCCACAAGTCTATTGGATATTGTTTTTTTTAATTTGAAAATTTGAAATTACAAACACTTTGTTGAAAATGTGCAAATTATAATAGTCACAAAATTAAAATGCTGTTGGGACTAATACGGGTTTCTTATTATCGATTAATATTAAATAAATATGAATGAATTAATCATGCTGTAATACGTTTCTCATCGGAGTGTTTTTACTTTTAAAATATTTACAAATTAAATTGCAATTTATTTGTGGCATTAATTTTCATTTTTATATAAAGTCACATAATTTAAATCATTTTTTTTTTATCTAATAAATCTCTTCATTTTTCATGATTCAGCTATTTAGAATGCCGAATGAAAATAAAAAATATTAGTTTTTGGTAATATACATTTCTTTTACAATGTAAAATTCAATGATTGAAATTCCCGCTTTTTGGAAACTTTTAAAATTTCCAATTTTTTAAAATTCATTCCCCAAAAAATCCGGGTTTTTTTCCCCGGAAATAAACCGGGATTTTCTCCGTTTTTGCAACTCTTATTCAAATGCGTAAATTGGTCGAATTTTCGACTTCACCGTAATATATATATTTTTTTAGCATATACTTATGAGTTGTAGTGAAAGTAAGAATGTTTCAAAGGCAAAGCATTTAATCTTGGCATATCGGGAAAAATCGTGTGCTGGATATGTCAGATTTTCTTTTATGTATGTTTGTTTCCGCAAGATAACGATTTTCATGGAAAATATACTGAACTTGTTTCAATAACTTTATCAGCCGCTTTGATACGTTTCACGAAAACTATTTGCAGACAGCAGAGTGGGTCAAATTTTATTCAATCGAATTTTCCTGCTGCTGCAAATATTTGGACAAGCGAGAATGTTTGTGCTTCTCATTTTCTCATTGGACACCAAACGTTAAACAAAAAATGAGGTCGTCATAGTTAGAATTTTATTCGCTACATTTCCTATTCAATAAATGGTTAGTGACTATACACTGTGTTTCATAATTCGCGTTCATGGATTTATCTTGTCAGTGATGCCTCGCAGACCCATACTTCTAATTAGAAAAAACACCAGGACAGTAAATGTCGGTCTTCCAAGAAAATTCATAATCGTAGAAAATCAAGATGTGCCGATGTAAATATTGCAATTTGCAGGCAATCCCTAATTAACAGAAACATAATAGTAAAAGCAAAAAAAAAGACCTTTCTACAAGCCTGAAATGCTCAAAATTTCAAAAATCATCGTTCTAACATTACAGCAAGCTTTTAAGTTATAAAGGTGGGGCTCTGTTTTATTGTAAAGTCAGCAAAAAATAATAAACAAATAAATATAAAAAAATCAGAACACAGTTTGTTATTTTGGCTCTTAGGGTCGTACAGTCAAACCAAAAATATCATTAGATACGGAAAAATGCCTAATACAAATAAATCTGCATTAATTTGTATCTAATTAAATGCGCATCTAATTACAGACCTATATTCAAACTGCATCATTTTGAAGTTTTTCAAATGATACAGTTTGAATATATATCTGTAATTAACATAGGTCTGCAATTGCTAATAGGAACTGCTCTGTCGGATAGTTTGTACTTTGGGCACTTTTTTAAAAAGAGTGATCAAATAATGTTGCATTTGTATTAAAGAAAAATCCATAATTTAATGCGTAATGATAAATTTGAAAGTCAGTTCCTCTTACATCCATACCGTTTTCTCGTATGTAACTTTAAATTTATTATTATACAAGCTTTTTATATAAAATAATTTTAATTTAGAATTTCATTTAGACGTCGAAATTGACAACAATAAATCGTGAAATTACAAATCAAACTAAATGCATATATTTCTTCAATGTGAGGAAAGTCCTTAAAGAATATGCAAACAACGACTAAACTTGCATCTTGGGATTTTATATAGTTAATTGTACAACAGATTTGGGCTATCTCGTTGAAAAAAGCGAATTAATAATATATTACTTTGCTTATATACATAATGTATAAGGAAAGTATTGTGACGGGGTCGAAAATTCGAATTCGAGTTTTTGACGGGAGAGCACGTTTCAGGCATCCTTGATCACAAATCAAACATTTTTGAAGTGATGTCTGTGTGTGTGTGTCAGTGAGTCTGTGGAGATGATAACTGACGAACGAATGGACTGATTCGAACGAAATTTGGTACAAAAATCACAATCCATAAACACTGGAAGCCTATTGTTTTTATACGCAATCGAATGTTCAGAAACCCCCTAAATTTTCGAGTGAAATTTTGAAAAAATCGTCAAAAAATCAAAACCGCTAATAAAGTTACGCAAATAGACATTTATGTAATTTTTCATTAGAAAACGATTGACATAAATTTCAGAACGCTAACATGAACCGTTTTCGAGATATTGCACATTTTTCAAAAAAATTATCAAAAAGTCATATAAAATAAAAAAGAAGTATTTCCTATTGAGAAACATGTTCACTTTTCATATGTAATATCATGCGATAAATTTGGTGACATCCTTCTCGTGGATCTAGCTCGTTCCATTCATGAAAAAAGATACTTTGAGTAAAACTTTGAGTAATACTTTTGTATTTGAACTCCAATAGTCATTTATCTACTGTAAGAATAATTTATTTCTCCGTTCATAACGCTTGGCGAGATTTTGGCGACGAATTTGGTGGAATGTCGCCAACTTGGCGACATTTTTAATTATTGCCAAATTAACAAAAATCTCGCCAAATTGATAAAAATGAAGCTAAATCAATGAAAATGACGACTAATTGAAGAAAATTCAATATCTTGAAAAGAATATAAGTATCTACTATAAGAATAACAATTTTTTTAACTGTAAAAGTAGTAAATTCATTGCATTATATAAGGAAAGTCATGTGTTGCCCACATCAGATTTTTTTAAATTAGTTTCGACTTGTTAATTGTATTTCGAAGGCATACCGGCAACTTCGAAAGAGCAATTTTTCATGCAAATTTTATGTTAAATAGCTACGAAGATAAACTATTCTATAAATATTAGTGTTCCTACGAGAAAATAAAAATTCCGCGACAATAACATAAAGCGTTGAAACTCCAAATTATGG
The DNA here is from genome assembly GCA_951213105.1 of Amaurobius ferox. NCBI lineage: Eukaryota > Metazoa > Arthropoda > Arachnida > Araneae > Amaurobiidae > Amaurobius > Amaurobius ferox. Next base: position 137,147,352 of record OX578135.1, on the reverse strand, counting down.
CTTTTATGAATTTGGCCTAAGTATTTTAAATCGGCCTTTCCACGGTTGCTTTATGGGCGAACAGGCGAATATCTATTTAAAAACTGTTTGTGACTGAAATGTATTATTAGGTAAGAAATGTATATATGTATATGATATATTTTTTATTTTCGGTACATTTACTTTTTTCTTAATTTTTAAACTGAATGGCACCGAAGCACAGGAAATGTGGATCGTCAGTATTAGAATCGCCATTTCAGGACACAGAATTTTATCATATTAAATGATATTAACATATTGATAATTAAAAATGTCACTTACGCTGTCCCTTCAAAGTTCACAGACTCTGGATCCCACAAGCCTTTTGATAACATATTTTTGTAAAGAATCTAACACATGAACGAAATTGAAAAAGCATAAAAAAAGAGTATGCGTGATCTTTATTTTACTACCATAAATATGTTACGGATCCCGAAACGTTTTTTCTGGATAATTTTCTCATTTGGTTGGAATTGCACACAAATTTATATTTAGCGTAGTAGTGTCAGCATGGGAAATCTTATGATGACGTAAAAAATGGGTGTTGCCATTTAACTTTTCGGAAATAATGAGCAACTAAATATGAAGATGATCGTTTATTCAAATTAGATGTACATTTTATTTACAGTAGACTTTATTCAAAGACCAATCATACTTTTGGTTAAACTGTACGACCTAAGAAGCCGGAATAATATAAGCGGTATTCAGAATTTTTTTCCTCAGACTGTATAGGCACAACTTTTTCTAATTGAACCTTTTCCGATAAGTGAACGTATAGAAATTTAGATCCCCTGTTTGTTTTTTTCTAATACCACCCCTTACAGCAAAACATCATGGCATAAAGCTACTGTTTTTTCTGATGATATTTCTTTTGTAAATATGAGTCTACCAGCGAGATAAATCCGTGAACGTAAATTATGAAAAAACCGACTTTTCATTTGACTATTGTAGGCTTCATTTAAATACAGGCAAAACGATAATTGTCGCAATCACTCAATAGATATAGAGCGTTATCTGGCTGTAATGATGTGAAAATTTGATAGTTAAAATTTTTCGGAGAGATGAAACTGTGTGACGAGTTTCAACCCTTTTCGAGCTCTGGGAACCAAGAACGAGCCTATGTAAAGACGACATACGTAAATTACGTAATGATGTAGCGGCGGAACGTAACATAGGAGATGAAACTGTGTACCGATTTTCAGTTCTACGTGCTCTAGGGGGCGCGAACGAGCCCGTAAAAGATGGCGTACGTAAATAATGTAAGAGAATATTTTATCTGAAGACACTGAATCGCAAAGTGCAAAGAAAATATATGAAAAAGGCAAAAATATAGTCATGACATACGTAAATGATATAACGACGTAACGAATGATGTGAACATCTTATAGATGAAAATGTTCGGCAAAATGAGACTGTGTGCCAAGTTTTAGCTCTCTGCGTACTCTGGGAGTCGAGAACGAGTCCGTGTAAAAATGTTGAACGAAAGGACAAAGAGATGTGAAGTTGAATAGAATAGTGTATAGAAAATATTGAGTAACTCTGCTACTCATTATAGCGATTAATGTGAAATATCATTCACTCACTCCGCGTATTTCGAATGTGAAAATGTTGATGCGTGTTGGTGTGACGATGGTGCAAGGTACAAAGAGTTTCAATATTTATTGGGTTTTTTTTAATTTTTTTTTCTACTCATATCACGTTAACCCACTGAACGATGACGATCTTATATACACTCTGTGGTAAGTTCTAGAAAAAGCAAGTAACTCGTGAAGTTCTTGGTCAAACTATCAAATTTGAGAAGTTTCTAGAACTCGCCAAAAGTCGCCAAGTTGCCTATATTTCTCCAAATTCTCAACCAAAGGTCCCGTCTTTGTCACCAAGGTCAAGCAACCCGCATATATTCAAATTATAACAATGGTTTTCTGTCAATGTAATGGAAACAACATGATATTACTTCCGTTTTATACTTCCGCTTCATTCTAGTCACATCTTCATGATTCCGTACCCCGTGCCTCAGGATGTTTACCATTAAAAAAAATTTGTAGAGCCTTTGGTTTTTTTTTTCACAAAATCAATTTGATATTTACAAAGTTCGTGTATTTTCACAGGAAAATAACTTAACGAAATATCCTACTCCTTGAAAATAGGACATTTGCATTTGTCCATAACAGAACCTCTTTCAAAACCCATTCCAGAACATCACGCCCACAACTTCTCATCCAATGAAGTCAATTATATCTCCCTTCATTTTGGTCCTTTTCTCATTATCAGAGTAAAATATGAGATGAAAGGGAAAACGTGACAATAATTTAAAGATAGTTTAAAAAGAAATTAAAAAATAAATAAATAAATCGATTCAATTTTCAAACGATTGTTCGGTTATAAAAATGAGACATCACACGATAACATGAGAGCCTGCTCCTTTTCTGTTCCCACTTATGTACGACATGTTTCGATACCGCTTTCAATAAGACGTTTCAACTGAAACAAAAAAATAGATCGTGATTGAATCAGGTCTTTTTAACAAGGAGAATGGATGTATTCCGTGATGATGAAGTAGGTTAGATGTAAACTTCACATTTTTTTGTAAAAAGGGGATGTTTTTTGTTTACTACTGTTCTTTAAATTTACTGATCGTTTTGAGATATCCAAATAATGTCTTCACTTAGAAAACATGTCGCCATAATGAAAGAAATAATTGTGCCGACAATAGTTAATTGTATAGCACAATTCAGAAAGTTACTTGATGTGGATGTATCACAAATAGAGATGTTTTACTGTCTGTTGAAACGAAAAAAAAAAAAAAAAATTAAATATTTAAAATCATTTTTATATTTTCTACACCAAGATATTTTAAGCATATTATTTTGCAATTACTTCAAAGCGTTTAATTCTTTTTATTTTTTTTACTTTCATTGCATATATAGTATAATGTATAAGGAAAGTATTGTGACGGAAGTACAAAATTCGAATTCGCGTTTTCGATGAAAGAGCACGTTTTAAACATCCCCGATCAAGAATCGAACGATTTTGAAGTGACTTTTGTGTTGAAGATCCAGACCGGCCGACTCGTCCGAGGACATAAGCAATCGTTTGGACGGCCGGACGTGAGGTCTGTGTGTGTATGTAGTGTGTGTGTATATGTATGTTAGTGTGTGTGTATATGTATGTTAGTGTGTGCGAATTAGTGTTTGTGTATGTATGTTGGTGTGTATGTGTATGTATGTTGGTGTGTATGTGTATGTTAGTGTGTACGTGTGTGCATTAGTGTTTATTTGTGTATGTATGTTAGTGTGTACGTGTGTGTATTAGTGTTTGCTTGTGTATATATGTTAGTCTATATTAGTGCTTGTTTGTGTATGTATGTTAGTGTGTATGTGTATGTTAATGTATGTGTATGTTAATGTATGTGTCCGGGAATCTGCGGACGAATGAATAAAGCGCTTATAATTTAGTAAGATCATTACAATCGATGAATATTGAAATCCTATTGATGTTAAACACGATCGAATGTTTAATCCCCCCCCCCATTCCATGTTCTCAAATGAATTTTTAAAAAATTATTAAGGAATCAGAATTTGCAATAATATTAAATAAATTATCACTTCGGACGTAATTTTGTATTAAAAAAATCTGATGTGGGCAACACATGACTTTCCTTATATAATGTAATAAATTTACTACTTTTACAGTAACAAAATAGGTTTTTCTTATAGTAGATACTTATATTCTTTCCAAGATATTTATTTTTCGACAATTGGTCGTCATTTTCATTGATTTGGCGTCATTTTTATCCATTTGGCGAGATTTTCGTTAATTTGGCAACATTTCAAAATCTCGCCAAGCGTTATGGACGAAGAAATAAGTTATTCCTACAGCAGATAAATGACTATTGGCGTTCAAATACAAAAGTATTACTCAAAGTATCTTTTCTCATGAATGGAACGAGCTAGATCCACGAGAATGATGTCACCCAATGTATCGCATGGTATTACATATGAAAAGTGAACATGTTTCTCAAAAGGAAATATTATTTTTTTATTTTATATGACTTTTTGATAATTTTTTTGAAAAATATGCAATATCTCAAAAACGGTTCATGTTAGCGTTCTAAAATTTATGTCAATCGTTTTCTAATGAAAAATTACATAAGAAATGTCTATTTCCGTAACTTTATTAGCGGTTTTGATTTTTTGACGATTTTTTCAAAATTTCACGCGAAAATTTAGGGGGTTCTGAATATTCGATTGCGTATAAAAACAATAGGCTTCCAGTGTTTACGGATTGTGATTTTTGTACCAAATTTCGTTCGAATCGGTCCATTCGTTCGTCAGTTATCGTCTCCACAGACTCACTGACACACACACACACACACACACAGACATCACTTCAAAAAATTTTGATTCGTGATCAGGAATGCTTGAAACGTGCTCTCCCGAATTCGAATTTTCGACGCCGTCACAATACTTTCCTTATACATTATGTATATAAGGAAATTAACAAATATACATAAATTAACAAAAGTAATAAGTAATGTCTGGTCCATTTACACTAATAAAAATCTGATGTGGGCAACACATGACTTTCCTTAAATAATGCAATGAATTTACTACTTTCACAGTTTAAAAAAATGTTATTCTTCTAGTAGATACTTATATTCTTTCCAAGATATTGAATTTTCGACAATTAGTCGTCATTTTCATTGATTTAGCGTCATTTTCATCCATTTGGTGAGATTTTCGTTAATTTGGCAACATTTCAAAAAGTCGCCAAGTTGGCGACATTCCGCCAAATTCGTCGCCAAAATCTCGCCAAGGGTTATGGACGAAGAAATATGTTATTCTTACAGCAGATAAATGACTATTGGCATTCAAATACAAAAGTATTACTCACAGTACCTTTTTTCATGAATGGAACGAGCTAGATCCACGAAAATGATGTCACCCAATTTATCGCATGGTTATTACATATGAAAAGGGACCATGTTTCTCAATAGGAAATATATTTTTTTTTATTTTATATAACTTTTTGATAATTTTTTTGAAAAATGTGCAATATCTCGAGAACTGTTCATGTTAGCGTTCTAAAGTTTATGTCAATCGTTTTCTAATGAAAAATTACATAAGAAATGTCTATTTGCGTAACTTTATTAGTGGTTTTGATTTTCTGACGATTTTTTCAAAATTTCATTCGAAAATTTAGGGGGGTTCTGAACATTCGATTGCGTATGAAAGCAATAGGCTTCCAGTGTTTACGGATTGTGATTTTTGCTCCAAATTTGGTTCGAATCGGTCCATTCGTTCCTCAGTTATCGTCTCCACAGACTCACTGACACACACACACACACACATCACTTCAAAAATGTTTGATTCGTGATCAGGGATGCTTGAAACGTGCTCTCCCGTCGAAAACTCGAATTCGAATTTTTGACCCCGTCACAATATTTTCCTTATACATTATGTATATAAGGAAAGTAAAAAGAATGGATATAAACTTTAAAATTCTAGCATGAACCGTTCTCGACATATTGTATGATTTATGAATGAATTATTGAAAAAAAAATCATTAAAATATCAGAGCTTTCAATACTCTTAAATAATCATATCATGCGTACTTTTTTATTATAAAATGAATGGCACAATCTTTTAAACGCTAGCCTCCAGATGTTGCATATTTTTACTTTCCTTATATACATAATGTATAAGGAAAGTATTGTGACGGGGTCGAAAATTCGAATTCGAGTTTTCGACGGGAGAGCACGTTTCAAGCATCCCTGATCACGAATCAAACATTTTTGATGTGATGTCTGTGTGTGTGTGAAAGTATGTGTGTGTGTGTGTCAGTGAGTCTGTGGAGACGATAGCTGACGAACGAATGGACCGATTCGAACTAAATTTGGTACAAAAATCACAATTCGTAAACACTGGAAGCCTATTGTTTTTATACGCAATCGAATGTTCAGAACTCCCCCCCCCCCCTAAATTTTCGAATGAAATTTTGAAAAAATCGTCAAAAAATCGAAACCGCTAATAAAGTTACGCAAATAGACATTTCTTATGTAATTTTTCATTAGAAAACGATTGGCATAAATTTTAGAACGCTAACATGAACCGTTCTCGAGATATGGTATATTTTTCAAAAAAATTATCAAAAAGTCATATAAAATGAAAAAAAAATATTTCTTATTGAGAAACATGTTCACTTTTCATATGTAATACCATACGATAAATTGGGTGACATCATTCTCGTGGATCTAGCTCATTCCATTCATGAAAAAAGATCGAGTAATACGTTTGTATTTGAACGCCAATAATCATTTGTCTGCTCTAAGAATAACATATTTCTTCGTCCATAACGCTTGGCGAGATTTTGGCGACGAATTTGGCGGAATGTCGTCAACTTGGCGACTTTTTGAAATGTTGCCAAATTAACGAAAATCTCGCCAAATGGATAAAAATGACGCTAAATCAATGAAAATGACGACTAATTGTCGAAAATTCAATATCTTGGAAGGAATATTAGTATCTACTATAAGAAAAACCTATTTTTTTTACTGTAAAAGTAGTAAATTCATTACATTATATAAGGAAAGTTATGTGTTGCCCACATCAGATTTTTTTCAAATACATTTATTTTAAAAAAATGCATAAAATTAATAAAGTAGTAAGTATTATTAAACTAGTGAGTACCCGTTTGAAATCAGGAGAAAATGTTTATTCACTGGAAGTTAAAGATATTTAAGTTTGATATTTTTCTATGTCAAAAATATCTCCAAAAAAATATTTTAGTATAAATTTTATGATTTTATATTGTATTATTAACTTTCTAAAATGACTCCGAATTTTATCATTAAATCGGTTTTGACATTCTCTTCCTCAAGTCACCGGAGAATATTGGCGGAAGCGTTTAGTGTCGGTTAAGCTTAACTGCGTACTCTGACGGAGAATCTTTGAGGAACAAACATATGGAACTTTTCTCTGGTTTAAGATGAAATTAATCAGCAGAAAGTTATAAACGGAGATAAAAATCGTGTTGATGACCCAGGTCACCCAACTCACCCGAGGGTATGAGCAGCCGGTTGGGTGACCGGGACAAAAATAGTGTGTATAAAGTGTTATTATTGCAAAAATGGTATTTTAAAGTAATATAATGTCTTACTTTAATTAAACGCAAATAGCGTAAACAAACCTCAAATCGTCGAACATGTGTATATACTTAAATATTTTATTGCCCTTCGCTAAAACGATAATAACGTGCGTATTGTACAAGTTTTTATATTGTACAGATAAATTGTACAAGTTTAATTTATATACCGAAAAGCAACTTTGTTAAATAATTTGATATTTTAGCGTGAAATCTTTGGTCGGAGTATCCAGATGAAATCGGGGCAGAAACTAAAAGTGGTAGCTAGCTATAAACAATTAACGAGTCATACAATTCGTAGGGCTTTGAAAGTCTGTAAACGAAATAAATAAGTCTGAAAAATTCGAATACATTTATTGAACTTTGGTGAAGTTTTATTTTACAAAATGTTATTCACGTAAAACCATTTCGGCTCCATCGAACTGGAGTCACAGCTGATTTTTTTTTTCTATCAGCATAAAACTTGTCTTAGGAAAATATAAATACAAAAAGATATTAAATTTTCTTGGCGTGCTCACACGTATCGGCTCGCGTACCCCCGAGGGGTACGCGTACCTCTCTTTTAAAGGTTACGGTTCTAGATGACAACATTCAAATAAAGTCAGCATGAATCAATTGAAAATGTATCGAAACAGCATGACATATATGAATATTGAAATATATTGACAGATATGACATATATTGACATGTATCGATACAGCATGATATTGACATATTGACAGAGGGGTGCACGCACCTATCTTTGGAGGTTACGGATCTAGATGACAACATATAAATGAACAACTACATGAATGATAGAAAATGAAACAGCATGAATATCTCTTTCGGGGTTATTCAAGCAGAGATAACAGCCATCAGCATTTAAATGTCTCTTAATCTTTCAATGATTATTTATTTTCTCCGAATCAACGCGGAAATCCATTATGCAATGCAGTATCCGAGGGCTTACTTCTCAGACAAAATGATGAAAGTACTTCTGCGAACGAAATGGGTTAAAATTCTCCGCTCTTCACCCATTCGCGCGCGCGACTTGCTGTGCAGCGCTGCTTGAAACGGCTCTCAATGCGTTCTTAATTTGCTGTTGACAATGCCTTTGCTTTCTTTCATGCAGCTATGGAAATAATAAATGATTAAGAGGGAGAGGGCTTTTATCTTCACTTTTTAGATCAATTTTGATATGTTCCACTTTTATTGATGAGTTCCACTACCTTCATTGTGAAAAGTGAACCATTATAACATTTTTTCCCAAACCGAATGAAGGCGTTTGATTACAGTTATTACTTTCCCCACAATGCATAGCACGCTAGTAGAAATGAAGACGCTTGATTCCAGTTACTACTTTCCTCACAATGCATAGCACGATAGTAGAAATGAAGGCGTTTGATTCCAGTTATAACTTTCCCCACAATACATAGTACGCTAGTAGAAATGAAGGCGCTTGACTCCAGTTATTACTTTCCTCACAATGCAACATAGCACGCTAGTAGAAGTGAAGGCGTTTGATTCCTGTTATTACTTTCCTCACAATGCATAGCACGATAGTAGAAATGAAGGCGTTTGATTCCAGTTATTACTTTCCCCACAATGCAGCATAGCACGCTAGTAGAAGTGAAGGCGTTTGATTCCAGTTATTACTTTCCTCATAATGCACGCTAGTAGAAATGAAGGCGCTTGATTCCAGTTATTACTTTCCTCACAATGCAGCATAGCACGCTAGTAGAAGTGAAGGCGTTTGATTCCAGTTATTACTTTCCTCACAATGCATAGCACGATAGTAGAAATGAAGGCGTTTGATTCCAGTTATTACTTTCCTCACAATGCATAGCACGATAGTAGAAATGAAGGCGTTTGATTCCAGTTATTACTTTCCTCACAATGCATAGCACGATAGTAGAAATGAAGGCGTTTGATTCCAGTTATTACTTTCCTCACAATGCATAGCACGATAGTAGAAGTGAAGGCGTTTGATTCCAGTTATTACTTTCCTCACAATGCATAGCACGCTAGTAGAAGTGAAGGCGTTTGATTCCAGTTATTACTTTCCCCACAATGCAGCATAGCACGCTAGTAGAAGTGAAGGCGTTTGATTCCAGTTATTACTTTCCTCACAATGCACGCTAGTAGAAATGAAGGCGCTTGATTCCAGTTATTACTTTCCTCACAATGCAGCATAGCACGCTAGTAGAAGTGAAGGCGTTTGATTCCAGTTATTACTTTCCTCACAATGCATAGCACGATAGTAGAAATGAAGGCGTTTGATTCCAGTTATTACTTTCCTCACAATGCATAGCACGCTAGTAGAAATGTCCGGCGCCACAAAATCGGAAATATTTTAGCCGAAAATATTCTTCCTATTAAATTTAACAAACCAGGCATAAAAGTGTATAAATCTGTTAAGCCGTTTTCGAATTATAATTATAATTATAATCAGAATTAAGGCATTTTTATTCATAAAGACGATGAAGGATAATACTTAAATTAAAACATATCCAGGTATCCAGGATCCATATATATACAAGGTGTCCCAAAAACATTGACCTCGACTTTTATTCTTTAAATATTAATCTTAGACAATAAATAATAAATTACAAAGTTGCGTAAAAAATAATTTTATGAAATTGATAAAAATTTTCAGGGGATTAAATTTGAAGAAATACAAAATTTAAGATTTTATACGGCCCCGCACAAAAACATTTCCAGCGAGTAAAATATGCCCCATATACTAATAAGGTGATGTACAAAATTTCAGCACTTTATCATAAATCTATTCATTTTCAACGAGCTTTTGTTATGAAAAATTATATTTTTCTTATCAACTTCATATGGACTCTTCCCTTCGTTCAACATCTTTGACCGACTCGTTTTCGGCTGCCAAACTTAGCACACAGTTTCATCTAGCAAGTTTTTACGTCATTTACGTTACGTCGTTACGACATTTGCGTACGTCATATTTTACGGTCTAGTTCTCGACTCAGAGATCACATAGAGAGCTGGGACTCAGCACACAGTTTCATCTATAAAATGTTTACGTCATTACGTTACGTCGTTACGTCATTTACGCACGTCAGGTCTATGATTTCACCCTTTTCATGCATTTTGTTTGCGAATGACGATTCATTGTCTTCAGGGAAATGTTGCCTGGTTCTAACGAGTCAAATCATGTATAATAGTACTATATAGGTTTGAATGCAAATTACGTAAAAAACAAAAATGAAAACTAAAAGGTAAACAATAAATTAAGAGAAAAAAAACAAGCTTTTCAATGTCCTTCCCTACACAAGAGTGGTGCACGAAAAAATAGAAAATAAATTTTTAATTACACACGAAATTGAACTAAATGGATGGTGATTCAATTCAAAACAGTAACATATTCTTATGAACTTATAAAATGCTCTGGAGTCTCTCCCCCCTCTCACTTTCGTCTCTTTCGAAGACCCGACGGAGAAAACACCCGTACCACCCATCTTTCATATGACGTGAATCTAGGGCTGCCAGATGCTGATATTCGGAGGAGGGTTGACATATTTGGCAATTTATCTCCAATTTGGCGACTTTTCGAAGGTTCTAGAAACATCTCGGAATAATCGGTATTCTACGAGGTATGAGATATTTCTAGAAGTTTCTACAAGGAGAGTCAATAAAAGGAGTCATTCCTCAGTTGGAGAGAAGTTGACGAGATACGAGCTAAACTGAACTGTGACTTACGTCAATGTTTTGAAAATAATAGCCTTTATTTTGTGAAATGTGACACATAGCCCATTGGTTAGCGCGCTGGAGTTGCACTCGGTAGGCCCGGGTTCGATTCCAGCCACTGCCAAAAACTGTCGCCGTGTTCACGCGGAGTACGATCACGTTAAACATGTGGGTCCGTAAGTCCTTCCGAGAGGTTGGTGGTAAGGGAAGGAGGGTACGGTCCCTGTGGATGCCTCCCCCACTGGGTTCCAATCTAAATTGGGTGGCACTTCCCGGCCGTCCAAACTGTTACCTTACACCTTTCTGGTAGGTCGGACGGTCTGGGTCTCAACAACATTGTTTTGGAAATAGTATTATCGGCTGTTTTATGAAATTAATGGAGCATTTATTTAAGTGCTGTTTTAGTGTATATTATTTCTGCTTACGCTGTGCTTGTGAATAAACGTGTTATTATAATCCAGAAATTTGGACTCATTCTTGCATCCTGAGCGCGCACCCACGATTCCAAAGGATAAGTCGTAACAATATAAATCTTATTGTCCAAAATTTATATTAGGCGGACGAAATAGTTTCGGCAGTTTTGCATAATATCAATTTTAAATAAGGATAAGATTCATATAGTATTGTTTACAATTGAATCCGGCTACACCCTTTTTCCCCCCACGACGATTTCGCATATTACTAATTTTAGACAATGATAATATTTATATGTTATTGTTTTGAATTAAATGTGCCTACATCCTCAATTAAGTTCAATTTCGTGTGTGATTAAAATTTATTTTCTACTTTCCGCGGGCCACTGTTGTGGATAGAGGAGAGGACATTAAAAAACAATTTTTTTTTGTCTTATTATTACTTTCCTTATATAATTAGTATAATGTATAAATAAAGTATTGTGACGGGGTCGAAAATTCGAATTAGAGTTTTCGACGGAAGAGTACGTTTCAAGCATCCTGATCACGAATCAAACATTTTTTTGGTGATGTCTGTGTGTGTGTGTGTGTGTGTCAGTGAATCTGTGGAGACGATATCTCACGAATGAATGAAGCGATTTGAATGAAATTTGGTACAAAATTTATAATACATAAATAATAAGTTTATTGTTTTTAAACACAATCGAATGTTCAGAACCCCTTAAATTTTCGAGTGAAGTTCTGGAAAAGTTATCAAAAAATCAAAACATTTAATAAAGTTACGCAAATAGACATTTCTTATGTAATTTTCCCTTAGAAAATGATTGACATAAACTTTAGAACGCTATCTTGAACCATTCTCGAGATATTGCACATTTTAAAAATTAATTTATCAAAAAATTCTATAAATTAAAAAAAATGTTAACTGTTGAGGAACATGTTCACTTTTCATATGTAATATCATGCGATACATTTGGTGACATCATTCTCGTGGATCTAGCTCGCTCCATTCATGAGAAAAAATACTTTCAGTAATACTTTTCGTATTCTAGAGGTCTCGAAACGTGTAGATCCGTCGAAAACTCGAGTTGCGATTTTCGACATGAATTTGCTATAAGAATAATTTATTTCTACGTTCATAACGCTTGGCGAGATTTTAGCGACGAATTTGGAGGAATGTCACCGACTTGGAGACTTTTTTAATGTTGCCAAATTAACGAAAATCTTTGCAAATGGATAAACATGACGCTAAATCAATGAAAATGACGACTCATTGACGAAAATTCAATATCTTGGAAAGAATATAAGTATCTACTATAAGAATAACCTATTACTTTCCCTGCAATACATGGTAATGTATAGGGAAAGTATTAGAATCATGCCGAAAATCCCAACTCGAGTTTTCGACGGATCTACACGTTTCGAGACCTCTAGAATACGAAAAAACCATTTTTAGCGTGACGTCTGTGTGTGTGTCTGTGTGTCTGTCTGTCTGTCTGTCTGTCTGTCTGTCTGTCTGTGTGTCTGTCTGTCTGTGCAGATTTTGTATCCACTCTAACTAAAAAACTAATAGACCGAATTTCACAAAATTTTGTAGGTAAGTCACTTGTGGGTGGGGCTGGTGCTGATTAGTTTTGGGTACGATTCGGAATAAAAGAACCCGCCTTTTTTGTGAAATGGCCCGCAAAAGCTTGTATCCACTGTAGCTGAAAAACTAATGGACCGAATTTCACAAAATTCGGTAGCTGAGTCACGTATAGGTCACCCTGGTGCTGATTAGATTTTGGTACGATTCAGAAAAAAATAACCTGCCTTTTTTTGCAGAATGGCTCGCAAAAATTATCAAAATCTAAACTAAAAAGCTACGTATGCTCAAATATATCCATTAAATGCTTGTTTAATGCGTAATTTTTAACGAAAAAAAGAATAAGACCAACCCCATTACATTAGGACTAGCCGTTCTCGAGATTAGTTTTTTTCGTATTTTTCCACGCCACCTTTGAAAATAAGTCCAGTTATCAAATGAGAACGAAAATTGAATTAAAAGTGAATTAAATTTAATTGAAATAAATAGAACGTGGATATAAGTTTGCAGGGAAAGTCATGTGCTGCCCACATCAGATTTTTTATTATATACTGTTATCCGCCAATGTCGAAATTTGTTTATCGGTAGAGAAAGCATGTGTGGTACATCAGATTTTTGTTTGTACAAAGAAGTAATACATAGAGACGAGACCAGACTATCCCAAAGCTATTTCTTAATGGTGTATTTTTCAGATAGTTCTTTAATCAATTGGTGTTTGAATAGGTATAAACAGTTTAGTTTCTTTCGTTTAAGTAAAGGAATGGTGTATGATTTTTCCAGTAAAAAATATATATTTTGCGATTTCTATTTCAAGACTTTCGGACTATTTTGCAGATGGATTTCTTCAGGCAATTAGTATACTGAAATCTTCCGCGTGCGTCTTTAATGATTGTGCTAACGATGTTTATCATGCGCCGCTTTTAAACGCAAAAATATATTATTTTTTAAAGTTTTATTTAGCGTCGACATACTTCGGTAACCAACCAAAGCAAGTACTTTTCTTTCGGGAGGAGAAACAAACTCGGTAACTGGTGTTTCGAATATTTTTATTACAATTACTTTCCCTATATGCATGTAGTATAATATATAAGGAAAGTACTGTGACGGGGGTCGAACATTCAAATTCGAGCTTATGACGGAAGAGCACGCATCCCTGAACTCGAATCAAACGGTTTTGTGATGTGTGTGGGTGGATGCGTTATGTCACGAACAAATGGGGAGTTTAGAATTAAATTTGGTGCAAATATTAAAATCAGTGAGTAAGTAATCAAACCCAAATGATTTTAAATGCAATCGAATTTTCGAAAGACCCCCTAAATTTTCAACGAAATTTTGAAAAAATCATTAAAAATCAGAACCTTCAATAGTATTACGTAAATGATCATTTTTTTATGTAATTTTTCATTAGAAAACGAATAACGCAAAATTTAAAACGCTAGCATGAACCGTTCTCGAGATATTGCAAACTAATTTTTCAAATACATTTGCAAAAAAAAAAAAAAATCACATAAAATTAGAAAAGTATTAACTATTTTGAAATATGTTGACTTTATTAAATAAAAATTTCTGTCTGAAAACATAAGCACTGAGAAAAAATGTTTCGTCAGAAGAGGGAGGAGGAGGGTTACAAACGGATTTCTTGTGTTCAAGTTTTCAAATTTTCAGAAAGGAGGAACACATCTTGATTAGGGATGTTATAAAAATATAGTAGTTTTATTGATTTTGTAGTAGAAAATTTTGGCACAATGTTTAAGATTTACACAATTTCTCGACAAAAAAAAAGTCATTTTGAATCAAATTAAGGAAATTTACTTTCCAATCTTGTAACATAGACTCTTTGAAACTGTTACTTATTGCAATGAAAACAATGAAATTAAAAACATATTGTGAAATAAGCATATGATTCCGTATTGTTCATTAAGGTCTCCATAGTTAAAACTAGGGGTTTCAGATGCGTTTGTTTAATTTATTTTTCACAACTAAGAATATGAAAAGGAAAACGGAAAGCTTATTTTGTGTTTTATATAGCAACTCAGTGACTGAAAAAATTGGCATTTTTCTTATTGTCTGGATAACTTCTATATCTCAAAATTCCCCTCGAATATTTTAATTATTTTTTTTTTACTTCCATCTTCTTATGTTTTTTATCCCCTCATCTATTAATCAGCCAGAAATGTCCGTGTTAATTTTCCTGTACTTGGGTTAGATTGCGTTGATGTATCTTTGAAATCTGTTTGGCGTGTTCGTTTATTGAAAAAAAGCGAAAATGTGGTCTTTTTTACGGCCACTCTATTGATTGCAAAAATATTAAATAGCATTTCTCCTAGTCTTCATGCGTCCAAAATTTTTTATTCCCTATTTGAAAAGTTTTATTATTTTAAATACTAAGCCCTCCTCCCACATTTCATTATCCTCTACTTTTTCTATCTAACTTGAAGTATTCGTCTTACTTTCCTGTATTTGAATTGGGTTAGGCTGATGTAGCTATGAAAAATATTTCAGAATTTTTTGTCCACTTACTCTTTCCATACCAGAGAAAAAAAAGAAGAAAAATAGTATTTTTACCGCTCTCTCCCTCAATAACTGAAATGAAAAAATTGGTATTTCGGTCGCCTGCATTTTTATTTCAAACGAAAAAAAATATATTTTTTAATATATATTCGCCCCACATTGTATTGCCCCTTTTTTCTAATCAACTTAAAGCGAATGCTTTATTGTTTTCGTATATGAGTTGATATTTATGAAAACTGTTTTAGATTTTTTGCATATTAACTTTTTCCCAAACTGAAAAAAGTAAAAATTAGTCTGTTTTAGTGCTCCTTGTATTAAAAGGTATTTTTCTTTATATTTTTTATACGCTCTCTTGTTTGATATCCTACTCCATTTGTTTAAATGTTTTTTTTTTTTTTTGCTCTACTTATTCTTTACCACCCCCAGAATTTAAAATTTTAGATTTTCTATGTTTTCTGCTATTGGATCATTAATTTGCATTTCGAATGAACAAATCAAATTTATCATTTGTTGGTTACAAACGGATGCAGGAAAATATAGGGTTCCCGTTTTATAACCACGACCCCCCCCCCCAAAAAAAAAATGAATAAATAAAAGGTTCACATTAATCTATATCTTGAATGCAATCAACTTTAGCACCCCCTGAAAAAATTCTGCATACACCCTTGTTTCTAATAGTCGAAAATGCTTTCACTTGACTTGGTGGAAGCGTGGAGCAAACTTTCTTCTAGGCACTTTCGAATTTCTTCTTCTGGAGTATCCTGACATTTTATCGAGAAACTGCTATTAATCCTGGCGCGATATTCGAATTTCTTCTAAGTGGCGTTATATTTGAGATCTCAAGTACTTTCTAGCATTCGAGTATTCGTAAATAGTATTCGCTCATCTCTAGTTTTAATTACAACGTCTCTACCGTGCTGAAAACACCGGTTCTCGTTAGATCGCCGAAGTTAAGCAGCATCGGGCGCGGTTAGTACTTGGGTGGGTGACCACCTGGGAACACCGCGCACAGTTGGCTCATTTCAGTCGACGTGGTGGCCGAACGGTCAAGGCGAGCGTTTCCAGCGATTGATCGGCCGCCACGTTGTGGGTTCGAGTCCCACGTGAGACATGGATGTTTGTGTTGTTGGGCGCAATGTGTTCCCACCCCCACTGGTGCGCTGGGGCAACGTCTTTGACGGCTAGGAGGTTCACTGTTCTGGCCGATGTATAGGCGAAGATGAAAGAGTCAATGCCTGGCCATTGGGAAGAAAAAAAAAGTTTTAATTACAGGAATCGGTTGTTTGAACTCAAACCATTGGTTCGTTTAATACAGCAAAATTGGAGGTTTTGATTATAGCTTTTCTGCAAGCATAGTTATGAGAAAGCTTCAGTTTTCGCTATCGCACAAGGACGAAGCTTGATCATGTGTAGAAAAGTCAGATGTTAGACACATACAATTCTTTTAAAATAAAGACGATCTTCACTTGCTTTGGCATTCAATTATTCAATTTGCGTTATCATATGCATACCGTTCTGGTTCACGGAGCAGACGATAATCAGCAAGCGCAAATTGTCCATTTCGTGATGAGATGGGTCGTAATGAATTGAGCAAAAAGTATCACGTTCTCTTGCTTGTAATTCGTATCGTGTCTGCTTTGGCATTGTCATTTCCGGAATTATTTTTATCTATTTCGATTGTTTTGAGATATATAAAATTGAAAAGTTTTGTTTTTCTGCGAATGATTTGTAGAAAACTGGTTATTTCACGCAACGTGCTGTAATAAAATGAAAATAAGCATTGTGCATATTCCATTTCTTACTGGGTACGAAGAGAAAAATGGCGACCGCGGCGTGGGAAATAACGATAATTTTCTAAATCCGCAGATTGAAAGTTACATTTTTCTTTTAAATTAATAGTGAATTTCGGAGCTTGATCTCTCAAGCGTGATTTTTATTTTATTTGGTCACTCTGTCTTGAAAATTGAACTGTCAGTCTCCGATCTTATCTTTAAAATAATGTACATTTTAATACCAACATTCCTGTCTGTTTGCCACGCTTGACAACACATTTGGTGATCTTGAAGACAGATTTGACGCAATCTCGTCGACTTGGGGATTCGTTTGAAATGTCGCCACAATATTCCAGTATCTCAAAATTGATTTTTTTTCACTTATTTTCAAGAATTTTTTAATAGACAGTCCAATGTTTTACCGTACTCTGTCAAAAATACATATGTACCCAGCTTTCGTGAAAGATGAAGATATCCAGTTGCCTTGTAGGACACAAAACATTTTTTTGTTAAACAAAGAATTTAACATACATTTCCACTGGCAGGACCGACCTGGGGGGTTTATGCCCATTAACTGCCAGGGCAGTAAAAATTTAACAAGAAAACTCTCTTTGGTCGCTCTTGTAGCTCTCAGATTTGACTAGCTTATATTAATGTGGCTCTTCACTGCTCTTTTTTATATACGCCAGAGCTAATTTGACTGGATGCTGCAGTTTAAAGGGGATTAAGAATCCTTTCTACACATAGCCTGAGTTCAAACCCTGCTCTTGTGGATGTGAAGGCCACACAGTGAACCGTTCGACCACAGGTGTACGTACCTTGTTATAGCACGCGGATAGTTTCCTATGGGTTAATTGTCTGTTTGCGACTTTGAATCTCTTTTTACGACATTTCGGGGATCGGAATGCACTACATTTCTTCAAAAGAAATCAGCTGACTTCTTTTTCTAACTTTTTCTTTAATATAATTTCTTATAAATAATTATAAATAAATTTCTTTAATTTCTTCGATGAAGCAATTTCTTAAAAGTAGTTTTCAGCCCAAAGCGATTTTTACTTTCTTATATCATTGTTTCCTAAAGTTTTACATATTCGAGATTTTAACAGATAAGCACATTTTAAGAACCCCAGAATGTATTTCGAACACATTTGAATGTGTGTGTGTGTGTGTGTATGTGGACACGATAACTCTAGAACTAATGCCCCTATCGCTACAAAATTTTAAGTATAGACACATGCGAAAAACTAGAATTAGATGAATTTTTAATAGTTCCTATGACTAGCATTGGAATTATTCGAATTTCAGGATTTTCATAGCACTATTTCCTATGGAAAACAATGATTTCAATCATTTTAGGAAAGTGGCAGGGTACAGCCCCACCAAGTCGTCCTTTCCGAATCTGTAGTTAGCATGTGTATATTATATATGCGGCGTGATAAAACCCTATTTTCAGGCGTCTGTATCTCAGCCCCCAAGATAGCTATAGACTTGATTTTTTATATGTCGTATGACCACAAAGCTGGAAAAAACAAACAATGGAGTTATAATTTGTGCGCAAGCATCCGAAGGAATAATTTTTTAAAGTGCACTTTTTACAATCTTAAGTCCGGCTTTTATTTTCTTTATTGTTGACAGAACTATATAGCCTTAACTACTGAATCGACTTTAATGAATGGTGACGCGTGCTTTGTATTCTGGTAGGAGGTAATACTTTTCTTTTAAAACTTGAAGGTAAATTTGATATAGAATTTCGAAAATTGAAAAAAAAAAATAAAAGATGCTCAGCATTTGCAATTTAAATAATATATATATATATATATATATATATATATATATATATATATATATATATATATATATATATATATATATATATATAGATTTAATCTATCTATTTCTTCAGAAACATACATTTTTGTGTTTGCTTCTACAAAAAACTTGGACATGATTAGATTTTTGTAGAGGTTAACAATTCATGATTTAGGCTTAAAGCCTCGCCCACGTGTAATGCGTTTGTGCTTGATTTCGTTTGTTATACTTATTTCGATTCCATACCTTTAT
This sequence comes from Amaurobius ferox, assembly GCA_951213105.1. Lineage (NCBI taxonomy): Eukaryota > Metazoa > Arthropoda > Arachnida > Araneae > Amaurobiidae > Amaurobius > Amaurobius ferox. Next base: position 137,128,156 of record OX578135.1, on the reverse strand, counting down.
ATTTTTCATTAACTTGTTGATTCGATATTTATTTATTTATTTATTTTTTTTTTTCCATTTGCTTGAGGATTAGTTGATTTTTACTTTTGTTTTGTAAGCCTGTTAGATAGTTGAAGTTAGATAGTTGAATTTAGCTTAAGTTTTTCTTTTTTTGTTTCCATACCTTTTAATTTGGTTGATTTTCTGTAACTTGATAGCTTGTGTTTTGTATTTTTTATCCATTTGATTGATGATCTGCTGTATTATATTTTATTCTGTGGGTGTTTTTAAAAAAGTTAGGTTTATCGTGTTACATCTTCTTACTTTTCGTTCATTGGATTTTCAAACTTCTATTATTATATATATATATATATATATACATAAATATAAATTCGTAAATCCAATGTTAGAATGTATGTAGTAATATATATATATATATATAGTTTCTGTCGGCGATTTCCCCAAACGCTGGCAGAATTTTATATTCGCACATTGTTCTAACGCCATTTCCGTTTTTGATGAACGCGAATGACTACAGTTCACTGGCACGCATTGTCTGGAAAAACACCTGCTTCTTTCTTTTCACATCTTGCGTCACATGCGCCTCTACGTTACAGTAAAATAGTTACCCTCTCTTTCAATCGGTTGGAAATATCAACACAGTCTCCGAACTTTTGTATATATATATATAGTATATAATTTAAATAATATATATATATATATATATATATATATAGTATATAATTTAAATAATATATACACACACACATATATATATATATATATATATATATATATATATATATATATATATATATATATATATATATATATATATATATATATATATATATATATATATATATATATATATATATATATATATATTAAAGAAATACAAAATGATTTTGTCATTACATATGTCGATAAGGCAAGTGGAAACTACTCAATTATATGTAAATATTATTATAAAAATACCCTTCAGTCACACTTACTTAATAATCATATCTATAATTTACATAAAACTAACCTTAAAATCTTATACAATAGAATATCAGCCAAATATAAGCAAATCCATCTAAAAAATAGTTGTAATAACATTCCATATATTGTTTTAGTATCCAAGTTTCATAAATCCCCTGTTGCTTTTCGAACCATTACCAGTGGGCATAATTCTTACATTACTAATGCTGGAAAATTATTATTAAAGATATTACATGAAGTATCCTCGTCAGATGAAATCTCAAATAATTGTCATATTGTAAAAAACAGTTTTGAAGTAGTTAAGAAATTGAAAACTCTTACTAATATTCGTAGTATTTATACCTTTGATTTCAAAGATTTGTTTAATAATATTAATATAGATGATCTGTATAGAATTATTTTAGGAATTTTTGAAAAATATAATATCAACCTAAAATATTCAAATTTTCTTTTTAAAAAATTACTTAACTTCACTCTTTATGAGAATTATATTCAACATGGTGGTACTATTTTTAAACAACAGGTTGGTATCCCACAAGGGGGGGGGTGCCTCATCATTGTTAGCTAATCTGTATTTATTCTTCTATGAAAAAAACATTAATCCAAGCTTGCATAATATGCACATGTTTAGATATATAGATGACATTTTATGTGTATCCCCAAATAATAATATCCCTATAGTATTAAACTTTTATCCAAAAAATTTACAATTAAATGCAAGTAATAATGACACAAATGTTGCAAACTTTTTAGATTTAAATTTAAATTTACAAAATTGTAATATGGGTATAAACTTGTATGATAAAAGACAGGATTTTAAATTTAATACATCAAAAATTCAACATTTTGACTCTTGTCTCCATATATCTGTTTTTAGAAATATTATAATAAACCAGGCTCTTAGAATCAATAAAATTTGTGATGAATATTATAAATTAGCGCACTTTATGGAATTATTGAGTACAGCAACTAATAATGCATATCCCCCCAATTTTGTTATTAAAATTATCAACTCAGTGTATCAAATTTCACTCGATAACATCCTAGAAAACATTCCCAATTATAGTGACTAACATACAGGAGGGGAAAAAAAAAAAAAAAAAAAATATATATATATATATATATATATATATAATTATTTATTAATTATATAAATAAATAAAAATGAAAAATAATAAACTAAGTCAAAAACATTAGAAAAATCAAAAAATCGGAAAATAAGATGCATTAACATTAATGTTTTGAATTTTATTTTCGCAAAAAAATGTAACTTTTGTCAGTATTGAAACTACGTTTTGTGCGCCCTTATAATGGTGTATAGTGGCATTCTCGATTATCCAGTTTTCCCATGAATTCTTGTTTAGTAGGAATTTTCATCTATGATTCATATTCATATTCAGTTCTGCATGTTTGGGAAATTGTATTCTGAATTGCTTGTCCAGTCTTCAGCTTAGACTCACTGGACGGGTTTGGGAGTATTTCCGTGAACGTTCGTACTGCCTCCCTGATAGAATTTCGACTTGTTCATTCCGGTGCTTCTAGATTAAGTTGTTGAGGTTGATCGTGTATACACGTGGTAGAAGAGGAATAATTCATGCCGCATGGTAATACAATTTTCTTAATGTATCCTTTTTTCATTTTTTCATTTTTTGATGCCTGTAGTCTGAGTTTAAGCATTTATAGTAATGTACTATTGCTTAATCTGAAACAGGCATTTGTTTGGGTTAATTAGAATTAAATACTCAGACCTGAAGAGGAATTTAATTCTGATTAATCATCGAATTTGGGAAGGTTCTGTTCTTTTCTCTTATCGGCATTATGGCCGTGAATTTGCTTCTATGGTGATGTTAATATTACTTGAATTGTATTTTTATTTTTTTATTTTTACATATTCTTATTATTACATTTCAAATATTTATCCATATACTTGTCTGCTGCATTATGCGCGTATTGTATATTGGTTTCTTATTTTCTGTCTAGTTGTTTACGAGTTTCTGTGGTAACATTCATTTTTAATTAGTTAGTACTGAATTACACTAAAGTTAGCTGCATTTGCGCTGAATTGGTGTCAAATTTTAACTTCATTTTTAACTTCATTATACCTTATCTTATCATTTTAAAATTTCTGGTAATTCTAATTCCTAGGTAATAATTCTATTCTTAGCCATTGTTTTTGTGATCGATCTTAGTTTTTCATATATTGAATATCTTATTGTTTTTGTGATCGTACGTAGCCTTTCATACGTTGAATCTCTGAATTGTTGAACCATTAAATAAATGTATATTTATTGGAAGAATTTGAATTCTGTATTTACAGCAATGGTTGTATTATTCTTAGATTATGTTAGTTCTGAAGTAAAATATTGTGTTTCATGTTGTATTGATGGATGTTAATTTGAATCAATTCATTCTGGAATAGTCAATGTGTATATGTATATTTTTCCACTATCTATCCTAGTTTTGCTTATTCCTAAGCATTTATTTAATCCGGGTCTTAATGTGTCTACACATTAGTTTATATATTTTCAAAGTGTTTTAGATGATCCATTAGTTTGAAAAATAATGGTACCTTTCTTATGTTGTAATTGTGTCTCCACCTTTGTAATTGAATTAAGGTGCATTCTTGGCTAAAGAGTCTCTTTTTAATGCAAGTGCCTTTATTTTGGGGAAATAAAGGTTACTATCATTCCCTATTACATGATGTCTTATTATAAAAAATTAGCGACTGGCAACTGGATGCTTTCTGACATCCAAGCTCGGTATTCGAGAACTTGTTGGGGTTCTCCTAGATCGTTATCCAGCTACCAACAATATCCTTTATCCTCTATGACTATTCCATCTTCATTCGGTACATCCAGCCAGTATTCTTTATTCACTTCATATAACTTTCAATCGTACAGCCATGCATCACTAAATAACACACTTAAATTTAAATCTTGTAATTCTAATAGATGTAAAACTTGTCCGTTTGCTAATAGTAATCAGATCAATTGTAACAATAATCTTGTCTTCTGTAAAACATATAATTGTATCTACCAAATTGAATGTAAAAAATGTAATATGTCATATATAGGTCAAACCAGCAACCCTCTGCATCTCCGAATTAACGTACACAGGAATCACATAAAAAATTTTTCAAATAATGCAACTTCCTTTAATGAATCAAAATTTGAATACGAACATTTTTCTAAACATGGGTTCGACAACATTGAAATTAGTATTCTGTGTATTCAAAAAAATTACTATGACAGATTGTTTCTTGAAAATGAAGTCATTTGTGCACACAAAACCATCTTTCCATATGGACTCAATCAAATATTTAACCATCATAATATAGTTAAAAAGTCCTTTAATTCTCCTAATGAAGACCATAATATTTATAATTCCTTCAACAATCATAAAAGTAAATCAAAAAGAACTAAAAGAGCAAGTAAATATAATAAAAAATTGCCATCATTATCTGAACTAAAAAATGCCATCCTTCAGCAACATGCAAATTTTAAAATTACTTTTGATTGGAAACAATGTAAAAACTGGATTTTCGCAATTAAAAACAGCAATTAAATATGGTATATAATCTTTTTCTAAGTACTGCATTTGATAACGTTCATTTTAAACATTTATTCTATGATTTGCTCATTACCAGAAGTAAAAATCTTAATAGTTATTTTTATGTCACAGACTTAAACTTTAATGACGAATCAAAACAAAATACTAAAATAAATGAATATTGTACCTTGAATTTTACTAATTCTGTATTAAATAATCTGAAGATAAATAATTTTTTAAAATCGGTTTCCAATTACTTTCCAGTCAAACATGTAAATCCTTAAATTGCATATAAATATGATAAACCGCTAGGACGTTATATTTTCAACTATAATCAAATTGCCAAATCAGTAGATATTAATCAAAACTATGAATTGGATAAAGAGTCATATTGCCACTGTCATTTAGAAAAATACAAAGACTTTGTAGATAAACACCATGGGCATGTTATAACGGGAAATCTAAATATTATTAATTATGATGCACTAAGATCACTGATGTTACTGGGTACTAAGTACCGTATACCTACTAAATTTAAACATAAATTAATATGTAAAGGTTTATTTCTTGACTTAAATAAATTTATTTATAAAATCAGTTATAAATATCAAATCCCTGTAGAAGCCTTTAAACCTTGGAGAGTCTTAATAGAGCAATACTTAAATCATTATATATATAATCAGAAAATTAATAATTCATATAAACTTAATTCAATTGAAAATGATATTAAAGAAATACAAAATGATTTTGTCATTACATATGTCGATAAGGCAAGTGGAAACTACTCAATTATATGTAAATATTATTATAAAAATACCCTTCAGTCACACTTACTTAATAATCATATCTATAATTTACATAAAACTAACCTTAAAATCTTATACAATAGAATATCAGCCAAATATAAGCAAATCCATCTAAAAAATAGTTGTAATAACATTCCATATATTGTTTTAGTACCCAAGTTTCATAAATCCCCTGTTGCTTTTCGAACCATTACCAGTGGGCATAATTCTTACATTACTAATGCTGGAAAATTATTATTAAAGATATTACATGAAGTATCCTCGTCAGATGAAATCTCAAATAATTGTCATATTGTAAAAAACAGTTTTGAAGTAGTTAAGAAATTGAAAACTCTTACTAATATTCGTAGTATTTATACCTTTGATTTCAAAGATTTGTTTAATAATATTAATATAGATGATCTGTATAGAATTATTTTAGGAATTTTTGAAAAATATAATATCAACCTAAAATATTCAAATTTTCTTTTTAAAAAATTACTTAACTTCACTCTTTATGAGAATTATATTCAACATGGTGGTACTATTTTTAAACAACAGGTTGGTATCCCACAAGGGGGGTGTGCCTCATCATTGTTAGCTAATCTGTATTTATTCTTCTATGAAAAAAACATTAATCCAAGCTTGCATAATATGCACATGTTTAGATATATAGATGACATTTTATGTGTATCCCCAAATAATAATATCCCTATAGTATTAAACTTTTATCCAAAAAATTTACAATTAAATGCAAGTAATAATGACACAAATGTTGCAAACTTTTTAGATTTAAATTTAAATTTACAAAATTGTAATATGGGTATAAACTTGTATGATAAAAGACAGGATTTTAAATTTAATACATCAAAAATTCAACATTTTGACTCTTGTCTCCATATATCTGTTTTTAGAAATATTATAATAAACCAGGCTCTTAGAATCAATAAAATTTGTGATGAATATTATAAATTAGCGCACTTTATGGAATTATTGAGTACAGCAACTAATAATGCATATCCCCCCAATTTTGTTATTAAAATTATCAACTCAGTGTATCAAATTTCACTCGATAACATCCTAGAAAACATTCCCAATTATAGTGACTAACATACAGGAGGGGAAAAAAAAAAAAAAAAAAAAATATATATATATATATATATATATATATATATAATTATTTATTAATTATATAAATAAATAAAAATGAAAAATAATAAACTAAGTCAAAAACATTAGAAAAATCAAAAAATCGGAAAATAAGATGCATTAACATTAATGTTTTGAATTTTATTTTCGCAAAAAAATGTAACTTTTGTCAGTATTGAAACTACGTTTTGTGCGCCCTTATAATGGTGTATAGTGGCATTCTCGATTATCCAGTTTTCCCATGAATTCTTGTTTAGTAGGAATTTTCATCTATGATTCATATTCATATTCAGTTCTGCATGTTTGGGAAATTGTATTCTGAATTGCTTGTCCAGTCTTCAGCTTAGACTCACTGGACGGGTTTGGGAGTATTTCCGTGAACGTTCGTACTGCCTCCCTGGTAGAATTTCGACTTGTTCATTCCAGTGCTTCTAGATTAAGTTGTTGAGGTTGATCGTGTATACACGTGGTAGAAGAGGAATGATTCATGCCGCATGGTAATACAATTTTCTTAATGTATCCTTTTTTCATTTTTTCATTTTTTCATTTTTTGATGCCTGTAGTCTGAGTTTAAGCATTTATAGTAATGTACTATTGCTTAATCTGAAACAGGCATTTGTTTGGGTTAATTAGAATTAAATACTCAGACCTGAAGAGGAATTTAATTCTGATTAATCATCGAATTTGGGAAGGTTCTGTTCTTTTCTCTTATCGGCATTATGGCCGTGAATTTGCTTCTATGGTGATGTTAATATTACTTGAATTGTATTTTTATTTTTTTATTTTTACATATTCTTATTATTACCTTTCAAATATATATATATATATATATATATATATAGTATATAAATTAAATATTATATATGAATAATATATATAGCTAATATTTGCAATGTCTGCTGTATCTTTGTTACACTATTGATAAATATTTCTACAAAATTTATTAAAATCTGACAAAAACACTACTTCGTGGTAAATATCCCCCGTCATGTACAAAAGTTATGAAATCTTAAAATGATGTGCGTCGAGTTTTCGCAAAACTAGAGCCGTGCTTTTAGATCTAGGTACCCTGCCGAAGGATCCTAGATCTGTTTCAAACCATACGTAGTCTTTTTTGTCACAGTCAATTAAAATAAAAAATGATTACGACTCGAAAAGGGCTGTGTGTGATTACATGGAGGATTAGGATTCTTCGGCGAGGTATCCTAAACCTGAAAGTACAGCCCCGGTTCTGCGGGAACTGCGAGCGCAAACCATTTTATGATTTCATAACTTTTTTGAAAAAACGGCTTTTATTTTTTGTACTTGGCGGAATTTTTCTTTTTACCATGATGTTTTTGTGAAATAGTATATATAACCAACCACGTACCCCAATAATTTGCAATAGGTTGTGAAAAAGAAAAATTTTGGTGAACCAACGACGTTTTAAAATGCGCCAAAAAAACAATGGCGAAGAAAACAAACTGTAAATGGTAAAAAAAATAAAAATAAAACTATAAATTGGATAACATTTCAAATACATATTCATTTTACGTGTTATTTTGTTCGATATAAGTGAAATTAATTCATTATGCAATATATGACGAAAAAGTATTTAAGTCTGTAGGGAAAGTCATGTTCTGCTCACATTAGATTTTTTTCTTTTTCTAATCTCTTTAATTGAGCTACGGGGTATAGTAAAGTGTGGTGGGGGAGTATTTTGCTGCCTTGAAAAGGAAAAGGTGACATTTAATTTTTTTTTTCTTTTTTCTAAAAGTAATTGTGTCAATGACAAAGAAACCGTAAACAAAAGGAAAAGTGCTTAAAGAAGGGAGTGATAATCTTGTTCTTTAATTTTCGATTAATAGACTGAAACGTGAACAGCGGCTAACACATTTGATGAACGACACGGGATATTTTTAGTCTTTCATTATCGGGAAGAATGCTGTCTTTCGGTGAAGGATGCGCGAGATTTATCCAAATGATTCGTCGTGGTTTGAGAAAACAGAAATAGCTGGAGAGTGTCGAAGGCCCAGACCACACAGCCAACCCTAGGGCTTACGGCAGTTTAATGTGTGGCCGGTTCCTGAAGAGTGTGTCTCCATTCGACAACTCTCATGCATTCACATTCCACAGTGCCATGCAGTTCCACTTGTATCAAAATATTTATCAGCATGAAAGGAAAAGCTGTATGTCGTTCAGATTTCGTATCAAGTTGTTCTTCTGAAATATTTTGTAAAAATTCGTTAAAAGTTTATTTTTAGACTTGGCAAAGGCTTAGTGGCTTCAGCAAAATGGATGAATTTTTTACAACCTTTTATTTAACTTGATCTTGCGTTTGATTGTAAAGTGTGATTCAAATTTTTGAGGTTCTAATTAATCAGGTTCCATTAATCATAGATAAACGAAATGTGGTACGTCGTTGTTTTTTGTGGTACATTTTAATTGTCTTGATTTTGAACCTTATCTGCCTTTGTTCTGAGTCCGCCATAAGAATGTACTCGTTTCATTTTATTTATTTATTTATTATTATTATTATTTTAATAATTCGAGAACCGGAGCTGCTAGATAGTTCTAATTTAGTATATCGTTGCCTTTTATACATTTAAATTACATATACATTATTCAAAATCTAATGCTAGACTGCTTACTATTTAACGTGGCTGTTACTCAATCCATACAAATATTAATTAGTAGGAATCTCAACGTTTCTTTCTTAATTTGTTTTACAAATGATAAACGGACAGACTGACTTTCGCAGTTAAAAATTAAATAAGTGCCGCATGTCTGTTCCGCTTAATTTTATTTTATTTTATTTTATTTTGCAACAATGAATTTAGAAAATGAATGTACACTATTAACCTTCATGTATACGATTAAAAGGTATGTACACTACTAAGTCTTACTATTAAAACGTATGCTATTAAAACGTGTACCCACTATTAAAACTTAACTTTAATAAAACTTATCATGAAATAAGATCATTCTTTCAACGAAACCTTTTCAGTCCTCTTTTCATGAGTTTCAGTAAATATTTAACCCATTAGTGAATAGCGTCCCATTATATACTGGATGGGACGCACTAATGGGTTAAAATGGTGTGTACTTTCTTTAAATTCATCGTTCTGAATGTTTTTTAATGTATATTGTATTACACTGTAAAAGATATGCACCCAGATGTCTTCTAGGAATCGGAAATTTAGGAAGTTTTTTGTTTACATAAAGAATTTAACAAGAAAACTCTCTTCCCTCAATGTTTACATTTGACAGATTTTACTGGATTGGATTATTTTGCCGGTCTAGTGCCCGTTTTATATCATAAAAATAACAGTAGAGTAACAAGAGTACACTTAGACTACTTTGATCGGGACCTAAATTTAAAAATAAATTGCAAACAATTTACTGGGATGTGCGCATCTCCACCCCTGGAAGCCATAGAGCTGCTACAGGTGAATATTGCAGCTCATGAAAAGTCCCTTATAGGTAAATTGTTTGCGTTTACGACAGTGGCGACTCGTGAGGTGGAGCAAGTGACGCAAGTTAAGCGCTACTTTACTTAAAGTTATCGGTTAAATGGGCTATTAGTATTATTATTTGTCGAATTTTTCAGACTCGTTTGGCTATTTTTAGATAGCATTTGACAACAGTTGTACCAGTAGCTTGATGTGTTTTGATGATGTTCGTTGTCGAGGAGGAAGAGGAATCCCGCCGCTGAATCTGCTTCACCCATTCCTGAAGCCACTGCTCTTGTTAAGAGTTTTCTTGGCTCAGTCATTATATTGTGTTCCCTAAAAGAAAACGATTGACTTTTCCGAGATTTTCTTTATCAGTAAAGAAAAACCAATGAATGTTTTACAGTATATTATACAGATTCCGTACATAAGACTGTATCTTGCTATGAATGGGGAAAGTAAATTTGTTTTTCAAGTCGTCCGTTCCCCTGTTCGTACCTGCTATCTGTTCATCTAAGATCTAAAAGTGAATATTCGCTGAATATATCCTTTGCGACTGACTATTTGTCCGACATTGACAATAATACCATTTGTCCGACATTGACAATAATACCATTTGTCCGACATTGACAATAATACCATTCCCGCAAAAGGAGTGTTGACTGCAAATTACTTCTAACCTTTAGCTACGGGTGGGAGAGCGTCCATCCCAAACGAAGAATCTCTCAAAAAGACAGGTATTTGACATACTCTATCCCAAACAGTTCTATCCCCCTTTGCAGACATTGGCGTCCATACAGACATTGGTGTTCATGGACGCCAATGTCTGCAAAGGGGATAGAACTATTTGGGATAGAGTATGTCAAATACCTGTCTTTTTGAGAGGCTCTTCGCTTGAGATGGACGCTGTCCCACCCGTAAGCAAAAGGTTAAACTGAAATAGATCATAAGCAAACAAAGCAATAGAAATAACTTAAGAATGGATTTCGAAAAGAAAATGCTTGCCAAATGACCCTCAAATCCTTTCTCAAATAAGCCCAAGCGCTCCCGGACGCCCGTCTTCAGCACACCATGATTCCGGAGAAGTTTCTTCCACTTCCATTCCACGTAAAATTCGTTGTTACGAGGGCGGTCTATTAATCCGATTTCTCGTCTTTCCATGGCGTGATTTGTTGCGTACTTCTTTTGTTGTCACTGGCAAGAGCACTGACATTCCTCCGCACTTTTCAAAGCATCAGGATATAAATTTGGCTTTTCAAAAATCGTGGCATTAAAAATATTTTGAGGCGGAAAGTGAAATTTTCAGAATGGAAAGGGAATTGGGAATTTGCCTGCTTTTCTTGTTTGCTGGCAACGGCGACATTCATTCTGTGTTCTATTCTTCACGGCTTCATTATGTTTCCGCGAGAGAGGTTCAGGTACGACGGGCGTTCACCCAGCGAGAGTTGACTCGGGAGGCAGGAGTTCAAGTGTTAGAGTGGTAGCTCTTATTATTTAGGAAATTGCGATATTGTTTCCACTGACTAAATCATGCAGGGCGTGTCTTTCGTTACAGCAAATTGGGGGAAAGAGAACAATTTAGAAGAAATTGCCTTCTTAAATTTCTAAAACTTTTAAACTGATTTGAAATTTTTATAAAAAAAAATCTCAATCCTGGTGTGACCAACATACGTATAGACTGTTCCTATACTTCAGTCAAACATAACTTGATATAAAGTATAAGAAAAAGTTATAAATTATGAAGTATAAAAAAAAGTTATAGGTTATGAAGTATAAAAAAAAGTTGTAAACTTCCGATCTTATATAGTCCAACTATTAAACACTATTAATAGCTATAAAAACTAAATTTTTTTTTTTTTTTGTATTAAACCTATGGTTTGAGTTCAAGTCAGATTCTTTAATTGAAATTCAAAATTATATTCATGTATCGTCCGCATGTAGTGATTGTAGCGTCCACAATGTATTCAAATTAGCCTTCCCGCGAGTACAGACTCGTATTAATTTCTTCTACCTTGCGTTATTCATATTCAAAATCAGGCATGAAATTGATACGTAATTTCAAATTTCATAGCATTTACAATTTTCAAAATTTTTCCTTTTTGATTGGGCGACTTGGCACATTTTAAAATCCCTGTAACATAATCATTAATTAAAGTGGTTACACGTCAACTTCAATAATGCATTAAATCAAAGACAACAAATCGTAGATTAAAAGGTCATTTAACAAAAAGCATCCTTTATGACGTACAAATATATATTTGTACTTCATAAAGGATGGTTTTTATTGAATGACCTTTTAATCTACGATTTGTTGCCTTTGATTTAATGCATGACTGTAATATATTTCCAAAAAAATGGCACTGTCTTTCGAATGGTATATACTAGAGCCGTAGAGATGATTTCATTTAATTTGCTGTGAAAAATGACATAAAAATATCTATTCAATGTAGCATATTTATATGTTATTAACATATTAACAATTTTATAAGCATATTTATTTTTACTTTATCATACGTAGTATTGAAAAAGTATTGTTTTCAAGAAAATTTTTGATCTCGAGATTTTGAAGCCAATTTATGTTTTAATACCTCCTGAATGCATTTTGACTATTTTTAGAGTGGTGTCCGTCTGTCTGTCTGTCTGTGTTCGATTTCTTGTATATACATAATAGCAGTCACAAATATTAATGGATTTTCACGAAACTTTATATCCGGTTTTGTTATCAAAAACTCTAGAACTGGATAGAATTATTTTACATTCGAGCGAAAACTTTGAATTTTATTCGAGATTTTATATATTTTTAACTTGGCAGCATAGGACAAAATTTGACATAATCATGCATAAAAAGCTTCATTCGCGGCTCAATGATCACGAGACTTAATAGTTTCAATCACTGTTGTGAGAAATAGCCGCGGTAAAAACTTTTATGTTTGTGACGTCATTACCCCATTGGGGGGTGTAAGTTCGCCCCCCCCCCTCGGGTACATTGTCAAGCACGATATCAATCGAAAGATTTTTTCAAGACCTTTAAAGTGAATGGTAACACGCTATAGTTGTAATCATTTGGGCTCACGATACCGATTTTTCAGATTTTTTCTTGCAAAATTTGAAGGAAAAAAAAAAGAATTTTGGTATGATAAAGTCAAGTTAAGCTACACCCCAGTGTTAATTTATTTCGGTTTCTTCTGGGCCATGTCGGAAAAAGAGTCAATTCCATTTCTTTTAGATTTGCATGAAAATCTCCTCAGCATCAGGATAAGGTATAAGTAATTTAATTGCTAAATTCTATGAAAATCAGAATGCTAGTTTTTGAAGTAAATATATGCATTTCACAGACAAATATTTAGAGATGTTATTCGAGTAGCGTCTTATTTTCCGCAAAAATTTGATTCTTTATTTAGCGAAAAGAGCCCACATTAATCTATTTTATTAATTTGGGTAATATTTAATCTTTTAATTAGGAAATACTGTGCATGACGTGATGAAGAGGATTCATAACGTCCTTGAAACAATTGAAATCCCCTTGTTTTCATGTCTACATCTATCAACAGGGTCGACGAGAGGGAAAATATGGTACAACCAGGGGGAGGAGGGAGGCCGGAGCGGCTTTACCTCCAGGGCCCTCGATTGCTTTCCACAGATCTGTCTATCAAGAAAATATACGAATTTTTTATTACTTTCCTTATATACATAATGTATAAGTAAAGTATTGTGACGGGGTCGAAAATTTGAATTCGAGTTTTGAACGGAAGAGCACGTTTCAAGCATCCCTGATCACAAATCGAACATATTTGAAGTGATTTCTGTGTGTGTGTGTGTGTGTGTGTGTGTGTATGTGTGTGTGTGTGTGTGTGGAGACGATATCTCACGAACGAAAGGAGTGATTCGAATGAAATTTGGGGTACAAAAATCACAATCCGTGAATACTGGAAGCCTATTGTTTTAAAATACAATCGAATGTTCAGAACCCCTCTAAATTTTCGAGTGAAATTTTGAAAAAATCATCAAAAAATCAAAACCTTTAATAAAGTTACGCAAATAGACATTTCTTATATAATTTTTCTTTAGAAAACGATTGACATAAATTTTAGAACGCTAGCATGAACTGTTCTCGAGATATTGCACATTTTTCAAATAAATTTATCAAAAAATCCCATAAATTAAAAAAAATATATTAACTGTTAAGAAATATGTTCACTTTTCACATGTAATATCACGCGATAAATTTGGTGACATCATTCGCATGGATCTAACTCGTTCCATTCAAGTGAAAAGATACTTTGAGTAATATTTTTGTATTTGAACGCCAATAGTCATTTATCCGCTGTAAGAATAACTTATTTCTCCATCCATAACGCTTGGCGAGATTTTGGCGACGAATTTAGAGGAATGTCGCTAACGTGGCGACATTTTTAAATGTTGCCAAATTAACGAAAAACTCGCCAAATGGATAAAAATGACTCTAAATCAATGAAAATGACGACTCATTGAAGAAAATTCAATATCTTGGAAAAAATATAAGTATCTGCTATAAGAATAATATTACTTTTAACTGTAAAAGTAGTAAATTCATTGCATTATATAAGGAAAGTCATGTGCTGCCCATATCAGATTTTTTTAAGTAGAAACTAAAATGTTACTGCTTTAAACAGATGGTTTGAGTTCAACTCAATTGATTCGAAAATTAAAAAATTTTTCATCTTTTACTTACGTACATATATCATGCGTATGGTTTTGCATTTATATTTGAGTAAAAAAATTCTCTTGATGTTCAAAAGCTTTTGTATTATTATGTAACCTCGTGGTCAAATTATGCATAATGGGAGTATGAAGACAAAATGTAGTGAAACATCTCTCGTAGTTTCTATAGTGTATTCAGGTAATCATTTTGAGCCAGGAGTTCCCATAGTGGTCGACATGGCATTGCTAGGGGTCAATTCGGACTCGAGCATCGATTGGGAATCGATGGAAAAAAGTTAATTAAAAATCACTAATATAATAAATAACTAAATATCTATCTTATAATAAATTTTAAGTACCACTCTTTGGCATTTTTACGTAAAGATTTGGAACTTACATCAAACTGTAGCTTTGGGTCTAATCTATTAGATGTAAAAAAAATTATATTAACAGTAAAGCAACAAACCGACCAACCCTATAATTCCGCTTAAAAGTCGTATCAATATTATTTTGTTTTACTCCTTCATTACAAATAACGAGAATGACCTCTGGATATGTTCCGCATCTTTAACAAACTTCCTTATTTTGTGGATGTTTTTGCATATTACTTTCTTACTAGGACTTTTCTCATTAGACGCCGAGACGCTTTGCTTGGCCCGACCTTGTCTCGGTTGGTGGTCGCCGTTTTTTATGCTTTCGTAATTACAAATTGTATTTAGCGTATGTAGTTCGGGATTTTTACTGGTCGAACGACATCACAGGGCACAGGAAGTTCGCATGTGTGTACAGGATTGTGTCTGGCCACCAATGAAGTGGTAAGCACCGAGTATGAACTGGAGTATGACCATAGATCAGAGGGCAGACCACATGAAACGCTGTTGAAGTATCCCATGTTATTGATGCCACGCTATTGCAAACCTTTCAAAAATCTCCAAGTAAAGATATTGAAAGGCAGCCCTTGAAAATATCGCGACGTTTGAATGTTAGAAACGTATCATTGAAAACTTAATCAATGTTTTTCGTTATTTCTTGTACTCCTAAGGCAAGTGGTGTGAGCTCTTCATTTTCGACCGAACTATTAAGCAAAAAAAATCTGATGTGGGCAACACATGACTTTCCTTATATAATGCAATGAATTTACTACTTTTACAGTAAAAAAATAGGTTTTTCTTATAGTAGATACTTATATTCTTTCCAAGATATTGAATTTTCGACAATTAGTCGTCATTTTCATTGATTTAGCGTCATTTTAATCCATTTGGCGAGATTTTCGTTAATTTGACAATATTTCAAAAAGTCGCCAGGTTGGCGGCATTCCGCCAAATTCGTCGCCAAAATCTCCCCAAGCTTTACTGAGGGAGAAATAAGTTATTCTTATAGCAGATAAATGACTATTGGCGTTCAAATACAAAAGTATTACTCGAAGTATCTTTTCTCATGAATGGAACGAGCTAAATCCACGAGAATGATGTCACCAAATTTATCGCATGGTATTACATATGAAAAGTGAACATGTTTCTCAATAGGAAATATATTTTTTTTATTTTATATGACTTTTTGATAATTTTTTTTAAAAACGTGCAATATCTCGAGAACGGTTCACGTTAGCGTTCTAAAATTTATGTTAATCGTTTTCTAATGAAAAATTACATAGGAAATATCTACTTGCGTAACTTTATTAGCTGTTTTGATTTTTTGACGATTTTTTCAAAATTTCACTCGAAAATTTAGGGGGGTTCTGAACATTCGATTACGTTTAAAAACAATAGGCTTCCAGTGTTTATGGATTGTGATTTTTGTACCAAATTTCGTTCGAATCAGTCCATTCGTTCGTCAGTTATCGTCTCCACAGACTCACTGACACACACACGCACACACACACACACACACACACATGCACGCACACACACACTTTCACACACACACACACACACACACACACACACACAGACATCGCTTCAAAAATGTTTGATTCGTGATCAGGGATGCTTGAAACGTGCTCTCCCGTCGAAAACTCGAATTCGAATTTTCGACCCCGTCACAATACTTTCCTTATGCATTATGTATATAAGGAAAGTAAAAGCAAATATTGAAAGAGGTACTATGAAAAGTAAGCAGGCCCTCGTAGCCCTATGAAAGTTCTACAAGTATATATAATTCGATTTTAGATCGAGTGTTTAATTTTCGAAATATAGTGGTTATAATTTTGATATTTTAACATTTTGACCTTTAAGTTTTAAATTTAAATCTCTTCAGAAATATTATTGTATAGGTTTAGTTAATATGCTACCAAGAAAATGATGAAACAAAAATTATATTTTGATGTGAAGTCTATGGTCGGTGTATTAAGCTGAAATCGGAGCGAAAACTAAAAGTACTAGCTATGAATAATTTGCGAGTCATTTAAAGCCCTTTGTAAAGACAGTTTTAAAGTGTTTATGACTTTGTTTATTCTGTCTGTCCGTTCGTACGATAATTCCCGTAAAAATGACTACCAAAATGAAATTTTAGTATGTTGTTGAGACGGTCTGTGAGACATATGGGAATGTAAAAGAATAATATCACCGAATTAGTTTTGGATTGAACCCAGGTTGAAAAAATGAAATACATTGAACCCTATGAGACCTAATTTTTCAAACATTTTTTAAGCGGAGTTAAAATTCACAAATTGCTTCGAAAATTTTAGTAAATATTCAAATTATCACGCAAAATGTGTAAAAAAAATTTCATCAAAATATGTTAAGCAGGTTTTTAAATAAAAATTAAGATAATAATTACACTCATATTATATGAAGAGATCACGTCACTCATTGCAAGATAAAATATGGCATCCATTTTTTTTTTTATCGCTATGTGAAAACCGTGATTTTTAAGGAACGTAAATATTTATATTTAGTGTTACATCCATCCTAAAACCACTTTATTTTTGCGTATTATCTGCGTATCTAAATTCTGTGCCTACTCAATTACAATATTTTTTATTTTAAATGATCATTATTTTTACAACGAAGCCTGATTTTAACGTTTCAGTTGTAAGCGATTGTATAAGAATTGCTGAATTTTTTTAAAGTAAAATTATTAAGCTCTGGAGTCTGGAATATAAATGATATGAATGAAATATTCATTGGTTTTACATAAAGAAGCAGGCGATTTTATAGCATTTTTTTTTTTTTTGATGAAGTTTTAAGTTTCCAAATTTAATAAATTATTGTAGTACTGCGATAATTTAGAAAATATCAGTGCTGAATGTATCGCATTTTAGAGATGTTTAAATAAAACTGCATTTCTGTTGGAAAGTGTTTCATAATCGATGCTTTATATACATGATTAATCTTTGTTAAAATATTCATTTTGCTTTTTGCATCAAAAAGTTAGTTTAAATTATGGTAAAATTCGAATGAAATAGGCTCCAATTAATGAAATTTGATTGCATTAAAATGTGAACGCTCCACTCAATTGACAGTTCGTAGAATGCAAATTTGTAAATGAAATACATAAATATTCATGTGTTTCTAAATCCTTTTTATGCAAAAACTGGTTCTCTGAAGCCCAACCTTTTGCTTACGGGTGGGACAGCGTCCATCCCAAACGAAGAACTTCTCAAAAAGACAGGCATTTGACAAACCCTATCCCAGACAGTTCGATTCCCCCTTTGCAGACATTGGCGGCCATGGACGCCAATGCTTGTAAAGGAGGAATCGAATTGTCTGGGATAGGGTTTGTCAAATACCTGTCTTTTTGAGAGGTTCTTCGTTTGGAATTGACTTCGCAGTTTATCGAGCATCGAAAATCTTAAGCAATAGCGAACGAAGAATCCGACAGCTCATGAAATTATAACTATCATAACCAACAGCATCCATCAAAAGTTTTTTATAGGATGGGTTAAAGGTCACTCGGGTGTTCTGGGAAATGAAGTTGCAGACTGCCTAGCTTTTGAGGCGACGTCAGATATCTCTGTTCAGAGAACAGAATTACCATATCCCTGTTCATCGCTAAGGTCACATCTAAATATTAATACCAGTGGCAACAGCAGTGGAATGAAAGGGAGAAAGGAAGAGAAACTTTCAACTCTCTCCCCAGAGTATCTCAAGAGCAAATGATTTGCAGCAGAGAATTGGTACAGTTTTTCTCGGGGCATGATTGTTTCCCAACCTATCTTTACAAAATCCAAAAGGACTCAAGGACTCAAGGAAAGGTTTAGTGGAGTGCCCAGCAAAGCTGCTTGCAGCTTGCTCTAATCTCCTATCATAAGTACAGGTTTGAGAATCATAATAAAGATTTTTAAGTAAGGTAGGGATCCATTGGATCGTAGCAGTGCACATGATTCCGAATTGGGACATGTCCCAATTGGGTTTCTGTGACGCTTAATTTCGAAAAAAGGAGCAAACCTCCGAAAGGAAAGGAGAAATTTGGAATAAACGGGGTGAGTTCCGTGGAACTCGGCCTTGAGTCGGCGAGTGCGTGCTAACGCGGCAGGGGGGCGGGGCGGAAAGGGAGGAGCCAACAGGGCGGGAGATCCTGAGCTAACCTATCAGGGGTGACTACACAGTTCTAGATAGGGAGAAAAACAGGGCCTGCAAGCAGGTCCCAAAAAACCCTGAAAACGGACTTTATTTAGGGGGACTTAGCCGTTTCACAGATACTATCATACAGTATCGATATCCTATCAATAATGCGTTTGCTTTCCCTGAGTTTGGGAAGGGCCGCTTTGAGAGCTCGCTGAAGAAAATCTCTCCGATAGCCATTCCTTTCGAAACGCACTATCAGATCGATCATCTCCAGCCAGTCGTCTCTGTTATGATCTTCACCTTCACTGGGGGGCTTACTAGCGTCGAAATTCACAATTAGGTCTTGAGATTTGGATTTAGTAGGCAGGACAGGGAAATCATTTGCATGACTGCTAGTTGCAGCAGCATAAGATTTCTGACTATTCGCGAAACGATTATTATAGGTTTTGGGCTGGAGCCTAGGTTTTGGGAATTTAGGGCATCCCCTATAGCTAGCGGGGTGATCGCCACCACAGTTTACGCATGTGCATTTAGCTTCCTGAGTTTTAGTACATTCGTAGGACTTATGGTCCCCGGCACATTTCACGCACTTGGGCGGAAGGTGGCACGTGTTGGCAGCATGATGCCATTGCTGGCATGAAAAACATTGCGTACTGGCGCCCTTGCGCCCTCTGAAACGTTCGATTTTTACTGCAAGTCCTAACAATTTGACTACCTGATAAATCTTTAAGTTTGCGGGATTTTTGTCTAACTGTATGTAGAATAAGGGCATCATTATTTTTCTCATTTTGGAACCTTTGTAAAGCTGCGTGATATTATTGATTTTGAAACCGCCAACTTCAAGGCGCCGTTTTATCAAGTCCGGACTGGTTGGGACAGGGAGTCCCCTGATGACTACTTTTAACGGTCTCTCTTCGTTTAACATAAAGGTCCTGAAAGACGTTTTGTCGTCAAGGAGCCTTCTTTGAAGGCAAATGAATTCGTCTCTGGTTTTCACATCGATTTTGACAAAATTGCCTCTAAGGCTGCTCTCGATAGAAGGGGCTATAAGTCTCACAAAATCCAAAAGAAAGACACCGAAAACTGATTTTTGGTGAAATAGGATCTCCGAAACATTTCGTATTTGTAATAGAAATGATCATTAGAAAACGAGTTAGACTTAAAGGAAGCTTTAATCAACTAGAATGATGCATGACAAAATGGCAAAGCAGTATCGCACGCTAGTAGTTGGAACATCAAACATAGTAGTGTTGCCATTCTTCAAGTACCTAAAGTTAGTGTTGCCAAAACAAGAACATAATATCACATTCACCCCTCCCATAGTGTTAGTCAATCACATAGTCGGCTAAATAGGAAGGCAGGCGTTTCGGTCTGCTGGGACGAAGTGTAGTAGGATCCTGGGACCTCTCCCCAGTATTCTTACAGAAGTTCTCTGATGAGGAGGCTGGACTGCTAGGATATGGTGGTACACTGTCTTGAGCTTCATCTTCTGTCATATTTTTGAGACTCACCGGTGGGGTTTTTGTATGTGCGTTAGACAATTCAGAATTCAGAATATCAGAAGAAGGCAGATGGCTGCTACAGCTGTCTCCGTCGTCATTGATAGGTAAAGGAGTTTCCCCTCTTGGAGCTAAGTGCCGTATAGAGACACTGGTTTCACGTCCGTCTGGGAGTCTAACATAAGCATAGTCTGGGTTTGCTTCAATGAGTTCTACTTCCTGCACAATAGGCTCATACTTATTAGCTCGTGTGTTGTTCCTCATTAGCACTGGACCTGGATGGGTAAGCCAGGTAGGTATGGAGTAACCATTGTAGGATCTTCTAATGTGGGAGAACATTCGTTCATGAGGTGTAGCATTTGTGGAGGTGCATAGTAGGGAGCGAATCGAATGTAAGGCAGGTTGTAAAACATTTTCCCACTGTTCAATTGCCATGTTTTTTGATTTTAGTGCCAGCTGGATAGTTTTCCATACGATTCCATTGTATCTTTCGACTTGGCCGTTTCCTTGCGGATTGTAAGCAGTCGTCCTGCTAGTCGCTATCCCAAGTGGAGTGAGAAAAGATTTTAACTCACGGGACATAAAAGATGAACCTCTATCAGAATGTATATAAGCCGGCATTCCAAAAATTGAGAAGATGTTTTGCAAGTGAGTTATAATGGTAGACGCCGAGATATCAGAACAGGGAATTGCAAAGGGGAATCTCGAAAACTCATCTACTACAGTCAGGAGGAAGCGGTTCCTGGAAACTGTTGGTAAAGGTCCTTTGAAATCCAGATTTAATCTTTCAAAAGCAGCAGTTGCTTTGATTAATTTTCCATCATTTTTACAGAATCGTGGCTTGACTTCGTTGCAACAGGGGCAAGCGTTTATGACCCTCTTAATGTCGTCCAAAGAGAAGGCTAAATTTTTAGATCTGATCCAATGATACATTCGGGTGATTCCCGGATGACACAATGCCTCATGTAATTCTCTTATATTCACTCCTGGGCTGGTAGCCGCCGTTATTCTTGATAGAGTATCCGCAGTTGCATTTCTGTTTCCAGGTCGGTAGATAATATCAAATTTGAAGCAGGTAAGTTCCAATCTCCAACGCATGATTTTCTCATTTTTAATTTTACTGTTATGACACTGATCAAACATGAATGTGACTGATCTTTGGTCAGTAAAAACTTCAAAATGTCTACCAATTAAGTAATGTCGCCAATTCCGTAGGGATTCAACAATTGCATAGGCCTCCTTTTCAATCGAGGAATGCTTCTGCTCAGATGCGTTCAGAGTTCTTGAGAAGAATGCCACAGGACGTTCAGCTTGACTCAAGGAAGCCCCTATAGCAAACTCAGAGGCGTCTGTTTCCACTCTAAAGGGTATGTTGTCCTCAATAGCAAACAAGGAGGCATTAGCTATATCGGTCTTTAATGAGTCAAAAGCCTTCACAGCAACTTCTGGAAGAGGAAAGGGACCCTTAGCCAAGAGAGGGCGAATCTTCTCAGAGAATGTGGGAATCCAACGACAATAATGGGCAAACATGCCCAGCGCACGTTGTAGAGACGCTGTGTCTTTAGGAATAGGTAAGTTCAACAGTGGAGCCAGTCTGTCGGGGTCAGGTTTTATAGTTTTGTTCTCGATAAAGTATCCTAGTAGTTTGATCGATTTAGTAGAAAAAACACACTTCTCATCATTCAGTGTTAAGTTGTATTTCTTAGCAGTAATCATGAATTTTTCCAAGGTGCAGTCATGCTCTCTTTGATTTTTCCCACATACCGTTACATCATCAAGATATGGAAAAGTGCCTTCTAAACCTTCATCCTTAATTATTTTATCAATGATTCTCTGGAAGCATGCTACCCCATTAGTCACACCGAAAGGGACACGTAGAAAATGGTACAGTTTACCTTCAGCTTCAAAAGCTGTGTAATGTTTTTCAGATTCTAATATGGGTACCTGATGATAGGCACTTTTGAGATCAATAGTACTAAATATTTCATATTTAGACACTTGTGAAATTAATTCTTCAATTCTGGGAAGAGGATAAGCATCAAGCATCGTGAATCTATTAATTGTCTGTGAATAATCGACAACCATTCTGGGCTTGTGGTGTTCTCCTTTCACGACAAATGCTTGTGCACGCCAAGGTGAATTACTGGGTTCGATTACACCTTCTTCTAGTAGTCTGTTTACGTTCGCAGCTATAAATAGTCTATCTTCTTCCGTTTGACGCCTTGACTTCGTGATCACTGGTCTACAGTCAGGGGTTAAGTTAGCAAACAGTGAGACAGAGGGGACTTGAGCAATTGCCAATGAGCAGATTTTCAGAGGTGGTCTGTCACCGTTGAAATCAATCTCAACTGAAGAATGATTTTTTAGTAAGTCATGGCCGATCAGAAAATCTGCACAGAGGTTTTTCATGATTAACACCTCTACGTTTGTATATGAATGAGTTTGTAATTTTACCGTTATCATGGAACAGCCAGTAATGTCCGAGCTTAAGGAAGAGTTAGCCATAGTTATTCTACCGAAGTATGGCTTCACTAGTATTCGACACTTTTTTACCAGAGATTGGTTTAGAAAACTGAGTGAGCTGCCAGTATCGATCAGAGCATTTAGCTCTATTCCATTTATATCCACTTTAGTAATAGATTTTTGGAGACAACTGGGGATAATTGATGCTGATGCTAAAGTATGAACTGATGCCGTAGAATTGTTCGGGGGGCGCGACAGTCTAGACTTGCAAACTCTCTGGTAATGACCTTTCTTTCCACACCCTCTACATAGTGCATCCTTGGCCGGGCAGACGTTTCGAACATGGCGGTCATTCCCACAAAAAAAGCATTTTCCGGTGCGGGCTGGTATAGCTGCAGTTGCGTGAGTCTCCTCGGGTTTTTCGTCTTTCTGCTCCATAGCAGCCACAGGTACCGAATTCGAATTTGCAGAATATGAAGCGGAGTGATGTTCTGCCAGTTCTAATGCCCTAGCCTGGTCGAATGCATTATCCAACGTAATTGTAGTGTTCTCCAACAGGCGTTCTCGAATTCGAGTGCTCCTTAAACCCCGGATGAATGCGTCTCTAATATACTCATTTTTGTATTGTTCAGCCGTAACAGATTTGAAATTACAATCTTTGCTCATTTGTTTAAGTATCTGTAGATATTCACTCACAGACTCTCCCGATTGTTGAGTTCTCGAAGCCACGCAGTGTCTGGCGAATATTTCGTTTCGTTTAGTAACGTAAATAGAATCCAGGGCAGTAATAGCCGTATTGTAGTTTTCTGCTTCGTTGATATGCTGATAAACACCCGCCGACACGTAATTACACAAGAGATGAAGCTTATTTTCCTCAGTCAAATGCTGAACTTCGCCCAGGAAATTTGAAAATGTCCGTTTCCAATGTTTCCATTTTGCTTCAGCTCCTACGCAGGTTGGATCCACGTCGAATCTCTCTGGCTTGAGAAGTCGTTCCATCTCATGTGAATTTAGATCCAAGAAACCTAGTTGATTAAATTGTAATAGAAATGATCATTAGAAAACGAGTTAGACTTAAAGGAAGCTTTAATCAACTAGAATGATGCATGACAAAATGGCAAAGCAGTATCGCACGCTAGTAGTTGGAACATCAAACATAGTAGTGTTGCCATTCTTCAAGTACCTAAAGTTAGTGTTGCCAAAACAAGAACATAATATCACAGTATTTGATTGCGAACTTACAAAGAACTATCACCTTAAAAGGTCCAGTAGACAACATATGCCAATATTTGCCGAAAACCTTCTGGGTAATAGCTGGGCTAAACAGAGAATAAAACTATAATTCAATTCCTAGAGGAAAACGAACATATCCTGTGAATTATTACTGGTAACCTCCACACATTCGCTCACTGTTTATTGCATATTTATTTGTAGTACTTGTGAATTTTGTTATAAATACTGCAATCAAATTAATTTTAAATTCACATTTGTTTTAATCATTGCAAATATCATTGTATCAATATAGTATTGAAAGCCATTGTAATCAGTGAGATTTGTATGTATATGTTGTATATATAGTTTTGTATATATGTTTGCATAAGTAGTTTTGTATATATATATTTTGCATATATATATATATATGTATATATTTGAAAATTATTTGTGGCATTTTATATATGTAATAACCAATTTTAGAAATACTTTTATATATATAGTTGCCCCATTTGAAACAGTTCTGCACATAAGTGTTTATGGATGTGAAATATTTGTGAAATACTATCTGTATCTAGCATAGACAGCATATTGTATATAATTGTTTATCATTTTTATCTTGGCATTAAGTTTTGATTTCTGGTTTTGGCAGATATTCCTCCACCATAGGCTGTAATTACTGTAAATCTTCAGGTCGGTGCCTATAGGTGGTTAATCTGTTAATCTATTTGGGATGGACACTGTCCCACCCGTAAGCAAAAGGTTCAGCTTTAGCTTCAATCATACTAAATCCTCCATTGCAACATACTAATTTTTTTTCCGCGTAAACAATTTTTCAGGGTTGATATTTTTAGATTTTAATGAATTTCTAGGAATTAAAAAAAAAATTAATTTCCTTTCTCCGTGATAACGCCCAACTTTCGACCTATTACTCACTTTCGCGTAGGTTTCTCTTCAGACAAAGAGAAGCGACCGCATTGCAATTCAAAACGTAGCGATGTTCATTGCTAAGGGCTACGTCCGCCCCAGATAGTTTGCTCTTTTGTATACTCCTATCCGGAACACTATGATTCCCGAAACATGCGCTTGTTAATATATTTCCTTGGTTATACATCTAGATACATTTATTTTGATTAGAGCTTCTCCATTATGGTTAGCCATAGCCCCAAAACCCGCATACCTGAATTTTGGCGAGTGGGATATCTTCTTTTGTTCCAACAGATGCAGAAGTAACTCTGGCTGCTCCTTGATATTTTAAGCTTAGAATCATTAACTAAATGGATCTGTATTTATATAAATGACAGATAACTCGATTTTTTGATCAGCATAATATTAGTAAATGCGATTTTCAAGTTTATTCTGATGTATTTTTTTTTTTCTTTTGTATCTAATTTAACATTTCAATTACTCACTAAAATCTTGCATTTTATATTTTTCATTGACGCCAATTTTTAACACTTTACAATATAGTTGAAAAGGGTTTATGACTTTGTTTATTCTGTCTGTCTGTCTGTTCGCTCGCACGATAATTGCCGTAAAACTGACTCTATCAAAATGAAATTTTAGTATGTTTTTGAGACGGTCTGTGGGACGTATGGGAATATAAATGAATAATATCATCCAAGTACTTTTGGATTGAACCCGGGTTGAAAAAATTAAATACATCGAACCCTATGGGACCTAATTTTTTGAACATTTATTAAGCAAAGCTAAAATTCACAAATTGCTTCAAAAATTTTGGGAAATATTCAAATTATGCCATTAAAAAAATGCCATATAGAAAAAAATTCAGAAAAATATGTTCTGTAGTATTTTAAATAAAAATTAAAATAATAATTACACCCATATAATATAAAGAGATCACGTGAGCCACATCAAAACAAAATATGGCATCCATTTTTTTTTCCCAGTGTCAAAATCGTGATATTTAAAGTTCTTTTAAATTTATATTTAGTGTTGCATCCGTCCTAAAACCGCTTTATTTTTGTATATTTTCTGTGCATCTATATTCTGCGCCAACGCAATTACAATATTTTTTAATTTAAATGATCATCAGACATGATTATCACACATGAAATGATCATCATCATTTTTTAATTTAAATGATCATCATGATTATTTCTACAACGAAACCTAATTTTAATAGATGCAGAATGTAAACAAATGATTGTAAGATGAGTTGTATAAGAATTGCTGAATTTTTTTTCACGAAAAATTTAGCTCTAGAGTCTGGAATAAAAGTGCATGAATGAGAAATATTCACTGCTTTTACATAGAGAACTAGATAATTTATATTTCGATGACGTCATTTGAATAAAGTTAATTTTCTTTTATGAAGTTTTAAGTTTCCAAGAAAATAAATTATTGTAGTTCTGTGATAATTTTTAAAGTATCAGCACTGAATCTATCGCATTTTAGAGATGTTTAAATAAATTTGTATTTCAGTTGGAAAGTGTTTCATAATTAATGCTTTATGCATGATTGATCCTTCTTTTTATTAATTTTTCCACGTTGTCTCTCTTTGTTTACATTTTTGTCCCGAATGTTTGACGGACCCCAAGAGCACGTATAGAGAGCTGAAGCTCAGAACATGTTGCAGAACATTTCCATCTATCAGATTTTCATGTCACAATGTTACGTCGTTACGTAATTTACGTACGTCATCTTTAACGGACTCATTGCCGGCTCTCCCAATTAGCACTATTAGCATTACCCTTTACATTTGATAATTTCGAATATACTAAATTCGATATCTGTAAAGATAAAATTATGTCTGCGTTTATTTCCATCGGATTATTGTTTACAAATTAAAATAAAATTTATTTTCGCAATAATCCCGATCGAAGCTGAACATTCCATTTTATGTTTTCCAAGATCCCGAAAAGGTTCCCATGATTGCCCAAACTCTCCCAACTTTCCTAAGCGTAAAAGTTCGTGAAACAGTGGCTTCAGATAGAATGCACGCCCCGAGATCATTTACCCTGTTCATTTTGTTCGGAAAACCCTTTATTTTCGTTATTAAATGGACTGGGTGGGTCGCCGATTAACCGACCCAGTATCCATTCACTAAAGATACTGCAGGGAAGCTAACAAAACCAGATACCAAACAATGAGCTCCAACGTACCCTACGTGACCGGCCTGTGTGCAAAGGATGAGAGGATGCCAGTCGCTTTCCTTAAAACAGTCTATCCATCGCCGATAGGACGCCATTTTGTGTAAAACTCTCTTATACTTTACAGTAAGGCTCCTATATATACAGGCTGGCGCAAGAGCGGCCATTGAAGCTCCTGTGGGAGCGACGGCTGTGCTTGGCGAGAAGCGGGGTTACTTTCTCTTGCCATTTATCGCTATAATGGCGCATTTCTATGCGTCTTTAAGCTATCGACTGTCAAACTCGGATTTTATCCGAGAGTCTGGAAAAATTTTATACTTTTAAAACGCGCATTTTAAATGTAATATTTTACATAAAATATAATACTTTTTATTTTGTTTAGAATGAAAAGTGTTATTAATCAAATTTTACATGCAATACGTTTCTATTTTGAGTATTTCTATAACAATTTCACCAGAATTAATGTGTTAAAAAAATTTTTAGAATTGCTGCTATTTTTAAAACAATATAAAAACGTCTTTGACTGTTAACATATTCATACCTATTTTGATAATACTCGATAGCGTATTTTAAACAGGCATGATTTATTTATTATTTATTGTTATGATTTACTTCACTTTATTCATTTGAGGGGGGGGGGGGGGTATTTGTCTAAATTTAATAAAAACTGGAAACTTCCAACGGTGTTTTGCGTTAATTGTTTTTACGATATGGTGGTGGTGGACTTTCGTTGATAAACCCTGCTTTATCATTAAAATTAAATTTCTGATTCTGAAACACAAATGGGGGGGGGGGGGGGGGGGGGTGCATTTTGGCATGGACGCCAAAAGTCCTTCGACAATGATGAAGTTGAAACCGAATACCGTAGCTAAGAAAAAATAGCTGACTCTCTGCTTTAAATGCTAAAATATCAAGTATGTTTTCTTACAATACTTGCTTATTGCCTAGATTTTTCTAATTAATGATCTATTGTTCCTTACTTAATGTCTTATAGTTATCCCTAACTCAGATGTAGTAATACAAAAGTGCACACCCAACTAGTGACAGGATATAAAATTCCATCTCCCCTATTATTGTTTAAATATTGTTTACTTTAATAGAGCACAACAAAATTACACTTAAACACCAATGCTTTCTTTTTACTGGATAATTTAAACATACATTTGAAGAGATTCAGTGGCGTCGCCAAGGAGGGGAATTCGGAGGTCATGACCCCCCCCCCCCCCCCTCCCGAATCCATTAAATTTCGAAGAAACAATATATGGAGAAATAGAAAGCAAAATATTTGGTTACCAAACACCCTCCCACTAGAAATTTTTTCTTGTGATGCTATTGAAGATTTCATTTATCAAGATCATATGGCCATACTGTCAAAGGATAGCATCTTTCATGGAGGACATTGTTTCTAAAATAGAAACTTACATATAGCAATAAAGAACCATGAGTCAAAATAAAATTCTGTTAACACATGTTGCTATTTATTATTTAAAAAAATAACTAATAATTGCATTGAACTTGAAAGCTGATAATTATAATACACCACTTCTGTAATTTTATAAGCAGTAGTAAAGAATTAACCATTAAATTTTTTTTCCCTCTTTTCATCGTAAATTTAAATAACTATAAATTTCTAGAATACATATATTTTCAACTGCATACTTTTTATAGACATTCAACAAAAAACCTCTCAATTCTAAAATATTGTATTGTAGAATATTCATGAAAATGAAAAATTGCTAGGGTACTTGTCATTCCTTACTATTCAAGTTTCAAAATCACTTTACTTGATATGAAGAATATATCATGGGTACACAAGAAGAAAAAACACTAAATCCAAAAGATAATTTTGAGATAAATGGATTTTAGAGTTTGAACGTTTCTAAATAATCTTATTTTGCTTGATATGCATTTTCTTTATTTTATTTAAAAATACTGATATTACATTTTAGCAATTTGTTTATTTTATACTGTGATTTTTAATATATTTAGGACATCATTTTTTAAAATGACCGCATCACTAGTTGTTAATTTCATGTTATTTATTGTAAAGCAAGTATTAATATCTAGCTCTTTATTTTTATTGCCTTTTTTACTTGTAGATAATTCATTTATTGCATTTTTGCTATAAATGTTCTTTCCTTGTATGCCCATGATATCTGATATAGTTTCATGTTAAAATTACATTCATACTTATAGATAACATTAGTACAAATGCATTCTTAATATGAATGGCAATGTTTTGACATAAAACTACCCATTCCCTGGATGCTTGTGAAGAGATTATTCTCATAAAAATATCTCCCTTATGATTAAAAAAACAATTTGTATTCAGTTAATAAATTTTAAGTCCCGTTAATATTATATATTATGTTAAGTATGGGTTAATATTAATGAATGTCTATTTTACTTTAGAATATCGATTTTCTAAGAGCATTATAAATTTTTATACCAACATGTTTATATATTTCTGAATTAGTAGTCGTAAGTTTAACTAAATTACTCATGTGCAATTCCTAATTCTTCACAAATGTATAAACAATAGCAATATTTGAACTTACTGTTGGAAAATTTTAGAATTACGTTTTATGCAACTATGTTTCGACATGTGGTTGGATGGCAATTGGTTTTAGCTTGAAAGATGAAAAAAATACATATATTACCTTCAATACCTAAAACAGTGATGTGGCCTCATTTCTTTGGGTTATATAATATAATTTGTCTTAACCTCTACTATTTTCTGCAAAATTTACACATTCAATCATAATTGTTCATTTTTAACGTATTATGATTTAAACGTTTTCACTAAGTTTACACGAACAGTTTGTATACTACTTTGAAAAAAATATATAATCTTCACTTTCAAATCACTATTTTATATTTAAAAGTGAAAGAAGGTAAACAGTCAAAGTTAATATTTTACAAGGTAAATATACAGATGCGATTGAAAAAATTAGCACAATTTACTTCTCAGCAAATTGTTGAATTTTGGAGAAAACAAATAACACCGATGGACAATTTAACATTTTATTGAGACAGCAAATCTTAATATTTATACAAATTTCTTAGTATTTTGAATAGTCATAGATGCATTTATAGATCATTTAATACATATTTTAAATAATCTGTTATGAGCCATGACGAATCTCCAATTGATGAGGTTCAAACAATCTCAACAAGCTATGTGTGTGGGACCCATAATGAATCCGAAAAGAGTAACCTGAAAGAACAAGGTATGATTAAATACAATTAAAATAATAATGAAATTTCAATATATATTTCACACTTTCAAAAATGTCATAATATTTTGAAACTAATAATTATTTTGATGTGAAATTTTCAGCCCCATACACTAGTACTTTTAGAAACTAGAACTGCAGTTTGATGCAAAAAAATTCTTTGTAACACTTTACAACATAGTTGAAAAGTGTTTATAACTTTGGTCATTCATTCTGTTTGTCTGTCCGTTCATACGATAATTGCCATAAAAATGACTTTATCAAAATAAAATTTTAGTATGTTGTTCAGATGGTCTGTGGGACATACGGGAATGTAAATGAATAATATCACCTAATTAGTTTTGGATTGAACCCGGGTTGAAAAAGTGAAAGTTTTTTAAATAAAAATTAAAATATCATTGTCATATAAAACTGGAAAGTATTTATAACGAGTATAAATATAACAGTAGATAATGGTAAAATGTAGTAGAATCCGCCACAAGCAGAAGGGAGATGAAGAAACATTACAAATTATATATACAGTTTGGCACAAAATTTTAAATTTTTGTATAAAACTTGAACTTTCAATATACAAAATTATTAAAATTTGAAGAAAATCCTAATTCGGTATTTGTATCAGTCCATCAAAAGCAGGAGTGAGAACATATTTTTCAAAATATGCAATTCAGCACGAAATCAAAACTTGTCATATAAAACTGGAAAGTATTTATAACGAGTATAAATATAAGAGTAGATAATGGTAAAATGTAGTAGAATCCGCCACAAGCAGAAGGGAGATGAAGAAACATTTCAAATTATATATCAGTTTCGCACAAAATTTTAAATTTTCATATAAAACTTGAACTTTCAATATATAAAATGGTCTCAAGTTAAGGAAAATCCTAATTCGGAAATTGTAAGAGTCCATCAAAAGCAGGAGCAAGAAAAACATTTTTCAAAATATGCAATTCAGCATGAATTAAAAACTTGTCATAAAAATTGAAAATATTTATAACTTGAGTAAAAATATAACAGTAGATAATAGTAAATTGTAATAGAATCCGCCATAAGTAGAAGGGAGATGAAGAAACATTTTAAATTATACAGTTAGGCACAAAATTAATTTTCATATAGAACATGAAATTTCAATATAAAAAATGTTCACAACTTGAAAAAAGTTCTTGAAGGATATCTTCAGCTTAAAAACATACGCAAAAGTACACTGAAAGTATTCCAGTGAAGATACCATACAATTAAATTTTCAATCCTGTCATAATGTATCCCTTATTATATCCCTATGTGTGTGTAAGGAAAGTTATATTTCAAAGCAATGGTGAAGTGAAATCCACAAAATTTATATTAAGTATTAAATCAAAGAAAAGTTTGGATTAAAAAAAGTTTACCTCTGTGTCAATTATACCATTGACTTCTTGATGATCTAAAATGGATCCAGCCTTTAGGTATTTCACGTGTTTAGATTGGAGTAATGCAGGATGACTTTGCACATCACGGCTTCAAATTTCTCCAATTATCAGCTTCATGCTGGGACTTTTCAAAATATCCCTTTAATAAAGAGGATTTAAAATATTACAAACAAATTTTTGAAAACATTGAGAACAAAACTATCACTAGATGTTGAATTAGTATGTAATACCATCATACAAAATAATAGAAATTTACACAATTATAAATTTTTTTAATTTACTTTCATTTTGCCCTTAATTTTCAGCACATTTCATAATTTAGCAACCAGAACTTTAAATTTTATGTAAAAATTGCAAAAAAATGATACTCGGGAAAACAGATTCATTAAATTTGTAAACAGAAATAGTTTCAATAAAAATTACTATCAAAGGTACAACATACCTGAGTTGAATAGTGGCAAATTAAAAGGAAAAGTTTGAAATATT
Source organism: Amaurobius ferox (assembly GCA_951213105.1). NCBI lineage: Eukaryota > Metazoa > Arthropoda > Arachnida > Araneae > Amaurobiidae > Amaurobius > Amaurobius ferox. The sequence goes on along the minus strand of OX578135.1, from coordinate 137,095,679 downwards.
TTTTCAGCATACTATATCATATTTTTATTCATTATCTGTGCAGAATCAGCTACAAAAAGCTATTGTCCAATTCAACATTGTGGGTTAATTTGTAAGGTAAATTATTGATCTTCTAACTGGATTTAAAATTTAGCCTTCACATGTAGAAATATCTTAATATAGATAGCTTATATCTATCTAATAGAAAATTGACTTTCTAGTATTCAGTTACTTTGAGAAATTATTTCAAGCTATATCAGGTATGCGATTTTTAATGTTACATAAATGCCATAGTATTTTAAAGCTTAAGTTTAACTATACTTGACAAGATAATATATCAATAATATAAATAACAAAATAGAAAAATCAATGAGTCAAAATAATGCATGCAATTCATATTAGTACAAACAAAATATAGTATCTGCAGAAATGTTAAAAATCTCTGGCAGCATAAGTCTGTGCTAACTTAAAATGAGAAATAGGTAATCAAAAATATATTTGCTTGTAACGTTGTAGTATGTACACTGAATACTTAATCATAAAACAAAATTATTAATTTTATAAATGCTTTGGAGACAATCAAAATTGCATGTTTTTATTTTTTTTTTTTAATGCAGCATTCACATATTTCTACAAACAATTGTTAAAATTTTATATCAATGCACATATTTTATAAGTGAAATACAAAACAGTCGTTAAAGTACAATAATATATCAAAAACACAAATTTCAAAGTCAAATCTTGCTATCTTGGCGTTAAGTCATCGATAAACCCACGCCAAAATGCGATAGCAACCCTACAATTGCATTGCAAGAAAAAATCCTATTTAACTATTATAAAAAATTAATTTATTGAAAGTTCAGATTTAAGAAACCAATTTTCAAACCTTCTTTTCAAGATCTTAACATACATTTACTTTTAAACAGACAAAAGGAAGCATAAAATATGAAACTACTTACACTGCGCAATTCAGATGAATGTCCAGGAATCTATCCATTTCTTCGGCAGTTTTCCTTTTCTCGGGATCTTGAGGAAATTTAAACATTTCCAACGTCTTCCTCCAATGATTAGTGCTATTTATTATACCACAATCACCCATTTTACAGATAAAATACGTATCAAACATCAGACAAGTAACGTGCGCTCGCCATTGAAATAGCATAGGCAGACGATAACAAACAGTTACGGCAGGAGCTTCAATGGCGGTTGCGCCAGCCTGTCTATATAGGAGCCTTACTTTACAGTAAGACGGGCTGTTGTCATATGACGGGCTTTGAAAGCACATTCGCTTAATGATATTTAGCACAGTGAGCCTTTCCATTCGATTATTGACACCCTTTTTTAACTACTCTAAACCTTCGGGCGAAGGGGTGGGACAGCCCAGTATGTTTAACAGGCGGGGAATGCACTCGGACGACCCGAGTTCGATTCCCGGAGCTGCCCAAACTGTCTACGTGTTCACGCGGAGTACGGACACCTTAAATTCGTGGATCCGTAAGTCCTTTCGAAAGGTTGGTGGTAGGGGGAGGAGGGTACGGTCCCTGTGGATGTCTTCCCCACTGCGTTCCGGTCTGAATTGGGTGGCACTGTCGCAGCCGTCCAAACAGGCATCCTACCCCTTCGGATAGGTCGGACGGTCTGGGTCGAAGAAGAAGAAACCTTCAGGTGAGTCAGGCGGTCTGGAGTCTTAACTTTCCAACCCCCCCCCCCTTTCTTGATCTTGTTTATGATAGTGCATTGATTTAAAAGATGTGCGCAGCTAAGTGACAAGTTAAACGGAGTTTCTTTCCTTCTTTCTCCCCCCACACCCCTCCCTGTAATATTGGAGAACGTCTCTATCTTCTTTTCCTTTTGGAACAAGGGATTGCAGTCACTAACTCTGATCATTTCCGGAATAGAAATGAAAGTCTTAAAACTACCGGAACGTGTACTCTATGGATGTTGTTGTTGTTGAGACCCAGACCGTCCGACCGTGCTCTATGGATGTGTAAGTGTAGAACTTCTAGAGAACTGAAATTTTAAATATAGCTTAGGTTATAGTCAAGTTGAAAATGCTTGATATTATGGCTACATTTAAGGCGCCAGGATTTATCCAGCCCTGCTATAAAATACTGGGGAATAATTGGAATTTTCTATAGATTTCTATGTTTTAGCACCCTAAAACACGAAAGAACTATTTTAAGCATAAAGATGGAAGTTCGTGCCCAATTGAACTTTAAAACTCTTTGTTGGATATTCCTGAAAATTGACTGTTTCCTGGATTATGGGTTTCTCTGGCGCTAAATCAATGTAAGTGAAAATCTAAAAAATAGAAGTGAAGCAGTAGCCTTTAAAGTTCTTTTTCAGAACGGATCTTAAAATCTGAAAAATATTTCAAATTCTGGGAACACCTGGTTCTGTGGCTATAATAAAGTAAATTGCTGTTTTATATGTAAATTTTTATTATCGAAATGAAACCTTTACCACTACGCTAGAATAAACCATTCTTAAGATGTTTTCCATTTGGGAAGTTTATCATTTAAAAATACGCTAAATTGCCGAGTGAATTATTTAAATTCAGCAAGTGGTGTAATTTTATTTCTTTCATTTATTATTGTTTGTGATAAAACGGATAGACTGTTTTAGTTATTAAATAACAAAAACAAAAAAGATTAATCATGCATAAAGCATTGATTGTGAAACACTTTCCAACGGTAATGCAATTTAATTTAAACATATCTAAAATGCCATAATTCAGCGGTAATATTTTAAAAATTATCACAATACTACATCAATTTATCATATTTGAAAACTTTAAACTTCATCGAAAAAAAAATTAACTTTAATCAAATGACGTCATTGAAATATAAATCGCCTGGTTTAAGCATCTCTAAAATGCGATACATTCAGAAGTAATATTTTCAAAATTATCACAGTACTACTGTAATTTATTATATTTGAAAACTTAAAACTTCATATATATAATGTTATAAGGATAAAACGAAAATAAGAAAAGCAATTTTTAGTCTTCCGATTATTCTTTGAGGAACATTCTCGTTGTTTAAAATAAAAATTACATCTGAGAAAGAACACGACTGAAAGTGGGGAAATGATCTTAAAATAAAATTAAAATTGGGTGAGTTTTTACACTCAAAATGGAGGCCTTTCTGGTAGGTCGGACGGTCTGGGTCTCAACAACAGCAACAACTGAAAATGAAGGCTTCCCGGCCGCCCCCATTGTTGCTCTCTGTCCTATGGATGAGCCGGACGGTCTGGGCTTTCGACTCAAAATGGAGGATCAAATCGGAAACAGTCTACGATTGGTAAGAAAAACTTACGAAGAGCCTAGAACTGGAGGAATGAAGAAGCCGCTCCATTTCTCTACATTGAGGATTTTCAGAGGCAAGGGTCCAATTACCACTGAGGGTGAGGCTGCAGTTGTGGAGGGTGGGTGTTGCTCAGGCTTGTTCGTTGATTGGGTCAAGGACCTCTGTGGCTTATGGAAACACCTTTGTTTACAGAATAGTTAAGCCAGCATTTATGTAAAACATTAAGAAGGAAAATAAACCATTACCTAGATTTTTCATTTTCCTCCTTAACTAGTAGTTTTGTATTTGTTCGTTACAGAATTAGTTATAAGAAAAAAAAACCGATCGGTGTTTTTATTTCATCTCTGACGTCAAAAATAGGATATAGCTGGAACATGATTTTTCCTGCACATTAATATTTAATTTGTAATTCTGTCTGACACATTCTTCCACCCTTAGAAACACGATTCTACTAACACTATTGGCATTGCTTTTTGCTTACAAGCAAAACATAAAAACGTAACAACTAAAAGTAGATTCATTAATTGTATTGTAAAGATTTCAAAATAAGTTTGACCAAAATGACAATCAACGATGCTTAACTGTTAACACTGTATTTTTGAAAATTTAAATGAATGGTCCACACTTTTTATTTAGGTAAATATTTAACAACTTGTAATCATTTGAGAAATAGTTTTCTTTATCTTTTGAACCTTTATATTTTCTTGTACTATAATAAAGAAATATTTTTTTCTCAAAAGTTTTGAATTTTGAAACTTTAACAGATGAGAAGGCTTTAAGACCTCCTTATCATTTCGAACATATTTGAAAAGATAGCCATCTGTGTGCGAGTGTATATATATGTGCGCGTGTGTGAGAATGTGTGTTTGACTACGAGGCGTGAACACGTACGACAGCACGGAATGAAAGCACAAGAACGAAAGCACATGCCGCTATCAAATGTAATGTGTAGATAGATTATATGAAAAATTAGAACAATGATAGAATTTTTAGTAATTTTCTTGATTAGATCTCGAATAATTCGATTTTTAAAATTTTCGTAGCATTATTTCTTATGGAAAACTGATAATGACCGGTACAAAAGTGGTACTGTCGTATATAGGGAAAATTAATAATTTGAACTATGCTGTGGATGCTCATGGTATCCCAGTAGTTTCTATTAACATATATAGGCCAAATAAATCCATCGGTGTGACTTAACTGTTGCCAACTTTAAAACATAAACTTTTAAAGAATTTATTCGAAATATTTTAAAAGAATAACCTGGGTATCAAATTTAAAAAAAAGTAACATCTTTTTTTTTCTGACAATGATTGGGATACATGTATACTTACGACAACCCTAACCTGATACTGCAGAGGCGAAGAAAAAACTGTAAACCTTGCAGACTCTACTTCGACAATAAGAGCTTGCCATTTCGTCCCAGTAGCTCACCGACAGAGCGTCAACTGGCTGGTTCAAAGATCCAGGGTTCAATTCCCAGTTGGGCAGCAAGGTTCTTTATAATGGTGCCCGAACAAATCAACCCTGTAGCTTAGGGCAAAAGATGTCAGAGGTCTGAAAGTGGACACATCAGTGGACTCTAGCCAACGGCCCGACTGTGCTGAAAACACAGGTTCTCGTTAGATCATCCAAGTCAAGCAGCATCGGGCGCGGTTAGTACTTGGTGGGTTCCGGTCTAAATTGGGTGGCACTTCCCAGCCGTCCAAACAGTTACCTTACACCTTTCTGGTAGGTCGGACGGTCTGGGTCTCAACAACAACATCAGTGGACTCTGGGATATGGAGAGCCAATTTCAAATCGAGAAGATGACGACCATACGCAGAAAGCTGACCTGGAGAATAAAAATAACATCAGGTGTCCTAAAGTAAAAATAGCAGGAGGTAGTCAGTCAGATTATCTTTTGCACGCCCATCTGACATTAGAGAGTGGAGAATGCAGAATCCATTTTGACAATAAGTCCGTGCAATTTCGTCCCAGTAGCTCAACGGTAGAACGTCGACTGGCCAGTTCGAAGATCCAGGGTTCGATTCCCGGTTGGGACAGCAAGGTTCTTTACAACCTCCGTTAAGACTGGAACGACGGAGGAATTTTTGAAGGAATCGTTTCTAAATGTAGTTATGCGATCAAAATGACCGATTCCGTCGTTCTAGTGTTAAGTTTATAATCCATATAACAACAAATTCTATTAATAGCTGAAAACTAAAATTATTTTTATGCAAACGACGGTTTGAGTTAAAATCAATTGATTTATAAAAGGAATATTCAAGATTCTTCTCCCATATTTCTATATCTCAATTTAAAAAAAGAAGGCATATAGAAAAATCATGTTTCACCATTACTCCAGATTGCTAGCAGAGAAGCGGAAACCCGAAACGGATGATAAATATAAAACCGCGATAAAGGATATAATGAAGCGATACCTCTCACGAACTCGAACCATTGTGGGAAATGCGCTGCCAACAAAGAATCACGAATCTAGAGCCGGAAAGGGGACTGCTGCTTCATTTTCCGTCGGTTACTTTTGTTTCTTTCATGCGCTTTTACTCAGTTTTTCCGAAAAATGTCTACCCTTAATAGGTTCGTAATGAGGCTTTAATGCGACATATTGAGGGTATCGCGCTTGTGTGATGATGCAAATGATCGTCCTAAAGTAAACAATGAAACCCTGGGGGCAGATATACTGATTGTCGGCTTCAATTCAGACGTTTCGAGTGAGGGAAATTGAATGAGTTAGGGTCAGTTTTAGCCACGATGCCAAACAGTGGCAGTAGGGCTAAAATTAATAGCCCTAATTAATTTTCATAGTCGTAGCTGGTATAAGAATATCAAAAAATATAGCGGAAGTAAATTTTTACACTGTTTTATTTAGGCTGGTTTCTCTGTTTGTTTGTTCGGGTTAAATCTTGAAATCAATTTTCGACTCACTTCTACCAAACCGATTTTCTTGAAATTTTACACGCATGCGTATTTACGATGACAATATAACATTTCATCAAATTTGAGTTGAACCCTGCCCTGATTCTGACCCACCCCGTCTTCCGGAATTCTGCCCAAAATTGCCCGTAAAGTAGTTTTAAGAATTTTATCTTTTATTTTACATATAGAAGTGAAGCTTCTATATAATAAATCTTTTATTATATATACAGATAAAATAATAAATATTAAAGATAAGATAAATCTTTTATTATTATTCTATCTTTTGTTTTATATATATATATATAGAACTGAATTGAACTCTTTCTTAATTATCTTACAACAATGGAATTATACATATATAGAAATGAAGCTTCATATTGAACGTCTTTTGGCTATCTTACAACAATGAAATTATGTAAAGCAAAATTTTTTCAAGAGGCATTTTGTAAAAAAAAAAAAATAATAATAAAAAATAAAATAAAATGCCGGTTTTATTTGAGGATTCGCTAAATTTTAGTAGATTAAAATGTTCCACTGGACTAAGATGTGTATTAAATTTCATATCTTTAGGACGAAGGAAAGTATGTTAAAAATGTCATCAAAGAAGTTGAAACAGACAGACAGACATCCGTCATGGCGAATTCAATAAAATATTTTTAAAAGGTTTGATTGGATATCTGACGAAAATTTATTACAAAATCGCAGCAGATTAAAAAGCATAAAATAAAATATTATAAAGTTCTTTTTAAGTTACACTGTTTCAGTAAAATGCACGGAACATTAAAAAATAATGTTTAGTTATCACTACATTCTTGTTCGCATGCAAATAAAAATAAAACCATGAGGCGCCTGTAAAATATTGTATTTGGGCATTAACCATTTTAAGGGACAATGATAATATAGAAATGACATATAGAAGAATGACGAATTGTTAAATCAAAATTGTCAAAGAAAAATTTAAATGAATTGAAGCTAATCAGTCTTATATATGTCATTTCTACGTTATCACTTCTATTGTTCCTGGAAATCCTGTTAAGAGGTCTAAGGAATCTTAAAAGTGCCACAAACAGAGTGAATTCCTATGCTTTATATTTTATTTTGTATCTTTTCTCCTATACATCAATAATGCCTAAAAATTTTATGGCTAATACGTGAATATCTGTAGCATATATGATAAGTTTTTTGAAAAGGTGAGTCTGATAATAATATTTTTAAAAATTCTATAATTTTCATGATTTTATAAAAAAAAAATTTTATACATATGTTGCTTGCGTACATGATTGCAACAAAACAATTTCTTCCAGAAGCAAAAATATTGCTGATTATGATGCAAAATATTCATTTAAGAAGTTATATCTCAAAATGAAAATATTTTAACAATTAAAAATTAAAAAAATTAAATTTTAAATTTAAATTTCAAAATAACACATATTTTTATCCAAAATACAATTATAACAAAAAAAAATTCAAACAGAATTGTTCAATTTGAAGTATAAGTTCTTCAGAACAACAAATCGAACAATTCTAGAAAGTTTCACCGTTGTTGCTCAATTACTTTTTGAGAAATGTTGCACGCAAGTGCCAAATATGCGAAACTGGGAAAATCACATTTAAAGTATAAAATGACTGTAAAAAGTTTGATAAAGAAATTATCTCCTATTATATACTATTACAATACGCATACCTTATCTTTATAAAGATATTTCATAAAAAAAGCACGCAGGAGAGGCCCAGGAATATTCAGAACCAAAATGTTCAGAATTAGTCAGAGTTTAACATATTATAAAATAAAGAAATCGAAATTTTTAAAAGTTTAAAATTCCTGAGACGCCTTAACGTCCAAATATAATTCTTTTACGTAAACCCACGGTTTTATTTTTCGTTGCATATGACCAAAAATGTTGTGATAGCTAAAAATTTATTTTTTAATTTTTAGTGCATTTTACTAAAACCGTGTAACTTTTTTTAGGATTTTTTATAATATTTTATTGATAGCGTTATACCAGTAACACGAGTATGGAATGCAAAATAATGATAATAATTTGAAAAAGGGGGTTTTAATTAATTCATATATTTTCGAATGTGTTTAAAATTATTGTTGCAACGAAGTAAAAAATGGTACGGGAAAAACTTTTGCTACCATTTCCGCGCCCTCATTCTGGCGTATGTTAGTTCAATTCCATATTTTTGGACATTGGTTTATAAACGGGACCAGGTTGTTTTATTCTTTAGATTTGTCTACGCAGTTAATTTTGTATAGTAAGAACAGGTATTCTTATACTTTTTATTTGTTATAGGGAAATTAAATTCCGTATTTTAAGGGAATTTTTTAAAGCAATATAAATGCGTTTAGATTTTTTTTTATTTATTTATTTATTTCTTTTTTTACAGCAATATGAACGCGTTTAGAATTTTCCCAAATTTTAAATCTCGAGAAAAACCAAACGAAATGTCAGTAATAAATATATTTTTTAAACATTTGTCTATTGTCATGGAAACCAGCGGCGAAAAGTTTAAAGTTCCACAATCTCGGATAAAAAATATAGCCCTAAACTTAAAAATAAAAGTTCGTAAAAAAACATGAAGTTTTCTAAAATAATCCAGGTAAAAAAATTTTTGCTCAGATACAATAAGTTGTTATTTCTAACCATTCCAAGTTGAAAATATTTGCCTCTTTATTCGATATATTTTTAGTAAACTTTATTTTTCTAACATATTATTACAATTACCTGATACCTTTCTTTCCCTACTCTTAAAGCGTTAGAAAGGAAAAACAACTTTTACAGTACGGTACAGCTCAAACTGCTGCTAAAGAATAAAATTAAAATAACTTCGTTATAAGCAGCATGCAATATAAAAGTTAATAGTATCGACTTGTTTCGAAGACAAAAACAACCTTCTTCGTCAGGACACACAAGAAGCACAACCTTCACTCGTTAAAGAAGGATCAGCGATTGCTGCAAGGACAGCAAACGTGGCAAAAGCAGGGAAAGGGTGTTGCCAACGGTGCGAGACAAAAAAGGTGATAAAATAAACCCATCTTCTGCTTTTAACACTTTATGTCTACGGTTCATTAAATTTGTGTTCTGATTCTCAGACACTTAATTGCGAGATTGACAATCCGAAATCTTTGGCCGTTTCTAGAGGTTACTATCCCACTATAATTGACATGGCATTGCATAAACTCAACAAACTGAATTTGGTTTCTAACCTTTAGGGTTAAGAGGTTTGTCCACGTAATTCTATCGTATATTACCTTTTGTATTCATCTGTTAACTATAAGGTTGCCAATATTATTTCCCGTTTCATTTTAAGCGTGTCTTGAAACCTTTTAATAAATTAATTTCCTTTCTCTTAAAGACCGTATTTCTCTCTTGAATCGTTGGGGTGTTTATCACATTCCTTCTTAACCTTTTGCTTACGGGTGGGACAGCGTCCATCCCAAACGAAGAACCTCCTAAAAAGACAGGCATTTGACATAACCTATCCAAACAGTTCGACAGAGCTCGATCCAGCCTGAGACATTCTGAGAGAAATGTGAATTGAAGCCGATGCCCATGAGTCCAGACCGTCTTGAATACCAATGCCAGTTGTTTGAAATGCGATTTATTGTTTCTGAACTCACTGACCATTCTATTGAATGACTATTTTAAGCCTGCGAGACAGTTATAAAGTAAATACAGGTATTGCTCGCTTTACGACTTTCCTCTTTGAGAGTTTCCGTTTTATGAGTTTCGCTTTGAGAGTTCCCGCTTTCCGACCGCACGCTAGGAAGAAATTAACTCGTAAAGGAGGGAGATGACTATACACCCAAGTCTGAATATACGTTGTGGATACGTTCTAGCTATATAAAAGGTAAAAAATATTTTAAAATAAAATTTGAGTTTACGCTCAAATCTCATTTTACACGAATTTTTTTCCAGTGTTATCTGAAACAGTGAAAACTGTAATGTCAGAGGTGACCGTCAGAAGGCATACCTCTGACGGTACTACCTCAGAGGTGTACCGTCATGGAGTGGGACAGAGGGACCAGTCCAAAGCGCTAAAGGAAAAGTGGAAGCCTCTCGCTCTACACATAATTACTTCGAAAGGAAAAATCATATTTCTTTACCACAACACGTGTTTCAACTAGTTCATTATTACACCTTATAATATTTTATTTAATATTTTTTTGCTGGGAGGATCAACTTATCCATTCACAAGGACGACAAAATAGGCTAATTGAAACCATAATACGTAAGAAAAGTCTGCATCATTCATCGATAAAGAATCAACGATAAAGGATATGCAATGAGATTATGTAATTTAAATATATAGTCTTCTTCAGCAGTCTCAACGAATACCTGGTTTAAAAAACATTATTTTGTTCTGGACCGCCATTTTAGAGAATTTTCACATTCGCAACCCAGCTATTCCTTCGCATACCCCAGGCCCGGATTAAAGAACTCTGCTGTAGAAAAATACGTTTAACATTTTTAGGTTTATTAAAGGACCAAAAAGTATGTATAATAGGAAAGGGCGACCTAAACATTTCTGCTCCAGGGCGCCAAAAGTGTAGTCACACTACCGTCTATCGTGTAGAAACAGACTTGGTTAACTTTGTAAAAAAATCCTTGTAAAAGCAAACTTAAGTCTAATCTAATCATGTTATTTACACCGTGATGGATCAAAACAAATCGTATAGAAAAATAATTGGATTTCTTCCCAGACCCCGTAAAAATCAAAATCGTGTGAAAAAATTTCACGTAAAACAGACTTGAGAGTAAGTAGTTCGTGTTAACGTTTGTTGTTGTTTTGAATATTGCAGAAGTTATTCAAATGTTGGAATTCGTTCCTGTATCCCGAAATGACACGCACCAATCCAGAGCATACGACGTAACAATATGAGATAGGAAATTAATTGAAACAGAAATGCGCAAAATAATAGTGATTGAATACGCAAAATAATAAAGATAAAATAAGCAAAATACTAACGATAGAATAAGCAAATAAGCAAAGTAATGGAGATAGAATGAGCAAAATAATGGAGATAGAATAAGCAAAATAATGAAGATAGAATAAGTAAAACAATGAAGATAGAATAACAAAATAAATAGAATAAGCATAAAAGTTTTTCATTCTTTTTAAATGAAAAATACTTTTTATCAGCACAGCTCCTGTGTGAGATTTCGGTATCATGCAGCATAACCGTGTGAAAATCCTTTCATGGAAATACAGCCGGATTTATTCTTGCACTGCTGTTCGCGAAATTGAAATATTACTCCACCCAAAGCATCTAAAGAACAAAGGAGAATAAAAAAAATCCGCAAAAATCTCGATTTCAAATTCTTTTTCATCTTACACTGTTCTATCAATCAAGTCTTGAATGAAAGGAAAACTGGAAAATGCCAAGTACGAGGCGGGTTATTGAATCTTGGCAGTTTTTATGAATGGTGAAATTATGAGGCTAGTTAGTGAATCAACGGGCAATGCGTGATGGGGTTTTTTTTATCCATTCTCAAATCTGTTTTTCTATAATATTTGCATATTCACACTATAGGAAATAGTATAGAGAAAGTATTTACTTTACGAATATTTTCGATTTCGAGATTTTGATGCCAATGTAGGTTTAGGACCTCCAGCATACGTTTTGACTACTTTTAGAATGATATCCGTCTGTCTGACTGCCTGTATGTTGTCTATCTGTCTGTAGTCAATTTATTGTATACGCGATAGCTGTCACAAATATTTATGGGTATTGACGAAACTTTTTATTCGGTTTTCTATCTAGAACTAGAACTAGACAGAAGTTTTCAAAATTATTCGAAATTTTGTATCTTCTTAACATAGCAGCATAGGATAAAATTTGACATAATAAAAGGGGTTGTTTTGGGTCCAGTGATCGCAAAACTTAACGGTTTCAATCATTGTAGTGAAAATAATCGCGATACAATTTTCGCCCCCCAACTGGCTTTAAATGTTTTCATCTGGCCCGCTGATTTAAAAAGAGTTGTCTGTTCCTGACGCAATCATCTTGGTGATAGTCTATTTTGAAAAACCTATTTCGGAAATTTGCATATTCGTGTGATAGCATCTCCGATCCTTCACATTTGCGTGATCATACCCGGGACAGGAAAGACTGATTTGCGCTGGTGCCAGCCTCGTTATCGCAAACGATTTTCCCCAGTTCATGTAATTGATAGTTATGAGTTTGAGCGGAGTTACATTTAGTTATATGCTTTAAGCTGAGTCTTCCTGCTCAACAACTTTCGCATTTTGGTTCATAAAAACAATTGTTTTCCTCGTGCTCACATTTCTGGTAATTTCATTATGTGCCGTACAGGGTGCTCGAGAAATCTTGCACATCAAATTTTTAAATCCTATATAATGTACCAAAAAATTGGAATAGTAGAATTTGTTTCAGTTCGAGTGGCACTTATGCACTTTCAAAAGTATATCGGAAATATCGTCAGCTGTTTATAATTCATCAGACCGTCATTACAGACCTCTTTTTCTATCAATCGAAGAACAGGGCGTTTTCCCAGAGTGAAATAATATCTTATTTTAGAGCAATATTTCTCTACCATTCTTGTGTAAGAGTCATGGAAGAGTTTCGGGAGAAATACCCATGCTCAAAAATCCCTAACAATTTAATAATTACGAGATTAGTAAAACGTTTTCGAGAAACTGGATTTGTTGAAGACGAAGCAAAAACATGCAGCCACTTTTTAATCAGGATAAACTGTTAAATTCAGTGAATAAACTGTTAAAATCAGCTACGGACTCGCAGCCCTTGCGACTGCGTAAGGTGTGGGGCGCAAGAAGTTTTGAGGGATTTGGGGGCGCAATTTTAAGAGACATTGTAAGAGCGTTGGTTATTAGAAGAAACAAGAAAAATATGTAAGAAACAATTTAATTTTATTCCATTAAAGACTTACTGCGTTTTCCCAAACTATTGAAGGCGAAATATTCGGAACTATACGTATATGTTTGGACTAATTTTTGTGAAGTGTCCTTTTATTTTCATTGTTTCCGTGGAGCTTTTTTTTTTTTTTTTTTTTTTTTTGTTAATTTCCGCAGATCTCCTAAGGGCTACAATGAGTACAGTTTGGGAAATTATATAAATATGGGTTACGTTTGTCTTTAAAAATCGAATGTAGACTCACACTCCAGATTTGAGCGGCCATCGTGATAAAAAAAAGCGCTTACGATTCTGCTTCACTCGCACATAGAAAAGAAATGAATATGAAATGAACTCTTTTCTGTCGAGTTGAGAGATTCGTGATCCTGCCCCACTGACAAAGAAAATGCTTCACAATGGAAAGCGAAATCCGAATGCGTATTCTTTTGCGGTGTTGAAAAACGCGTTCCTCATATCGTTTCTGAATTTCTTTTCATTGAAGAGGTGCATGCGAAACATGATGGCCTACAAAATCAAATGCCAGGCCTGGGAAAAGCAGAAGGGGGTGACGTTTTGACACTCGTTCTTCTCATTGTCGAGTTTTCTAGGTGACTTCAGAGACAGGTTGTAAAAGAGATTGCTCCTTTTTATGGAGACTTCAAAGTATATGTTTTTTTTTTTTTACTTTCTTTATATACATAATATATATTGAATTAACGGGTACTAAAGTTAAATATATCGTGTTATGAATCGATATAGGATGAGTGTTCAAAAACGAAAAACAACAGAAAACATATATGTTTAGAGTTTCGTAACGAAAATTTCATAATTCACATAAAACAAATAATACATTTTATTAACGGTGCTCGCTTTTTAAACATGAAAATCTAGCTGGTCTAACCGTCATGAGAATTTTTTTGACCATTTCGTAACATCTCCCTAATTAAGCATATCGAATCTTTTAGAACAACCCGAATCTCCCCGAACCACTGTACTATATATATCGTGTATGTCGTCAGCCAATTGACCATTAGCCAACCTGGCCAATTGACTCGAAAGGTCGCCTTCGTGCAGTTCTCGGAGTGATATGCAAAACTGATGTAACCCTCTATTAGCATCATAAAATAAAACTCATTTATCGTTTAATGTTGCATATATAGGCTGTGAAGGAAAGTCATGGACCAAGTCAATAATTTGAGAAGTATTGGGGTTATTGTATGCTTTTTATGCAGATGTATAGAAAATCCCTATGGTGCTACACGGTGAGACAACTTTAGGGGGGGGGGCTGTACCCCTTTTAAGGTAGGTACTAATGGGTATCTTGCTTTTTGCTAGAGATAAGGAATAAATCAATTATAAAGTGGCAAAGCGTTTCAAAATTAATGCTAAGCATTTCTGTCCCCCAGCAAAAATTCAATAACGATTTTAAAAATGGCATTTTTATTATAATTTGTATGTAGCCCTATAAAGGTAGAGACATTAGGAAACATGCGGATCCATCTTGTTGCACGTATGAAAGCATTGTGATAAGGCTTTCACACCTCTGTGTTAAAATTGTATATTAAAGTATTGTTTTATTTCTGTGTGATTGAAAGTGTCAATTTCGAAATGTAAATGTCTTTTCTACATGTTTTCAATTACATTGACTTTTAAGGGAAGTGAACTCTAAAATCGCAAAAGTGTTTATGTTCCAGAAAAATAGTAATAGTTTTGTATTTTCGCTTCTCAGTCGCTAGTTGGGAACTTGCAGGTTTTGCGCACGCGCGCGTTTGAAAAAGGATTTTGGAAGCAGAGTGGAAGGAGTCGTGGAGAAATGTAGACGTGTGTGTTTGATTCGCGTATGATCGCGAATTTTAAGAAAAGGTGGATTAATTTTGAAAGTGGAAGGATGTGATTAAAATATGTAACATAGTTCGACAAGTTGTGCGTAGAGTCGTTTGGCTCGGTTCAGAGATGAGTCACTCGTGTTTTTAAATGAATCAGCCTGGTAGTAATGGAATAATGAGTCTTGTGAAAAGAGAAAATGGTTCTTTCACTGGTCGGCTTGAATCGCTAATAGGGCAAGAGGGAAAGCTCATTTTACAGCGATTTGTATTTGCCTGACTCCTCCTTGTGTCCTAAGGTACGAATCAACCAATCTCCGTAACCAACCAAGATGTCGAATTCCGCCAGCATGATGTTGTGTAATCAAGTTTCCCGACCATTATGGATTTTGTTCTGCGCAAGAATCTCGATGAGTTTATGCCGAGAGTCCATCCTGATATCCTTTCCCATGGTACAGAATTGTAAATGTTATATTTAAAAGAGACGAGGTAAAGTTTTATATATATTTAGTCTTCCACCTAACGAATAGAGTGTTAATTGTCAAATCCTCGTGAGTATCAAGTCATTGATGATGTTATATGAAAATGTCGTATATGTTCAAAGTATACAAATGTCGTATATAAATGTCAAGTATAATATGAGGAATATTGTGTTTATTTTATGTATCAGAAAATATGTGTATTCTCTTGGTTCCTCTTCCTCCAGGGGTGTTCTCAATGGTCACCCTACCGAGTGTAACTCTGAGTTATTGCGAGAAATGCTTGTACTCCACTGTTTTCGATCAACTGCCTTGTTATTTCATGTTTAATAAATGTGTTTGATTTCAAAACTTTGTCTTCTCTGTCGAGTATACCAAAACGTTCGCGACAGAATTGGTGCCGTTACTTTTCTCGGTGAGTGGGGAAGAGCTGAGAGAATTAAAATTTTTAAAAATTTTCTTAAGAATTGAAATTTTGAAGGTTAAAAATTACCGTTGTGCTAAAATGAGTGTTTTCTTAAGTAAACAGAGTTCCATGTTCTGTTTTCGGTGTTCTCAAAAACGAGTGTTCTTGGAATTTGATATGTGCCATTTGATAAAAAAAATTGATTTGTTTGCATATTTATGTCATTTGATTTGATAAAAACTGGTTTTATTGTAAATACTGTTTAAGAACATTGCAATTGCATATTGTGTTAAACTATACGAGTATATTTGATTGTTATGCAAAATGGCTCCAATTACTAGAAACAAAAAAGTAAATGTCGGTAAGATGAGTAAAAATTCAAGTAAAAAATTAAATTCCTCCTTGAATTTGTCGCTTGATATTGCTACTGAGTCGGATACTGTTAATTCTAGAAGTAAAGTTAAAAATGTTAGCCACAAAGCTAAATCTAATGAGGAAAATATATCAGATAAATCGCCGGTATGTCTGAATTCTTCTTCTGGCACTTTGCCAAATCAAAACAGTGCTTCATCGGTAAATGATAACATGTTAAAATCATTCCATATTTTCACACCTAAGTTCGCACATCATATTCCAAAATTCTCGGGAAATTCAGAGCTTTCGTTGTCACAGTTTTTGGAAAAGTTAAATTTAGTAGCCACTCATGCAAACTGGAGTGAGTGTGACAAATTGGTTTGTTTGAGATTGAATTTAGAGGGGGAAGCAAATAGATTGATTGAAGAGAATCCAAAGCACAGAAATTGTAAAAATTTGCAGGAAATTATTCACATTTTGAAAGATCATTTTGAAGTGACCGAAAATGTTACTAAAAACATAATTTCACTCGTGAACTTTACACAGAGACCAAATGAGTCGGTTAAACAGTTTTCGATGAGAATCGAAGCTGCTTCATTTAAGGTTGTTCCGGAAGATGTAGATTCCGAAAGTGAGAATAAAATCAGGCAAACACTTTTGAAAACTTCATTTATTAATGGTTTATATCCGGAACTAAAAAGATTGGTGTTGTCACAAAACCCTAGAGATTTTTATTCGGCTAGAAAACTTGCAATTCTTGAGGAATCTATTTTAAATGAAAATAATGCTATGTACTTGACTAATCCGGTACTTACAAAAAAAGGTGTTCTCACACCAGAAAAATATGTTCTCACACCAGATCAAAGTGAAAGTATGTCGGATTTAAAAAGAAAAGTGTTAGAACAGGAAAGGGACATTGAATTTCTTAGGGGTAAAATAGAAAAATTTAAGTTTAATTCAGATAAAGTTAACGAAAAGCGTTCACCGCGTCCAAAGTGTGACAAATGTGGTAAATTAGGTCACGTTCAAGAACAGTGCTGGAAAAAGGTTTTTCAAAAAAGAGATGTGTACGGTATAAAATGTAGGAAAATTTATACCAGTCCTGGAACTAGGTATCACCAGGGTGAAAGACACAGAGGGCAAATGTCTGCAAATGAGTGGAAGTATAGAAAGCAAGGAACGCAAAATTATAAAAATAAGGAGTCATATAAATCTTTGCAAAATTCCAAAAATCATTCTTCTGGGAATCAGAGTAGATATCCCATGCACAATTATAATAATAGAAAAACTTTTGATAGGCAAACATCACATTTTGAGGAAAATAATATTTGTCATAATATTACAAATTCTTTGTCATCTTCTTCTATTATAAAAGGAAAATTAGTGAGCAGTGAAGTGTCAATATTGATTGATACGGGTAGTTCAATTAATTTAGTATATGAGGAAGCTTTAAATACTGTACCCATTGCACATATGTTGCTAACATACAAACCAACAATTTTGCGTAGCTTTAGTTCACAAGATACTAAAGTTGAATGTTTAGCCACTATTTCACTAAATTTGGGAAAAGAAAGATTCCCTACCGAATTTTTTGTGTTAAAATCACCAGCTCCTATTTCATATAATGTAATCCTTGGTAACAAGTTTTTACATAAACATAATGCTATTATAGATTATAATCACTTTTGTTTTAAGTTTTCAAACTCTTCCATTCCTTTTGTTGGTTATCAATGTACGAATAATTTACTTTCGATTTCAAATCATGAACCGGCAAATGAGTCGGAAATTGCAGACTCAAACCTAAGTAGTGTCGCAAAGCGTATTGCTGTGCCTGACTCGCAGATGAGTAGTGAAAAAAATGTTCGTGTGGTAGAGGACTGTAAACCGAAAGAGTTCCATACGAATGCATGGGCCAAATGCAAAGCAGATCTAGCACCGGTAGTGAATGAGTCTCAGGTCATTCGGGAAGAGTATGTGAGCAGAAATTTTTCGGAAAATAATGTAGTGCCACATTTGGGTAGTGAAGAGGTACATATTAACGATTTGGAAAATGGAAGCAAATCTTTTAGAGATTTGGTAGTAAATGCACAGAATGTTACTTTGCATATGGGGGAAAAGCAAAATCATGTTAGAGGTGGTACTGAAGTTAACTTTGTCATTCAACACAAAAACAATCCATGTAATCAGCAATTGGTCCACGTTAATAGATTAACTCCTTTACCTCCTAGACGTAGTGAATTGATTTCTAGCACATATAATGATAACATTGATAATTCTTCAACTCAAGAAACAAGATAATTTAAAAGTAGATATTTTCTAAACCATCAAAATAGGGTTAAAACTCAAAATGTTCCTAATTCACACAAGTATGACTTGCGCCCAAGAGGCCAATTTATTCATTAAAGTTACTTGTCAATTAAGGCAATATGTCAAGAGAGCAATTGGCTCAAAAAGTAAAGTAAAATGTTTAAATTATGAAATTCTCACATTTTCAAAAAAAAGACTGATATTGTTGTGAGATGGACAGTTATGTTTCATAATATTATATTTTCAATTGTTTCACAAAATGTTTTGCAAAACTGTATGCTATGTTAAAATGGATCCAATATTTCTGAACTTCTGTGTAATTTGCTTTATGTGTCAGTCAGCTGAGTGTTCTGTACTGCAAGTTCTGTGCCAGTGCAGCTTTCTGAATGTGAGTGCCATGTTAATCAGGTTGAAGTAGTGTTTTAAAATTCTAAATACTTAAATAATAATTTTTTTTTGCTTTACTTTAATGATAAGCAGTAATGTTTTAAAGTAATTTTAAGATAATTAAGTACTTGATGGATTAGAGTTTTGGTAAGGATTTTTAAGGATAACTGATAATTTTTATCTCTGTTTTATTTTATGAATGTGTGAATGATTTTTTTTTAATTTAAAGGTCTAGTAAATTTTAGAAATTTTTTTTTGTCATTTGGTGTTTGTTGACTTATTGGTTGGGGGTACCGCCACCTCTAGGTTTGCAACTTTCTAATGGACTTGTTTCTTGCCTGGGTGCCTGATCAACATTCTTGGTTTGAAAATTTGTCTCATTTTCTAAATTAGTAATTTTTTTAAATGTCCTTTAAAGTAATTTGTTGGCAAGGTTGGATAATAGTTAATAAATTGATTTCTGTGAAAAGTAAATTTATAGAATTTTAATTGTAAAATTTTTGAAGAAAGAAAACTTTTTGTTTAGTTAAACTTTTTGTGAGTTGAGTAAATTAAATTTTCATGTCTCTGTGGTACTCACCAGAAAATGTATTAGTGTTTAAATTTTAAAAGGGGCAATTTCATCATTTGTGTCTTGTTAATTTGGTGTTGTCTTGTAAAGGTCTATGCTTGTATTGAGACTTATTTTTTTTTGACTCACGAGTCAAACTTTAGGCCACTCTTGGATTTTGGTTATTATGCTGGTCATGATCTTGTTTGTTTTTGTTTTTTTTCTTTGGTGTACATGTACATCGCTCAAAATTTACACTAAATTCCTCTCAATGGAACATATGTCATTGGGAACTTAATGCAGGTATTTTCCTAGTATTGTGCGGAAAAATTCCCCGCTTTGCAGGAAATTTTTCTCCCGGGCCCCGAAGGAGTGTGATAAGGCTTTCACACCTCTGTGTTAAAATTGTATATTAAAGTATTGTTTTATTTCTGTGTGATTGAAAGTGTCAATTTCGAAATGTAAATGTCTTTTCTACATGTTTTCAATTACATTGACTTTTAAGGGAAGTGAACTCTAAAATCGCAAAAGTGTTTATGTTCCAGAAAAATAGTAATAGTTTTGTATTTTCGCTTCTCAGTCGCTAGTTGGGAACTTGCAGGTTTTGCGCACGCGCGCGTTTGAAAAAGGATTTTGGAAGCAGAGTGGAAGGAGTCGTGGAGAAATGTAGACGTGTGTGTTTGATTCGCGTATGATCGCGAATTTTAAGAAAAGGTGGATTAATTTTGAAAGTGGAAGGATGTGATTAAAATATGTAACATAGTTCGACAAGTTGTGCGTAGAGTCGTTTGGCTCGGTTCAGAGATGAGTCACTCGTGTTTTTAAATGAATCAGCCTGGTAGTAATGGAATAATGAGTCTTGTGAAAAGAGAAAATGGTTCTTTCACTGGTCGGCTTGAATCGCTAATAGGGCAAGAGGGAAAGCTCATTTTACAGCGATTTGTATTTGCCTGACTCCTCCTTGTGTCCTAAGGTACGAATCAACCAATCTCCGTAACCAACCAAGATGTCGAATTCCGCCAGCATGATGTTGTGTAATCAAGTTTCCCGACCATTATGGATTTTGTTCTGCGCAAGAATCTCGATGAGTTTATGCCGAGAGTCCATCCTGATATCCTTTCCCATGGTACAGAATTGTAAATGTTATATTTAAAAGAGACGAGGTAAAGTTTTATATATATTTAGTCTTCCACCTAACGAATAGAGTGTTAATTGTCAAATCCTCGTGAGTATCAAGTCATTGATGATGTTATATGAAAATGTCGTATATGTTCAAAGTATACAAATGTCGTATATAAATGTCAAGTATAATATGAGGAATATTGTGTTTATTTTATGTATCAGAAAATATGTGTATTCTCTTGGTTCCTCTTCCTCCAGGGGTGTTCTTAATGGTCACCCTACCGAGTGTAACTCTGAGTTATTGCGAGAAATGCTTGTACTCCACTGTTTTCGATCAACTGCCTTGTTATTTCATGTTTAATAAATGTGTTTGATTTCAAAACTTTGTCTTCTCTGTCGAGTATACCAAAACGTTCGCGACAGCATGCATCGTTGCTGAAGATGAACATTTTGTCTTTTGTGTATAATAAAGTCAATATTATCCTGCCGCAATGGCTAAATGTTCGATTTTTTTGTGAGAAGAATTAGCTTGTATACGCTGGTTTTCAGGGTTCCTTTCCATCTTTTGTAGGGGGACAATAATGCTTAGTGCTTATTTAGCAACACTCTTGACTTGTTCCCTTATCTTTAAAAAAGAAAGCGAAATATAAACTTTTGCTTGAACGCGGTTCGTTTTTTTTTTATTCAGAGACGAATCATTTTTTATTAAATTTATTCAAGCAGAGACGAATTTTGGCGGCATATCGCCAACTTGAGGAGTCTTTTTAAATGCTGCTAAATTAACGAAAATGCCGCTATATTGCTAAAATTGACGCTACATCAAAGAAAATGACGACTAATTGAGGTAAATTCAATATCTTGGAAATAACATAAAAAACGACTATATGCATAACTCATTTCTCCGCTCGTCCGAAATGTGGCGGGATGTCGCAAACTTGGTGATTTTTTTTAACATTGCCAAATTGACAAAATTGCCGCCAAATTGATAAAAATGTCACCAAATTGATAAAAATAACGGTAAATAGGAGGCATTGCTTTGCAAATTTTTAATTCTGTCATATGATGGGCATAGTATTAGAATATGAATGTATGGAAAAGATGAGTGAAGCATCATACTGCAGATCTTTTGACATGGAATTATATTATACCTAAACAATATTTCAGAATCTTATAAAAAAAGTATATTTTATTGCAGGAGTTTTTTCTCATGAGTTCAAGTTTTCCATTAAAGAAACAGCACCTATTAGTTTCCACAGCATCATTTCACAGTAACACATAGGCGCCGAATACCCCAACACTATTACTATGAAACCAGTTCTCCCATAGATTGCATCACTGAGTATGATGAATGTGAAAATCTCTCACACTTGTTGCTCGCAAATTTTTACTACCGAGAAACATGGGTAATCTCTACCATCACAAGGTTAGGAGAGTGTATTAGATTTTTCTTCTCTTTTGAATCCTTGGACTAAATGATGCGGAAAGCAGGTTTGTTGATACGTACTTGGGTGAATGGAAGCATCAAATGTATAAATGAGCTTGAAATCGTCTGGATACGTACGACGAAACTCCAGATAAACTGTAAAAAATTTATGTCGGCAGCACATAACTTTCCCTACACAATACAATGACTTCCATGTCGAAATAATGGCGAGTGAGATCCATTGCACAAAGTTTTTAGCATTTAATTGTATATTAATATTTGGATTTTTTTTTTAATGACAACATGAAAAGCTATTGCAAAGTGTCAAATTAACTTGCAATTCGCGCAAATCAAATTTGTCAATTAAAAAAATTGTTCTCTAATTATCATAATCCGTTATTATAAACGATTTTAATCATAAAATTAATATTTTGTTGTATAAAATCGGTGGTTCCAATCAATTGATTCCTAAAATTGGAAATTTAAATTCTAATAATGTTATTTATATGTCATTAATGTATTTAACTTTTCGTTATTTATCTTAGAAGGCGAATCATCGCCAGTAAAGTCACCGAATGTGCGTATAAATAAATACGGTTATACCACACTGTTGTTAACATTTAATTGTTATCACGTAAATTTATTTAGCTTTATTCGGAGATTTAATAGTCCACACAGAATGAGCTATTCCTACTCGCGTGTAAAATCCTCACCAAAATGCAATTTGACTTTTAATTAAGATCCCCTGAAATAAATTATTATTGGCAAATGGATGATATCAAAATACAAAACTATTACAAAAAGTAGCTTCTCTTGTGAATAGAACAAACTAGAGCCACAAAAATGATGTTAACAGATTATGAACTTACTGAACAATACTTGCTGCGAATTTTTTTCCTGTAATTCTTTTTATAAATTTAATTGAAATGTTTAAATATCTCAACGATTTTTTTCTATCATACTGGAGTTTAAATCATTTGTTTTCTAATGAATTATTTATTTATTATTATTGAAGGTCTAAAATTTTTAATGACTATTTTTTTCAAAAATTTATTTGAAAATGTGGAGATCTTGTGAACATTCGATTACTTTTGAAATCAATAGAATTTCAGTATTCACTCATTAAAATAATTGTACAAAACTATTTTCGAAACACTTAATTCGCTCGTGAGATATCGCGTCCACGCACTCTCACACACAAGCACATTCAATTTGAGTTCAGGCATATTCAAAACTTGCTCTTCAGCTGAAATATGGAATTCGACTTTTCGACCTCGTCACAATATTTTCCTTATACATTATGTATGTAGATGTAGAGAAAGTAAGAAATATGCATCCATTTTTCCTTTAGGATGAAGAAATCCAGCTGGCTTGAAAGAAGCAGAAAGTTCTTTTGTTAAACGAATCATTTAACAAGAACATTTTCTCCCGTCGATTCTTGCAGCACTCAAATAGACTGTATTGGATCATGTTGGCACTCTAACGTTCCTTTTGAGTTATACTTTGACCATCTACTTATTTTTATTTTTTATTTTTAAGTGTGTTTGTTCTATATATTGGTGTTCCTTAACCTTTTGCTTATGAGTGGGACAGCGTGGACGCCAATGTCTGCAAAGGGGGATCGAACTATTTGGGATAGGGTATGTCAAATACCTGTCTTTTTGGGAGGTTCTTCGTTTGGGATGGACGCTGTCCCACCCGTAAGCAAAAGGTTAAATGAAAATTAGAGTACATATAAATGTTCATTATTTATGCACGAAAGGCAGATCTGTCCCACCATAGATTCAAAATTATGATATCAGACTCCAAAAGTTTGCCTATGCTTGATTTATATTCAAGTATGAGTAATAAATAAATAAAAAAAAAATCCGAAATGAAAAGTTTGGTATACTCCCAGCCAATTTTTATCTCTATTTATTGTAATGAGCTCTCTGCAGCCTTGGCCGAAGTGCTGCAATCTATTTGTTTTGAATCAGATATAGTAGTAACTATAAATTTGGTGTGGGTGAATTTATTGTCTGTCTGGATGAGCGATTATGATAATAGCAGTAGATCTTCTGGAGATGCATGTTGTGTAATTTGAATCGTTTCGAGCGGAAAGAAATGAATCCAACCTGTTACAGATATTTTAATGATAAATGCATGCGACTATATATTTCCTTATAAGAATTTCAAGGTTAGCCTAAGACTATTTGGGAATAATGAGATGTTTTGTACTTTTGGATTCACTCTTATAACTCATCCGTTCAATTCATTCGACTGCCTATCTCTTCAGATGCAGCGCGTATTGTGTGTATCGTTGCAAGTTGGTGCAAAATAAAAATTTTACATAATAAAATAAAATGTTTGTCTTTTTTATTTTATTTATTTATTTATTTATTATTATTTTTTTAATTGCTAAAGCCGTCCATCTCACCCAAGAGCAGTTACAACGGACTGCCGGGAAAAACATAGAAATAACAATAATACAGAACAACACAGAAAAACAATGAAACATAGTAACATAGAAATAATAATAAAGCATGATAGCAATAACTACAAAGATAAAAACAAATAAAACAAACAACAACAACAAAAATAATGTACAAATCGTCAAGTCGGGCTGGTTAAACGTGTCTTGCGAACAATACGTTCGATACTTTTGGGAATCCATAGTTTATGCGACGAGCAGAATAAAATAAAAAATAAATAAATAAAAAAAAAATAATTAATAAATTTTGAAAACTAAAACTTATTAAACCAAGTACCATTGAAACATAATAGAAAGAAACAATAAATAAAAAGACCCCCCCCCCCCTCCCCAAAAGATTAACTAAGACACCCAGATATTCGATCAGATAGTTATACAGTCCTTAATTCTAGAAATAGAGTTAATATTTCCAATGACTCTAGAAGAAGATGTTTATGTGTGTCACCTGTAGCGGAAAATCAAAGCTTCAGACAGAAACGAAATTCGGTACAGGAGTATCTAAACTCCACGGACGTTATAGCTGGACGAATTTTTTTTGTTTTAAATTCGAATTTGTTTTTTAGTTATTTTATGCTGAAGCACGATTTTGAGCGATTTTTACACACATCGGTTCCTCCCGGCCGTCCAAATAGCTGCTCAAGTCCTTCGGATGAGTCGGACGATCTGGGTCTTCAACACATCGGTTCCTTAGCGTTCGAAAATATATATTTTCGATAATATATATACATTAAAAATTTTAGACCTTCAATAATAATAAATAAATAATTATAATAAATAAATAATAACAAATAAATACTTCATCAGAAAACGAATGGTTTAAACTCCAGGATGATAGAAAGAACCGTTCTCGAGATATTTCAAATAAATTTATATAAAAAAAATTACATGAAAAAAATTCGCTGCAAGTATCGTTCAGTAGGTTCATAAGAAAATATTATCATCTTGACACCATTGGAAAGATCGCTAACCAGCTTTGAACCGAATCCGTAAGACAATTCCTTTATAAATAATTTGGCATCACGTCTGATGTTATAATAGCAAAAATTAAGCGCACATCCACAACAGAAGGTCTTTATTTTACGTCCTATAAGACGTAAAAAAAAACGCCCTTTTTAAAAAAAATTTTTTTTACATCTTATAGGAAGTAAAATAAAGACCTCCTGTTGTGGATGTGTGCTTAATTTTTGCTATAATTCCTTTATATTTATTTATTTATTTTTAGATACATGGAAATGTGTTTGTTTTAGGATATCTGATTCTTATTTCGCCGCATCCTAAAATGGAAGATTAGCACAATTCCATACTTTGACAAATATATGGGTGGAAGACCCGGACCGCCCCTACTCACACGAGGGCATAGAGCAGCTGTTTAAGCGGCAAAAATATGGGTGTCTATTTTCGTATTCTAATATTGTTTTAATTACTATATGTTTTCATTTTCTGTGAATTTGCAAGCAAAAGTACAACAACTATAATTTTCGATTTCGCTGGGAAAAGGATTCACTCTCCAGGTCGCCGGTTGCAATTCACTGGGCGTTACAACTGGCGTCATAACCATTCCGTTGCTATGAGAAGCAATAACGCATTTATCGTAAAAGCATTGTTGGATTGTCGAGAATTCGCTCTGTGTTTCGGTGTGCGTCTTATATCCAGGACAATGCTGAGTACATTTTATAGTAGTGATAGAAAATGTACCCTGAGTTGTCCGGGATTTAAGATGCAAAGCTCGAAAATCAAAGAACGCTTTAACAATGCGCCTGCTTATTAATTAAAAAAATTGCAATTTAGTATCTAAAACTATCTGAAATGCAACTATGTCAATTTTATAATTAAATGAAATTCATTTTCATAGTTATCCACTTTTTAAGACCTTGCATATCTATATATACATAAAGAGCAGAGCTTAAACATTAAAATCTGCCGAACAGCAAGTCGCAGCTCAAATTCGAGCACATCCCCGTAAATAGAATCAAATACTGCTTGGACGAATAACATTCGATTAAAAAAAATCGACCGAAGCTATTTTGAGGCCACTTTAAAATTTTTCGTCCCATCGAGGCCAATGAATTTTTTTTTCAATGACTTATAGTTCGCGTAAAAGAAAAGTACTTTGATATATGGCTAAAGAGCGTTTATAGATGTTGAGCTCCTCTTTCCAAAAATATAAGTCACTGTGCTAAAAAAATTCGGCATAATGACTCAAAATAATTTTTTTTGAAATGGAGCTCGCTCGTAAGTGACATCAACGAGCGAGTATAACAGTAGCACAGAGTGTATAATTGTAGCATAGAGTGTATAATAGTACGCGCGCAAGTATATAGTAGTACGCATGCAAGTATAGAATAGTACGCACGCAAGTATAGAATAGTACGCACGCAAGTATATAATAGTACGCACGCAAGTATATAATAGTATGCGATAATAAAGCGAGAGTAGAGTGTTGAAGACCCAGACCACACGACCAACCCTAAGGCTTATGGAGCGTAGAGTGTATAATAGTACGCACGCCAATCAGTATTTCGCTATAAAATACATTGACACGGATTCTAACGCTTAAATTAAAATTTTTATTTTTACTTTTTTATTTTTACTTTTCATAACCAAAAGTTAGAACGAAACGTGATTCAAAATCGAATGATATCCATGGAATAAGAATCCCTTTACTTCCATGCGTGGATCTCTTATGTAGCATATTTATTTCACGAGTTAAGATGCAACTTTATTTAACTTGTTATTAAAATATGTTGTCACGGATTCTAACGTCTATCACTTATTTATTTTTTATAAACAAAAGATCGAAATCGAAGAAGTAATCAGATCGAAATTGGGCGATCACCAGTTCGCTGATTTCTAAACACAAAACCTCGATTCTATTGTTCTATTGCAACGATTATACGGGATATATTCCCTAAATAAACCACTTTCCCCCTTCCTTCAAATTTAGGGCAGAATACCTGGGGGGGGGGGGGTACTAGTTAGCATAATGTAGGATGCATGAAGGTAAATGTAAGGGGTTAAAACTTCATATTAAGAAAGCGCGTCAATATCGTTTGAAACAGTAATTTAGATGGCGCTGGCATAAGTAGCCCTGCAGTGCTAGTATATCTATGCCAAAAGACCTGAAATATTTATTTAAACTGGCAATTTTGTAAAAATAAATTATAAGCGCAATGAAAAGTAGAACTGAACCAATAAAGAATATTCCTACACATCCAAAATTATTTTACCTTTCAATTTATTTTTATTTCCCTGTATTCTAAACTCTATCCAACAACTATGAAAAAATACTGATTAATTATTCTCATAATTAGGAAACCCTTAATTTAAAAAAAAAATCAAAAATACATATACTAAATACTTTTCGGTTGTGTCAACTAATAATAGCAGCTACTTTACTAACACTAGCGACACCTAGATATAATTCCCAAAGCATTATGATATTTTCAAACGTTTCATCCATAAGAGTTTTATCTCCTTCTTTCTAACTTCATGGTGGGATGTTTCTCCATGGTGGGACTTTCAACGCCATGGTGGGACTTTCAACTCCATGGTGGGACTTTCAATCACATATGCACTTTTCAATCAGCTTTTGAAAGGCAATGTTATTTTAACAACAAATTATTTTATTATAAAACAGAAAATATTTATGAATATTTAAAAGATAAGTTCCAGTGTAAAATAGCAGAACTTAATGTGTGGCTCCTGAACCTAAGAATATGCTTATTGAATCCGTTATGCAGCAAAACTATATTGAGAATTTATGCCATATTATGCAACAATAGCTATATCTATATTAATACGTAGAATATACTTAACAAATAAGCAAGATATCGAAACATTAATTAAGTCACCTGAAAGATATAAATTAAGTCACCTGAAAGATATAAATTAAGTCACTTGAAAGATATAAATTAAGTCACTTGAAAGATATCGATTAAGTCATCTGAAAGATAAAATCACCTGAATATGATTGAAGTCACAGCGAAATTCAACTAAACTTAATACCTGATACTTGGTACATGGATCAATCGCTGAATAGAAATTTAGATAAAAATTAATCTATTTTTGAAAGGGCGCTCGAAATGAAAGCGTTCAAAATATGGACTGTATGGTAAACGTTTTTTCCTATGATGGCGAGACTTGAAATTTGTATCTGGGTAGCATTCGATAAGTAAGAATGCGGAATTTTGAATTTTGCAATATTTGTTATTTTAAGGGTGCTGGATTCCAGAATGTTCGATTTGCTAAATAAATGAGGCTCTTTTTATAAGGAAGAAAGAGATCTGAAATTTAGTACACTGACCAATTCGATTAAAAATAAAAAAATCGAATTGTCTGAAATTATACATTTGAGGGGGGGGGGGGAGGAATATCCTATATACCGTAACGTTCAAAACGTGAACTGTTTGAAAAACGTTCTCTCAATTAAAACAGACATGTGATATTTTTTTCTTTTAATTTTTTATATGAGTCGACCTTTGTATAACAAATCCGGTTAATATCGAATTATTTAAAAATTTACTTTTGCACCAAACCACAAAGGTTGCACCGAACCACAAAAGTTTTAAAATACATGCTGTGTTTATAAAACACACTTCCCGCAATGAGATAGAGACTTGAGATTTGGTACCATAATAGGTAGTTCGATGTAAAAAGGGACGAATATATATAATATTTTTCCCAATGGAAGGGCAAAATACAATTATAAGTACAAAAACAAGTAACAACAGAACAAGAAAAGTAAATGACCGAAGTCATTGCTTGAAAAGTTCTCCAATTTTCGGAGTCACTACAAAGCGCCCTACAACGATGCAGATGGGCTTTGTTCTATAAAATTAAAGAAAGAGGGGAGGGGGGGAGCATATAAGTTTTTAATTTTTGGGTGTCGTCTACTAAAATGTTTATTTGCCGCATAGTATAAAATATACTTATTTTAAATGAGATAGAGATATGGGATTATCCTAATGGGGATTATCCCTATGGGATTATCCTATCCACAATTTCAGTAGTTAGATAGTTCAATAAAGTTGACGAGATATTTTATAATTCTATCTATTCGTTTAACAAAGGAGTAAGAAATCTTTAAATGTTTACAATTATATTAATATGTATTTTACTGTCCAGGATTTGCTTATTGGATTTTCAACTGGCATTGGGCTAGTCATTTTCCTAATCATCATTAAGATAGCCAATAGGCATATTTAAAATGTGCACAAATTCTGACCAATTCAACCACCAGATGAAAGTGTGTGGTAGATCAATATTTATAAAATCAAAATTAGATTTCCATAATGTCCTTGGATTACAAAATAAGCCTACTTCTATATTTTGTATAGATTTAACTATCAAAGGTCTCGTGTTCCCAGAGCACGATTGCAATATATTCTTTCAAAGTAATAGAGTAATTTTGTTTCGCCGCGCAGAGAACTTATTTATGATAATGATATAGCTTTGCAATGTGCATTATTGCACTACATTGGTAGAAATATATGGGAGATCGATTTTTCACAAGATTCGTGAAACTCGTTTTGCCTCTGTTTCAAGAGAGCGTTTTCAAGGTTCGTCCGGTAGGAATTATATTCAAGTTACTGCAAAACGCATTCATGATGTACAGGGTGTTTCACGAAGAAAGGAATATAAAATCAACGGTGGGTCGTAGAAGTTAGGTGAAATAGGAAAAATAATGAGCATACAGATGAGAATTTATCTATGATATTTGCACCCCTTCCCCCTCTGCACTGATAATTTTATAAAGATGTAAAATTTAATTTTTATACTCTCCCTCTCCTCTTCTCAAGAAATGCTAGTTGGTAAACTTTTCGCTGCTTTTCACAAGGGTGAAAGAAATTGACCTGGTTATTTTTTAATGAAAAATTAGTTAAGATATCCCAATTACTGTTATTAGATATTTTTCGTTCCATTGAAAGGGACCAGCAACAAATAAATTAGTCAAAATTAAATGGTAGCACATTTCAATTGGCCTTTTTTTTTTCTGTTTCGAATAGATTTGCTGATATCCCCCGCATTTACTTTTACAGAAATTAAACAATTCACGTCGGCAGTTCAGGTAAAATAAATTTTACCTGAACTCCAATCGAAAAATTTCAATAATTTGATATCTCAGCGAATTTTTTTATTAAACGTTACTGGGTAAATAGCGTTCTTCCTTAATCGGGAAAAATATTTTACTACTTGACATGTTGTTAATTGAGGGAACGTATAAAAAAAAAATTAAGTTTCGCATTTTTATGGAATTATCAGTTTCGGTGGAGGGAGGGGAGGGGTGCAAATATCATGACTGAATTTTCCCGTGTTTGCTGATTACTTTTTAACACTTTACAACAAAGTTGAAAAGTGTTTATGACTTTGTTCATTCTGTCTGTCTGTCTGTCCGTTAGCACGATAACTGCCGTAAAAATGACCTAATCAAAATAAAATTTTAGTATGTTGTTCAGACGGTCTGTATGACCTATGGGAATATAAATGAATAATATCACCCAATTAGTTTTGGATTGAACCCGGGTTGAAAAAATGAAATACATTGAACCCTATGGGACCTAATTTTTCAAACATTTTTTAAGCGGATTTAAAATTATTCACAAATTGCTTCGAAAATTTTAGGTAATATTCAAATTGTTCCATAAAATATATAAAAAAAATGCAACGAAATATATTCAGTAGTTTTTAAATAAAAATTAAAATAATAATTACACCTCTTATATGAAGCGATCACGTGACCATGATATGAAAAAATCACGTGACCCACTTCAAAATGAAATATAGCATTCATCTTGTTTCAAAATCGTGATTTTTAAAGTTCTTTTTAATTCATATTGAGTGTTGCATTCGTCCTAAAACCGCTTTATTTTTGCTTAAATTATGTGCATCCACATACTGAAACAACGCAATTACAATATATTTGAGTTTAAATGATCATCCAAATTTGATTATTTCTACAACGAAGCCTATTTTTCACTTATGTAAAATGTAAACAATAAAATATGTAGAATGAGTAGTATTAGAATTGCTGTATTTCTTTAACACAAAATTATTTAGCCCATGGAGTCTGCATAGCTGATATGAATGAAATATTCATTGATTTTACAAAGAGAAGGACGTTTTTTTTTCGATGAAATTTTAAGCATAGAGTTTAATTACTTTAGCTCCATGGTCTTAATTTTTAAATAAAATAAATTATTATAGTATTGTGATGAATGACATGAATGGGAAATTGTTTATGAATGAAATGCTGCTTTTATAGAGAAAGCCAGGCGTGTTATTTTTTCTATGACGTCATTTGAATAAATTTCAGTTGTTTTCGATGAAGTTTTCAAATATAATAAATTATTGTAGTATTATGATAATTTTAAAAATATTACCGAGGAATGTATCGCATTTTATAGATGTTTAAACCAGGCAAATTATATTTCAATGCCGTCATTTGAATGAAGTTCATGTTTTTCTATGAGGGTTCAAGTTTTCAAATATAATAAATTAATGTAGTATTGTGATAAGTTTTAAAATATTACCGAAGAATGTATTGCATTTTAGAGATGTTTAAATAAAATTGCATTGAAGTTGGAAAGTGTTTCATAATCAATGCTTTAAGCATGATTGATCGTTCTTGTCATATCTAACTTTACTTGTACGACTCACCGCTGATTTTATATTCCCTTCGGACACTGTTCGTGAAACACCAGGTATAAGTACGACATGCTTCTAAAAGAGATGAATTAAGGTGGAGAGCAAATTATATTTTTAGTTCAAATATGACCGTGACTGTAATAGTACTTGCAACAAAACCGACTTGATTGCAGAGAGGTATATAGGAAAACTGTAAACCTCCGCTAAGTTTTAGAGTTTATCTATTAAACGCTATCAACAGTTAAAAATTAAAATGATGTCATATTAAACCGATGTTTTGAGTTCAAATCAACCGATTTTTATTATTAAACTTCAAAGTTATATTTATGGTTTCTCATATTTCAATAATAAAAGTATTCTAAACAGATATTCAAAATGTTGCTGTGGGAATCATCTGAACCAGAGTTGGACAATCCTATTTTCCGTTGGACGACCTTGGAAACAATTTTGACAAATATCGCCAACTTGGTGACTTTGGGAATCTTTGAGAAACGAAATGATTGGATTAACACAGATGTGGGGCAGAAATCAGAATCGTGTGAATCTTCGTTTTTCCGATGCAACAATATAAAAATGAAATTGCATAAATTACTCATATCTTGATCAACTTCCCTCCCCCTCCCCCAAAGTAAAGAGAAGGAATTGTCTTACGGATTGAGTTCAATTAAAAAGATCGTTCTTCGATCTTTCCTATAGTGTCAATATGGAAACTGTGCAACAATATTTTCGATCGCTAAGGAACCTTGTAAAGAACCTTGCTGCGCCAACCGGAATCGAACCTTGGATCTTCGAACTGGCCAGCCGACGCTCTATCGACGAAATTGCAAGCTCTTGTCATCGAAGTGGACTCTGCAACCTATTTGCGTGAAAATCGCTGAAAATTGTTCTTTATAAAATAGCTAAAAAACGAATTCAAATTTTTATTAAATATCTCCCCTTCGTAAAAAAATAATAAAAATAAAATGTGTCTTGGTACATAACCTGAAGTATCACTTTACCGACTTTCTTAACTGTGGATCGATTAGATTTTCAGCTACGCCATCGACATACGAACAGACAAACGGACATACCTCTTCTTATATTATGTTATAGATTGCTCTAAATAAACGTGCGATTTTATACCGATTTCACTATCAAATCTTTAAAATCCGGTGAGCTTTTCGGGCGCAGTTTTCTTAAACTCACATTGTACTGTTCCATTTCTGTTAGCATAGACTTATACTCACTTAAAGAAGAAAGTCAATGCGTCTGATGTAAACCTGTCCAGAAAGTCATTTGGAAAAAAAAAAACACTTAAACAGAAATTGACATCGGTAACTTTAAAAAAGAGTTAATAACTGAAAATAATTGTTTGAACAAAATCTCGTTTCCTTTACGGAGCGTTTAATATACGATAAATTACCTTTTGAAGGAATTTTTACCTTTCTTAAGGGTTTTCCCATCAGCTGTTAACCGGTTTGAGCAGATCGTTATGGGATTGCCTCTGGTTTTGTTTTTTGATCAATTTAAAATGCTTCATAATTTTCGTCCTAGATTCTTGTTTCCTCAGCAAGAATCATGCTAGCACGTTCACTTTTCATTCAAATTAATTTAAAACCTCTGCAATATTTGTTTTCTTTTACTCTAACTGTATACCCGTTCTTCGTACGAAATATATAATATAAAGAAACTTGATTTACAAATTGTAAATCAAGTTTCTTTATATTATATATTTCGTATCTTTATATTATATATTCCTTGTCTTTAAGACCTGCATTACACTTTATAATTTCCTCTTTATGTTTGAATTTCTTTTATTTCTTTGTATTTTGTAGAAAATTTTGGAATAGTGTATTATGAGTTACTACTTATATTCTAACATTGGATTTACAATTTTATATTTATATATATATATATATATATAATAAAAAAAACTTCACTATTTTATGCATAGAATATAATAAATAAAAGTGCCGGTAGAAAAAAAACTTTGCTGTTTTATGACTTGAATATTTAAAGCGAAGCTGTTGGTAGTAACAAATAACCTAATATTGTCACTCAGTAAAAAAAAAACCAATTAAAATTTTACTGTTGTTAAAAATATACATGACAGATGATAGAAAAAAAATTCAAATGAAAGAAACAAAATTCCATTCTTATAATATTACCTGCAGATGAAAAAGATAATTTTTTATTTCGTTAATGTATAAAGCTTCCATAATTTTAGAGATGGAAGCACAACCAACAATCGGGTCACGTTATCGGATTTTGAATTGTATTTATTGTAAAGAGGCTCAATAAACGATTAGGTCATTTTAGTTTGGTGACTAAAATTACGATTGGATCCCGTTTCTTTGGAGGCTCATATAACAACTGGGTCACGCTCGAAGTGAAGAAACAGTCAGGTGAAGACAACAAAAAGACAGATATGCGCCTAAATTTGAAGTGGGACCCTACAAAAGTTATCCATCAAAAATTCATGAAATTCGGTACGGCTGCTTTCCCGTATTAATAACTAATGAGACAAACAGATGGGATTTCAATTTTATTAAACACTTTTCGCTTTCTTATATTATAGTAGTATGGGTTTTCTCCTCAATTTATCACATTCGAGATTTTAAAAGTTGTTTTCATTATGACTTATAGATTCGATAAATTTCGGAAAGGTATTAATATGCTTATGTTTGCTTCTAAATTGTGATCACAAAAACAAAATTAAAATATCTAGGGTGAGTTTCCACTTAACTTACCCAAACATTCATATTCCGTATTATGTAGGCCCACTTGTACTACAATCAGTATAAAATAATATTAACGATCGTGTTTGTCGACTGATGTGACACGACTTTGTTGGTATGGGTGTTCTTTCTTATTTATCCTGACAAAGAAGGTTCTTTATTGCCTTTGAAAGTGGTTGATACTTTTCTTTTTTTCAACCTTTATATGCTTTATACTAGTGAAGTTTTAAATTTCAGTAAATATATACTTTTACAATTTTTAAAAGCTTGTATATTGCATGAAATTATTAAAGATTCAAAGGTAGTTTCAAAAAGGGGATTTAAGCATTACTTTCTCTTTATTTTTAAGAGAGCTTTCTGTTTATTTTAAAAATATTAGAGTTTTATGACAGAATTATTAACAACGTAAATTTTTAAACAACAAAACAATTAAAGATTCAAAGGTAGTTTCGAAAAGTGTATTTAAGTATTACAGATTTTTGTGATTAATAATTCAGAGATTCCTTAATTTCTGGATTTCTGTTTATTTTAAAAATATTAGAATTTTGTGACAGAATTATTAACAGCATAAATTTTTAAACAACAAAACAATTAAAGATTCAAAGTTAGTTTCGAAAAGTGTATTTAAGTATTACAGATTTTTGTGATTAATAATTCAGAGATTCCTTAATTTCTGGATTTCTGTTTATTTTAAAAATATTAGAATTTTATGACAGAATTATTAACAGCATAAATTTTTATCGAACAAAAAGTGTGCCGCAGTTTATCATGTCCAGAGCCGTATGTTTTGGATCTTTGCTTTAGGCTTGCCATAGGTAGAATCTTACAAGGCCTTATCCGTCAAAATCTCGAATTAGGAAATTTTCGGAAAAAGTACCACTTTCTCTCAATACAGGACTTACTCTATACACTTACTCTCACATAATTTTCTACAGCTACAAAAGCAAGGTCTAATAATAAGAAAGCGACTATGATCTATAGATTGAGAAAGTTTACGGCGCTTCTAGCGACAAACTGAAAAAGTTAAAATTCTTCTCTCGAAAACAAAGCAAGATAGGCGAAAATTTTCAATTACAAAGTTATAAAACGCTTACTATTTAGTATAAAAAGACAAGCAGTTTGCACATAATATGCACATAGATGATAAAAAAAGATGAGGTTAACGAAGCGGGATAATTATTGTACCGTATCATTTGACAGCCATTTTTATACAACATATATTACTTTCCCTGCAATACAAGGTAATGTGTAGGGAAAGTATTGGAATCGTGTCAAAAATCCCAATTCGAATTTTCTACAGATCTATACCTTTCGAGATCTATCTTTAGAACACGAAAAACTATTTTTAGCGTGACGTCTCTGTGTGTGTGTGTGTCTGTCTGTGCAATGTATGTACTTAACTCAAAAACTAACTGACAAAATTTTATAAAATTTTATAGGCATATCAAGTATGGGTGACCTTGGTGTTGATTAGATTTTGGGATAGATTAGATTCGGGATAAAAAGAACCTGCCTTTTTAGCAACATGGACTGCAGAAATCGTATGTATCCACTCTAACTAAACCGCTAGCTAATTGACCAAATTTCACAAAAATTGGTAGGTAAGTCACTTGGAGACAGCAGTGCGGACCTGGCCTACCTTTCGGTTTACAGGTTTAATTCCGCACCCTGAGGACTTACGGACCCACATGTTTAGCGTGATCGTACTCCGCGTGAAAACGGAGGCAGTTTTTTCTTTTTCCAGCGGAGGGAATCGAACCCGGGTCTACCGAGTGCAATTCTCAAGTAGGTAAGTCACTTGTAAGTTACCCTGGTGTTGCTTAGATTTTAGTACGATGAGGAAAAAAAAGAACCTCCTTTTTTTACGAAATGGCCCTCAAAAGTCGCCAAAATCTAAAATAAGACTACGTATGTTCAAATGTATCCATTAAATACTTGTTTCATACGTAGTTTTTGACGATGAAAAGAATGAGACCAATCCCATTACTCTAGGCTAAACCGTTTTCGAGATATTTTAGTTTTTTTTGCATTTTTGCTACGTCGCTTTTGAAAATAATTCCAGTTACCCAATGGAAACGAAAATTGAATTAAAAGTTCAAATGCAGTGTCATTTCAAATAATTATGAGTGTTATTTTGTGTTATTAAACTCAATTTAATGAATTACAGAAATTAATAGAAATGAATTTGAGTCTGCCAGGGGAAGTCATGTGCTGCCCACATCAGATTTCTTTTCACTGCAAAAAGGATCATTCTAAATAAATTAATATTAGCTTATTACACGTATTACTTTTATTCCCTTTGTATTTTTCGCCACTTTTTTTTTCAGAAGTGCTTCAGTATAACGATACATTTAGATAATTATTACTTTTCGTTGACCTCATTTTTTATCTTCTGTTTCCATGTTATGTGCGAAAACCGAATCTTTTTTCATACTAAATGGAGAACGTATAATTGAAAATTTTGGCCTATCTTACTTCGTTTTCGAGATAGGAATTCTAACCTCTTCAATTCGCCATTAAAGGCACTGCAAACTTTCTCAATCGATGGCGCACAGTCGCTTTCCTATTAGTAGACATTCTGCTCTTGCAGCTATAGAACATTTCAATAGAAAGTTTTAAAAGGATCCAGAAAGCCCTACACTAGAAAGTAAAAATCTGATGTGGCAACACATGACTTTCCCTACAGACTCAAATTCATTTTTTCTTTACTTCTTTAAGAACTCATTAAATTGAGTTTAATTGCACAAAATGACACTAAATTTGCATTTTTATTTCAATTTCTGCTTTTATAAGAGTTGTTATTATTATTTTCCTCGTCAAAATTACGTATAAAACAAGCATTTAATTGATACATTTGAACATACGTAGTCTTTTTTTAGATATTGGCGATTTTTGCGGGCCATTTCGTAAAAAAAGACAGGTTGTTCTTTTCCGAATCGTACGAAAATCTAATCAGCACCAAAGTATCCCACATGCGATTTATCTACCAAATTTTATGAAATTTAGTCAATTTGTATTTCAGCTAGAGTGAATGCATGAGATTTTTGTGGGCCATTTAGCAAAAAAAGGCGGGTGCTTTCTTTCCAAATTGTACCAAAAACTAATCAGCACCAGTGTCACACCCAAGGGTCTTACCTACCAACTTTTATGAAATTCGGTTCATTAGTTTTTGTGTTAGAGTAGATACATACATTGCACAGACCCACAGACAGACCCACAGACACACAGACAGACAGACACACACACCAACGTCACGCTAAAAATAGTTTTTTCGTATTCTAGAGGTCTCGAAACGTGTAGATCCGTCGAAAACTCTAGTTGCGATTTTCGACATGATTCCAATACTTTCCCTATACATTACCATGTATTACAGGGAAAGTAAAAATCTGATGTGAGCAGCACATGATTTTCCCTGCAGACTTAAATTCGTATTTTCTTTATTTCTTGAATTCATTAGATTGAGTTTAATTACACGAAATAACACTATATTTGCATTTTTAATTCAATTTTTGTTTTTATTTGGTAATTGGACATTTTTCTGATAGCGGCGTAACAAAAATGCAAAGAAATCTCAAATATCTTGAGAACGGTTAGTCCTAAAGTACAATGGAGTGTGTTATATTCTTTTCCTCGTCAAAAATTGGGTACAAAACAAGAATTTAATTGATATATTTCAGCATACGTAGTCTTTTTTTTTTTTTTTTAGATTTTAGCGATTTTTGCAGGCCATTTCGTAAAAAAAAGGCGGGTTCTTCTTTTCCGAATCGTACCAAATTCTAATCAGCACCAGAGCATCCAACAAGTAACTTATCTACCAAATTTTGTGAAATTTGGTAAATTAGTATTTTAGCTAGAGCGGATAAATGAAATTTTTAAGGGCCATTTCGCAAAAAAAAGGCGGATTCTGTTTTTACGAATCGTACTAAAAACTAATCAGCACCAGGGTCACATCCAAGTGACTTATCTACCAAATTTTATGAAATTCGGTCCATTAGTTTTTGAGTTGGAGTGGATACATACATTGCACAGAGACACAGACAGATAGACGCAGATAGACAGACAGACAGACACACACACACACACACGCACACACACACACACACACACAGACGTCACGCTAAAAATAGTTTTTTCGTATTCTAGAGGTGTAGATCGGTAGAGACGTGTAGATCCGTCGAAAACTCGAGTTGCGGTTTTCGACATGATTCCAATACTTTCCCTATACATTACCATGTATTGCAGGGAAGTAAAAATGAACCACGCTTCAAAGGGGAAAAAATCCTTAAAACGCGATAAATATTTATTTCATCATTTTATAGCCTAAATGAGTTGATTTTCAATGCATTTTTCCATAATCCTTGGGGGGAGGGGGGAATTAAAATACTATCTATCCATCTGTATTCCGAATGAATAAATCTTCAAGATCAACAATTTGTCTTCCAGAACAGAGAATGATGGTATTTCCGCATTTAAAGTTATCCGCTGATAAAAATCTAATCACAAAAGATTCACTTGTGCGTCTGATGCCATTTACCTCTTCTAAATGGGCACTTTATGAGATGGATAAAAATTAGATAAAAAAAAATGTAAATGGAGCGCGGATGATTGAAAAACATTCGCATGCGCGTGAGTGGTTTGTGCTGTAAAACTCATTTTAAGAATTCGACTGGGAAATGCGTGTTGTCACACTGCAGACTATTGCGGAGAATAACGTTTTTTTCTCTTTTTCCCCCTCCCCCTCCATATTAAAAAAAAAAAAAAAAAAAGCTGCGCCGCCGTTGTTCAACGAATTTCGAATCCCTCGCATTTATCTGTCTCGTACGACACAAACAATGGCATAGAAAATATGAAATTTAGTACATTTGTAAAGGAAAATTAGGGGAAAACGCTGAAGTAAACCGTTCTTCGATTTAAGCTATAGTTTAAAAAATATTTAATGTCAAAATCAAAGGAAGAGTATTTGAGCTGAGAGTTTGCGTCTTGAACAGACTAATAATAACAGAACCACGATTTTTTGCAGATATGTACCTACATAGCTGAATTTTTTTAATATTGAGCCATTTCTTAAATTTCGATTTTGTTTATGATTATGGGTATTTCTATTTTTATGTCCCTCTGAAGTGAGCATTTTTCTTCGGTATAAGCAAAGCTTTAATTGTTGAGCCGAATGGGAACACGAGAGTGGGCTTGTGTGCCGGTCGGGTTGAAAAGCTCGCAAAGCGAGCTCCGGAAATTAACGAGTGCTAGCGAACGAAGGGTGGACCTCCCTCGTCCAACGGGCGTATTACGCTTGCGTAACAGGCAGCACTAAGGCTCCTCTATATACGAGCTGACTCATCAAGCATATTGAAGCCCACTATAGCAGGAAGCGCAATTCATTAGCATTAGTTCTATTCGTATTTTCACTTTAGAAAGTATAATTGAAATAATTATAGGTGGTTGTTTTACACCAAACTGCTCTAATCATTCTAGAAAGGGTTTTAGGCTATTTCGCTTTCCTAAAAACGAAGAAAGAAGAAAACAATGGCTAATAAATAATTGGATACCCGTGACCGGAACATACTTGTGCGAGCTAAGTTCTACAATATTCTAATTGAAACTTCTTTTTTTATATAAAGTATTTATTTTAAACACTTATTTTATAATTTCTGTAACTATAGTATGGAACCCTATGGGCTTCAATATGCTTGATAAGTCAGCCTGTAGTAGAGGAGCTCTAGGCAGCACGAAAGAGCTCACAAAGCGAATCGGTCATGAACGCGTGGGGGTCGAAGCCCCCCTTCCATTAGCTAAGCGAGGTACGAGGGTTGGCAAGCATATCGAACAAACGGTAGATCCCCCTGGTGTTATAAATCCTAATTAATTGAATAGTGATTTCGCCTAAGTTGCACTGTAAAACTAAGTTTACTTGATTACGTTGACTGCCATACGAATGACACGCATGATTGACACTTATCTAAATTTTAAATTACCACGCCATGTGAATCGCATTTGCAAGTTGGCCCTTCGGAAGGCGACAATCGCCCCTGGTTCATCATAGCCAATTATTCATGCCTTTTTTATGTGCGATAGAAAAATAGTCGTATGACGACAATAATGTGCAAACTGAACCGGCATATACGGTCAACTTTTTCAAACTGGGCCACCTATATAACAACAATTTTCAAACTAGGCCACATATGCGACAAACATTTTCAAATTGGGTCGTATATAGGACAAAACATTTTATGTCGCATATAGTATGGGGGGAAAATACCGGGTCAAACTTATTAGATATTTTATTAGGTTGATTTCTTTTGAATGCAATTAATTGTTTAGCCAATTTTCATGCTAGTAAACCAGTTTAAGTGCCTAGACTATAAGTTAGTGTCGAGCAGGGTCTTCTAAAGCAAAGTTGCGCGATTATTTAATATTTATACACAAAAAAAAAAGATAACTAAAGAAGACGCTTGTGGAGGTATACCGGGTTTCTAAAAAAATCCTTAAACATCCCAATAACTTTGTAAGGAAAGGTCCATGAGTGTATACGTTAGGTATATTCATAATAAACTGAGCCTGCCCCATCGAATAAAAGTAATCGCAATGACCCTAAAAGTGTATGTATAAAGTTAGAATAACGAACTCGACAATAAAGAGAGATAAGACCAAAATTATAGAGCATTTTCTAATGAGTAGGAATTGACACCAGAAAAGAATGAAACGTATATATGAAAGGCAATAAAAGTCATATTATCAAGACTTCTATAACAGTGACATCTTCAATGCACGTCAAAGTACACGGTCATGGTCTTTCTAAAGTTCGAATATGTATTACATCTGATGGGAAGCATTTTAAACAGGCGAAATGTGGCTATCGCGAAAATGTGGCTACCACGGTCGTTGAAGCCAGTAGTCATTCGCCGCATGGTAGTGTGAGTGTGCCAGTTGTTTCCCGTCTATTGGATATGCCGTATTCCACTGTACGAAAAATCTTACGGCGGATTTTGAATTTTTGTCCCTACAAAATCAAGCCTGTGCACCTATTGCAGGACGGAGACTTGGAGGTTTGTAAAACTTTTGCGCTTCAGTTCCTTGCTCGAATGGTGGTTGACGTCAGTTGGCCATGGAACATCCTGTGGACTGACGAAGCCCACTTTTGCCTCAATGGACAAGTTAAACCCACAATTGTCGAATTTGGGCAGCGGAAAACCCTCACGCTATACAGGAACAACCCTTGCACCCTGAAAAAGTGACAGTATGGTGTGGTTTTACGGCTACCTTTACCATTGGACCGTATTTTTTTGAAGCGGTAACTGCAACTGGAATCAAAACCTGTTACGTCACAGGACTACGGTACCCTGATATGCTGAGAGATTTTGTAATCCCACAACTTCAACGGCGTGGATGCCTTCAGGACATCATTTTCATGCAGGATGGCACACCTCCTCATATTGAGCGTAGTGTAAAGCAATTGCTAACACAGCATTTCACAGCTGAACGGGTGATCAGCCGGCATTTTCCAACAGCATGGCCTCCTCGTTCGCCGGATATTACCCCCTGCGACTTTTGGTTGTGGGATTTCCTCAAGGACAATATCTACTGTAAAAGGCCAGCATCTGTGCCAGATCTGAAGGACAGCATTCGGCAAGTTCTTGATATTCCGGCAGACTCACTCCGGTCAGCTGTGGAAAATATGGTTCTGCGATTAGAGCAAGCACATTGTTGAACATGAAGGGCGACATATTGGGCAGTTTTAATGCTACTTTTTTAATATTATTTAACATGTATAAAGCCTATTAAATGTTGTTATGTGTATTACAGCGCCACCTATCGGCGGATTTTTGTACTAAAATTTTTGATTTAATAAATGCCAAGCGCATCATTTGAATTATCTGTATTTCAAATTTTATCTCATTTGGACCAATAGAACGCATTCTAGAGCCCTCTGAAGTGGGAAACTTATTTCTTGCGTGGGAAACTTATGTAACTTATGAAACTTATGAAACTTATAAAATATTACCATTTAATTCCTATAACTCGATTCAATTGTTTAGAAATTTTATAAATAATCAACAAGTTTAACAATACAAATGTATTAAATACTTTTGTTTGCTATGAATGCTTTACTATTTCTCTTCAATAATTCTATTTTAATTTATCTTTATTACAGCCCCGTTCACATGCAAGCGGGTATTTTCCGGCCATGAAACATTGGGGTGAAATAGGAGGTATTTTCCGGGATCCATTGAGAGAGAGAGAAAAAAAGTTTTTCAAGAAGCTATTTTAAATTAATTTTCACAGGTACAACCTTTTCGCATCGAAAATCCTCTTATTTCCACCTTGGAAATTGGAGTTTCTTACCCTACTACGTGCAAAGCATAGTTTCACCATACCCATCCCAAGTTCAACAACCAATTGTGATTCGATGACCATAATGAGAGATGACGGGCTCCATTTTTGGCCAGGATCACAAAGGCCTCCGCCTCTTCGTGTCCATTAATGATCCCATCCCGAGATATGCTGAAACAATTGTAGCGTGACGGTGCGTCGCCTTTTGTTTTCCCGCGTCCACTTACACTGATTGCTGTGGAAGACGCATCGTGGCACGCGTATCGGATGGAATGCCGTCTCCTGTTTTCATTCGTATGTAAAAAGAGGGTTAAATAAGTGTGCTCTGTGCAGTTTGAATATGTAGATATCCTATACGTTTGAATATGTCATTGAATATGGGTGGCTTGCGAGGAAACGACACGATTTGCACCCGAGCTATTTAAAAAAAAAAAAAAA
This sequence comes from Amaurobius ferox, assembly GCA_951213105.1. Classification (NCBI taxonomy): domain Eukaryota; kingdom Metazoa; phylum Arthropoda; class Arachnida; order Araneae; family Amaurobiidae; genus Amaurobius; species Amaurobius ferox. Next base: position 137,052,145 of record OX578135.1, on the reverse strand, counting down.
AATCTGATGTGGGTCCGTCGCACGTGACTTTCCATATACATGCAATGAATTTACTTCTTTAAAGGTAAAAAAGTGATGAAAAGATTCACGGCACAGTATTTGTAACGTTAAATTGTGCATAAATTTATTTGAAAAATATGCAGTATCTCGAGAACGGTTCATGCTAGCGTTCTAAAGTTTATGTCAATCGTTTTCTAATGAAAAATTACATAAGAAATGATTATTTACGTAACTTTATTGAATGTTTTAATGTTTTGATGATTTTTTTTACAATTTCATTTCAAAATTTAGGAGAGTTCTGAACATTCGATTGCATGTTAATACAATAGGCTTCCAGTATTCACTGATTGCGATTTTTGTACCAAATTTTGTTCGGATCGCTCTATTCGTTCGTGAGATATCGTCTCCAGACTCACTGATGCACACACACCTAAACACAACATTCTTACACACACATCACCTTAGAAAAGTTCGATTCGTGTTCAGGGATGCTTGAAACGTGCTCTCCCATCGAAAACTCGAATTCGAATTTTCGACCCCGTTACAATATTTTCCATATACATTATACTATGTATATAAGGAAAGTAATATGAACGTCACAAAAGCATGGCATAGCCATAAGTTTGAAAAAACCTCATGCAAAAACCAAAACTCTAGACCCCCAATCTCCCTAAATCAACTGTTTTATCAAACTAATCCATCTGAATGAGCAGCGTCTCATATCACCTAGCAGACAACTAGACGCAAAAATATAACAAGAAAGATCAATCATACTTAAGCATTGATTATGAAACACTTTCCAACTCTAATTTTATTTAAACATCTCTAAAATGCGATACATTCAGCGGTAATATTTTTAAAATTAACACTATACTGCAATAATTAATTATATTTGAAAATTTAAAACTTCATCGAAAAAAAACGAACTTGATTCAAATGACGTCATCGAAATATAAATCGCCTTGCTTTCAGTGTAAAAGCAGTAAATATTTCATACATACATTTTTATTTCATTCATCACAGTACTACAATAATTTATTCTACTTAAAAACTTAAAACCATGAGGTAAAAGTAATTTAACTCTTTGCATAAAACTTCAGCGACGAAGTCTGCCATTAAATCGGCTGCTTCTCCATGTAAAATCAATGAATGTTTCACTCATATCGTCTATATTGCAGACTCCTGTACAAAATAATTTTGCGTTGAAGAAATTCAACAATTCTTATAAAAATCATCTTACAGCCTAATCTGTTTACATTCTCCATAAGTGAAAATTAGGTTTCGTTGTAGAAATAATCAAAGTTTGATGATCATTTAAACTCAAATATATTGTAATTGTGTTGTTTCACAATGCAGATGCACAGAAATTAAGCAAAAATAAAGCGGTTTTAGGACGGATATAACACTAAATATAAATTGAAAAGAATTTTTAAAATCACGATTTTGACACTAGATGGATACCATATTTTATTTTGAAGAGGGTCATGTGATCTCTTCCTATAATGGTCACGTGATCTCTTCATATAAAGGGTGTAATTATTATTATTTTTTCTTTTTTTAAAACTACTGAATTTATTTTGCTGAAAATTTTTTTTAATTATTTTATGGGATAATTTGAATATTTCCTAAAACTTTCGAAGCAATTTGTGAATTTTAAATTCGCTTAAAAAATGTTTGAAAAATTAGGTCCCATAGAATTCAATGTATTTCATTTTTTCAATCCAAAACTAATTGGGTAATATTATTTATTTATATTCCCATAGGTCCCACAGACCACCTGAACAACATACTAAAATTTCATTTTGATAAAGTCATTTTTACGGCAGTTATCGTGCTAACGGACGAACAGACAGATAGACAGACAGAACAAAGTCATGAACAAAGTCATAAATACTTTTCAACTATGTTGTAAAGTGCTAAAAAGATAAAATTAACAAGAAAGATCAATCATGCATAAAGCATTGATCATGAAACACTTTCCAACTTCAATGCAATTTTATTTAAACATCTCTAAAATGCGATACATTCCTCGGTAATATTTTTAAAATTATCACAATACTACATTAATTTATTATATTTGAGAATTTAAAACTTCATCGAAAAAAATGAACTTCATTCAAATAACGGCATTGAAATATAAATTGCCTGGTGTAAGCATTTCTAAAATGCGATACATTCCTCGATAATATTTTTAAAATTATCATAATACTACAATAATTTATTATATTTGAAAACTTCATCGAAAACAAATGAAATTTATTGAAATGACGCCATCGAAATATAACACGCCTGGCTCTCTCTATAAAAGCAGCATTTTATTCATAAACATTTTTCCATTCATTTCATTCATCACAACACTATAATAATTTATTTTATTTAAAAACATAAGACCATGGCGGACAAGTAATTAAACTCTATACTTAAAATTTCAACGAAAAAATCGTCCTTCCCTGTGTAAAATCAATTAATATTTCAATCATATCAGCTATATTGCAGACTCCATGAGCTAAATAATTTTGCATTAAAGAAATACAGCAATTCTTGTACAACTCATTCTACATCTTTTGGTATTTACATTTTCCATAAGTGAAAATTAAGCTTCGTTGTAGAAATAATCAAAGTTGGATGATCCTTTAAACTCAAATATATTGTAATTGCGTTGTTTCAGTATGTAGATGCACAGAATTTAAGCAAAAATAAAGCGGTTTTAGGACGGATACAGCACTAAATATGAATTAAAAAGAACTTTAAAAATCACGATTTTGACACAAAATGGATGCCATATTTTATTTTGAAGTGGGTCACGTGATCTCTTCATGTAATGGTCACGTGATCGCTTCATATAAAAGGTGTAATTATTATTTCAATTTTTATTTAAAAACTACTGAATATATTTTGCTGAAATTTTTTTTATATATTTTATGGGATAATTTTAATATTTCCTAAAATTTTCGAAGTAATTTGTGAATTTTAAATCCGCTTAAAAATGTTTGAAAAATTAGGTCCCATAGGGTTCAATGTATTTCATTTTTTTAACCCGGGTTCAATCCAAAACTAATTGGGTGATATTATTCATTTATATTCCCATAGGTTCCACAGACCGTCTGAACAACAAACTAAAATTTCATTTTGATAAAGTCATTTTTACGGCAGTTATTGTGCTAATGGACAGACAGACAGACAGACAGAATGAACGAAGTCATAAACACTTTTCAACTTTGTTGTAAAGTGTTAATAAAAACAATATTTCTACTTTATTCAAAAGTTAGGTTTAAATATTATTTTACACAAGTATAACAATAGTGGATGAAAGCTAACCATGTTGAGTATTTTCAGAATTGTCAATTAATAAATGTTGTTGAAAGCAAAAAGATATATTTTCGCCAAGACATCAAAATCTAGCCTAGACATTAGTCTTCTGGACATTAATATCATTACATTGAATGCAATCAACAATTTGGCTACGCCTATAACAGAAATAAGTTGAAATATCAAAAGGATCTAGATCTTCTTGTCGAATTTTTACATAAATAAATGAATACTGAACTACCACAACCTTCAAAAGCGGGGATAGCTGCATTTGATTCAAAGCAGACGACTGCAATTTTCGTTCACTATTTCTTTGGGATAATTGGAAAATCCAATGATGCGGAGAAGGTGTGTTGTAGGCCTGATAAAGTATTTCATTGGACGAATTTCTTACTTTTAAATGGCAACTCTTGATCCGTACCACTCTTTAAAATATTATCAATTCGAAGAAATATATCCAAGTTCTGTAGTGATTTTTTCATATATTTATGATCTAAAAATAGATCACAGTGCAAAATACGAATAGTGTCGTTCAATTAATGACCCATATGGATATGCATATTGCATTGTGCGGGGCAGTCCAAAAAATTATGGACTCCTACAAACATTTATCACGGGTTCCCCTCCATATTTGATTTTCTCTTTTTGTGATTTTTCCATGTCTTCTCCAGCATCAAAAAATAGTTTGGCAATCAGGAGCCTCCCACTCTAGTGGTGCTCGTCACCCCTTATGGGCGGCCCTGCATTGTGCAACGAAAATGCAATACTTTGCATAAATTATGTAACTGCTTTGTTCTTAATCAATTTCAGTAAACTTTTTGATATATTTGTTTGTTTATATCGGCTGAAGGATCATCTAGCTCACTCATCTAGATCGATTAGTTTGTTCAGGTAAAAAACAACTTTTGCGGAGGTTATAGATTTGTCCATAACTCGTAATATAAATCGATTAAAATCGGGTTTGAGATTAGCATCTTGTTATTTTATGTACTAATGGATGCCTTCCATTGTGTTTGCTACTGTGATTTGAAAGCTCTACTGCAATTTGATAATAATGTATCAAACTTTTTTAGCTCTTATAATATACAATAAACTTTTATGTAAATTTTGCAGACAGCAACACTGGTGTTAAAATTTGATCTTACGCAATATGTTTATGTTGTGATGGAAGATGTTTTATGTGTGCCGTCTATAGCGGGAAATCTAAACTGCCATCAAATTTGGCGCACAGATACTTCAGGACATGGGATCAAACCTCAACGATATATATATTCTTAATTCGAATGACACCATTGGAAAGATTGCAGAATGTTTTTTCTAAGATGTTTGAGTCGCATCCGTAAGACAATTCCTTCGTATTAATTTTTTTAAACATCAAAATTTTCAATTTTAGGTAATCTGATTTTTATTTCGCCGAATCCGAAAATGTATGGTTAGCGCAATTCTATAGTTTAGATAAAAAAAAGCGCGGTGTATATCTTCCCATTCTAGCGAAAACTTTTTTGTTTCATCCGCAATTTCATTTTCCGTGATTAAGCAAATGGACCTGTAAGATTTTTAATGTCGTGCTTTTTTGTCGCCCTTCGTTTCGACGGCATGCGTTTAAAGCCTTCTCTCCCAGACAAAGGATTCTTTTTAAATCTTTTATTATCATTATTATTATTATTATTATTATTATTATTATTATTATTATTATTATTATTACTGTTGTTGTTATTATTACTATTATTATTATTATTATTATTATTATTATTTTGCTTTGTCGCATGGGATCGGATCCATTTTAAAGGCAATTGTAAGGGGATCATTTAGGGATGGGGTCATATCACGTCCATTGCGTGCAATTTTCACTATTACTATGTAATATGAATAAAACATTGTTTTTGTTATTTTCAACACTTTACAACACAGTTGAAAAGTGTTTATGACTTTGTTCATTCTGTCTGTCTGTCTGTCCGTTAGCACGATAACTGCCGTAAAAATGACTTAATCAAAATGAAATTTTAGTATGTTTTTCAGACGGTCTGTGGGACCTATGGGAATATAAATAAATAATATCACCCAATTAGTTTTTTATTGAACCCGGATTGAAAAAATGAAATACATTGAACCCTATGGGACCTAATTTTTCAAACATTTTTTAAGCAAATTTAAAATTTACAAATTGCTTCGAAATTTTTAGGAAATATTCACATTATCCCATAAAATATATATAAAAAATTTCAGTAAAATATGTTAAGTAGTTTTTTAATTAAAAAACATTTAATATAGGGAAAAAAACAAATTCAATTAAATTCTGACTTTTGGGATATCCCCCAGAAAGAACAAGAAAGATCAATCATGCTTAAAGCATTGATTATGAAACACTTTTCAACTTCAATGCAATTTTATTTAAACATGTCTAAAATGCAATACATTCCTCGGTAATATTTTAAAACTTATCACAATACTACATTAATTTATTATATTTGAAACCTTAAACCCTCATCGAAAAAAATTAACTTCATTCAAATGACGGCATTAAAGTATAAATTGCCTGGTTTAAACATCTCTAAAATTTGATACATTCCTCGGTAATAATTTTAGAATTATCATAATACTACGATAATTTATTATATTTGAAAACTTCTTCGAAAACAACTGAAATTGATTCAAATGACGTCATAAAAAAATAACACGCCTGGCTCTCTCTATAAAAGCAACATTTTATTCATAAATAATTCCCCCATTCATGTCATTCATCAGAATACTATAATAATTTATTTTATTTAAAAATTAAGACCATGGAGCTACAAATAAGTTAACTCTATGCTTAAAACTTCATCGAAAAATATCGTCCTTCTCTTTCTACAATCAATGAATACTTCATTCATATCAGCTAAGCAGACTCCATGGACTAAATGATTTTGTGTTAAAGAATTACAGCGATTCTAATACAACTCATTCTACATATTTTGCTGTTTACATTTTACATAGGTGAAAAATAGGCTTAATAGTAGAAATAATCATATTTGGATGAGCATTTAAACTGAAATATATTGTCATTGCGTTATTTCAGTATGTAGATGCACAGAATTTAGGCAGAAATAAAGTAGTTTTAGGACGGATACAACACTCAATATGAATTAAAAAGAACTTTAAAAATCACGATTTTGACACAAGATGGATGCCATATATCATTTTGAAGTGGGTCATGTGATCGTTTCATATCATGGACACGTGATCGCTTCATATAAAAGGTGTTATTATTATTTTAATTTTTATTTAAAAAACTACTGAATATATTTCGCTGAATTTTTTTTTATATATTTTATGGAACAATTTGAATACTGCCTAAAATTTTCGAAGCAATTTGTGAATTTTAAATCCGCTTAAAAAATGCTTGAAAAATTAGGTCCCATAGGGTTCAATGTATTCCATTTTTTCAACCCGGGTTCAATCCAAAACTAATTGGGTGATATTATTCATTTATATTCCCATAGGTCCTATAGACCGTCTGAACAACATACTAAAATTTCATTTTGATTAAGCCATTTTTACGGCAGTTATCGTGCTAACGGACAGACAGACAGACAGACAGACAGACAGACAGACAGACAGACAGACAGACAGAATGAACAAAGTCATAAACACTTTTCAACTTTGTTGTAAAGTGTTAAAAAAGAGTTATATTATATAATAAATATCTTTCCAAGAGTTTAATCATTTTGTATATGAGATTGTATATGAGAGAGGCTTCACATTTTAAAATAAATTTGGTAGATAACAACTTTTCAATTTTTTTTTTTAATTTTATATAACTCTTCATGATATACTTATTTGATGGCATTTTTAATGCACTTTCCTACGGCCTAGAGAGCTAAAATTTGGTACACAGCTTAAATTTGTTGAACATTTTATTCTACAAAAATTTGGTGGATCTTTAAATATAGATCATACATTTTTTTCGAAATGGCCTGCAAATAATCCACTTCTGTAAATCATTGTTGTAATTATTGTTAAAAATTCTGATGTGGGCAGCACATGTCTTTCCCTGCAGACTCATATTCACGTTCTCTTTATTTCTTCAATAATAATTTGAGTTTATCTGCACAAAATAACAGCCATAAATATTTTAAATGACATTGAATTTGCACGTTAAACTTAAATTTGGTTCTCATTTGATAGCTGGACTTATTGTCAAAAGTGGCGTAGCGAAAACGCGAAAAAACTAGAATATCTCAAGAACGGCTAGTCCTAGAGTAATGGGGTTAATCTTATTCTTTTTGTTGTCAAGAATCAAGTATAAAATAGGAATTTAATTGATATAATTGAGCACACGTAGTCTTATTTTTATATTCAACGATTTTTGCGGGCCATTTCGCAAAAATAGCCCGTTCCTTTTTCCCGAATCGTACTAAAATAACCAATAAATGATTTATATACAAAATTTTGTTAAATTTGGTATATAAATCACTTGTAGGTTATTGAAATATTATACACCAAATTTTGTTAAATTTGTTCCATTAGTTTTTAGCTAGAGATGGATAAAGGCAATTTCTGCCGGCCATTTCGCAAAGAAGGCAGATTCTTTTATTACGAATCGTACTATAATCTAATGAACATCAGGATTTCCCAGAAAAAACATACCTACCAAATTTTATGGAATTCGGTCCATTAGTTTTTCAATTTGAGCGGATGTAATATCCTCACAGACACACAGAAATATACACAGATACACCCTTACACACACAGACGTCTTCCTAAAAATAGTTTTTTCGTGTTCTAGAAGTCCCAAAACGTGTAGATCCTTCGAAATTCGAGTTCCGATCTTCGGCACGATTCCAATACTTTGAATACATACACACACACATACACACATATATTATCTGTGTATCTGTGTATTATCTGTGTATCTAAATTCCGTGCCTGTGCAATTACAATAGTTGTGATTTTAAATGATCCCCAAACTTTTCTTATTTCTTCAACGAAGTCTAATTTTAACTTATGCAGAATGCAAATATCTCAAGCGATTGTAGAGTGAGTTACATAAGAATTGCTGAATTTTTCTCACACAAAATTATTTAGCTCTGGAGTCTGGAATACAAGTTATATGAATGAAATATTCCTTGATTTTGCATAGAGAATCAGATGATTTATATTTCGATACAGTTTTAAATATTTAAGTATGATAAATTACTGTAGTACTGTGATAATGTAAAAGATATCACCACTGAATGTATCACATTTTAGAAATTTTTGAATGAAATTGCATTTCAGTTGGAAAGTGTTTCATAATCAATGCTTATGCATGATTGATCTTTCTTGTTTTAGATTAATAAATTCAATTTGTCCTGCTTTAACGCCCAGGCAACGCCAAGTACATTTTCTACTTTAGTTAAAAATAAACTGTAGCAAAGAAACAGACATATTTATTGTGAAATTAGATATGAAATGGTTATTGCAGGGTTGAGCTTAAAAGCATGGTTGTCTCCAGAAAGAATCTGTACAGTTGAGATGTGTTGGGACACCTGATGAAATTGCTTTTTGCAGTGACGGAATGATTTTAATTTGCTGTAGATGTTCGATTTAAACCTTTGTTACTCAAGAAGCTTCTAAATGTTTCATCTATTAAAATACCTCCCCTCCCCCCAGATTTTTCACCGTAAATTACGTGTTACAAAATTAATACATGTATATTGTATGAAATTGTATCCGCTTAAATACAGAGTGCCGTGTTAGTTATTTAAATTGGGTGATATAATAAAAATTTTGTCTTAGAAAAGTTGACAATAATGTTTTATCCTTTAAAGTCACTATCCTAAGGTGCCGTAACAGGTGGAACACTTTGGGACTCTGAAAGAGTTCTGAAAAGAAAATATATTTAAAGCATTTGAAGCGTATTATACTTTTATCTTATGCAGAAGTATTTAATGAATATGAGGTAAGTGATTGGTTAAAATAGAATTGTAAAAAAATATTTATAAAAATAAAAAACTGAAAAGTATAAAAAAAATATTTTCCATAGTTCGATCAGGAGAATAGCCAGCAGACGTTTTGTCATTTGAAGCTTTACTCTATGGTTAGAAATGGAATCAAATACTACACAAAATTTTGAATTATAAAATATAGAAAAAAAATCGTCTGCTATAACTATAATTTAAAATATCTCGAGAACATTTAATTGTACTCATATAGAGTTAATTAAGAAAATTTAAGATATTTCTTCCGGCGCATGATGGTATAAAAGCGAATTTTGTGTGTCTCGCCATTCTGAGAGCTAGCTATAGCAAGAACGTTGAAACAAAAACTTCCGATATTTATAAATTTTTAAAACAAAATTACAAGATTTTAGATTTTCCCCATTACTCACTGGTCAATTCTTATGCGTATGCAAAGTTTCAAGTTTCTACCTTCAACAGTTTGGGTTGTGTAGTTTATCCTTTAGTCAGTTAGTCTCAGATAAAGTTGAGTAGAGACTTACCCATCAGATATTTTTTATTCTGATACCAAATGTGATGCAAATGGGCCTAAGCAGGATGGAATATGAGAAAGCCGAAAGGAGCCTCACATGCTCGCTTTTACAATGCGTGCATAAATAGGCTGTAAAATTGGACAAAATCCCTGTTGCGGTTATTTGGAATAAAGAAAGAACGCGCCGCGTTCAAAATTCGCCAATAAAAGATGAAAAGCGAAAAATTGGATAACAAAAGGGGAAAAAAATGGTAAAGAATTTTTTTTAACGCATCTCATTTTGGACAGCCCTTTTTTTATATCTGCGAACAATAAGAGCGTTGGACGTCGCTGTGACAATAGAAAGCGATACGGATTTGGATTCGGGTTGAGGGGAAATTAACCTGCGAAAATCTAATTCCTCATACATCATACATTAGGTGGAAAAGAAAAAAATATTGGCAACGAATATGCAAAATTCTATTTCTGCACCGATGACAACAAAGGGATTGTTATTTCCCCCCCCAACGGGAACTGCACGGATAAGACAGCAGTGGTAAATTTAAATTCTGTGAAATAATAGATCTTTATGGTAAAAAAAAAATCTTTTTTCTACCGCAGTGTGTTTAATATTTTCTCATAAATATTCTAGCTCTGTGAAGAATTTGGAAATCTGATTCGTGTGTGTTAGTCTGCACTCCACTTTCTTATAATTCCACAGAGTTTAGTTCCCCTATATATCAAAATATTTATCAAAATGGAAAACAAAATTATGTTATCAACACATGACTTATCCTACATAACACATTGACTTCTTTCACAGGGAAATAATGATATACAAAATTCATAAAGCCATTTTAGCGTTGAGTTGCACATTAAAATTTTGCGCCTTTCTTAATGACAACATGCAAAACGAACATATGAATAAACTTTTAAAGGGAAAATAGCCTGTACACACTTGTAAACAAAATGTCATAAAAGCGAAACCCTAGTCACATGACCTTGGTGGTACATTTGGCTAAAAAATTTTAGCGAGTTCCTGACGGTTTGGGAATCGACCCCTGGTGACATATTTCTCAAGATTTCTTTTTTTTTTTTCGTAGAAAGTATGTAAATACTGCCGCGACTGTTCTTAAAGTTATGATTGCTAACGATTTGGATTTATGAGAGTTTAGTCTAGTGCTTTGTGAATGTGGTTATACAAGGAGAGCTAAGTGATATAGATGGCATTATTTTCTATAGAAAACAGTGATCATTTCCTAAATAATGATGATAGTATATAGAATATAGGAAAAATTGATAATTTGAAATACACTACGGATGTTAATAGTATCAGAACATTTCATATTAATACAGATATGCCAAATGCATCCGATTTATTGGTGTCACTAAGCTGTTGCTAACTTAAAAAATTACTTTTAAAGAATTTTCACGAAATTCTTTAGAATTTTCACTTACTTTGTTAAAGATTTTTTATACTAGCTGAGCTAAATACAATACGAGACAGAATGTATAAATGTATGTGAAAGGCATAAAAAAATACGTGAATGTATGTTAAAACTGGAATATGAATGAGAAAGTTGTTTTGAAATTCACACTCCACATATTTTTGTCAAATACTTGTATATATCGAAAAGTCAAAGATTCAAAGATTAAAATCATATCTCAGTATTTTTTTCTCGGTAGTACAAACGCTAAATCGTAAAATAAATGTTTTCGAAGTACCGAAATATGTCACTGGGAAAACATTTGCCCTTCATTGCATCTGGTCTAATTGTCGAGCCATATTAGAAACGCCTTCTCGCAATTATATCTTACGACTCATTCGGCCGTCTTGGCCGCTAATCCTATCACTTTTGAGCTTGCCATATAATCACTTGCCATTCGAAGGGTGTCTTTATTAGAGTAAATTGCGTATTGTACGCAAATTACTCACAATCTATTGTCTTCACTTTATCTCAGAATTGAACTAGTTATAGAAATTGTATTTCCAAAGATTGTTCTGTGGATTCTTCAGCGTTTATTTCCCGCTCTCAAAATAAAGTGGGATGAATCATTTGAATTGATTATTCCATAGTGAAGAGAGCCTTGCCCGCGTGAATACTGATGAACATTCTTATGATGATTCTATCTTATTAAGAATGTTTGCATTATTTGCTTTTTGTCCCACTGAACAAAGAAAGTATTTTTCTTCCAAATTTTTTTTCGGATTTCAGATTTTGAAGGAAAAGCGGTGTTTCGGGATCTGAATGTAATTTGAACCCTTTCGAGGAGATGCCCGCCTGCCTCTGTGCGCATGTATGTCTTTGAGGTGTTTACACGATAACTCAAGAAAGAATGCACGCCAGAAATTTTTAGGTGTAGACATTATGTCAAAACTAAAACTAGATAGGATTTTTTTTTAATGTGATCAACATTATTTAGAACACGAATAACAATTTTTCCTGGTATTCTTTTTATATGGGTGGTTATTCCAGTGACAACGGCGAGGATACAGTTTATGTGGACAAATAATCGTTTCAAATACACCATGGGTGTAAATGATATTTGGTATATATCAACCCAAATCAGACATATTTATTAAATTCATCAGCGTTACTGTGTTGCTGATAACTTGAAAAAATAATTTTTTAAAGATTTTTTTTAATTACAAGAAATTTTGTAAAGCATTAATTTGTGAACGAAAATTCACAGAAAGGACATTTTTTTTTCTAATACTGATCACATTTCAAGTGGACCTAAACAATGTATGTAATATGAATCTATCTATCTTTTTTATATTGAAAAGAAAAATCCTGCAATTTTTTGAGTGCATCACAAGCAGACGGGAAAACGTATATACATTTGCATTATTTGGTATTTACATGGAAACTACGATAGATGATAACTTTCAATAATTTTTGCAATGCATAGCAACAGGGAAAAGTTTTTTTAATGGTTAATACACCCCCACATGTGCTTCTTGGAGGGCTCTAGAATGTTTAGACGATAATCTTATTCAACCCAAGTACGTTGCAGAATATCGGATGTTACATACTGAGGAAGTCTGCAGTGATCATTCATCGAGCTCAATGAGAGACATTCCCGACTTTGTTTTGTTGACAATATCTTAATAAATCCCCAAAGGAAGTCCCATGGGGTAATATCATGAAGACGAGGTAGCCATTCTATTAAAGCCCCTCGTCTAGTTCAGCGTCCCAAGATAAGTTGGCTTTAAGCAACTTCGAACATTCGAAGACCAATGGAGAGGAACACCATCATGCTGAAAAATTATGTCTGGAATTGTGTAATTACGTTGCAACATGCCCAAGTACGTATTCATTCTATGTTCAAATCAAAAAAATTTTATAGTTGCCATACACATTGCAACAACTACAGTAAACAGTAATTTCCGTGTAAATACAACATAAAGTTGTATACGTCTTTTATGATCACTCTGTGTGTTAAAAATGTTTAAAAAATAGACATTGATATGCAATTTTTTTATTGAGGTTCCGACAAATAGAAACATATTTTTGAGACAGCAGAATTTCACGTCTTGCAGCCTATGTCATCATTGCGTTGTCACAGCAGTTCTCGGAATCCACATCTCATAAAATTTATGTTCCGTTGCGCACGAAAATTGCGGGAAAAATATTTTTTCCCCCTTGCCGAATGATCCACTTGTGCTAGACGTATCATGCCCTGGTGACACAATCTCCATCCAGTGTTTGAAATTCTCTATTATATATGTGACCTTCCATATTTACGACGCGTGTTCTTACCAATGGCCTGTATATTATGGCTAAAGACCTGATTTCATATGGACATTAGCATTTAACTGGCGGTTTTTGCCATTACGGCTTATTACAGCATATTATCTTGTTGAGGTTATTGAGTCTCGTTGTGAGACATGTTATAACTGATGGTGAAGACACAACATTATACAGAGTGTTCCGAAGAGGATGCGACCTGATATTTAACACGGAAAGGCAATTTTTATATGAAATTGTTAGTCGGTGCTAATGGACTCAAAGGCAACAACAACAAAAGGTTGAAAAGAGCTTGGGTGTCTCAGTATGCTTTAAATATCCATTCCTGATGTGTTTGTGTTAGCTATGCTGTTTTCCAAGATTCAGCTCCTTTCTAGACCAGGGCTCATGCCAGTCCAGGTTGACAAATTATTTTTTAAAAGATGTCCCGAGAGACTGTTCACGTCATTAAGAACGGCCCGGACATTTTAGATCTTGCGTTCTTCCATTCTTACGAAATTTAACAGTGAAATACAATGTTCTTGTTTATTGTTTGTATCAATGTTCGCTATTATCAAATGAGTAAATAATTTGTAATTACTTTTAACCAGATATAAATAATTACAATTGTTAACGATTTGTTAGGAGTATTTCACGAGATATTAGATATTTTGCTTTTCTACACGAAGCGCGATACGTTTGGGAACAATCAGGCGATTTCTGTGACATTTGGGATGTTTATTTTATTCGTAACAACAAAAGAACGATGGATTTTCGGCGAGATCGAGCTATAAGAAGCTCAATTCTTTTTAACTACATTATTACTGGAATATTGATTATATGGTTTTCTATTAAAACTATTAACCTGTGGAGAAAGTCACGTGTTAAACACGTCATATTTTATTACCTCAACTTAATACATAGTACCCGCCATATTTAACCTCAAACTGTTTCAACAGTAATCAGCTTCAGAGGAGGAGGAGGAGGAGGAGGAGAAAAAAATATCCTCCGCCTTTTCGGATGGCATGGAAATTATTTTTGATTCTTCATCGAGATAAAATAAAAATTAATTTCACTTATAAAACTGGGTTCGGACGCTCTGAAAAATGACGTAGGAGTGAAGAAAATGAGTGGATGCATGTGATTCGTGGGTCACGGAGTGAAGCCGCTTTCGCCGGAGGGTGCTTATATCTGTGACGAAATAATCTGTTGGGCTGTTGCAAATGATTCTAAAGTTTCTAAATCGTGATGTTTCCATTGTTGGAGAGAGATAGATATGCTTTTGATGGTATCATGAGAGGCAGGAAGTGCAGGCGGCGGACGGTGCGCTGGGGGCAATGTTTCCTTCCTCAAATAAGATCTCCCAAAAGGGAACGTGTTCATCGATTAACGGTTATACCAAATTTTCAAATTGCATGGTCGTGATTACAGATCTGATGATTTTCATAAATCGATCAAAATGTTTGGATTTTTATAATGGCGTTCTACACTTCCTGCAAAGCTAGCTTGACAATACAGATGTATAAAGGAAACTGTAAGCCTCTGCTAGTTATACCAGGGTGTCCCGGAATGTCCTGAAACGACCTTGTGGTAGATATATACTTCCAATTAAAAAAATATTTCAAATTTTGTTACAATTTATTTTAGAACAAACAGTTTTAAATCAAGAAACCTATATGTCAGAAAAATACGACATATAATTCTTTATACGGTCCCTCAATCCAAAATTTCACAGTTACTGAAAATCTCTTCATGCATAGAACTCAAAAAGCTTGATTCTTCAATGAACAAAATTTACCGACACATTAACCATTGGATTTTATGACAGAAATCGCTTCCCTACGTTTGTAAATACATCCATCATTCCGTGCTAACGTCGATGGGCTGTGTAAAATAAAAACAAAACATTTCAGGATAATTGCTTTACATTTCATTTAATGACACATCTTTGAGATTTACCAGGGTGTCCCAGAAAGTCCTTTAACACCTAATAATTTGTTTAGAAAGATTATAAGTATGCCTAATTTGGGGTACTAATTTGGTATGTCTAATTTGGGGGCCACCTGCTCGCTACGTTTCGTGTCGTGGTCTTGGTATTGTTAGTCTGTCCAGGACGCGAACTCACAGATCAAACATTCTGCCTTTGACTTTAAATATTTCTTAAACTACATTTTAAACCGAAAAACGGTTTATTTCAGCATTTTCCCCCCTAACATTTTTCAACAAATGTACCAAATTATATAGTTTTGTATACTGTAATTGGTGCGGTACAGGACAAAAAATTCGAGGAACACGAAATTTGTCAAGCAGCAGCGGTGGCGGCGGCATCTTTTAATGTAGAGAGATTTGCTAACAAATTGACATGACTTGCAATTCAATTTGTGTGCAACCCCCAATTTCTCAGCGAAAAATTACGGCAAATTTGAGAAAAAAATTTGAAAAAAAAATACTGCAATATCTCGGTAAATTTTATTTGTAAAAGAATGGAACTTTTTTTAGTTTTACACGTGGAGTGCATAGAAAAAGTCTCAGTAATCGGAAAATTTTGAATTGCGGGTTAAAGTAAAATGTTAGATTTCTTATTTTTCGGACAAATATGTTTCTCGATTTAGAATATATTCTAACTTTATTTGAAACATTTTTGTTAATTAAAAGTTACTATTTACGACTAACGAAGGTCGTTTTAGGACTTATCGGGACACCCTGTAAAGTCAATCTATTTAAACGTTATTCATTTTTACATAATGATTTAAGTTCAAATCATTCGATTTCTAAAACAAATATTCAAAGTTATACTCATATATTTTCATAAAATAATAATAAATGGCGAGTAACTGTTACTTATTATAGGTTGATGTAAAACATTGCCCTTTTCGCATATTTAGACTGTAAAAAGTTTTATGCGTCTGTTATGCGTGCAGGCCCCAACTAAGCTCTCAATGGGGTCCAAGAAAGCACCCGCTCACTCCTAGTAGAGGATTGAGAATTTATTACTCTTATCCAGCCAACTGAATTAACATTCTAACATAGAGAAATTATCAAAATGTGCCATTATATTAATAGTGTAGTTTAATTAGTAGAAATCACGCTTTTAATATATTTTTTTTTGTCAAATATATACAACGTTGCACGCTACATAAATTTTGAAATTCTCACCTGTTAAATACAGTTCAAATTACACACAATTGCTTCAGTTCCTTAAATACGGTGGGGCCCACATATAGTTAAGTTGCAAGGGACAGAACAAAATATTCGCTATGACCGATATTCTCAATAACCAATAAATAGTTTAGCCATCAGATAAATAGTAAGAATGACTTATCTGCCTGCATAGTATGAAACAAAAAATCATTATAGAACGATTGAAATGTATTGCTCTTTTATTTACGTTGGAAATAATTCTGTAACTTTATTTTGAACATTTAAATTTGCTACATATTTCCATAGCACTTTCCTATTGCATATAGATGTCACTGCAGTTAACGTCGTGGGCTTTAAAACAGTCACACAAGTTTTGGAGGTTTTCCACAGCAATTTTTGATGGCTTCCTCCCTCATTTAAATCAATTTCGGTTTCTTCAGATTAGGATTCATCATCACACATATTATCAGCGACAGTAGCAATAATGTCATGATCGGTTCCTTGTGCTTCTGCTTCTACACGAACATCACTCGCAACATAATCGTCACTCAAAAGTAAGATCTCCAGACAAAACTCCTTTTTATCGTAACCTATTCCACATTGAACTATCTTCATACACAGGATCGAAAATGAAGAATTTTTGGATTTCTCCTAAAAAACGAGCACGTTTTCCTCTGTTTGCGGATAAACATCATACCATGGTATTATCTGAAAATTCGCAGGCAATCTATCATGTGTTTAGGCTATCTCAATGTATCTGGGGATGTGTTTAGAAAGTGTATAGATTCAACGTATTTGAGGATGTGTTTAGAAACATGTATAGGCTCAACGTATCTGGAGATGAAACTTTGCTCCGAAACAAATTGCTGTTCCTGGGATTTTGCTTTTCTCCAAGAAGTTCCGTAAAAATATTTTTTTCTTTACCTCGCGTCCTCTCCTACACTAAAACTTTGTAATATCCGATACAGGTATCTAATACAGGTATCTAATTTTTCGTTATAAGCGATACATTTAACATTATAAAAGTACTGCAGATTCGAAGTGACCAAAAAAAAAAATCGTAGTAACCGATACTTTGCTACATTCAAGCTCGCTATAGACTCGACTGTATTTTGATACGTCTGCTCTTTTTTACGTAAGCCACTTTGTAATCGAGATCTTAGGCCCCCGTGAACCATTAAAACTATACTTAAAGCAAGACTAACTTGAACTTCAGGATGCTATGACCGTCTAATGGCCCAGTTTTGTCTTCATACGCCCATTATGCGTACATAGACTAGTAAGTTACCATAGCAACAGAATTTCTTTAATATCCATTTAGAAAACTTTTTTTATTGAAATATGGAAAAATGATTAGAATTTAGAATATTTATTTCAGAGCTTGATTGATTTGCACTTAAACCATCGGCTTTATAAAAGTAATTTTTATTTTTATTACAAGTAAAATTTATCAGATGGACTCACTCTATATGACTTAATGGAGGCTTACAATACCTCTGTTCAGAGGTGTAGCAGGTCGGAGAGGTCAAATAGGGCATCTGCCCTTCTGGCTTCAGTCCATAGGGTTGCTGGAATTGGTGGGATGTTGAAGAAAAATATTTTCTAAAAGAAGGGAATACGAATTTTAATAAATTTTATTTCATTAAGTTTCAAATTTCATTATGTTTTATTTCTGTAAAATTAGCTAAAAAGTAAAATCTTTGTTGAGAATCACAGAATAAAACAATAAATGATACCATTACTAATTTGTTTTCATTTTTTTAACTTTTTAACTTTTTTGAGTTTGTTTTGTTGTTGAACAACTGTATAGGCATGCCAAATTTGAATGTTACCGGATGGACGGTTCAGATTCATGTGTGGGGGGGGGGGGTTACCAGTATCACCAAGATAAGTTTTCGAGACTCCTACTACTACTTTCCATTTTCATAACATATTGAAATTTGTTCATAAGCAGTTTATGCGACTCTGGTCCATATGCAATGCATCTTTTTGCCCCTCTCTCTGAAGCGACCCTGGAGGTTACAGATAAACAAAAGTAGTCATAAATAGGGGCCCTGTTTTAGACTATAAAACACTAAAATGTTATTTATCTAATGAAAAACTAATGGAAAACCCTTATGTGTCAAATTTTGAATATACCGTACATTAACTTGTGAAAGCTGATTTCAATGTTTGATATTCTTCGACTACCGGCTGTTGTATGTGCAGATATTATTCTAGTATTTATGCATTATTTATGAAAAAAAAAACTATATATATACAGGGTGTCCCAAAAACATTGACCTAGACTTTTATTCCTTAAATATTGATCTTAGACATATATAATAAATTACAAAGTTGCGTAAAAAAAGATAAGAATTTTATGAAATCCATAAAAATTTTCAGGGGATTAAATTTGAAGAAATACAAATTTTAAATTTTTATACGGCCTCCGTGCAAAAATATTTCCAATGAATAAAATGTGGCCCATACAGTAATAAGGTGATGTACAAAATTTCAGCATTTTATCAAAAAAAATCTCAATATAGAAGATATGTTTATACAAAGTTGGTGAGGGATTAATCATAAATTAAAATGTAAATGTTTACAGCAAGAGTGCAAATGACGCAACGCAGAAATGCATCATAGGCTTGTAATCAGGCGAATGCAGCTCTGTATTGGCATGGATGGAAAACATTTTGAACAAGCTTTGTAATCTTTGTGTAAAATTATTATTTCTATACAGTGTAGGTACTTTTGTACCAATAAATAGCAAAATTATTATTTATTTATGTTGTTTCTTATTATATTGTTTTCTTTCGTAATTTGTGTATGACCCCTGAAACGCGATCTGCCGACATGATTTTTCCCCTCTGAGAACCTATGTCAATTCATCGAAAAGTGGTTTAAGTCAGCATTTTTGTCTTTTAATATCTCCAGGAAATTTTTATGATAAAATGCTAAAATTTTGTATATCACCTTATTAGTGTATAGGGCACATTTTAATTATTGGAAATGTTTTTATACGGGGGCCGTATAAAAATTTAAATTTTGTATAACATCACTAGGTAAACTAATTGGATTTCAAACTTCTGATTTTAAAGATCTTTTTAATAATATTAAGATCTCTAATCTATATGTTGTAATTTTAGCTCTATATAATACTTATATTACTAATCAATCTACTCATACAATATTTATTAATTTTCCTAAACTTCTTCACTTTGTTCTTTTCAATAATTATATATTTCAAGGTAATAGATTATACTTTGTCTCAGGGGTTCCACAAGGTCGCTGCAGTAGCAGTATGTTAGCTAATTTATACCTTTATCATTATGAACAGTCTTTTACTTCAATAGATTATAAAATTTACAGATATGTTCATGATCTGATTTGTTTAGTATTTACTGAAAACTGTGTCATAGATATAGATTTCTATACAAACAATTTGGAATTAATTCCTAATGAAGCCACTTTTAGTAATAATATTAATTTTTTGGATTTAAATCTAATTATTGAACCTACTAATGGAACAGTTACAAGTATATGATAAAAAAGATTATTTTAATTTTAACGTTAATAAAATATTACCATTTAATTCCTGCAACTCGATTCAATTGTTTAGAAATATTATACTTAATCAAGTTTTTAGAATTTATAGATTATCAGATAAAAAATTTCATGCTATGCATATAAATAATCTAAAAATTACCAGCAAATTATATAAATATCCAGTATATTTAGTAAATGGTATTGTTAAAAAGTTTGGATTAGCTGAATATTCATGAATTCTCTTCTTAGTATCTTATATTAGCCAGACATCAACATTCTCTTGAATAAGCATTACATTATATTTACATCTCCTTATACATTAGTCTCACTGTTTTCGATTATATTATATGCCCCATCATTTTGTAGCTCTTACTGTGGAATAGCACCTTTTAAAACCATTTCGCATTACTGTTACTTATTTCTCACGATTGGCAACAGTAGTTCTCTATTTTTATCCTTTACGATTGGCAACACTGGTCTCTTCATTCTGGGCTCCACTGGTTAGGACATATGCAGAGTTTTTTTTTTCAGGTATTCCTGTTTCCTTTATAATTTTTCCATCTTTATGTGTGTTGTCCAAGTTATTAGTGTTTATAGATATAATCTATCTCTAATATCAGAAACACACATTTTATGTTCTTTTGATTAAATACTTGGACTTAAAGAAAAGTTTTTTCAAAATGAACAATTCATTTATTTAGGCCTAGTGCTTATCCACGTGTATAGCTTTAATGCTTGGATTTTATTTGATTTTCAATTATCGATTCCATTCCATTGATATTTGTTCACTATCTACAGCTTTATGATTAGAAATTTGCATTTTATTTTCCATTTGATTGATGATTCTCTATTTAATACTTCTTTTTATTATGTAGGCATATTTTAAAGGTAGGGTATTTTGAGTTACAACTTCTCTCGATTCTATCATTAGATTTTCGAACTATTATTACTATTATATATATGTATATGTATATATATATATATATATATATATATATATATATATATATATATATATATATATATATATATATATATATATATATATATATATATATATATATATATGTGTGTGTATAAAAGAATAAAAGTTAAAAAATTCCTGTAATCACACGAATAAGGCGCTATGCTGCACTACAATGTGGATTTTAATATCATACCAGAAAAGTATAAAAATGAAAGAAAGCAATATATCAAAGAATGGCTGGGGGGGGGGGGTTGTGACCCCCACTCCCCGGTTAAGCCAGCTTTGCGTCTAGACAACACTCCCGGAAGTCGATACATTGCACAAATATGAATACCGAAGTATCAAAAAAATTTTTAAAAAGGATTTTAAAAAAGGATTTTAAAAAGGAGGTTACAAAACATGAAAGTGTGGAGTACCCAGAAGACTCGTATTTTAAAACTGTACTATTAGTTTAACTCTCACAAAACTAAAGGCAATAAGAAACAAACATATAAATTTTAATTTCCAAAGTAGATACTGTACCATAACCCAGATGTACTATTCACCATGACGAATCCAGCATCAATCCATCTGCTTGTTATTATCTATTGTATATAAGAGTGTACTCATTCATAACCTGTGTAAAGATGGCTCAGACTCCCTAACGTAATCAACACAAAACGTGAAAGTTTGTTAGGGAGAAATGTTAGGGAGTCTGAGCCATCTTTACACAGGTTATGAATGAGTACACTCTTATATACAATAGATAATAACAAGCAGATGGATTGATGCTGGATTCGTCATGGTGAATAGTACATCTGGGTTATGGTACAGTATCTACTTTGGAAATTAAAATCTATATGTTTGTTTCTTATTGCCTTTAGTTTTGTGAGAGTTAAACTAATAGTACAGTTTTAAAATACGAGTCTTCTGGGTACTCCACACTTTCATGTTTTGTAACCTCCTTTTTAAAATCCTTTTTTAAAATCCTTTTTAAAAATTTTTTTGATACTTCGGTATTCATATTTGTGCAATGTATCGGCTTCCGGGAGTGTTGTCTAGACGCAAAGCTGGCTTAACCGGGGAGTGGGGGGTCACAACCCCCCAGCCATTCTTTGATATATTTGATATATTGCTTTCTTTCATTTTTATACTTTTCTGGTATAATATATATATATATATATATATATATATATATATATATATATATATATATATATATAAAGGGTTAATATATAAAAATATAAATGGAAATAAAAATGAAGAAGGAAGGCAACGTAAAATGCTTACACAATGGCGGTAAGGGTAGTGACCTTACTCCCCAGTTATCAACATGCATGTCTTAAATGCCGCGCCCTTTTGTTGAACTATCATATTACATCGTAATTTCCAAGATAAAAGAGCTTTTCTTAAAATATCAAGGTTGATTTTGTTCCACTCCTCCTCCACAATCTTCCAGAGTCCATCCAATGTTTTGGGATGCCGCTTATAAAGAGCTTGTTTTAAAAGTCCAAATGCACAGCACAGTAATCCATACGAGACACGTCGGGGGACTTGGGTGGGAGGCATTTAAATGGAATAGCCTCAATTCCGGTTTCATTTCTCATTTTTTCAATAAATATAGCAGTAGATTTAGAGGTGTGATTGGTAGCCTTATCCTGATGGATCTTAACACATTGAAGATTGTTTGGGTAAAGTGATGGAATGTCTTTTTTGAAAACAGATGTTAAAACATATTTCTGATAGTAATCCGAGTTAATTTTGACATATTTTTCTACTTTCCTTATTTTAAGTTTTCCGTTATAAGAGAATCCAGCAATAACCATAAAATCTTTTGCAAAACTTTCCTTGTTTTCTCTCATTTTAGGTCTTTTTTGGTAATAAATCGATCTTTTTCTATTGCAATCAGATAAATATATCCAAGCCTCATCAATTGTAACTACATATTTCCCTTTTTCACCTGCCAAATAATTTTCATACAACAATCTGCATATAGTCTTACTCTGCGAAACATGTTTTGGCGTTAGGCGATGAACATCATGTTTTTTTGTTTTGATTAGCTATCAGATTTTATAATTCTGTTTACAGTTCCTATAGAGATGTTTAAAAATTTTACGATAGTTCTTTGGGGGGATTGGATTTTCTTTTAAAACATAAGATGCGACTTTAGATATTATAAGAGGTGTACGTACCTTTGTTGGGTAAGCATTTTTTTTACCTTTTTCCCAGTCAAATGTAAACTTCGACGTTTCCTTCCTTTCTTATTAATTATGTCACTTATTTTACGTTTAGAAATATTAAAACCATGCTTTTCACATCTTTTTTTTAATAATCGAATCTTCGTAAAGCGCAAATATATAGCATAGCCTTCGATCCATTGTTTATTTTCCAGCGACATTTTAAAGCAAAGAATATTTTTAATGATGCAGACGATAATTAAACCCTATTTCGACTTGATGCCAGTCAGGGTTTTTTTTTTCATTTAAATTTAATTCATGGAGAGTTAAAATCGTTAAAAAAATGTGTGAACGCACTCTGTATATATAATCTTTTCCAGATTTGGTTTTCTATATTCATGTGCATGGTAGGGCGCAATTCACAGCAGCTACACCTCGGCTTCTCTTGTATTAAATTAGGTCTGCCGCAACTCCGCAACTATATATTTGATCATTATGAATTTTGAAACGTTTTCTTCATGACACTCCGAAATGGCCGAAAGAGGAAATGTTCAATATTCCAAAGTTGTCCACATTCTAAATAGGAAATAAGACGTTGACTGGAAGCGAGAAAAGCTGTAATCGTTTCACACTTTTCTCCTTGAACGTAAAATAATCGCATCGGTACGGGTTTATATCCTCACATTTGTGTTTGGATTGCCGAATATCTTCCTGCCATTAGCGTCACGTTACCTCTCTCGCCGCTAGATCACTCGATCCCACACATCCTCCATCATATCACATCGACAACTCTGCCGGACCAGAAAGAACTAAAAATTTTGCTTTTCTTTTTCCGTTCGTGTCTTTTTCCTTGGCGATGGCACGTGATAATGAGCAGGACAATGAAAATGATCGTTTATTCCACGGGTGATGTCCCTCGCTGAACAATCAGGGCGGAAAAGTTAATCTATTCTTGCTCACAGGTGTTGGCTGAAGAACGGAAGTCAAATGCGTAAGGGGATCTTCTCTCAAGCAGAAAATGAACGTGTTTCAGAAAACGTGTAAACTGTCCATTTCGCACTCGAATTAGCAGATCGGTCCGAGATAACCTCCACAGAGACTCGACTCAAGAACGTGTTTTGAAGTACTTAAAATTCTTGAATGCATTTGTGTTTTAATACAAAAAAATTATCTCGTTAATCATTTCGATATTGATGATAATTTTTTTGATAACTTAAATAATAAAATCTGTGTGTCTGTGGGCATGCGCTGTAACAGAATAATGTCAAACAGAATGCAACCACGAAATTTCATACAAAGATACTTTCGGACAAGTTCGAATAAATAACTAATATAACTGATATAATAAAGAAAGAAGCATACAAATAAAAAATAATAGTATCGATCGGTTTCGTAGGCAAGAAACAGCCTCCTTCGCAGGACGCACAACAAGCGCAGACTTAACACGTGACAGAAAGATCGCCGACTGAGACAAGAACAGTAAACGTGTCATCTTGCATCAATGGGACATCTTACGACAATCGCCGATATTTTTGTCACGAGTGAAAGTTGCGCTTTTTGTGTGTCCTGACGAAGGAGGCTGATTTCTGCCTTCGAAACCAGTCAACACTATTAAATTTGTATTGTATGCTGCTTTTAAATTATTTTAATTTTATTCTTTAGCAGCAGTTTGAGCTGCTTGTAAGTTTTTATATGTATACCCCAAAGTAATTTTCACTTGCCCTATATACATAGTATAATGTATAGGGAAAGTGTGGTGACGGGGTCGGAAATTCGAATTCGGGTTTTCGACGGGCCACACAGGCAGAGTTATCTGCGGCATAGTATTAATTCCCTTTTGGGTTAGCTCTCATCTGCGGCATAGTATTAATTCCCTTTGGGGTTAGCTCTCATCTGCGGCATAGTATTAATTCCCTTTTGGGTTAGCTCTCATCTGCGGCATAGTATTAATTCCCTTTTGGGTTAGCTCTCATCTGCGGCATAGTATTAATTCCCTTTTGGGTTAGCTCTCATCTACGGCATAGTATTAATTCCCTTTTGGGTTAGCTCTCATCTGCGGCATAGTATTAATTCCCTTTTGGGTTAGCTCTCATCTGCGGCATAGTATTAATTCCCTTTTGGGTTAGCTCTCATCTGCGGCATAGTATTAATTCCCTTTTGGGTTAGCTCTCATCTGCGGCATAGTATTAATTCCCTTTTGGGTAAGCTCTCATCTGCGGCATAGTATTAATTCCCTTCGGGGTTAGCTCTCTTCTGCGACATAGTATTAATTCCCTTTGGGGTTAGCTCTCATCTGCGGCATAGTATTAATTCCTTTTTGGGTTAGCTCTCATCTGCGGCATAGTATTAATTCCCTTTTGGGTTAGCTCACATCTGCGGCATAGTATTAATTCCTTTTTGGGTTAGCTCTCATCTGCGGCATAGTATTCATTCCTTTTTGGGTTAGCTCTCATCTGCAACATAGTATTAATTCCCTTTTGGGTAATCTCTCATCTGCGGCATAATACTAAGTCCCTTCTGGGTTAGCTCTCATCTGCAACATGGTATTAATTCCTTTTTGGATTAACTCACATCTGCGGCGATTAAAGATTCAAGATTCAAGTACACTGGCTTCCAAAAGTTGAGCACGGAAGGTAAAATAAGCAAAAATGGAAAAATAAAGCTTTGATTATCTCAAAATTGTGCATGAAGGTAGCAAATGTGTTTATGCATTAAAAGAAACAAGAATTATGACAAAGATGAAAAAAATATTTACTTTTCGTAAGTTATATGATGACGTCACATTTGGGTCATTAACAAAATTATGTTTAAAAGCAAACAAACCAAGCAAAACTTGCATTAATATGGTATGTGACCACCCCGGACCTATGACTTTCCATGCTTTCAATGACGTGATCAACCATCGCAAATGCGAACAATGGCCATTCCTCCAATAGGGCAGTTTCCAACTCTCTGAGACAGCTGGAGGAGGTAAACGGGCAAAGACAGAATGCCCGTGGACATCCCAAAGGTTTTCAATGGGATTAAGGTCGGGGGGAAATGCCGGCCACTCCAAACGAGAAATGCCCTAACTTTCCAGGTATTCATCAACGATGTTAGCTTGATGGGGATGGGCATTATCATCCATAAGGAGAAAATCAGGACCAACTGCTGCAGCGTAGTCTCTCAATAAGGTCTAGAACGGGGGTCGGCAACTGGCGGACCGCGGTCCAGGTCCGGACCGCGGAAGGTCAAAAACTGGACCGCCAACAAATTTTTGACAGTATAAAATAAATTAATCAAATTATTTAAAAAATATTTTTCTATATTATAGAAAAATCTTTTAGAATCAAACAGAATCTATAAGTTTGAGCGCCAACCTTATTATTTTTATGTTATGAAATAATTTTTATTTAATCAGAGAAGGCGTAACTCGAACGAAAGCCTAACTCCACTTTATGAAACTTATCTTTCGGGCGAGTCTACTCGGCTGCGGCGATCTTGGGCATGGAAGAGCCTCCCCTTTGCGGTGCGGTCCTTTGTTGTGCACCAGCATACACTTTGACGAGGAAGCGGTAGTCGAGTCACTTCGTCAGTAGTTGTTGCGATCTCGTACGAAGCGTTTTGTTATTATCGAGGCTCATAACGTTTCTTTTTTATCGATATGGATCCTGAAAAGCGTAAAGTTGACAGCGAAAATAGGAAGTTTTTCACTGAGTGGACTGAACAATATTGTTTTATGCTGCCTGATAGGCCTGAAGCTGCTCCAGTTTGCCTCATATGCAACAGAACTGTCGCTCTTGTTAAAAGTGGCAATTTAAAGCGACACTACGAAACAACTCATCAGCAGTTCCATAAAAATTTTCCTCTGGGTAGTGAAGTTCGTCAAGAAAAACTCCAGTCATATCTAGCTTCTTACGAAAAAGCATAGTTTTACTAGTTCGATCTATGAGCAAGCGAGAATAATCTGCAGAAGCAGCGTTGCGTGTGTGTTGGACGCTTAATAAACACCAGAAGCCATTTTCAGACGCTGAGATAGTAAACAAATGTATGTTGGAAGTGGTCGCGGCACTTTTTGAAGAGAAAAAGAATGTTGTTGAAGCAATTCAAGGTTCCACTGTCGGCAAGAAGCAATACAAGAAGAACCGAAATTTTATCTGCAGACAATAAAAGTAGTTTGCTCGAACTTCTGCAGAAGGCGCCTTGCTACGCCATAGCAATTGATGAATCATGCGACATTGTTGATGAGGAACAAATGTCCATTTTCGTGCGATTTTCGGATATTGAAAGTAAATCATTTAGGGAAGAATTGCTAGCAATATTTCCGTTTAAAGGCAAGACTCGCGGAGAAGATTTATTCAAGACTTTTGATGACTTCATGACAAAATCAAACATTAGTTATGATAAAATGGTGTCTCTTTCAACTGACGGGGCCCCAGCGATGATCGGCAAGGAAAAGGGACTAGTAATGAGAATCAAGGATAAGAATGTTGAGCTACTATCTTATCAGTGCATAATTCACCAGGCAGCCCTTTGTGGAAAACTTAGTGTCACTCTGAAGGAAGTAATGGACAGCTTGATCAGGTTGATTAATTTCATGAGGTTTTATTCCACTCTTAAGCACAGACAGTTCAAAGAATTTCTATCTGAGTGTGATTCGGCGTATTCTGACTTACTGCAATACAACAATGTTCGTTGGCTAAGTAAAGGTCAAGCGATTGAATGTTTTTGGGAAATAAAAGAAGTAATCTCCTTCTTAGAAAACTTGGATACACAAAAAACAAGAATCTATTTGGAGTTCCTAAAAAACGAACGCAATATGCTAACTGTGGCTTTCCTGAAAGACATCCTTAAACATTTAAATGCGCTCAATACCGAGCTACAAGGAAATGGGAAATTAATATGTGATCTTTCCGTCACAAGCTGGATATCTTTGAAAAAGACATTGGAAGTCAGGAATTTATTCACTTTCTAACAACTTTTGAATATAAAAATAATCCTGAATTAGACATTGCAGTATTTTCAAATTTCATGTCAGAACTTAAGAAGGGATTTGCAACAAGATTCCAAGACTTTTCAGAGATAGAGAAGTTGTCGCAATTCTTAAAATCGCTTTTTGAAGTTTCTCCAGCGGCAGAATGGACAGATGTGGTTGTGAAGTTGTTCCGACTTTCAAAGTATTTACTCCAATTGGAGATAATAGACTTGCAGGAAGACATTTCCTTGCAAACGTATAAAACTGCATCCGCCGAAGAATTTTGGAGTAAACATATCCCAGAAAAATATGGAAATTAAAAAAAATTAGCCATTTACCTGGCTACTCTGTTTGGCTCCACATATGTCTGTGTAACTTCATTTTCAAAAATGAATTTTTTGAAGAACGAATATCGCTCAAGATTAACGGCCGCCCACCTTGAAGACAATCTTCGCATAAGCTGCCCCCCGCGTGAACCTAACTTTTAAAACTGGCTCAAGACCGCAAATGTCTTTGATTATCTCCCATTGATTTTTGAATACAAATATGCCTGTGTATCTACTGTATTGCATATTATTTTGTGAGTGAAAATTAAAATAAAAAACTAGTAAGGAATATGAGTTTTTTTTTCTGGACCTCGATCAAAATTTTCAAAAGTATCCGGACCCCACCTAAAATTACTTGCCGACCCCTGGTCTAGAACTTCATATCGATACCGCGCAGCCGTCACAGAACCGCCTTTAAAGATGTGCAGCTCTGTGCTATATCCCATTGAAATTCCAGCCCACACCATGACGCCGCCACCTCTGAATGCGTTCAATGATGTTCTTGGCTTGATTGCGTGTGCCTTGTTCTCTCCAGATCCTTACACGCTTATTAGCCGATTCCATGGCAAATCTGGATTCGTCCGTGAACAGGACGTTGCACCAATCTGAGACAGTCCAATTGATATGTTGACGACACCACTTTAATCTTGCCCCTCTGGCTTAGACGGTTAGTGGAACACAAAAACGTGGTACTTGGGCGTACAGTTCCTTCACGTGGAGCCTTCGGCGCACAGTACTGGCAGATATTGTCTTTCCAAGTGCCGCTGTAACCATGAATGTAACAGTTGTGGAGGTTGCTCATCAATTCCGCTTGGCTGCTATAGCAATATACCGATCATTAGAGGGATTGGTAACCCTTGGACGACCGGGTACAGATCTCCGAACAACTGTTTGACTTGTTTGGCATTGGTTCCATAATCGAGAAATTACCGAATAATCAACGCCAAAGAAAAGAGCGACATATTTGATTGACTGTCCTGCTTCAATGCGTCAAACAGCACTCCAACGCTCACTATCTGCCATTCGTCATCTTTCAGCCATAAAAACACGAATATCATCAAACATAATCCTACAAAAGTTATAAACACTTCGTATCAGCATTTAAACGTACCTCCTCAAACCCTCCAGAATGCTGGCGTCTTCAACGACTGCCTATTTAGCATATATCCGGACAGTCAGTCGTGATTGGCTGTAACGCATGATATTTGCATACATCCATCTACATCCTCAGCGATTTTCAGCCACTCAAATTCAAATACGCTATGAAAATTTACATTACGTGCTTAACTTTTGGCAGTCGGTGTATATTAGAAATAGTCTTATATATCCAACACATGGCTTTCCTTACATATTAGCAACTGTAAATATATCATAGGGGAAACCACAAATTAGAGCTGCCTTATTAGTCGCCAGGATGTTTATTGTTATCAATTAAAGCAAATATACCTAATTTCATAGAAATCGTTTGAATCTTTTCTGAGATATCGTCCTTGCGGAAGAGCAAAATTTTTACTATCACGAGAACGGCTTATAATAACACCTAAACATGGATGTCCATTTATATCTGGTTACCAAAAGTTCAAAGCTTTCACTCGCTTGACAACAATAAGCATATTTGTGTTTTTTCGATTAGTTCCATTTGAAATGAAAAATTTGCAATATCTTTGAAAACATCCAGTTTTGAATTTCTATAAATAATGCCATTCACAAGAAATACAATGACCACATATAGCATGACTATTTCTGTACTAATTATTATTGCAATTATTATTTTTTTTTTCGATTTTCTGAAAAGTGTTTGAAAAATTAAGGACCGTCGTCTAGTTAGACTTCCCTTAAAATCAGTGGGACACTGACATTTATTAATTGAAATAATTGTACCAAATTTCATTTGATTCGCTCTATTTGTTCCAAAGATATCATGCCTATAGACTCGCAGATAGACATGTTTGGTTGACAATGGTTAATTCATATTACATATGCATTATAGAGAAGGTAACATTCATTTTAATCCACATCAGATGTTCCCCATTCTACGATGCCATAAAAGCCAAATAGTATTTGCCATCTTTATAAACTTTGGAAGAGCTATTTAAATAATATTTTTAATTAATTAGCTCACTTTTTATCGGAAGGACTTCAAATTATTCAACATTCAGCGGCGGACAATATCGGGGGCTCTACATTAAATCTTAACCGAATCTTAACCTCTATAACATCATGGATTTCAAAATCGTAGCCAGTCACGAAATTATATAGATGCTCCACAAAGGGCACAGTAGGACCAATGGAGAAGATTACTGTAAACTGCTATTGGGAAAACACAGTATCATATTACTTTCCTTCTATACATAGTATATATAATGGATAAGGAAAGTATTGTGAAAGTATTGTGATCGAAAATTCGAATTTGAATTTTCGACGAAAGAGCACGTTTCACGTTTCCCTGAACTCAAATTGATCGTTTTTAAGGTGATGTGTGTCATGAAGACAATATCTCGCGAACAAATGGAGCGTTTCAAACGAAATTCGGTACAAAAATTACAATCGGTGAATACTGGAAACTTATTGATTTTAAACGCAATCGAATGTTTGCAAGATCCTCTAACTTTCAAATGAAATTTTAAAAAAATATCATTAAAAAAATCACAGCCATCAATAATGTAATATGAATAATCATTTCTTGTGTAACTTTTTATTAGAAAACGATTGATATAATAACCTTTCTTGAGATATTGCATACATTTTTAAAATAATATCAAATAAATCAGATAAAATTAAAAACAAGAAAGATCAATCATGCTTAAAGCATTGATTATGAAACACTTTCCAACTTCAATGCAATTTTATTTAAACATGTCTAAAATGCAACACATTCCTCGGTAATATTTTTAAAATCATCATAATACTACAATAATTTATTATATTTGAAAACTTAAACCTTCATCGAAAAAAATGAACTGCATTCAAATGACGGCATTGAAATATAAATTGCCTGGTTTAAATATCTCTAAAATGTGATACATTCCTCGGTAATAATTTTAGAATTATCATAATACTACGATAATTTATTATATTTGAAAACTTCATCGAAAACAACTGAAATGCATTCAAATGACGTCATAGAAAAAATAACACGCCTGGCTCTCTGTATAAAAGCAGCATTTCATTTATAAATAATTTACCATTCATGTCATTCATCACAATACTATAATAATTTATTTTATTTAAAAATTAAGACCATGGAGCTACAAGTAATTAAACTCTATGCGTAAAACTTAATCGAAGAAAATCGTCCTTCTCTTTGTAAAATCAATGAATATTTCATTCATATCAGCTATGCAGACTCCATGAACTAAATGATTTTGTGTTAAAGAAATACAGCAATTCTAATACAACTCATTCTACATATTTTGCTGTTTACATTTTACATAGGTGAAAAATAGGCTTCGTTGTAGAAATAATCAAATTTGGATGAGCATTTAAACTCAAATATATTGTAATTGCGTTGTTTCAGTATGTAGATGCACAGAATGTAAGCAAAAATAAAGTGGTTTTAGAACGGATACGACACTCAATATAACTTAAAAAGAACTTTAAAAATCACGATTTTGAGACAAGATGGATGCCATATATCATTTTGAAGTGGGTCACGTGATCTTCTCATATTATAGTCACTTTACCGCTTCATACAAGAGGTGCTATTAATATTTTAATTTTTATTTAAAAAACTACTGAATATATTTCGCTGAATTTTTTTTATATATTTTATGGAACAATTTAAATATTACATAAAATTTTCGAAGCAATTTGTGGATTTCAAATCCGCTTAAAAAATGTTTGAAAAATTAGGTCCCATAGGGCTCAATGCATTTCATTTTTTCAACCCGGGTTCAATCCAAAACTAATTGGGTGATATTATTCATTTATATTCCCATAGGTCCTACAGACCGTCTGAGCAACAATCTAAAATTTCATTTTGATATAAAGTCATTTTTACGGCAGTTATCGTGCTAACGAACAGACAGACAGACAGACAGACAGAATGAACAAAGTCATAAACACTTTTCAACTTTGTTGTAAAGTGTTAAAAATTGTTAACTATTGTGAAACTCTTTATGTGTAATATCATACGATAAATTTGTTAACATCATTTCTGTGGATCTAATTCGTTCCATTCACGAGAAAAGATACTTTGGATAATCGTTTTGTATTTTGATGTCTAACAATTCGCCAACAATCATTTATATATAAGAAATTCTCTTCCCTCTATTTGTCTGTAACGTTTGGCGATACATTTAGCAAACATGGCGACTCATTTGGCGAAATATCGCCAACTTGGCGCTATTTCGTACCAGATTGACAAAAAAATCATTAAAAGTGCAAAAATGAGGATAAGTGAGCGAAAATGACGCCAAATTGATGAATTAATTATTAAAATATTTTAATATATGGACTATATTAGTTATATAGCGGCTACTAGCCATATTGATAAGTTGTGCAAAGTATAAGTTAATTAGGTACTTCGATCATCCGAAAAATCGCCTAATGTACAAAGCAACATTAAAAATACTGTGCCGTAGATCTTAAATATCATTTTTCACTGTGAAAGAAGTCAATTCATTGCATTATATAAAGAAAGTTATGTGCTGCCCACATCAGATTTTTTTTATTTTTATGATTAAATTTTTATGATTAGATTTTTTAAAAACTTTTAATATTTTTACAACCTTTTTACTTTCCTTATATACATAATGTATATGGAAAGTATAGTGACGGGGTCGAAAATTCGAATTCGAGTTTTCGACGGGAGAGCACGTTTCAAGCATCCCTGATCACGAATCAAACATTTTTGAAGTGATGTCTGTGTGTGTGTGTGTGTGTGTCAGTGAGTCTGTGGAGACGATAACTGACGAACGAATGGACCGATTCGAGCAAAATTTGGTACAAAAATCACAATCCGTAAACACTGGAAGCCTATTGTTTTTATACGCAATCGAATATACAGAACCCCCCTAAATTTCTGAATGAAATTTTGAATAAATCGTCAAAAAATCAAAACCGCTAATAAAGTTACGCAAATAGACATTTCTTATGTAATTTTTCATTAGAAAACGATTGACATATATTTTAGAACGCTAACATGAACCGTTCTCGAGATATTGTACATTTTTAAAAAAATTATCAAAAAGTCATATAAAATTTAAAAAAAATATTTCCTATTGAGAAATATGTTCACTTTTCATATGTAATACCATGCGATAAATTGGGTGACATCATTCTCGTGGATCTAGCTCGTTCCATTCATGAAAAAAGATACTTTGAGTAATACTTTTGTATTTGAACGACAATAGTCATTTATCTGCTGTAAGAAAAACATATTTCTCCGTCCATAACGCTTGGCGAGATTTTGGCGACGAATTTGGCGGAATGTCGCCAACTTGGCGACTTTTTGAAATGTTGCCAAATTAAAGAAAATCTCGCCAAATGGATAAAAATGACGCTAAATCAATGAAAATGACGACTAATTGTCGAAAATTCAATATCTTGGAAAGAATATTAGTATCTACTATAAGAAAAACCCCTTTTTTTTACTATAAAAGTAGTAAATTCATTACATTATATAAGGAAAGTCATGTGTTGCCCACATCAGATTTTTTTTAATTTGATCTGATATTTGTTTGTCAATGTGATACAAATCTCTGAGACTAAAACTATAATGAGGTTTAATCACATTAACATGAAATTTGGTATATGCCATCATTTTTTGTAGTCCATTTGAATTCTTTTGATTTTGAACCTCATCGGGCTGTCCTCGGCCCCATAGAAATGTACCCGTTTTTTGGGGGAAAATAACTCAGGTTTAGTTTCGGCGGATTCCTGATAAATCTGCCGCTGCCAACATTATCGAGCCAATCATAGAGTTTGAAAAACTCCTATGAGATTTCCGAACTTTGATCTTCTTGATCCTGCTATGGATCCGTGTCAGACATCGGCTGGAACTTTTCCCGATTCTAAAAAAGATCTGTGGAAGAGTGAAAGGATTGAGGGGGTGTTGGCCGGTGGACCGGTCTGGCCAGATCCCTGACCCGCTGAACGGAAATGTAGAACACGAAGAGAAAAGTGAGAGAGAAGTGACCATCCCCTCTCGCATCAGGAAAAGATTTGTGTACAGATGGGGAAGAAGAAAATCATCGGCTTCCAAGTTTGTTATAATGTAATAGTTTTAATGTAAATTACTGCCAGTTAGTCTTGTAATAAAGTGCAAAATTTTTTACACTGAAAAAATCCACAACAATTTCAGTCTAAATTCGGAAATCCGGATGCATGAGATTAGAATGAACCCCAGTGGTGTTTATTCTAATCTCGTATTATTACTAAAATTCCTTTCAGCAAATCAACAACTCATGCTCCTGGTAGAATACTGGGGAACATGAAAGCCGATCCCACCCAAGACAGGGGAACAATCAATTCTGTTATTGAACAGATTCCTGAAGAATGAAAATAAAATGAAATCCCTTCTGCTCTGTAAACTTTTGACATTAAACATATCACGAAGAAAAGTAGCAGATTGGGTATAACAAAACGTACCAGTTTTCTTATAATATAGATATCTCAAGAATTTATTTTGGATAATTTTGATCTTGTTTGCATGAACAGCATGAAAAGGCCTCCACACAACAAATGCATACTCAAGCCCAGACCTGACCAAGGTATTAAAGAGAACAATGATGGTATCCTCATTAGTAAAATCCTGAGTAAATATCTTAATGTAACCGAGTTTCCTATAGGATTTAGCATAAGTATATAAAATATGAGGAGAAAGGGAGAAATCAGACGTACACAAAATAATACCAAGATCAGTAACAGAGAACTTTTTAGCCAAAACAGAGTTGAATAGTTGCCAAAAGT
Organism: Amaurobius ferox; assembly: GCA_951213105.1. Lineage (NCBI taxonomy): Eukaryota > Metazoa > Arthropoda > Arachnida > Araneae > Amaurobiidae > Amaurobius > Amaurobius ferox. The sequence continues at coordinate 137,016,686 of OX578135.1, read as the reverse complement.
TCACAATTTCACTTTTACGTAGTGTTAATTCAGTACCAAATACATTATGCCGTGGATTTTGTATAAAATTATTTTCTCTGTAAAAAAAGTAAAGTCATTGCATTATATAGGGAAAGTCACATGCTGCTCACATCAGATTTTTACTTTCTCTACATGCATAGTATAATGTACAGAGAGAGTATTGTGACGGGGCCGAAAATTCGAATTCGAGTTTTCGACGGTAGAGCACGTTTCAAGCATTCTTGAACGTTCATCAAGCATCGAACGTTCTTGAGGTAATGTGTGTGTGTGAACTTGTCTCACAATATCACATGAAAAAATGGGGCGATTCGAAAAAAATTAGTACGATTATTACAATCAGAAACGGGGAATACTAGACCCATATGGATATTAAACTCAATCGAATGTTCGGAAGACTCCCCCTCCCCAATTTTGAACGAATTAAAAAAAAATCACTGAAAGCTCAGGGCCATTAATAATGTTAAATAAATAAACATTTCCTACGTAATTCATCATTAGAAAATGAATGGCTTTCGCTAGAACGCTAGCATAAACCGTTCCCGAAATATAGCACATTTTCAAATGAATTTATCGAAAAAGCTATATAAAATTAAAATAGGTAGTAAGTATCCTCAAGTAGGTTGAATTTGGCGATAAATTTGGCGAAATAATGGATGATAAATTTAACGAGGTCGATCATTTGACGATTTCGTTAAAATGCTGCCAAACTGACGAAAATATCTCCAAATTGACAAAAATGATGCTTAATTAACAAAATAACTCCAAAATGGATAAAAATTGAATATTTTCTTAACGATTAAAATCGTTTAATGCATGGACTATGTTGCTTAAGGGATGCTAGCAATATTTCTAACAGTCAAGGGAAATTTGCGTGTTATATGAGATAATTCGGTATTTAGTAATAGTTTTAGACATTGTTATCCCGAAAAGTGCCCATTAGTATTAATGTACAACTCTGTTAAAAACATTCACCATGCATCTTGTACATCATTAGCTTGCTGTGAAACAAGTGAAGCATCGCATTATGTAGGAAAATCATGTGCTGCCCACATCAGATTTTTTCTTTTACTTAGCATCCATGAATGCATCCATTTATCTTGTTAATCGTTTATTCCAATTTAGTGTAATTCTCTAAAGATACTATCTTCATATCTGCCACAAAAACCAAGGAACAGCCCTATTTGAACAACACAAATAGATGCATCCATCTTTCCTCCATTCATCGGGGGGTTAGATGCGTGAAGAACGATGCTGTTGTATACAATCGAATCTGCTTATTGGAGATATCTTGGTAAGATGAAGAGATAGAAGGGAAAAAACTTCTCTCTTTCTGTTAGATTATTGCTTTATTTTAACACCTCACTGCCCAGTGAAATCAGCTTAAGGAAAAACACCTTCTTGTTTTCCGACACAAGGGATAAAAAAGACAGCCCAACGACCTATAAAAGTACATCACGATTCTAAACGATTAGAGTGCGTAAATAGCGAGTTTAGAAGGTCTCGATATCTGATCAGGAATCAGAAAAGAAGTTCTCAGAGTACATCTCTGCAAATCTAACTTCTGATAATCATAAAGGACATATCTTGTAATGTTCTGAACTTCAAATTGTCTTTGCAAATCTTAACTGTAAATTTTGAAGTTATGATGTTCACTTAAGTCACTCATAAAAGAGAGTTTTTATTAAAAAATGAACTGGAGTATGTTCTCAACTCGACTTTTTCATACCAGAATCCAGTTTTAAATAGCTTGTGATTTATTTTATTATTTATTTTGTGTGTGCGTGTGTGTGTGTGCAATATTTGCTAGAAAAAATTTGAAAAATATGTATTGTTGGTTCAAATGATCACAATAACAGCATGTTATCCTTTACTTTAAAACGCTTGAAAATATCTTTCGACCGGTACTAAGCTTAATAAATGTATCCCTGCGGGGAGTAATCCCCCCCAAGGGGGGACAAATGGCATTACGAACACAAAAATTGTATTGCGACTATTTTTCACAACAATAATTGAAACTATTACGATTCGGGATCATTGAGCCATAAATAACCTTTTTTATGCATCATTGCGTCAACTTTTGTCATATGCTGCCATGTTACAAGGAAATACAAAATTTCGAAGTTTCCACTCGAATTTCAAAAAATTCTATCTTGGGTTCCGGTCTAAATTGTGTGGCACTTCCCGGTCGTCCAAACAGATACCTTACACCTTCGGGTAGGTCGGATGGTCTGGCCGAAAAAGAAGAAGAAGCATATTTTCTGCATGTTATCATTTTTAACACTTTACAACAAAGTTGAAAAGTGTTTATGACTTTGTTCATTCTGTCTGTCTGTCCGTTAGCACGATAACTGCCGTAAAAATGACTTAATCAAAATGAAATTTTAGTATGTTGTTCAGACGGTCTGTGGGACCTATGGGAATATAAATGAATAATATCACCCAATTAGTTTTGGATTGAACCCGGGTAGAAAAAATGAAGGACCTAATTTTTTAACATTTTTTAAGCGGATTTAAAATTCATAAATTGCTTCGAAAATTTTAGGTAATATTCAAATTGTTCCAGAAAATATATCAAAAAAAATTCAGTGAAATATATTCAGTAGTTTTTTAAATAAAAATTAAAATAATAACACCTCTTATATAAAGCGATCACGTTACCATGATATGAAAAGATCACGTGACCCACTTCAAAATGATATATGGCATCCATCTTGTCTCAAAATCGTGATCTTTAAAGTTCTTTTTAATTCATATTTAGTGTTGTATCCGTCCTAAAACCACTTTATTTTTGCTTAAATGCTGTGCATTTACATACTGAAACAACGCAATTACAATATATTTGAGTTTAAATGCTCATCCAAATTTGATTATTTCTACAACGAAGCCTATTTTTCACCTATGTAAAATGTAAACAGCAAAATATGTAGAATGAGTTGTATTAGAATTGCTGTATTTCTTTAACACAAAATCATTTAGTTCATGGAGTCTGCGTAGCTGATATGAATGAAATATTCATTGATTTTACAAAGAGAAGGACGATTTTTTCGATGAAGTTTTACGCATAAAGTTTAATTACTTGTAGCTCCATGGTCTTAATTTTTAAATAAAATAAATTATTATAGTATTGTGATGAATGACATGAAAGGGAAATTGTTTATGAATGAAATGCTGCTTTTATAGAGAGAGCCAGGCGTGTTATTTTTTCTATGACGTCATTTGAATGAATTTTAGTTGTTTTCGATGAAGTTTTCAAGTATAATAAATTATCGTAGTATTATGATAATTCTAAAATTATTACCGAGGAATGTGTCACATTTTAGAGATGTTTAAACCAAGCAATTTATATTTCAATGCCGTCATTTGAATAAAGTTCTTTTTCTTCAATGTGTTTCATAATCAGTGCTTTAAACATGATTGATCTTTCTTGTTTCTAATTGCACTTCTTTTTCGTCAAACCAGGTGGCGGACCACACTTGATCCTCTAGCACAGCATGATTAAGATCGCGTTTGGCATTCAGCTCTAGGTTAGTTTCCTCTAAACAAATAAATCCAAATATTTCCGATAAGATCCTCAGTTGTTATGATCTTATTTGAATAACAGTTTTAGCTGTTGTAACAGTTTTAACTAATGTAACTGATCAGTCAACGGGGTGTGTTAACCCCCTCCCCCTACTTACTCCACTGATTCATATCGTACATCTAAAACATACGTAACATAAACATCTTATTTCTCATGTTGAAACGGAAAAGGAAACAACGCATGATAGGTGTAATTCCTCATGTGAAATTCATCTTATTCCTCATTATAACGCACCCACACCTTTCTGAACAGTATCTCATTAAAAAGCAGTGACGTAAACCATATAGCTATGAACTGTAACACGGCTAAAAAATAAAATGAAATCAATAAATGCATTATTTTTATTTCCCCTTCGCTAACAGAGTACAAGTCCCTAAAAGGAATATTTCCTATGCGAAATAACGTACATATTTTTCCGCTCATTTAATGAACTTATCCGGTGGGAAAAGTTCAACGCTCCGTCCGGTTTTGCAGCGTGTAACGCTTATTTCGACCGCATGTATGAAAGAGCCACTTTTTGAATGACTGGTTTTTAACTCTTTGAGGGATTCCAATTTCCTCTCCTCTTCTCACAACTGTCATTTTTAAATGCTGTCACCGATAATAATTGCTTTTACTGGAGGATGGATTTTTTTTTTTTTTTTTTTTGTATTATTATTATTCTATTATTCATTATTTTCCCATACCTCATTATTCTCTAATGACACTTATATCCCAAAGTTACAGTCAATCACATTTTTTCCCCCAGTTTAAATAAATTATAAGAAAAATAAATTCTTGCTTTGCCATACTTCCTTCAAAGCCAACTTGACATCCAAGGTCAATGGAAGAAAACCTTTTTGTGGGTGGTTTGTCTTCTTTAGACATTTTCATAGCAGTTCAAAATATTAAAATATCGAAATTAGAACCATTCTACTCCATTTCTAAAACTGTGAAATCGATCCAAAATTTAATTGTAGGACTTTTAAAGGGCTACATATTATTTTTTATAATTCATAGCCACTACTTTTAATTTTTGAGGTATAATCATTACAATTTTAACAAGAAAGATCAATCATGCATAAAGCATTGATTATGAAACACTTTCCAATTCCAATGCAATTTTATTTAAACATCTCTAAAATGTGATAAATTCAACGCTGATATTTTTTAAATTATCACAGTACTGCAGTAATTTATTATATTTGAAAACTTAAAAGTTCATTGAAAAACAAAATGAATTTTATTCAAATTATGTCATCGAAATATGAATCGTCTGCTTCTGTATGTAAAATCAATGCATATTTCATTCATATCAATTACATTCCAGACTCCAGAGTAAAGAATTTTGAGTGAAAAATTATTCAGCAATTCTTATACAACTCACCTTACAAAAACTGGATTTGCATGCATTCTGCATGCTATATTATAGTTATTAAATTTAGGCTTCGTTGTAGGAATAATCAAAGTTTAGGGATCATTTAAAATCAAAAATATTGTAATTGCGTTGGCACAGAATTTAGATACATAGATAATACGTAAAAACAAAGCGGTCCCACAGGGTTCAATGTATTTCACTTTTTCAACTCGGGTTAAATCTGAAACTGATTGGGTGATATTATTCATTTTCATTCTCATATGTCCCACAAACTGTCTCAACAGCATACTAAAATTTCATTTTGATAAAATCATTTTCACGGTAGTTACCGTGCGAACAGACAGACAGACAAAATGAACATAGTTAAAAAGCGGAAAATTTTCAATCCTCTCGTAATTGATAAGACGATGCCTCAAAAACTATAACAGCTTTGAAAAAATAATTATTAATCTAAGAACTGGATTTGCTGCTGGGCATATTTGTCGCTTACTATTTATATTTATATTTCACAGTTTAGAAGGTATTTCGAGTGAAAGTAAGAAAATGAGGCAAAAACTAGCTCAGAGAAAATCTTTTTAGTTTTTTCGGTGAAAAAAAAATGTTCAAAATACTAAAATATTGAAATTATTTTTATATATTCATAAACTGTACTATATTTCTAAGAAAACAAGTAAAAATTGTTTTTATTTATATCTATTTGGTTCGGAGATAAAAGCATACAAAGTGTCTGCATTTTTCGTAACACTTCGATTTTAGCCAAAGGTATCCAACTATAGATGTTATTCACATAAAGACAAGCTTTTAAATGCCATCCCTAACACAGCAGCATCGTACATGAAATAAAGTAGAAAACACATTTTAATCATACACAAAATAAAGTAAAAAATAAATTTTAATCATACACAAAATAAAGTAAAAAATAAATTTTAATCATACACAAAATAAAGAAAAAAATAAATTTTAATCATACACAAAATAAAGTAAAAAATAAATTTTAATCATACACAAAATAAAGTAAAAAATAAATTTTAATCATACACAAAATAAAGTAAAAAATAAATTTTAATCATACACGAAATTGAACCAAATTAAGGGTATTCTACTTCTATTTCTCTTCGATAGAATTTTAAAAGGAGATTTTATTCTCTCTTAGGTACTTCTCTAACCCCGTCCTTCAGATTAAGGGTGTTCGTTATGGATGATTTTAGATCATGATGCCTGGGACAGTTTAATGCCAAATATTTTTGCTATAGATTGAAATATGTCGCGCTTTGAAATTGAGAACCTCGGGCAGTAGTAATTCGTCCAGGAACGCCAAATCTGGATATCCAGTCGGTATACAAAACTTGAACAACTGTTTCTGAACGTATATCCGGTAAAGGAAATGCTTCCGACCATCTGTTGGACCAATCAAAGCAGGTGAGACAGTACGAATATCCTTGAGATGAAGGCATGGGACCTATGATATTAATATTGATATGCGTAAAACGCTGATTTGGAACTTCAAATTCGTCCAGTAGTGATGATACATATCAAGATACTTTAGAATGTTGTTATACGATGCATATTTTAGTGTATTTTGCAGCCTCTTGCTTCATCTTGGGCCATACAAATCCACCAGTTTACCATATTTTTGCGCTATTGCAAATGTCAGTGATTTATGATTCGTAAAAATGATAAAGTTTGTTCCTTCCAGCAAATATCTAAAGTATTTTATTGCTGCAAAAATGGATAGAAGCTCACGATCATACGTGCTATACTTTATTTTAGCCTGACTTAATTTTCAAGAAAAAAATCCTAGCTTCCCTTCAAAAAACCCTTCAATTTCCCATCAATTGCCGAGCACTAGCTCCGAACGCTCTGTCCGATACATCAGTCATTAAAGCTAAAGTTGCATCTGAATTCTGATGAGTTATGAAGAAAACGTAAAAGGATACTTAGAGGTACTCGGAAATATTTCAACAATTGTGAAACTCAGCAAATTGATGGCTTTTTAAACTAGATTATTTCTTTTAGGTTTAGAAAATTAAAATTTTATTTATTTGAAAATTGGTTTGAATAAAAAAAGATTGTGCTTTAAACATAGATTGCAAATGACTCAAATGTAGTCTTTCCCAAAGTAATATTATTTGAGCAAAATATAAAGCTACTTAAGAGAGCTCCAAATGAGGTACCCTCTGTAACAAAGCTGATGCTATATAGACAATGCTACAAAGACCTTATCAACGATGTATATCATAAGAATAAAAAAGTAAATTTGTTTACCACCCAATTTAAAACTCTGGGGTTTGGGGGAAAAATTCGATACCCTTTACTCATTTGAAAAGTATCAGATATCAAACAAAAAACAATTTTGAAAATTGGTTCGATAGATGCTCAGAAATTAAATGATAAAAAAAGATTTGGATTTTAAATACATATATATATATATTATCTTTCATTGGAATTTCATATATATATATATATATATATATATATATATATATATATATATATATATATATATATATATATATATATATATGTATAAAGAACAGAGTCTCTGACACGTAGAAGATTACAAAATTAGTTTCGTAGTGGGAGTAAACATTCTTACCAAGCACCCGTGAGTCAGTTGGTAAAAAAGCATCATCCTATTCATCCAATATCTAGGTTAAGCGCAAATAAAACCTGATGCCCAGGATAAGAATGGCTACAAAGCTCCACCTTCAGTACAAATTGCAAGTAAAAAAAATAATTTCAATGTTTTGGAATAGCTGACCTAAGCTCAGTAAGTGATTCCCTAACTAGTATTGTGATGGCCAGTTCGATAGCTAACGTGAAGATAAAGTCTAAATAACTGCTATAAAATAAACATCAAAACAGTACATAAAAATTTAAAATAAATTTTCCAAAATTGGGGCTATCACCAAAAGGCTTTAGATATAAACATGTATTAATCAAACTTCGAATAGAATCAACTCGCAACTAAGGGCCTCTCTGATTCGAGCTTCATTGATATTCAAATATATTTTCTCAAATATATAATGTAGATGATTTTTCGCCACTGTCAGTTAGATGATTCTAGTTACTCACACACTAAGTAATTTTAAATGCATAAACACATACTAATGCCACTTGACATTATTAATCAAATTTTAAATAATTGCAAATTGTGATAGCAATAATACTCATGTTAATTGGGGCTCAGTAATTATTAAAGTCAATATAGCATTAATATTTATGTTAATCAGACCTCTTGGGGCTCAGTAATTATCAAAGTATACTTAATAAACTATAACATTCTACTTTTACTCACAATATAATGTCTAATACTTGAAAGGCAATTAAAAAAACACATTTCTTATTCATTTTATTCGTTTTTCACACCCTATACCACCCTAGGCTTGACGTTTACCAAAATGACCACATCAATTAAAATAGGGTTGCTCATTGTGATTCCGAGAGAAATAGTAGGGAGCTAAAATTCAGTGGAGAAATCAGCTCCTAAAAAATTCAAATGTTGCTTAATGCAACTGTGGAATACAAGTTTTTGGTCCCCGGTAAATATTAATATGCTATGCTCATTCGAATTAAATTATTTTGCTTATTTATTCAAAATTCTACATGTATCAATACTATGTATCTTTAAATTCTTATTTAATTTAAATTGTTATTGTAGATGATCATATGTTAAAAAGTTTAGAGGCATTTTGCATATCATTTATTCTGACAATAAATTAAGTGAGCGCCAGGATTCGTATTTATATTGCCGAATAAAATATGCAATAGATATATTAATAAGTTCTGTAATTCATTTTTAGTCCTTAACCTTATTGCAATTTATTAAAAGCGGTATTAAACTTAAGTGCTGTGGTTCCTCCTTAGCTGGCATACGTAATCGAGAATTACGAAAAATAAATATCGTAAGATATAAGAAGTATGACAAAGGGCTGACAAGCTAACTCAAGGTTAATACGATTGATTTCAATCCTATTTTACTTCGTATAATGCCGTTAGGTTAATTAATTTAAATTCCTATATTGATTCTTTTGTGAGATCATTCTTTCTTAAGAATTTGATTTTAGCACAAATATTGTATTATAAATATTCAAATATCATTGTACTTCATTTATAGATTAATAATACTAAATTATACATTTTTAACACTTTACAACATAGTTGAAAAGTGTTTATGACTTTGTTCATTTACTTTATACAAGATAACATCAACCTATTTGTATCACACTTATGGTCTATTAAATGTATCCTTTTATGCATATATTGTAATATAATACATAAGAATTCTTTCATTTTATTTTATCGATTAAATTATTAACTATCATTTTGGTCATCCTCACCTGTCCGCTCTAAATATTATAATTCTACATTATATTCTCGCCCATCTATCTCATCTATCTTACTAACTATAAATTCATGAAATAAAATATTCAAAGTTATAATGCACTCAATTTTTAACTTCATTTTATTTTTATTTTTTATTGTATAATATATACAGAGTGTCCCAAAAAGATTGAAACGCGCTTCAATACCTGCTGGAGAAAAGGTGGCAATGTAAATTGCAAAAATGTTGAAAGTAAGGTAGGAAATAAGACTACGTTAATGAAATAGTCCTCCCATTCATCTTCAAAAAGTTACACTTTTTTAATTTTTATACGACCCCCTTAGACAAATTTGGTCAATCAGAAAATTTCTATTTTTAATTAAACAGGATCATTAAAAACAAGAAAGATCAATCATGTATAAAACATTGATTATGAAACACTTTCCAACTTCAATACAATTTTATTTAAACATCTCTAAAATGCGATACATTCCTCGGTAACATTTTTTAAATTATCACAATACTACATTAATTTATTATATGTGAAAACTTAAAACTTCATCGAAAAAAATAAACTTTATTCAAATGACGTCATTGAAAGATACATTTCCTGGTTTAAGCATCTCTAAAATGCGATACATTTTTCGCTAATATTTTTTAAATTATCATAATACTACAATAATTTATTATAATTGAAAACTTCATCGAAAACAAATTAAATTTATTCAAATGACGTCATCGAAATATAATACGCCTGGCTCTCTCTATAAAAGCAGCATTTCATTCATAAACTTTTTTCCATTCATTTCATTCATAAACCTTTTTCCATTCATTTCAGTCATCACACTACTATAATAATTTATTTTATTTAAAAACTTAAGACCATGGAGGTACAACTAATTTAACTTTATGCTTAAAACTTCATCGGAAAAATCGTTTGTTTCTCTTTGTAAAATCAATGAATGTTTCATTCATATCAGCTATATTACAGATTCCATGAGCTAAATAATTTCGCGTTAAAGAAATGCAGCAATTCTTATACAACTCATACTACATCTTTTGGTATTTACATTCTCCATAAGTGAAAATTAGGCTTCGTTGTAGGAAAATCAAAGTTGGATGATCATTTAAACTCAAATATATTGTAATTGCGTTGTTTCAGGATGTAGATGCACAGCATTTAAGCAAAAATAAAGCGGTTTTAGGACAGATACAGCACTAAATATGAATTAGAAAAAACTTTAAAAATCACGATTTTGCCACAAGATGGATGCCATATTTTATTTTGAAATGGGTCACGTGATCTCTTCATATAATGGTCACTGGATCTCTTCATATAAAGGGTGCAATTATTATTTTTATTTTTATTTAAAAAACTACTGAATATATTTTGTTGAAATCTAAAACTTTCGAAGTAATTTGTGAATTTTAAGTTCGCTTAAAAAATGTTTGAAAAATTAGGTCCCGCAATTATTCTCCATAGATGCCGTCATATATTCCTCCTGTGTGACTTGATCGGCAAGGATCATGCAAATTGTTGGATCATTGTGATGGAATTTACAATACCAAATAGTGTCCGGGTGTTTCGAAACATCTCATTTCTTGTGCAGCTATTGAAGTGAATCTATTTGTTCTTCGTATTTGGCTAAGAATGAATATTTCTTCTTGCCGATTCTGAGTTGGAAAATTTCTGATTTAATTGCGCTTTTTAGATAGTGAATAAATGTCTGATCCAATTCGGATCATGACAGATAGATAGATAGTGCGATTATTGTTGCTGTGTTGTTACCAAACCAAGTTCACATGTCATCCCTCTCATTCTAGTTATCTTTTCGGACCCTTCGTTTAACGATTCAGGTGTTCTTAATTTTAGCAGACAAGAAGAATTCGGACTTCACAAACCTTGCATTTCCTTTATTCTCATCCAGATGAAGCTTTATAAAATTTGATACAAAATCTGTGCTTTGTAAACCGGAAAGCTATTTCTAAAATTTAACTGTCAACGGTATTTTTTCCTGCCATTTAACGGTATTCTGGGCCGTTCCGCCTAACGAATGGCCGTTTTTGTCTGTGCCTACTTTCGCTGGAGCACACAGTTGATGGATGACCGATCCGACGGTCAAATTGTTCAGGGTCACGGTCATCTTCCTGCCAATGAAAGGTTCGACCAACCAAGAGAAGTAAACGTTCTTCCTTACCAGTTAGTTAAATGATATGCGTGACTACAGTGTAAACATGACTTGAATAATGGAAAACAAACTCGAAACTAGTGGCTACGCAAAGGGAACGCAAGGGTCCAAATACACCCAATTAATTTTCATAAAATACTATAAATTACTTTTATTATAATGGAAGACACTTTTAAACAAATCTCCAATGGCTAACTCGTAGCGTTTTTACCCTCGAAACGACAGGGAAAAAATTAAGTTCAGAAAATAAGTTAAACATTCCGTATCGGTCTCTCATATAGATCTCTGATGAACGCAGAGTGCTTTACATGGCCATTTCGAAAATTTAAATGGCCCTTCACCATGCTGATCAATGATGTTATAAGCAATAAATTTTTTTTTAAAAGCCGGATTTCTTTTAGTGTTAAAACTTTTCCAGAAATGTAACCTCCTGGGGTGGAATTTCAGAAATCGAACCTACGGATAAAAATTGAAATGCGAGTGCCATACTATCCATCAAGCCAAACAGGCCGACGAACAAAATAACTTTAATGGGGTATAAAAAGCCTATTTGTCAATTGAGTGGAATGAAACCCATGGTCGCTAAGTGAAATTTCAATGCCATATCACTGAGTGACGCAGGCCATCGGCTGAAGGAACTTTATTTGGGTATTTAAATTAAATGAAGAAGTTGACATAACAATGATAAGTAGTGTAGTGAGTGTATCACTGAGAAGATTTTCAAATTTGTGTAAGAAAAATGCAGCAAAGATATTCGTATTTCAGCTACGGATACAGCTTGGATGAGGACTGATATCAATTTTCATAGAGGTTAGGAGAATTCATTAAGGATTTCCACTTCTGGTTCTACAGATTTCACTTTCGATTAAAAAATTACAATTTTTCTTTGCAATAGTCTAGTTCTAAGGATTGGTCACAGAAATAGCTTAGATAATGACTGATATGGATTTAGCATTGCATTTTGGAGAAAGTAGGGGTCACTAATAGTTTACACTTCTGGTTCTGGAGATGTTACGTCCAATTTTTCGAAAAATTCGTATGACTATGCATGCAAAAGCGTATAAAAACATTTCATCTAAAATGAAATATACACATTCCTTACTATCATATGAAAAATATTTCATAAATTTCTGATTTTACTGTGTTATTTTGTGTTAAACCTTGTACTTGATATATTTTACTAAATTCAACTCTACTCCTTAAATAATACAAAAAAGAAATAAAAAGAGGCACTCCTCCCCCTTTTTTTTTCTTAGAGCCCACGGCTCGACTTAGTACCCGGACCCAAAATTTAAAGTCTAGGACCTGTAGTTCAGAAACATAACAAAACATAGTTTCAATACAAATGAACTAAACATATAGCGTCTCGGTTAGTAACTTTTTCTTTACTTTTAGACATTGGCATAGAGATATCTGAAAAGAAAGAAATCGGCAATGGCTCCAGTCCGATGAAGCCCAAATGATTTTGCATGAATAATGTCTTCTTTGTAGGTGATATGTCTTCCTTAGACATTTTTGAAACAGTTTAAAATATGCAGATATCAAAATGATAATCCTTATATTTCAACAACTAAGAATCTGATTAAAAATCCAGTTGTATAACTTTTATTTGTAGGGCTTTCAAAGAAGTACAAATTACTCGCAAACTAGCTTTTAGTTTTTGCTTCGATTTCAGTCATATACCCCGATGATGACCTCACGTCAAAATATCAGATTACTTTCTCAAATTGTTTGGCACCATAAATTACATTTATATAGTATCATTGACGAAATTTAAGATTAAGATGAATCTATAAACTTGCCTGGCCAGACATACACTGCTGGCCATTAAAATTGCTACACCATGAAGGCGGCATCCAACAAACGTCAAATTTGCATGGAAGGTACTAATGCTGTCGTCTGCAAATGATTAGCATTACAGCAGTTACAAAGCAGGTATGAGTAACGCCATCTACATTCTGTATAAAAGGGAAGATTGCACAGCGGGTTTCTCATTCGGAAATCGCGTTTGAACGTTGATTGTTTGTGTGAAGGTCGTGTTATGTCTCGTGTAAAAAGGAGAAACTCCTACCAGCACATGTCGAAATTCGACCGCGGCAGGATCGTGGCCTCTCGGCCTTGCGAGATAGTACAGCCACGTCGCTTACTCTGAGTTAGGAACTTGGCTCGTTTGCAGAACGACAAGTATCCACACGGACAATGTGGCGACGTCTGCAGCACCACGAACTGTCATCACGGCGACCGTTATTGCGGCTTCCCTTGACGCTGCAGCAGAGACAGACGCGCCTACAGTGGTGCGACGAAGGACGACACTGGACACAGGAGTGGTAC